>CM031234.1:383675557-384336807 GCA_018340775.1 Taxus wallichiana var. yunnanensis | reverse complement strand
AAAGAAAGATGTAGAAAATGAGGGTCGGACTGTCCTCAACCGCCACAATGGTGGACTTACAATTGAGTGTTGCACTACATCTCAAACCCAATGTAGTTTTGTGTGTGTGTGTGTGTGGAATCATGCCCTAGGTTACTCTTGTTCGTGTCACCACACTTGGATAGCGAGCAAGTAGCTAGATGTAGAATGTAGTAAATGTGTGCATGGAATAGAATGAACTTCCCTCCTATGAAGTGTGATGTAGAAAACCAGCCCTTGTGTCCCTTGATGGAGCTAGATGGATGCAATGGAGCTCTTAGATGCCTTGATGGATGCAACCTTAGGTGGAGATAGTAGATGCTTAGTGTCTTGGTCCTTTATTATGATCACATAACTTTATATTTATATGATTCCTTGCTTGAATTTCGTAATTAACCCCAAAAGGTTGACTACCAAAAAGATAAGATGCTCAAATGGCTAGAAAGGACCCAAAAAGTGTGAGTAAAGTATAAAAGAGGACAAGGGCACCTAGATTGGATGAGGGCAACTAGCATTAGCGTCTTGGTCTAGGTGCTGACATTTAGGATGAAAAATGTTGAAGACTAAAAGGGAAGACTTGAGCAAGTAAAGGTGTAAGACTAAAAGTAACAACAAAAAGAAAAGAAAGTGGCCAAAGACATGGGTTAATTAGTACTTTTCTTACTTAGGAATCATATGAATAGTAGTATGTAATCAGGACTAGATAATTACCCAAAGTGTGTGATTTTGTGTCTACATTTTCCCCACTTTATGTTGGTGAGTGAAAATCTCGGTAACATAAAGTAGATAGAGATGTATACCTGATATCCATGTAGATCAATGTAGAAAATGTGTCGAGGGACTAGACAAAGCATGGAGTGATAAAAATGTGAAGCGTGGATGCTAAGGAGGAGAAAGTGTAAAAAGTGATGATGAAAAAATGAACCTAGGGTGGAAACACATGTGTAGATGTCATGATGTACCTATTGTCAATGTTGATGTGTGTGATGTTGTTGTTGTTGTGTTGTGGTGATGTTGACTACCACTTCCCATATGGATGGACCTACAAAAGAGAAGCCAAAAAGTAGTCAAATATGCATGTATATGATCAAAATATGTAAAAAGTGTGTAAGGAAAGTATGTAAAATGAAAAAATGTGAAAAAAGAACATGTGCACCTGATCCATGATGAGAAAAAAGGGTGTAGAAAGGATCCTAAAGATGATGTCGATGCATGATTTTTTTGGTGATCTCACGCCAATGTAATGGAAGAAGTGTAGGGAGAACTATCTAGTGTCATCCGCTCAACCTTTAACTATGCTCCCGTTGTGTAAAAAACCACCATAGATGGTGTGTATGTGCTAAGGACTCTCTTCCCTATAAAATCCATTGTGTGTAAATGCCTAGTGCTAAAGGACTCTCTACCTCAAAATCCTCTGTGACATGTCAAAGAACTGTGTAATTTTCCCCTAGTTACTGACATTCCAGGAAAGACCATTGTATTTCCCCCTAGTTTCAGGCATCCAAGAAAGGTCATTATGCTAAGGACCCAAGTCTGATTCTGAGCCCTATCCAAAACTAAAATTGTGTTGTACCGGTACCGTGTTGTGTGTAACTCTTGTATGGGGTGACTGATTCACCCATATGATGCCCCCTTTTTTGGGGTGCATGTGATGTCATCGTTGAAGGAGTATGTGGCCCAAAAGAGGACCAACCACTGTGTTAAAATTGTGCCCTATAGGGGGAAGGGAATGTGCTTGGTAGAAACCAAGGCACACACAAACAAGTGGCTAGGAAAAACAAGTGTTAGTACAATCAAAGACAAACACTCATGTATAAGACAAAATGTAAGCTACAGAGAATGTAAAAGACACAAGAAGAAAAATGTAGACAATGAAAATTGGGGTTGCAAACATGGGACATCACTCATGATGTCACAAGACAATCAAGGCCATAATGGCCACAAATAAAAGTGTGCACACAAGAAAAAGGGAAAATCCCACAAACAAGAGCATACAATGAAAGAAATGAAAAAAATGTAATAATAACCATGGAAGAAAATAGTCCTACATAAAAAAATGTTGCACATGAAGCACTCATTAGCATGTTAGAAAGATAAAAAGTATGTCAAAGCATGTATAATCCGATGATGAAAAAGTAGTGTGCTATGAAAAAAATGAAATAATAACACCTGTAGTGTATGAAAGTGGATGCCCCTAAGAGCCTCTTGGGACTTGTAATAATAGTATTGTGCAAGCATCCATGTTGTATGTAATGGATTTGTATAGAAATCTGTGATCACAACTAGAAAGAAAAGTGAATGCACATGTGTGTATGATAAAGATAATGACATACAAGATATCTATCTAGCATGTGTAATAAGATGAACATGTAACAAGTAAATGTAAGCAAGAGTAAATGCAACCAAGATATGCAATATGTTGTGGATGGTAGGTGAATGGAATGCAATGTGAATGATAGGAGAGCAATGCCCCCCCGAGTGGATGGAAATGTATGCAATGAGGTTCATTTATTTATGCCCCCTCAATAGTCAAGAATGAACCATAAACGAGAGTGTGTCATCGGAAATGGTTTGAAAAGTGTGTAGAAGAAATATGGTGATTGTAAGTTGTCATGTGATGTGTAGGATTGAATGTGAAAAGTAAAATTGATGAGGTGGTAGAATGTGTGATGATTTAGCCTAAAGCATATATCACTAAATGTGTGAGGAAGATGTCAAAAAATGTGATGATGTAGCATAAAGCGTATATCACGAAATATATGTATGATAAGATGATAAAACATGATGATGTAGAAAAAAGTGTGATGATGATAGAAAATGTGATGATGTAAAAAAAGCATATATCACAAAATGTATGAGTAAGATGATAGAAAATGTGATGATGTAGCAAAAAGCGTATATCACAAAATGTGTGAAGAAGGCGGTGGCTAAAAATGTCGCATAATATGATAAAAATATTGGTTGATCAAATGTGTGAGTGTGATGAGGTCCATTTGATTGTATACCCTCAACAATCGAGTATGGACCAAGGGACTAAAGTGCATCATCGAGTAGTGAGTGCAACATGTAAAAGGAGATGAGTAAAATGTAAATATGTGTAATAGTATAATGTGTGATGAGAAAATGTATCATGTGATGTGTAAGTAGGTAATGTAAATGTAAAAATGTGTAAAATGTGTAATGTGTAATGAAAGATGTGTAGATATAAGTGTGTAATGATGTGTAAATGTGTAAAATGTGTAATGTATATGAGAATGTGTATGATGTATATGTGTATGTGTGTGTATAAAGTGTGAATGTGAATGTAGATGCATAGATGTGTATGATGTAAAATGATGTATGAAAATGTATGTGTATGATATAATGTATGATGATGTATGTATGAGAAATATGTATGAGAATATGTGATGTGTATGTATGTAGTAGTGTAATATATGTGTGTGTGTGAGGTTCATGTGTATAGTATGCCCTCAATAATCAAGTGTGAACCATAACACAAGAGTGTGTCATAGGGTAATGTCAATGTAAATGTATGTGTGTATGTGTGTAAAAGACTATGATGTGATGTGATGAATATGTGATGGTTGATAAGGTGAAAAGACAGTTATGGGGGGGGAGATAATAAGTGCATGATGTCCCCCAAGCATGTGATGGTGAGTGCACTATCCGATAAAAGTGAAAGATGGAGACCCTCCACCCGATGTTGGTGGAGATGAAGGTGTGTGATTATGCTCTAAGAGTGGTGGTATATGAGATAGATGTTGTGCAAGTGAGTGAATTCTATATGCATGTGACTGATGAGTATATTGTGGGCATCTATGGTGTAACAAAATGTGTAGGTGATGGAGACCTATGTGAAGTAGAATGTGACGGTGATGGACACTATGTGGAATAAAACAAGGTGGTGACTTGTGTCTAGATGTAGGATTTGTCCTAGCAATGGATCTAGACTGATGTACTAGACTAGTAGAGTGATGAGACCACGTAGGTCATGTGTGAAGCAAGGTGAGCTAGGAGTAGATTGTGCTTTAGGTAGCTAGAGTTCCATGAGGAACTAGATATACTAGGTGATGCATTGGCAACTAACCATGAGAGGAGAGTGTGACCATGGAGTAGATGGAGGCACACCATTGATAGAAATGACTTGATTGTTGTGAATGAATTTTAGATGTAAATGATTCATGGAGATGATAGACTTAGACCTACGAATCCAATTGAGGCCTAAGAGCATGTCACACCCATCAATACTTTTTGCCCACAAGGAAGGGCACCAACATAGTAAGAGGACCAATATGTAACGTGAAGCTTAACAACACCATAGGAATTGTTCATTGATATGAAATTTGTGAAAGTGGATAGCCAATAAAACAAGAAGTGGAAGTGGAATAGAACACGCTAATGGGCCATGATGGATCAACCTTGGTGTTATTGATAGGGATAGATCCGATAGAGGCACTAATGTGTAAGTGATTAGAAGAAAATGTCACATGATAATCATGGTTCAGAGAAAGAAATGATTGAGGAGAAATATCTGTATGAGAAACTAAGAAATCAAGAGCCCCGATGTAGGAGGAGGCACTATTGCATGATATGTATGATTAGTTGAAGAGTCATCCGGTTTCTTGTCATGTTTTGGAAGTGGATTATTAAATATTTTTAGCTTATGATTTTCATTGACATGTGTGAAGTTCGTAGGCTCTAAAGCTCAAGTTTGTTGTCATCATGATAAGATCTTGGATGATGGTGTAAAGTTTGAAACACCTATTTGTAGAGTGTCCCACACATTGATGATAGTCACATCAAAATTTCTCATTGTAATTCTAACCTTTTGATGAGATGGGTCTAATTCAAGTGGAGGAGGAAGTGTAATAATATTTCTCTCAAGAAATTTGTTGTAATATAATTTGTGGAGCAATGGTTAACTTTGTAAATGTATGCCTAGGTGGTTGCGATTGAAGCTCTCTAGTGGTGGATACTACATTGACAATGATTTTTGTGTCAGTTGGTTTGGTTTTTGATGGTTTGAATGTTGATTTATTTTGAAAACGTGTAGAAGATGAGGCTTTCTCTTGATATTTAAGCTTTCCTATAGATAAGAGCTTAGTTTCATGTGAAGCTTAAGAGTATGACATAGTTGATCGAAATGAGGAGATGTCTCAAAAAGAACACTCTCCTAAAGAGGTGGTAATAGAATCTGAATGAATAAGTCTCTGAAGCTCAGAGTCCACAAGCACATTTGACATCTTAGCTAAGTTGTTTTTGTATCACAAAATAATTCTTAAGTGTTCATTAGATCCTTGTTTTAGTTATGTCTGTTCATTGTGCATAGAAATCTTAGAGCCGATATTGATAGAGAAGTGAGTGAGAAAAGCATCACTAGATGCATGAAATATGTTACCAAAGTGAATAGGTAGGTCATAAAACCAACACATCACATAATCATGGAGACTACGAGGAAAGATCTTAGCTAGAGAGAATGTGATCATCCACAAAATCTAGACAAGCCACATGGAATGCTCGAGAGATGCTCTTACGGGTCACCATGCCCATTGAAAATGGGAAGCTTAGGGGTAAAAAGTTAGGTGGAAGGGAGTAAGTGGATATAGCTGGTGAAATGGAGTATGCAATAATAGAGTGGAATCCAAATATGGAGATGCATGAGAAGTATCTTGTCATAATTGATGAATTTGTGCTTGAAGGTCTTGATAAAGGGAGGCTAAATATTGGGTGCTAATGGAAGGAGCTTTCCATGTATGAGAAACAAGAGGTGGGGTATAGTGATTAGTAGGAGTAGGAATAAAATGGGAATGGTGGAAATGGGTGGAAGAGTGGAAGAAAGTGGTTGAGTAACAACAATGGTGGGAATAGTGGAAGCATTAAGCTCACGAGGTTCGTAGCTTCCTCACGAGCAACATATAAAAGCAAGTCTAGATCTTGGGGATGCTCAACGATATGATCATTAAGGGATTTAAGATGGGCTTCAATAAATTCTTCAGAAGATTGAGCCATAGTAATAAGAGGAGAAGAGCTCTAAGTGGAAGGTGGTTTTGAAGATCGGGTTCACCAAAATGATTAAGCTAAAATGTAAAATATAAGCCTAATTTATGGTTATAATAGTAGTAAATAAATACAATAATGAAATACATAAATATACCAAAGTAAACTAAGTAAATAAATAATGAAACCCTAATGTGTAAAGAAGGGTAAGATGCCTTAGTTGATTCACAAAGTTCTAGAAAGTGCATGAGTGGAAAACAGAGAAATATACAAGCAGCACTAATCATCGCATTGGAGCTCAGAAAATTGCAGTAATGGAGGAACAGGCTAGATAGGGGTGCCTAGAGAGGGACAGGGGCACCCATGGGTGCCTGGGTACTAATTCTTGGCACCTAGGTCTGCACTAAAATGCTCATAAACCTAAATTCTCAGGGTCACAAGATGTTCATTGATGCTCATTTCGCTTTGGTATCACATGGATTCGATTATGATCAATCACATAAACCTATAATGAAGAATAACCTGCAAAACCCTCAAATAGACATCAAATCCTAAAAAAAAGATGCAAATGAGGGGTCGATTGTCCTCATCCACCACAATGGTGGACTTACAACTGAGTGTTGCACTACATCTCAGACCCAATGTAGTTTTATGTGTGTGTGGAATCGTGCCCTAGGTTTCTCTTGTGTGCGATTCACACTTGGATAATGAGCAAGTAGCTAGATGTAGAAATGTAGTAAATGTGTGCATGGAATAAAATGAACTTCCCTCCTATGAAGTGTATGCATAAAACCAACCCTTGTCCCTTGTGATGGAGCTAGATGGATGCAATGGAGCTCTTAGATGCCTTGATGGATGCAACCTTAGGTGGAGATAGTAGATGCTTAGTGCTTGGTCCTTTATTATGATCACATAAATTTATATTTATATGATTCCTTTGCTTGATTTCATAATTAACCCCAAAAAGGCTAACTACCAAAAAGATAAGATGCTCAAACAAATGAAAGGACCCAAAAAGTGTGAGTAAAGTACATGTAGTACGACAAGGCAAAGGTTAGCGAATATCTAGAAACCTCATTTGCATAACTATTTTCGAGGTTTTGCATAAACCCCAGGTTATGATGCTTGGTTAGGGTCTCTCGGCAAAGCACATATGCACCCTAGTACTAGTCTAGGTGCCATAACCCTCTAGTACTAATCCAACTCTCCCGTAATTTTCTAGGTTCATTTACAAAAGTATACACTTTGATTCCATCGATTTTCTAGATTTGTACACCTTTGGATTTATTTTTAATTAGCTAAGTTGTTTCTCCTCTTTCTTGTACTTAGGGTTTTAAATTACTTTTCTTATTTCTTATGTCACATTTTGTACTTCATTTCTATATTATTGCATATGACGCTGAAATATCCTGCTTAAGTTTTAACATAAAAGTTTATTTTTGTTAAATCAATTAGTGAAACCGTATTATTTGAAAAATTTTAGATCCTCATCTTTCTTCTCTCATGGCTCATAAAATTCCTCAAAAAAAATTATATGATTTACTTCAAATGCATCCAAATTGCAAGGTTTTTCTAAAAAATCCCTAGACACCATGTATCTCCCTATAAATACATTGTCACATCAAGTGAGTACTATTTTTTATCGTCTATCTAATGACCCTAGCCTTCATGATCCTCCATCCAATCAACCCATGTCGGAGTCAATTCAAGCTTTGTATTCTTTATTTCAAGACAAATTTCATGTTATGGAATCCATGATTACATCTCTTAAATCTGAAATTCAAAATCGTAAGAATGCTTCTTATGCTCATGCTATTTCTTCTTCTCATCCCCATTTTATGCCTTCTACATGTGCTCATAGAAGTGAGCCTCAAGTCTTACCGCTTACTGAGCCTCTCACATTTGACCACAATGCAAAGCAACATGATATCCTTATTACACTCCTTAGTCATCAATTGATCACTTTTCCATCTACTCATGGCTATCCTCCTTATCATCTTACAAAATATCAAGGTCATGCATGTTACAATTATCATCGAATCAATGGACATAATAACAATGATTTTTATGCTTTACAAGAAAGAATAAAACATCTTGAGCATCAAGGCTTTATCTCATTCACTGCACAACATTATGTTGCATTCCCATCTATAAATTCTACATCCAAATGGGATCTTAAATCTACTTCATCTATGTCTAATGAGCATCATGCCATTACTTATAATGTTCCTTCTTTAACTAGTCAAGCACCACCTATGTAATCCATTCAAACTAAGCAAACCCTATAAAGATTTGTACAACACCTCCTCCTCTCAATTCATCTACAGCAATACCAATTCAAACTAATCATCCACCTTTAAGAATTGGCCAATATTCTTCTCCTCTCAAGTCTTCTATGACATCACCGTAGATAATAAACCACTCACTAAGTAATAAAAACAAGCTCTAGTTGGCCTCTTTCGACTTTCGCCACCTTTAGAGAATGGTCACACATATTTATCTCCTCATACATCAGGTGGAGGACCCTTACCCTTCACTTTTATCGATAGTTTACGCATACTCATATGCATGGGGGAATCATGCTTATTCTCCCCCATTTTCTAGCATTATCAAGTGTATAAAATTTCCACTTACATGTTATATCCTTATCATTCATCAATCATACACAACTTATATTGTCATTACCATATGACGCACTCTTATGCTAATGGTTCACACTTGATCGCTAAGTGCTTACTACATTCATAAACCTCACCTCATACACACTACACATTTCACACTAAGTGCATTCATGACACATATTTATAGCACACATTCATCACAACACACTTCCTTATGATGCACTCTAGTTCCACAGTTCATACTCGATTGTTGATTGTCTAAATATGAAATGAACATCACCACATTCACACTCTTTACACTCTATGCTTTGTCGATCATATCTTTCTAGCGCACAATTCAAACCATTTCCTGAATGACACACTCATGTTATATGGTTTGTCCTTGACGACAACCGAGGGGCATTTATAAATGAACCTCATCTAATGCATATTCATTCACATTCACTCGGGGAGCAGGTTGCTCCTATCACACACATATTGCATCTCATTCCATCTCGCTCACTCACTGCATGTTGCATATCTTGGTGGCACATTGTTCATGCTTACTTATACTCGCCTATACATTTTACTTACTATGCTAGTCAGATACATTGTATGTCATCATCTTTTCTATATACACATCCGTGTTCACTTGCCTTCTAGTTGCGAATGCATACTTTACATAGATCATTACATGTAGCATGGATGTTTGGCATTGTACCTCTTACCAGTCCTATCAAGGCTCCTGGAGGCGTCCACATTCGTACACATTCCAGGTGTTATAGATTCATTATTTACTATTTTCTAGTTCTGCTATCACACTACTATATCGAATACTACAAGTTTTGACATACTTTATATCTTTCTAACATGCTAATGGGTGCTTCATGTTCATTATTTAGTTTGCATGAACTATTGGCCACCATGGTTGTCTGATACTTTACTTATTATTATTTGTCATTATTTTCCATTGTATTCCTTTGTTTGTGGGATTTTCCATGTCTTGTATGTTCATTGCTTGTATAATTTTGGTCACTTTGACCTTGATTATCTTGCGACCTTATGAACAATGTCCCATGTTTACAACCCACCTTTCACAGTCTACATTGTCTTCTTGTTTTCTAGCTTACACATTATTTTCTATATACATGTTTATCTTGTTTGCACTAACACTTGTTTCCTAGCCATTGTTTGCATGTGCCTTGGTTTCTACCAAGCATATTCCCTCCTACATTTCGATATCATTTCGAGAATCGGGTCCTCTTTTAGGTTGCATCCTCCTAGCGATGTCACATTCACCCCAAATGAGGGGGCATCCATTGGGTGAATCAGTCACCCTATACAACATCACAAATTTATAGTATAACACATAAACAAAGCTCATACATAGTTACAATACAGCCAAGATTATGACTTGAGTCTTTGGTTCAACACAGACACCAATGCTTAGATACAGACATGGGTGACTAGGAACTTCGATCCTTTCTGGGTTCCTATGACCAGGGGGTAGATACACATTTTTCCTCTGATCAAAATAGTTTTCAAATTATTTTTACTATATAGGCATAGTCCTCTAGTAGCGAATGTATTCTATTTCCATTTTTCTACTTTCCTTGGATCGAACTAGATCAAACTTGAGCAAGACAAGATCACACCATTTGAAGTTTTGTATAAATTTTGGGAAGCAACCAAAGGATATAGAATAATACTAGACCTTTCTCCTTACACTTATTTTGTCGTGGCATGAGATCACCCAAAAACTCACACTTGGCGTGAGATCACCCAAAAAAATCATTCTTCTCACGTAGCATTCTTGGCGTGAGATCGCCCAAAAACTCGTTCTTCTACAATATTTTTAGGATCTTTTCTATCCTTTTCACTCTTCATGGATCAGTGCACATGTTCCTTTTACTAATTTTTCACATTTTTACATACTTTTACACTTTTCATACATTTGGATCAAAAAAATTCTATACACATATTTGACTACTCTTTCACTCTTCTTTTGTAGGTTTATCCTTAATACGCAATAAGAACCAACCTTACACCAACATTGAGCACAATGACAAAAACATGTGCAATAGGATGCATTGCAAATGCTTCACCCCTATGGTCATTTTCACTTTCCCCTTCCTCTAGCTTTCACGCTTCATGTTATTCACTCTGCTTTTTCTTGTCTCCTCAGCATGCTTTGTCATCATTCTACATGGTTATCAAGTACGCATCTCTTATCTACTTTATGTTATCAATATTTCACTCAACACCATAAAGTGGGGGAAAATGTAGACACAAAATCACTCACTTGGGTACATTTATAGGTCCTAATCACATACTTGCATTCATATGATTCCTAAACAAGAGAAGTACTAATTGACCGTTGTCTTTGGCATTTTTTCTTTCTTTCTTGTTCTCTCTTTGGCCTTACACACCCTATTTCCCAGTCTGACTTTCAATACTTCAGCCTCTCTCGATTTTGGACACTAGCACCCAAGTGCCCTTGTCCCCTCTAGGCGCCCTTGACCTCTTTGTATCTTACTCGCTTCTTTTAGGCCTCTTATAGCCTTTGGGCATCTTGTTTTCTTATATGTCTGGCTTTTAGTGGTTAATTACAAAATTCAAACAAGGGAATCATATAAATACAATGCTATGTGATCAAATTAAGGGACCAAGCTCTAATCATCTACTACCATCACCTAAGGTTGTATCCAAAGGCATTACTAAGAGCATCAAAGCATCCATCTAGCTTCATTCAAGGGACAAGGGACTATTAATTCTGCATACACACATAGAGGGAAGTTTATTTTGTTCCATCCACACATCTACTTACATTGGTACATCTAGCTATCACTTGCTATCAAGTGTATCTTGCATAAGAGCTTCCTAGGGCACGATTCTACACACACGCACATAGAACTACATGGAGTCTAAAATATAGTGCAATTCCTAGATCGTAAGTTCACTCGGTTGAGTCACCACCGGTTCAGTTTGACGCCCCATTTGCATCTTTTCTTTTTTAGGATTTTATTTTTTTTAGGTTTTGACATATCTCTTTCATTTCGGACTACGGTTGACATCTCAGTGAACTTAGTGTGACACAAAGGTGATCAAAGGTGAAGGTTAGCGAACATCTAGCAACCTTGTGAAAACTAATTTATGAGGTTTTACATAGACCCTAGTGCCTATTTAGGGTCTCGGTGCCTAGGCACCCTGGTTTCGATCCAAGAACCCTAGTACATTTCGGATCCAGGCTCTCTTGCAATTTTCTAGGTTCATTTGCAATATTATGCACTTCGGTTCCATCGCTTTTCAAAATTCACACACCTCTGGATTATTACAAATCAGCTAATTATTTTCTCCTCTTTCTTGCACTTAGGGTTTTTTATTATTTTATTTATTGCTTATGTCACATTATGTACTTGATTGTTATATTATTGCATGTGAATTTGAAATAGCACTTTCTATTGTTTAACATAAAAGTTTATTTTTTGTTAAATCAGTTGTTAAGCCTCATGATGTTTTGCATTCTTTGCTTGATAAATGTCTAATTCACTTGCTATCTAATCAACATCATCATCCTCATCACTATCATTTCCAACGTGATCGACCTTATTGTAATGTTTACCGCATTAATGGCCATCGGACATGGTGGATCGTATCTTTTACATGATAAATTACAACAATTAGAAGATCGAGGTGTCATTTCCTTTGGATCTTATTCTCATTAGTGATCTCATTCTCCAATTATGCATAAGCATGCATCCAATTTTGTTCACTTGTCTCCTCCACCCAATTCTAAGGTCACCATTCCTCAATCTCCTAAGATCATTATCCATTTACGTTCTCCTCCTAGCTCATCGGTTGCGACACCATCTCACCCACCCCATAGTGATATTACTTCACATTGGCTTCTTAAGCCGTTGACATATATGCTTCCTACTACCGTATCTCCCATCATTGACACCATTTCATTCGACATTCATTTTGGCTCTTACACTCGCATACGGTCATCACCTCACATGCTTTAACTATTCCTCACAGAGCCTCTCCTTCTTTGGTAGGTAATTTTATCACCTCATTACCCTATGATGCACTCTTTTTATAACATTCACACTTGGTCGTTGAGGGTATACTACATCCATGAACCTCACACACTACATATTTCACGCTTTACGCTTCACGATACATCTTTCTAGATTCTATTCACACGACAAACTCACTACCTGATGACGCACTCTAGTTCCATAGTTCATAATTGACTTCTGAGGATCTAAATCTGAAATGAACTTCATTACATTCACACTCTTTATGCTCGATGCTTCATTGATCTATCTATCTAGCACACATGTTCAAACGACGTCCTGATGACACACTCTTATTCTATTGTTCATTCTTGATTGTTATGGATTCTTTTATAAATGAAACTCATCTCATACATACTCATACACATCCACTCAGGGGGCACGTTGATCCTATCACATTCACATTGCATATCATTCCATCTCACTCATTCACATCATATTACATATCTTGGTTGCACATACTCTTGCTTACTTATGCTTACATGTACACTTTATTTCACATGATAGATAGATAATTTTTATTTCATTATCATTCTATATATACACATGCACGTTCACTTGTTCTCTAGTTATGAATGTGAAATTTTTATAGATATTTACATGCATCATGGATGTTTGGCATTGTACCTCTTACCAGTCCCACCAAGGCTCCTGGGGGAATCTACTTTCTTACACAATACAAGTGTTATTGTTTTATTTTATATTACTTCCTATTCTTACTAAAGACACTACTCTATCGATATATACATGCCTTGACATACTTTTTATATTTCTAACATGCTAACGGGTACTTCATGTGCAACATTTTCCTTGCAGGAACTATTTTCCACCATGGTTTTTTGATAATTTTCTTGTCATTGTTTGTTATTGTATGTCATTGTTTGTGGGTTATGCCCTATGTCTTTCTTGTTCATTTCTTGTATGCTTTTGGCCACTTTGGCCCTGATTGTCTTATGACATTGTGAGCGATGTCCCATGTTTGTAATTAAATTTTTCATGGTCTACATTATCTTCTTGCTTTCTAGATTACACATTGTCTTATATATGCGTATTTTTCTTGATCACACCAACACATGTCATAGCCACTTTGTTTACATGTGCCTTGGTTTCTACCATGCACATTCCCTCCTCCCTATAGGGTTAAATCTTCATATCAACATTGGGTCATGTTATCACCAAATAACAACACCCTCTAATTGCTTATTATCTGAGTGTGGTAAGGTAATCGGTGTGATTGGGTAACATGGGTACTATCTCCAAGTATGGGACTTGCTACTTGAGATAGACCTCCAAAGAAGGTCGGTGCCTCTTCCTAATCTAGTGCAAACTAAATCTAATAAAGGAAAAATACTAGCTATATCTATCCTACTATTTCTAAGGGACCAGGAGAGAGAAATAATATTTAAGTAAAGGAAATCTACGCTACATAAGTGATGCATCAAAAGAAGGGTGTGAGAACAACTCTTCAATGTGTGAAAATGGGCAAAAATGCATATTAGAAAGGGTGATGACAGTTCTCTGTAATCTAATAGCAACATTCACAACATTATTTCCATGTCATCACAACTATAATGAACTTTTCACAATGAGTAAGATACACAATACACTTTCAACAAGAATAAAGAGGTAAGAATAATTCAAATAAACACAACAAGGGTAGATACATCTAAAATTTACATCTATTGCTTCATTGATATGCACAGCTCATTCTATTACAAGAGAAAGGCCAGGATCATCATGCAAGAAGTCCTCTATAAATTCTTGTAGCACATTGGTTTCACAAAACAAAAATGGCAGATTTACTGCTACTGTAATTATCCCCTGTTTTAAATGAGAGAACATCTTAATTTATAGAAAATGAAGGAGATGAGAGAGAAACAAGAAAACTCAAATTTTCCCTTTGCATCAATTACAAAGTTCCCAAATTGGGTGGAAATCATGATATAAAATATTTAAAAGTCATCTCTGATTGATATGTAACTTGCAGTGAGAGAAAATTGCTACTCATGCCTATTTAATGCCTCCCAACCCGAAATATCTATTTAGAACTAGTTTCATTTTCTATAAATTTCTCCTCTCAAAATCATCAATTCTAAAATTTCTTGATCCCTATGCATAGATCTTGGAACCAAAATTCCAATGAGACCAATTTTGTGTAAATCCGTTGAGAAGTGCTCAAGATATGATCATCTCGAATAGAGGTAACTATTTGAGATCTTACCAAGCTTACTTGCACCTCATAGACTCGAGCAATTATTTTAAATGATTGTGAGTGATATTTTTAATATTTTCCTCTTCCTCCAATGTTTTTCATATATTTAAATTGATATGGACTTTTAATTTTGTGGTGGCCACCATATGACGTCACCATCTAAATGAGAGGGGGATTGAATGTTTTAATGTTTTATATTTTTGCCATCTCGGTCAAATTTGGGCTCTCACCTCTTGCCACCATGAATCCTCCTTTTATACGTGAAGCTCACTATTTATATTTCCTTATTATTTCCAAATCAACAATTTTTGCACCAACCTCTACTTTATGCACACCGAGCTATGTGTTTTTGTGTTAGGATGTGTTGTACTCACGTTGACTCACCATTTTTGCTAGATACAACGGCCACCTTAATCCTCCCGGCTCTATGTTATCCCGAATTTTGAACAACCCTGGCCAATGCATTGACTCCCCTTATTGTCATGTTAGAAAATTCTTCAATGTGGTGAAGATGGGCCTTCGGGGAACCCTTGTCCCTCACGTCTCATGGCATGACTCTACGCCATTACCTAGGTCAGCGATCTCAAACTTTTTGAGCACAACCGGTCCAATGTATTTGGGCTCCCTAGGACATGACTTCCTACCTCAATTGTAAAGTATCTATGAGGACCTAGCTCGAAACCTCCTCTCGGCACATGGAGTTAGCTCGGTGAGCTAACTCTTTCGCTTCCATTTTCCCTAAGTCCCACACATGATCAATTAAGTTTTCTCAAACCGAGCTTGACCTCTATGAGAATGACTCGACCTTAATCCTCCAGCCCGTACCGTATCTTAGCCATTGCAATGACTCGAGCTCATCCAATTTTTTTCTCTGCATCTAATGTAAGCTTGAGTCCCCAAGTTTTGAGCTCACCTTTGCAAGATCTAGCTATTGTTATCACTGTGACTCGACCTGGTTTTTTAAATTCATGGGCCTAGCATTGAAGCATGCAGCTTGTCTCCTTCAACATTATGTCCACCACTCAAAGGTTTACTACCATGCTCTGAATTTGGCTCATTTTACAAGGGAAGAGCTCATTAGCTTGGTCATATAATGAAGCTAGTTTGATGTCCCCACCCATTTTACAATTCAACTCCTCCACCACGATAGCTTGTTGGAAATTTTTGAAATCACACGGGCCATCACTCTAGTTTGGTTTGAGCTCTAATACCATCATACTAATATTCCTAATGCACCGTCATATTCGACTACACTCCATGATAGTATATAGCCCGTCTCCTCTCCAATAGCTCGGTCTACCCCAACATTGATTTTCTTGTTTAGCATGTGAACCCGATGTCTCCGGAAAGTGCATAGCTCCTTTCATTGCAACCTACACAGATTAGCTTGATTCATCATGACAATTTTTTTTCTACATATGTGAGCTTGACATGGTTACAATGTAGAGTTTGGTGACCTTCAACAACTCACTCGGCATTGAAATATTCTCCACAAGTCGATTTGAAATGCACGATCTCAATGGGGCTTTTACACATCTCGGTACATATGAGGTAGCTCACCCTTTGGTTATATGGACTCGGGAGTTAGTGTAGACATCACGGTTTCACCCCAATGAGCTCAATGGTAATTCTTCCAATATCTCGGTCATGCACAACATAGCTTGGCCTTCGAATTAAGATACATCATTCTCAACCTTTAATAACCCTTTAGAGGTTTATGTAATTTGAACCCTTTAGACATCCTAGAGTTATGTGAAGCTTCCAAGGAGTACCTCGGATACATTTTTTCCATTTTTGTTACAAGTGGCCCTACTACATGTGCCTCGAGTGTATGCTCCCTATTGTCCAATTTCACCCTAGGGGTAAAATTGGATAACACTTTGGAAACTTATGAGACCATATACATGTTAGATGGGTTGGCGGTGACCTTTAGCTTATCCATTAGGCACGAAGTCTCTTGAAGTGTTTGGAATTGATCTAACCTTGAAACCTTGACCCTAGAATGTTGAGACATGGTTGTTTAGACTGGAGCTAACCAAAGCGTGCCCACATTTTCCAACTCCAATGAGAAAATATTAAAATTCATTTTTGTGAGTGAAAATTTGTCTTCAAATTTAAATTACACCCTTCCCTACAACTACAATTTGTGACGTTGAATGATGACACATGTAATCTGCTTTACCCCAACATCTAATTGTTTGGCGATTATGGCACACCATAGAGTTTAGAGTAAAACAATTTCTGGCTTTAAATCATCATGGAACTCTATTAAGTTTTGATTTTCTTTCTTTCTCTCGAATGTTCCATCCCGACACGCTTCTGGGGTGTGTTTGGGTAGATATGCTCACACATAAGTTTGGTTTTTGTAACTCACAACACTACCATCCACTACTACAAGCTAACACAAACTGATCTTTCCGATTTGGTGGATGGCATAAGAAACTCATCTCGCCAATCAAGAAGCAAAAGAATGGAAATTTTTAACTCTTCCTCTTGAATTGATTTTAGTTGCTCTACATTTGAATTTTCTTGAGGATAACAACTGTTGCCTATAACTTTGAGTCTCTTTGCTACAATTTTCTCTTTTTGGAGCATGGTGGACTGTTTAAGAACATATTTGAAGCAATAGGACATGTGCCCAAGGCACTTAGGGAAAATAAATCTATGTTAACAACAATAATAATGTGCACAAGCACTTGGAGGAATGAAAAACCTAAACTAATGTGTACAAGGGTGAGAAACCTTCCTTCTAGTAGCAATGTTTGAGGTGGATTTCATTGACTGGAGTCTACAATTCTTCACCATCCAACTTAGCCAGTCTGATGGCATTGCTACTATTGCACTCCATGATCATGTAAGGACTGTCATCACCAATCTAGAACTATGATAATTCTTCACCGGGAACTCCTCGTGCTATGATTATTTACTAATGCACAGCTTTTATTTTGGTGGATGGAATCTGGAAACACAACAACAAACATAACACAAGAATACCATAGACTATGATAAGAAGGAATGACGATAAATCTGAAATATAAGTGTAAATTATAATATCAACATGAAATTGTTACAATCTCACCCATGAGGTACTTCAAGTGTTACTGACTTCACTTGCCTTCCAACAATAACTATGGGAGAAACTTCACAATTACACTTCTTAATGGCTTCTTTAACACACCTTCAAAATGATGGCTTCCTTTACACACTTACAATATTTCTCACTACTTCCTTCTATGCTAAATGAGGGGGGTGGCCTCTTTATTTATAGGAATTTAGGCTTATCCATCTTATCTCTAAGATAGGATAGGAAATATCTTCCGGCCAATCATATTTCATGCCTAAACTCTTGCCTTTACATGTAGGCTTATCTTCTAAGATAAGATAAACCTTATCATCTCACATGGGTTCCACCTTTTTAGACTTTTCCACAAATAAAATACACAAAATATTTATGACATCACTCTTTGTCCTTATTACAAATATAATATTTCTAATTCCTAATCATGTAAACCCTACTTCTCTACTTATCCCAACTTTGACATTTTAACATTACCGGACCACTTACGACAAATATTTATTTTTTACAACATTCCTATTGTACTTTGACTGTTACCGTACTCTACATTATTGGTGGCACCGTACTGTGGCGCCATTATCTTATATCGAACGCTACTACTAATTACACTTAACAACATCTTATTCCTAATACATACATTAATGAAATAGAAATTACGGAGGAAAATTTTAGTGTCGACATCTTCCCCCTTCCTAGCTTCTACTCCATCCTCGGAGTAGACTATTCTGGTGCTTGGAAAATCTTCAACTTGTCATGGTTGACCCATTTCGTAATGGGAGTGCCATCCAATTCCTCCAGTCAGTACGTACCATTTTCATGCACACTGCTTTATTTTGTAGGGCCCCATCCATTTTGGAAGAAATTTTCTCTGTCTTCTTTTTTGTATCTGGAATCATATACTAGAACCAAGTCATTCACATGAAATGGAGACCAACGGATCTTTTGATCAAAGTATTCCTTCTGCTTCATTTTCTTCTTATAGCTTGTATCCTTTGCTATTTCCCTCATTTCCTCTAGCAAATGAAGATGTACCAACCTTTCTTTTATTGAATCACTTTCATCCATCCTTTCATTTTTCATAACTCTCACAGTGGGAATATCAAACTCAATAGGAAGAACTGGATCAATTCCATAGGCCAACTGAAATGGGGAGTATCATGTTGCTGACTTTGATGTTGCCCTATATTCCCACAATGTTGCATGAATCCTTTTATCCCACTTATGTACCTGTAAGGCTGCATCTTTTGCTAGAATTTGACATAACACAAAATTTGTTCGTTCCACCTATCCATTTTTGCTTGGCTTGTATGTTGTTGCCTTCCTGTGCTTGATAGAAAATTTATTGACTAGGGCTTCTACTACCTCATTAATGAAGTGGCTTCCTTGATCTGTTACAATTTCTAATGGGAAACCAAATCTGGTGACAATGCGTTCATATATGAACCTTGCCACTTCATCCATAGAAGTTGTTTTCAATGGCCTAGCTTCAACCCACTTAGTTAAATAATCTGTGGCAACTACAATATACTTATTTTGGCATGGGGTAGTTGGAAGTGGACCTATAATATCTATTCCCCACTTTTCAAAGGGACAAAGTGGAAGAATAGGGCATAATGGAGCTGATGAAGTCTTACGGTTACCATGTGTTTGACAAATATCACATGTCTTACAATAATTATAACAATCTCTAAAAAGAGTGGGCCAGTGATAACTTGCATCCAAGATCCTTCTTGTTGTAAGTTGTCCAGAGAAGTGTCCTCCACATGTACCATTGTGGAATTCTTCTATCAGCTCCTTCCCTTGATCACGTCCAACTGCCCTCTTGTATTGTCCATCAGGTCCTATTCGAAATAATACTCCATGCAGAATAGAATATGGACGACTGGCTTGAGTAATCTTCCTCTTAGTCTTTGCATTGGCACCATCAGGAAACTTGAATTCATTCAGATAATTCCAAATATCTATGTATTCACTAGGGATTGTGTCAAGGGATAACAATGTTGCATCTGGGAAATCATCATCATCACAAGATGAACCTAAACCATCATAGGCTCGAGAGAGTGCATCTGCATTGACATGCTTCTTTCTTGGCCTATCTATAATATCAAATTCAAATTCTTGTAGAAAAATTATCCATCTTGCTATCCTCCCGATGGGTTAGGCTTATTTACAATATATTTTAGAGCCTAATGATCTGCATTACAACTAGGAATTTTTCCCTAGCAAGTAATTCATAAACTTCTTTCTGACAAAAATGATAGCCAAAGCCTCTTTTTCGATTCTGTATAATTTACCTCAACACTACTCATTTTTCTGCTCCCAAATTAAACTGGATGATCATTCTCATTTTCATCCTTTTGGCTCGAGTAGTTCTAGTGCTTCATCTAGGCATCGGTATACACATGAATGGCTTGCTCTAATCTGGATTCTTTAAAATAGGTGAAGACACGGGGCTTCCTTGATTGTTCAAAAGCTTCATGCGCCTTATTTCTGGTTCATAAGTAACATCCTTCTTGAAGCTGGGTTAGTGGTATGTGCAATCTTTGAGAAATTCTTGATGAACCTTCTATAGTAACCCACATGGCCTAAAAATGATCTCAACTTACTTCTATTCATAGGAAATGGTAACTCTTTGATTTTGAAACTTTATCGGGATCGTGCCATACCATCTCTGGATACAACATGCCCTAACAAAACACCTTTAGAACATCCAAAGACACACTTTGTAGGGTTTAGTGAGGCTTTTGCTTCATCTAACCTTTGAAATGCTATCTCCATCTGGTGCAGGTGGTCCATCTTGCTCCCATAGATGCAAAAATCATCCAAAATACTCTGATGAAGTTCCCAATGTAGGGTTCGAACACCCTATTCATCAAACGTTGGAATGTTGTTGGAGCATTACACAACCCAAAAGGCATAACTCTATAAGCAAACGTTCCCCAAGGAGTGGTGAACGTGGTCTTCAACTGATCTTTCTCTGCTATACGAACTTGGTTGTAGCCACTATATCCATCAGCAAAACTATAACACTCCTGGCCAGCTACTTCATCCAAGATCTGATCTGAGAATGGAAGAGGGTAATGATCCTTCTTTGTTGCCTTATTGAGCTTCCTGTAGTCAACACAAATGCCTAGCTTCCCATTCTTTTTTATTGAGATCACAATGGGAGAAACCCATTACTGAATTCTCCACAGCAAGTATGAATCTTGCATCAAGCAACTTATCTATTTCTTCTTTTACAGTCTTGAAAAATTAGGATTCATTCTATATGGCATTTGTTTTATGGGCTTAGCACCATCTACCAGCTCAATAGAATGTTCTACCCAACTTACTTGACGGAGTTCCTTGTAATCAAAAGTGAATATGTGTATGTACCTTCGAAAGAGCTGGAGGTAGGATTCCTTCTCACTCTCCATCACAACATCACCAATCTTTATTTGTTGGAGACGATCATCAATTTCTTCTTCAGATAATTTTATGGGGTCATGAGTCGGTGTGACTAGAAGGATATCCATGACCGAAACATCAACCTCACTTTCTTCATCTTCTGTGTCCACTTCACTGGTACTAGAGTAATCAGAGGATGTCCAATCATCAGTTTCATCACTTGAATCGATAGGTTCTGCCTTATGATGTCGAGGGATCACATTTATTTTCACCCTCTCTCTACCACGTCCAAGTGTCATGAAGCCTTCATTCCAGTAGTTTCTTGCATGAACTCTCCTTAGCCATGGTCTTCCCAACAACATTGGATACGTAACAGTACCATTTTTCATCACCTAAAAGTCTACCACACATACAACACCCATAACAGATATTGCCACATTTGAAACTACACCTTCTAGTTTAGTTTTTCCCTTATTTAATGACCTTAACATAAGTGTTGAGGGCGATCAATTTTTAAACCCAACATATTCATTACAGACTTGGTCATTACATTAACTACAGCACCTCCATCAACTAAGACATCATGAATTGAAATACCATTACATAGTACCTCAGCTTGTGGAGCATAGGGATCTACCTCTGCCTCCAAAACAGGGACCTCAACCTCCTTCCTTCGTCGAGCATTGAGTCCACTTCGCAGCTCCCGCCTCTTCTCAAAAGACATAGCCAAGAGTTGACCATATGTAATATTTGTAGGCCTTTTGGATAGATCTTCTAAGATGGAGTATGGTCCTTGTCCCTGTGAAATCAGAAAATCCTGCACACCCAACTTTCTTCTCCTATGTTTCTTACTAGTTTCTCCTTTCATCTTCTTAGGATCATTTCCATCTTGGTTATCTTTTTCTTTCTTTCTTTTTTTACAAACACATCTACTTCATTATTTATGATTTTATCTACTACATCAAAAGAATTCACAGGTGCTTTTCCTTTATCATTATCTCTTGTACCAGATGTAGAAGCTCTATCTGGACAATTATACTTATAATGACCCTTTTTATAACAACCATAACAAACAACTTCAGAAATATTTCTTTTTGGACCTCTATCTCCTCCCTGAGAACTAAATTCTTTTCCTTGAAGAAGATTAATAGTTAACTGTCCCATCTTCTTGAGCAGATCTTCATACTCAGTAGATGTACTAGGAGAAAGATTTGTGCTCACCGAGAGTGGTTGTGGATTCTGAACCAAAGGTGCTAGTGTAGGCTCTACTTTAGCAACAATTTCTTTGGGCTCCTCTTCCATGCTTTCTTCTTGCCTTCTTGCAATCTCCTTTACTTGTTCAATGGTAGTTGGGTGGTCATACTTCACTCATTGTCTAATCTCTGGCTTCATCCCAAGAATGAAGTGCTTACAGAGGATATTATCCACGCCATTCATCAACCCATCCGCTAATCCTTCCTTCCGGATCTGGGCATCGAGCTTCCTCCTTAGCTCTAGAACACGAGCATGATAATCTCTTATCTTCTCCTTCTCTCCTTGGGCTAGTTTTGTGATCTCGATCATGAGATCTGCATATTTCTGTTGTTCACCAAATTCTTCAAGAAAACTTTCAGTTAATAAATCCCATGAGTTTTTTACATTTTCACCTAGTGTTTCAAACCACCTAAGTGTTGAACCATCTAAAAAGGTAGGAAAAAATTCAGTCCATTGTTCCCTTCTTATAAGGCCATTACAAATACAAGATCGTTTAAACTCTTGAATGAAAGAGGAAGCATCTTCATTAGATTGAGCTGAAAATACAGGAATCTTCCCCATTTTCAAAAGTAACCACAGTGAAATACCAACCCACAAGTACAATCAACAAGACTTATGTGCACAAATAATTGGAATCACTATAATAGAAAGTGACTTTACACTTTTCTACAGTAAAATAGAAATGACCACGGTAAACTATGGTAAAACTTGACTTCTTTGCGGTAAAAATTGACTTTCTTGTGGTAAACACTATTCACGGTAAAAGTGAAGTTCTTGCGGTAAATACTATTCACGGTAAAAAGTGAAGTTACTTTGCGGTAAATACTATTCACGGTAAAAAGTGAATTTACCATGGTAACTACTATGCACAGTAAAAACAAGGTTACTCTCCAAATGATTTCTGACTAAGTGGGAATATCTCTCCAGAAAATCCACCAACGAGGAATGGTCCCGGCAACGGAACCAAAATGTCATCACCAATCCGGCACTATGATAATTCTTCACCGGGAACTCCTCGTGCTATGATTATTTACTAATGCATAACTTTTAGTTTGGTGGATGGAATCTGGAAACACAACAACAAACATAACACAAGAATACCATAGACTATGATAAGAAGGAATGACGATAAATCTGAAATATAAGTGTAAATTATAATATCAACATGAAATTGTTACAATCTCACCCATGAGGTACTTCAAGTGTTACTGACTTCACTTTCCTTCCAACAATAACTATGGGAGAAACTTCACAATTACACTTCTTAATGGCTTCTTTAACACACCTTCAAAATGATGGCTTCCTTTACACACTTCTCATACAATATTTCTCACTACTTCCTTCTATTCTAAATGAGGGGGGTGGCCTCTTTATTTATAGGAATTTAGGCTTATCCATCTTATCTCTAAGATAGGATAGGAAATCTCTTCCGGCCAATCATATTTCATGCCTAAACTTTTACCTTTACATGTAGGCTTATCTTCTAAGATAAGATAAACCTTATCATCTCACATGGGTTCCACCTTTTTAGACTTTTCACAAATAAAATACACAAAATATTTATGACATCACTATTTGTCCTTATTACAAATATAATATTTCTAATTCCTAATCATGTAGACCCTACTTCTCTACTTATCCCAACTTTGACATTTTAACATTACCGGACCACTTATGACAAATATTTACTTTTTACAACATTCCTATTGTACTTTGGTATTTAGCTATCACCGTACTCTACATTATTTGCGGCACCGTCATCGACGCACCGTTATCTTCTATCGGACGCTACTACTAATTACACTTAACAAAATCCTATTCCTAATACATACATTAATGAAATAGAAATTACGGAGGAAAATTTTAGTGTCGGCAGAGCCTCCTCCTAGGGGTCCCATCGGACACGGGGTGGACCTAGAGCTCGGTCCAAGCAGAGTCACTCGCGAAAGGCCATAGCAGATCGCATCCAGATCATTGGGATCCACACCACGAGACTTCTAGGGCACCTCTTCGGGAGGTGTTGCTCCTTAGAGAGGATCAGGTGGTTGTTTTGGATGTGGAGTAGCTAGAC
Source organism: Taxus wallichiana var. yunnanensis (assembly GCA_018340775.1). Classification (NCBI taxonomy): domain Eukaryota; kingdom Viridiplantae; phylum Streptophyta; class Pinopsida; order Cupressales; family Taxaceae; genus Taxus; species Taxus wallichiana. The sequence continues at coordinate 384,312,113 of CM031234.1, read as the reverse complement.
ATTTTTGGAGAGATTGTCTTCAGAACCCTAACAAGGGTAAGGTGCCAATTTCTCGAGCCAACAGTTGGTGACATGGGATGTAGCCATAGGATTTATGCAGTGGTTGAGAACCGCCAGAAAAGCACCAGAGCACAATCATCGAGACCACAAGTAGCATTGGTGGTATTCCTACCTCTATATTGTTTGATTCTGGTTCTTCTGATTCTTTCATTACACCATCTTTAGTAGAGCGATGCAAGTTGGTGGTAGTTAGGTAGGGTCTTAGTTGGGATGTCAAGATGGCTTCTAGCCAAGATCTCTGTGGACTCCTTAGTTAAGGAGTGTGTTGTGGATTTGGGACCTTTCACCACCACCTCAGATCTTCGTATCCTTCCTTTGGGCTCATATGGAGTCATCTTAGGTATGGATTGGTTATCTACACACAGGGCTAGGATGGATTTTTATCATAAGACTATAGCTTGTGTAGATGATTTAGGAGTTGAGTCGGTGATCTCGGGGTCAGGAGACCCATTTCTATTCGCACCATTTCCGCTATGCATCTTAAGCAGTGTGTGTGATGGGGTTATCAGATGTATGTTGTTACAGTTAGTGACAGATTCGAGGATGGGTCTAGTGGACCATCACTATATGATCATCCCATCTCGAGAGAGTTTTTGATGTCTTTTCAAGGGAGCTATTGAGGATGCCACCCCCACGTGAGATTGATTTTCATATAGATCTAGTTCCTGGAGCAAATCCTATCTCACGAGCACCTTATCAGATGACCACCCCGGAGCTCTGTGAGCTCAAGTTACAGCTTGAGGGCCTTTTGGAGAAGGGCCTTATCCATCCTAGTGTATCCCCTTGGGGTGCACCGGTGATCTTTGTGAAGAAGAAGGATGGATCATTACGGTTGTGTATTGATTACCGCTAGTTGAACAAGGTAACGATCAAGAATCGTTATCCTCTTCCTCGTATTGATGACTTGTTTGATCAAATGAAGGGAGCCACGGTGTTCTCTAAGATTGATCTCAAGTCAGCTACCATCAATTGAGGATTTCGAGAGGTGGACATTCATAAGACCGCCTTCCGCACGAGATATGGGCACTATGAGTTCATAGTGGTGCCTTTTGGTTTGACGAATGCCCCTGCAGTGTTTATGAGTTTGATGAATGGGGTATTCAGGACCTTTTAGATCACTTCATGCTCATCTTCCTAGATGACATCTTGATATACTCACGTACACATGAGGAGCATGAGGGCACCTTCGACAGGTTCTTTAGTGTCTTCATGAGTAGCAGCTTTACGGGAACTTGGAGAAGTGTGCTTTCTTTCAGATAGAGGTACAGTATTTGGGTCATATCATTTCTAGGAAGGTATCATAGTCGATCCTTCCAAGATTAGAGCCATTATGGATTGGCCAGCACCCACTACAGATGAGGTGCACTGCTTCATGGGATTAGCAGAATATTACCAAATATTTATTTAGGACTTCTCTCGGATTACACACCCTATCACTTCCCTTCAGAGGAAAGGGAAGAAGTTTATTTGGTCAAACAGATGTGAGCAGGCCTTCAGACACTAAAGGAGTGCCTCACTACAGCACCCATTCTTGCAGTACCGGATCCACAGGGTGAGTTCTTTGTTTTCACAGATGCTTCTTTAGTAGGGCTTGGAGGTGTGTTGATGTAGGATGGCAGGGTTGTAGCTTTTGAGTCTCGCAAACTCAAGGATCACGAGCTTAATTATCCTACCCATGATCTTGAGCTTGCAGCAGTTGTGCATGCTTTGGTTAGATGGAGACATTTTCTTCTTGGATGGAGATTCACACTCAGGACAGATCATTTGAGTTTTGCCACCTCTTCACGCAGCCCAATCTAAACGCTCGTCAATGGCATTGGATGGAGTTGCTTTGTGAGTATGACATGGAGATAGAGCATGTGAAGGGGAAAGAGAATGTGGTAGCAGATGCTCTCAGTAGATGGAGACACGTGGCTATGGCCACCTCAGTGAGCACATAGATTTTGGAGCAGATTCTTCAGTAGCTTCCTCTTGACAGCTTCTACATGGCAGTACGAGCAGAGATCGAGTCACAGAGACCCCTTGAGGGGAAGTTTGATGGTTTTTCCTTAGAGGCAGATGGTCTTCTCAGGCATAGAGGTAGGATATATGTTCCCAGAGATGGAGGCTTGAGGCAGGACATCTTGGTAGAGGCACATCGTGCACCCTATTCAGCCCATCCCGGGGTGAAGAAGATGCACACTACCTTGCGACAGTTATACCACTGGAGAGGACTTTGTCGAGATGTGGCTTAGTTTATGTCATGGTGTTTAGAGTGCCAGAGGGTTAAGGCTAAGCATCAGCATCTAACAGGTCTTCTTTATCCTCATGCCATACCGGAATGGAAGTGGGACACCATTTCCATGGATTTCATTGTTGGGTTACCTATGTCGAGATATCACCACGACGCCATCATGGTCATGGTTGATAAATTGACAAAAGTGGCTCACTTTTCTCTGGTGAAGACCACTTATATAGCTAGAGTAATGGCACGAGTATATTTAGATGAGATTGTCAAGTTGCACAGATTCCACAGGAAGATCATTTGTGACCGCGATCCTTTGTACACTTCTCATTTTTGGACTACCATGCAGTATGTCCTCGGGACAAGGATTAACTTCAACATAACATATCACCCTGAGACAGATGGATAGACCGAGTGAGTGAATCATATTTTGGAGGATATGCTTAGGATGTATGTGATGGATCAGCAGTCTAAGTGGGAGGAGTACTTGTACTTAGTGGAGTTTGCCTACAATAATAGTTTTCAGAGTTCTATAGGCATGGCTCCTTTTCAGGTGTTATATGGTAGAGTGTAGACACCCCTTAGCTGGGATAGGTTAGAGGACAAGGTATCTCTTGGACAACTCTTTTGCGGGACATGGAGCAAGTAGGTAGTGTTGATCAGGAAGAGATTACAGGAGGCATAGGATAGGCAGAAGAAGTATGCGGATCAGCATAGGATTGATCCGTAGCTTTGATGTGGGCATGAAGGTGTTCCTTTGTGTTAGACCACACAAGAGCCCTATCCATTATGGAAAATTTTCTAAGTTAGCTCCTAGATTCGTTGGTCCTTTTGAGATCTTGGAGCATATCGGCCCTTTGGCCTACCGTCTAGCATTGCCACCCAGCTTGTCTCACATACATGATGTGTTTCATGTTTCTATCCTTAGGAGGTACATTACATATCCTTCTCATGTGTTAGACTAGAGGATCAGGGGTATGGTGGAGCCCATCCATATCATAGATCAGCAGGACCGGCCTTTGGGTAGGAGATTGATCAGGATAGATAAGATGGGACAATATGATGAAGATTGCAGCCACTTGGGAGGATGCCACAAGTACCACATTTGTTCCATTGACTTCCAGAGGAAGTTGAGTCTAAGGGGAGGGGGATGTAGTGCCCACTTCCCTTTGACACTTTTAGATACTTGATTTTGATACTATTGATCATATTATGGACACTATTATGTTTTGTTTTAGTATGATGGTTAGATGTTAGATCATGGATTATTATTGATCTGGATTCAGTTAGTATGCATGATGATTACTAGATACATTTCCTTTATGTGGATGATGATATATTGTTTGACATGGACATATTATAGATGTTGATTTGGACTTGTGACATTTGATATTTTGAGTAGACCTAGTATGGAATAGTATAGATGATGATATAGTTGATTTATGAATTAAAAATGATAATGTTGAATTCTTGATATTGTTGTGATTCATGTGTTTAGATGATCTTGAAATGTTGTTTATATCATTTTGGATGTTCTGATATGGCCACGAGGCCAAAGGAGGTATTTACATTTTTAGGTTAAAAATCACAACAATGTCGGGGACTGGAGACTAACCATATTAAAATTCTAGGTGAAATCAACAAGGTCACCATGGCAACTGTTTTGTGTGTGTGTGTTTTTTAGGGATTCCCATGGGGGATTTCCATTATATGTGACCATGGGATATGTATTTTATTATGTGTTCCTTTTAATTATTGTTGTATGTATTTTATTAGTAATGTGTTCCTTCTTGTAATTAATTTAAATGTGGTAGATTAATGTGAGAGATCATATAGTTAAACTTTAATTAAATTAAATTGGGATATGGAATGTAATTAATGAAGTTGTTGATTTTAAATATTAATGTTGGAAGAGTGTGTAAGAAATGTGTAAGAAGGTGTAAGGGATATGTAAGAGTCATGTAAGAAATATTTTGGAAGGTTAAACACTTCATCTCCTTAAGAATTCGAATTTGTCCTTGGAGGCCAAATTTGGAGGCTTGTGGGACAAGTTAAACTTGTCCCACACCTCTTAAAATGATCACCAACCATGCCTATGGTTTGGAGGTTAAATTTAGGCATTTTTATTGCATTTTGAAATGACAATTTGTAAGTTTTAATTGCACTTCTCTTACATATTTTTAATTCAGTCCTTTTGGAGTATGGGTCATTTTGGAGTGTGTAAGTCATATTGTCATTTTATTTATTGTGATTTGGTGGTGATGTTGATTTCCTCTTGGGGTTGAGGAAGAATGATGTGGCATCCCACATGGATCCACATCATCCTCTTCTCTTCCCTCTCCTTTAAAAGTGAAACTCCTTGCTTGTTTATGGTTGTTGAAACTTTGTTGATTTCCTCTTGGGGCATTTTTTGCTTGTTGTTTTGGAGCTTGTTGTGGAGGAAGTTTGGAGTCTTTTGCATGCTTGAACATTGCTGGTTTTGGACTACACTTTGACATTTTGGAAAGCTTGTGATCTTGGAACAAACTCCATTATGGAGAGGTAGGATCTTGAGCTTGTTTTTAAATGTTTTCTTTCTCTTGCATGCATGTTTAAATGGTGAATGTGTTTTGTGTTCTTGGCTGGTTGGGTAGACTACTTAGGACATGGTGTAGGAGAAGGCTATGGGGATTTCCAATGGGGGCATAAGGGATTTCCAATGGCACCAGTTTTATTGTGGAGGGAGTTTTGGATTGGGATCCACCTTGGAAAAGAAACTGCTTGCATTTCTTACTCTTGGGGGGCATAAGGGAGAAACTTTGGGGGGCATAAGGAGGGGTTGGGAGATATAAGGTTTATGGGATTTGATATGTTTATTGGTGGTATGATTTAGGTGGATGCCCAATTCCAAATAGGGAGGCATAAGTAGTTCCCCATAGTTCTTGCTCTTGTTGGCTTGCTTGATCAAGCCTATGTGTTGTGTGAATGATTTCAAATGCAGTTGTGAACTGTTGTCTTTGCTTGGACTGTATTTCTTATTGTTGTATGCATGTGAAGAATGTTGCTTGTTTTTTTGGAAGCCATTGTTGCCATGAGTTGATTCTCATTCTCTATTTCAATATGGTTGGGGCTCGGGGGCCAATGAGGAAGGATGGCTTCTCCTTTCTCATTGGATGTCTTGGTTGGGTGGAGAGTGTTGCCTTTCCCCTTCCTTGTTGTGATCAAAGATGAAAAGATGGAGAAACTAGCATGTTGTTGTTTGGAGCAAGAAGATATACAGTTTGACAGTCCCATTTCTTTGAGCAAGTTCATTGTAATCCTTTCCCACTTCGAGTGGATGAGTGTATAAATTTTGTAATGTGAAGTTATTGTATTGTAGATGGAAGATTGAATTTGAATTGAGAAATGTAAAGGAGATTCATAATTGTTCTGTTTTTGGAAAAGAAATGTAAATGAAGTTACATGCATTGTGTAATGTATTTTAGAAATCAAATGGAAAGGAGAAATGAAAAAGGAAAGTTGTAAAATTGTATTTGATGATCAATGAAGGATTACATTCCTTTCTCAAAAGTGTATTGTGTATTAGATTTGAATTATTATTGAAGTTGAAATTTTGTTAAAGATTGGAAATTGTTGTTTGGAAAAGAAGCATGCGTATGAAACAAAAGACAATGTTATTTTTCTTTTTAAAATGCATATTTGAATTGAAATATGAATTGCAATCTAACTTAGAAATGAATGGTTGTTTAATTCAAATTAAATGGATTGGACTAGTTTAGGAATTATATGCACATTCAAATGACCAAAATTGTAATACCAATTTAAAAGAAATAGTTCACTGTCATAAACTTCATTCTGGCAATTCACATTTTAATAAAAATGAGCAGTTCAAACTTATACCAAACAATAAGATAAGAAACATTAAAATTCAGACTTAGTAAGTCCTAAGAAACTCAAATTTACCATAACAGTTAAGAAAGAACCTTCAAAACTTAATAAAAATCCAATTTGGAACTTGCACAGTCATTTTTCCATCTATTGTCGGAGAAATAAAAAGTTGAAATAAATTGAACAAATTAATCTTCCTAAAACACTCTAAACCCTCCCTAGACTAATCCTCCATGTCTGTTTGACATGTTGAGTGAAGGAGGAGTTCTAATTTAACCAAATTGAGAATTTGAAAACTACCAGTTCACTAATTAAAACCTTGCATATTGTTTTCATTAAATTGACCTCTCAAACTTCATCAATTTCCAAAATTGATGATCCTTGTGCAAAGAGGGCATCGAGGGCTTTCCGAAAAGTCCTCGTTTTCCCAAAACCAAGCTTTCTAGCTCAAGTTATGGCCATTTGAAGTTTTACTTCAATTTGGCATTCAAAAAATAATAAGATTTAATCTAACTATAGAAAAATTTAAATTTTAACTTTGGAAAAATTTCCCAAAAAGGTCCATGGCCCCCGCCATCCCACAACCAATCGGGGCCTACCACGTGGCACCCTAGGAGGGGCGGACCAATTTTTTAAACTTATCCCTTTGAAAATTTTGCCTTGGGAAAATTTTCCCATTTTACCCCACCACCCGCCGGCCCACAGCCAATCACATGCTGCCACGTGGCACGGTGGAAGGGCGGACTCTTTTCAAACTTAAAACTTATTCTTTTGAAAAAAATTTACTTGGGAAAAATTTCATTTTCCCTCCATCGGCCCGCAGCCAATCAGAGGGTGACACGTGTCCTCTAGGGGCTGAGGCGGAGGCGCGGTTCATTTTAACATTTTATCCTTTTGAAAAATTTTGGGAAAATTTTCCATTTTGGCCCCATGCCCATAACCAATGAGAAAGTGCCACGTGGCACTTTGGGGGATAGTAGGGGGGAACCCCTTTGTTTCTTTATTTTTTTTTGGCCCTTGGGAAAATGTCTAACATTCCTCCCATGGCCCGCTTCTCCGCCTTCCCCTCGGACTTTGTTCTTCCACATGTGTGCATGGACCGCGCACCTTTTTCTTCCTTTCCTCCTTCATTGGGTGCAAGGCACTAAATCCACCCACCTCTCCCCTTCCCTTCCCTTTTCCCGCTTGGCGCTGGACTCGACACGTGTCCACCCGGGACCCACGGGGGCACGAAATGTTTTGTGCCTTTGAGCTTTGTGATGGGAAAATTTCCCTATGCCACCCCGTGACCCACCAAACCATCCAAGGCGCATCCCCCTCCTCTTGACACATGTGTCCCCTAAGGGAAAATTTGCCCTAGAACTCCGCCCACTCATATCTTGAGTTCTATAAGGAGTTAGGAGGACTTCCTTATATCACCGGAAAGGTGAGAAAATTTCCTATCCATTGGGAATGGTTTAGGGAAATTTTGGAAGCATTAAGTAAGAGAAAAATCTAGTTGAAACTCTGAGCCTATTAGAGAGCAGGTATGGGGTAAATTACTCCCTGAACCTAACTAAAACATGTAACCCTAAAATTTGAACCTTGTGAACTTGATATAAGTTAATAAAGGAAACTTGTGTTTTGGTAAATAGGATTTGTTCCAAAACCTGTTAGTGAAAATTGATGTTTGGCAACCTGAATGTAGATACTTCTAATAAAAAAAAAATTATACCTAACTAGGTTATTTCTAGGTTATTTCTTAGGTCTCAAGTGGTTGTTTCATCATCTCGCCTAATGGATGTATCACAAATTAGAATGATATGAAAACTAAGTTTGAAAATCGATTCAAGATGGCAGAAGATGAACATGCTCTTCTTTCCCAACTATCTCGGTGAAGAAAGAGCCAGCCGAGAACCCATGAGGAATTTCATGGCTAAATTCAACAAAATGGTGAACAAAGTTCCCACCTAGATTCATCCTAACCTTGATGGACAAAAATGTTTCTTTATTAATGCAAAATAACCCAAAGTGTGCTATTAGCTGAGAAGGGCTAGAGTGGCTATTTTGGAACTTGCTCAATCATTGGCCATTGAAATTGAAGATGACTTAATCATGGTAGGAAATTCAAGAAAACTTCCCTCAAAGAAAAGATCCAAGAAACTCCCAATGCTTCAGAAGCTATACTTACTAAGTTAGCTAATGATGTGCTAGCATTGAAAAAGAAAGTTGCTCAGAGTAGTAAACCCTCTCCTTATAAATACATTCCAAGGAAAGGCTACGTTCCAAACAAAGCTAGGATTACAGGTCCTCCGACAAGGCTTGTTATTGAAGTAGCTCCCGCAACTAACTCAAAATGTGATGTTATTGAAGAAAGCGATGATGAAGTTGAATTCGTCGAGGTTGATGAGGAAGAGTCGGATTCTAGAACATCTAAACCTAAAGTTGAAGATCCTGAGGGAGAAAGTAATAATCATTTCTTTGAGTACCGTTTAGAAGAAGAAGATGAATACGAAGAAATTATAGAAGATATGAATAGTCAATCCTTCGCTGTCTTCACACGCTCTCAAAAAAAGATCAGGATACCACTAAGGCGGGAGATAAAGAATCCAAGACTAAGGAAACTTCTAAAGAATCCAAGACAAATGAGGCTCCTAAAGAGACCAAGGCGACTGAGGTTTCAAAGGTCAAAACTATCTTAAAGAAAGGAGGGCCTTTGTTAGATCAATCAGTTGATAAATCAACTACGAAAGAAAGTTTCTTCTTCCACATCCGTATCAACCAAGCCCGAAGCAAAGGTCAAAAGTGTGCCATCATCAAGTTTGAAAGAACTAGTATCTGAGACATCAAGTACGGTTACTTTGCCCAAATTTGATATCATTGATCATATCAATAAAACAAAAATTTCCATGTCATAGGTAGAGTACTTGAAGTCCAATAAGGATCAACTCGAGAAATTGGTCCATTTTATCAAAGGTGACTCTATTGTTCATTCCTCCAAAGGGATTAAAAAACTCCCAAAGATGGGAAAACTCAAAATATTGTGGCGGCCACTACACCTTCAAATGAAAAGATTGAACCTTTCTTTGTGTCCTTTCTGATCAACGGATGCAAATTAAGTAATTGCATTATAGACTCTGGAGCCTTGGATAATGTGATGCTGGAAAAAGTAGCACATGCTCTTGGGTTAACTTGTACAAGAACATTTGGATCTTGTTACTCCATGGAGACAAGACAAGTTCCTCTGATTGGGTAGATTAAAGACGCTCAAATGGTTTTAGCCTAATTTCTTCATAAATGAGTTAAGGTAACCATTCTAGTTGCTGACATTCCCGCTTCGTATGGTATGTTGTTGAGCAAGAAATTTTTAGAGATCTAGGTGGAGAGATTCAAATGGATTGGTCTCATGCTATGATCCCTATCAATGGAGAAATGAAGAAGCTAATGCCGAAAGCTCAGGAAAAGTTCATGGTAACTAAAACCAAAGATCCTCGCACACAGATCCTTTTCCAAGGCTCAAGTATGGGTAATTATATGATGACTGTAGAAGTTCATGCCCTTGAGGTCACTTGTCAAGATCCCAATGAGATATGGACTCTTGAGTTTGATGGAAGTTGTTGTTCAATGGGTTTTGGTGCAGGAGTGGTGCTCATATCTCCAAATGGTAAAATATTTCCTTTTTCCTACAAACTTGAATTTTCAAATACTAACAACACTACAGAATACGAGGCATTAATCCTTGGCCTTCAAGCTACTGGAGGAGAAAGGGATCAAAAATTTGGAAGTCTTTGGAGATGTGGAATTGATCGTGAAACAAGTAAGAAATCAGTTCCAAGTAAAGAATGATCATTTGAGACACTACAAAATAAAGTGTGGGACGCAATAGAAGCTTTTGATGCTTTTTCCATAAAATATGTCCCTCGTGAAAAGAATGACAAAGTAGATTCTCTAGCAGTCTCAGCTTCATTAATGATTCCTCATTCGAGTTTGATCAAGACAAATACACCATTGAAATGGTTTTTAGGCCAAGTGTTCCTAACAATGCAAAAAATTGGCAAGTATTTAATGATGATCAACAAATTATTGCCTTCTTGGAAAAGAGGGATAATTTTGAACAATTGTACTTTGAAGGAAGTGATTCTTGTGTTTCACGAATCAACTACCTCACCCATTCAGGAAGGAGTTGAGAACGAATATCCTAGTGATGGCATCATCCAACTCAAAGGAAATAAAATTCCCAAAGGATTGGTTTCACTTGAAGAATTTTTGACAAACATGATAGGTTTATCAAAGAGAAAGAGCAGGGACCTGCGAATTCTGCTGACTATGAGCAAGTTAACATCGGTACCAAGGATAAACCTCACCTGGTCAATATCGGTAAGTGTTGCTCACCTGAGGAGCACAAGAAATTCATAAGCCTCCTTACCAAATATTCTGACGTTTTGGCTTACTCATATGAAGACTTGAAGTCTTTCCAACCCAGGGAAATGGAGCATGCCATACCCTTGAAGCTGGTGCAGTTCCATTCAGGAAAAAGCAAAACAATATAATCCCAAGATTAGGGGACAATATTTCATGAAGTTTCAAAAGATGCTAGATGCACGAATAGTGTTTCTATTCGACATTCGACTTGGATAGCTAATATTGTACTGGTTCGCAAGAAAAATGGAGAAATTAGGATTTGCATGGATTTTCACAATCTTAATCAAGCTTCCTTGAAGGATAACTACCCACTGCTAGTCATGGACCATATTCTGCAGGCAGTAACTGGATCGGAAATGTTATCTATGCTAGATGGTTTCTCTGGCTATAATCAGATTGAAGTGGCTAGAGAAGATCAACATAAAATCCGCATTCACCACCCCCTGGTACGTTCACGTATAGAAGAATGCCTTTTGGTTTGATTAATTTGGCACTACTTTTCAAAGGGCTATGGATATGGCATTCGTTGATTATAAAGACAAGATCATCGTGATATACCTAGATGACTTGACAGTGTTCTCAAAGAAGGAGAAAGATCACCTAAGAGATTTAGAGAAAATATTGCAAAGATGCAGACTTCATAAGATTTCTCTAAATCCAAAAAAGTCTGTGTTCGAGTTATAGAAGGGAAACTCCTAGGTCATATTGTTTCTAAGGAAGGAACTAAGATCGATCCTGAAGCGTGTTCAAGCTATCAAGAATCTTTCCTTGCCTACAAGTAATCCTGGAGTCCACTCCTTCTTTGGGAAGGTGAACTTTTTGAGAAGGTTTGTGCCAGATTTTTCCGAGCTGACTAAAGAAATCACTGATATGATGAAAGGAAAATAATCCTTCAAATGGTCAAAGAAGGTAGAGAGGCATTTGAAAAATCAAGGGTGCTATTGCAAAATCTCCTACATTGGTGTGTCTGATTTTAAAAAGGATTTCATAATTTATTGTTATGCTTCGCCGCACACAATCTCCGCCATTTTGACTCAACACAATCAAGAGGGGATCAATCTCCTATTGCATTCATGAGTTCTAGATTCAAGAAACATGAACTTAATTACACTCCTCTTGAGAGACATGCGTACATGGTGGTGAGAGCCTTGAAACACTTCAGGTACTATGTGTTGAATTCTCACACCAAAGTCTTAGTTCCAGACACCGCAGTTAAATCGATGCTGACACAACAGGAACTAGGATCTAAAAGAGGTAATTGGGTCTCCAAGATCCAAGAATATGATTTGGATATCAAGCCTACCAAGTTGGTTTGAGGAAGAGGACTCTGCCAACTCATCGCAGAGAATGAACCACGAGATAACTCTGAAGAAGAACCAGTTGAAGAAAATTTACCACTGGTAGTTTTTTTCAGTACCACAGATGAATGGTATTCTGATATTGCCTACTTTCTCACATATGGCGAGTGTCCAGAGAATCTGACAGCTAAGGAGAAATGAGCTATCAAACTAAGATTTGTCAGTATGTCATTTGGGACAACACGTTGTTCAAGAAAGGAATTGATGGCATGTTCCTTAGATGTGTTGATAAAGAACAACAACCTAGGTTGTTGGAAGCCTTCCATAATCATGCTTGCGGTGGTCATTTCTTTGGCCCAGTGATGGCTCATAAAATTTTGCGAGCACATTATTATTAGCCCACTATGTTTTCTAATGCTCAGAAATGGGTGACAAAATGCGAAGCTTGTCGAAATTTGTTGGAAGACCAAAATTGGCAGCTTTGCCTTTAAAGCCAATTGTCATTGAAGAACCCTTTCAACAATGGGGTTTAGATTTCATCGGGGTTTTGAATCCTAATTCTAGTGCTGGTCATACTCACGTGCTCACCACAACTAACTACTTTACAAAGTGGGTAGAAGCTATACTAGTGAAACAAACATCTACTGCGGTAATATGTGACTTCATCAAAGAAAATATATTGGTTCGTTATGGAATTCCACACAAGATCATGATGGACAATGCCTCAAATTTTCTTCTACAGAGATGATAGGTTTTTGTTATGGGTATGGGATATCTTTGTCTCATTCGTCAGATTACTACCCTCAGGGAAATGGTCAGGTAGAATCCAGTAACAAAACATCATTACTATCATGTGCAAGTTAGTCAAAGAAAATCAAAGAACTTGGCACAAAAATTATATGATGCATTGTGGGCTGACCGCATAACTCCCAAAAGAGCAATCGGGATGTCTCCATTTCAACTTTTGTATGGAACCGATGCTCAAATTCCCATCACATTGGAGTTACCAACATTAAAATTAGCCCAAGCAGTTGATGATGAATGCTTTACCAATGCATTAGATAAAAGGATCATGTTCCTAAGTAAGCTTGAGGAACAAAGAAGTCAAGTGGCAAACAGATCGAGGAACATCAATCCAAGGTAAAGAGGTTGTTTGACAGAAAACCAAAGAGAGGCAATTCCAAATCAATGACTTGGTTCTTCTTTGGGACAAGAGACGTGAACCAAAGGAAAGCATGGGAAGTTTGATTCATTGTGGCTAGGCCCTTTCAAAATCAGACATTTCTGTGGAGATAACACCTATTACTTGGTGTATCCTGATGGAACTCATTTTCCTTTTCCCTACAGTGGGCAATATCTCAAGCACTATCAAAATTGAAAACGGGTTGTTCCCGTATGTACATAGGTAATTAGGATTTTGGTTTGTTTCTTTTCCCCATTTTTTGGTCTCCTCTCTTGTGTCATCCCCATTTTTTGCCCCATCATTTTGAGATCATGTTCATGAATATTTTGGTCTGGTCCGTTGTTGCATCCATGAAGTCCTTGTCCCCAATTAGAGCCAATTTGTTATCAATTTTTGATTATAAAAATTTATAAATAAATAAAATAAAATAAAAATGGAAATTTTGAAATTTTTCAAAATAGTTACTTTGCGTGGTTTATCACTCTCATCACGACCATCTCATTTTTGTGATCATTTCGGTCTTCGTTTCGTCCTTTTTGGGTGAGAACTCCTCCGTCAGTCTCAAATTGCTTAAAATTAATTAATTAATATTTAATTAATTAATTACTCTTTGTTTGATAAAATTAATTTTTAATAACTTTGGAGTATTTAATTAAATAAATATTAATTAAAATTCATTCAAAGTTTTATTTTAATTGTCGGGGAAAAATAAGCTTCCGCTTCCCATTGCCGAGGATGCCAAATTGGCTTCCCGGGCCGGATTTCCCCTTTCCTGGAAAAATTGTTTTAAATCCCCACTTGTGGGATTTCTTTTCCCGATTGCCAAATTAATAAATTGGAAAACGGGAAAAAAATCTCCCAATTTCCCACATGGGGAAATTAAATGGGGATTGTCAGCCCACTTTGCCATTTCCGTTGGCAATTGGCGTTGCTTTCCCCATTTCCCCTACGGCAATTAATTCCACTACCCGGGAAGAGGGAAGTTGGGTTAACCCTCATAAATTCCTCCGTTGAACTCGTTGGAAAGAGTCGTGCAAAGCTTTCTAAATTGCTTCTTATTTTTTCTAAGAAACATAATAATATTTTATCACATCCATCAAACAATACTAGTCTGTGAATGCCATTGTGAAGGAGAAATATGTGCAAGAGGATAGTCCAAGCAAAGGCCATTGCAAAGGATAAAACCAGTCCCAAAACACCACGCATTGGAGAAGGAGGACAGTCATAGAAATATCATTTTTTCCACGCATTGGAGGAGGAACAAAATAGAAATCCAACGCATGCAGAAGTCTTTGAAGAAGTTTCAACGCCTTTTTTGAAGGAGAAATAGCAGACCAAAAGTAAAAGCCACACATTACCAAAAGGAAGGAGGACAGTCCAAAATAGTCAGGGTAAAGAACAAAACAGCCCAAGCAAGTGAGAAAAGAAGAATGAATCCAGTTAAAATCCTCCATGCATTTACTTGAAGACTCTCGAATGCATTTGAAAAGGATTAAGTTGGAGTTTCCATGCATTTTTTCAAGGAAGCAAACAACACACCAAAGGCTAGACATAGAGCAGTCCAAGGATTCCCACGCGGGAGGGAGAAAATAGCCAATGTAAGGAGGAGGAAGAAAAGTCTATTTCCCATGCAGGTGAAAGGAATTTTATGCAGTTAAAAAATAAAGCTAAAGAAAACGAAGAAAAGTCCAAAAATCCACGCATTGGTTTAATTGGAACAAGAATAAAAGAAAACAAAGAGTAAAAGCCACACATTTTGGAAGAACAATGGTTCAAGATCCCAAAGAAATCCAATGTGGAAGCAATAGGAGTAATTCAATGCCTTGACAAAGAATTTTCAAGCGAGGTTAAGCGAGGAAAAATCCACGCCCGATTGGAAAGTGGAATAAAGGGCAAAGTCCAAATAAATAAAACAAAAGAAACAGCCCACGTGCATTGTTTTGGATAAATTGAAGTTTTTCATGCATTAGTTTTAAAATAAAATCCAACCCCCAGCTAGAAAGAAGAGAAAGGGCAGTAGTCAAATAATAAAAAATTAAAATATTTGTCTTTTCTTTTTGCCAAGGAAAACAAAATCCAACGCCTAGCAAAGAGAAAGAATCCACATTTCAGCTAGGAGAAGCACTTCCACGCAAAGTAAACCAGTTTCCACGTCTTCACCACGAGTTCTCCAGGCATCGTAGGCTACATTAAAAAAAATCATTCCCACATGTGAGGCAAGCAGGAATAATTCATGCCAGTGAAAAGAAAAATTACGAGTTCAAAATATTGTCAAAAAATCAAAGCAATTCTTCATGTTGAAGCAACCAGAATAAGGAAAGACGGAGAAATAGTGAATTAAAATATTAAAGTCAATCCACATGCGAATTCATTATAATCCGGATTATATTGTTTAAATTATTATTTTTGCCACGGTTTGTACCCGTCAAGTAATCAACTTTGGAGCTTGATATCTCGAAGCTGAGTGATTGTCGAGAAGAACGGTTTGCTTCGTTGAATTCTTCTCATCTTCGTATACTCATTTGCCAAAATTCAAATATACATCACTTCATTTGATATTTTTCACGGGGTCAAATAAAACACAGTTTGCTCAATTTTGCCGCGCGCACAATTTCAGCTTGGCGGAAGACCTACTTTGAGAATTTGTATCTCGAGCTCAGATGATTATCAAGAGAAATGGTTTAGTTCATTGAATTCTTCTCAACTTCATGTACTCCTTTTCCAAATTTAAATGCATAACACCTCGTTTGGTATTTTTCACGGAGCCAAACAAAAAGCAATTTGTTTGATTTCGCACGCATGTAGTTTTCAACCTGTCAAGGTGACTCACTTTGAGAGTTGATATTTTGAACTCAGATGATCGTCAAGAAAAAATAATTGTTTCATTAAATTTTTTCCACCTTCATATACTCCTTGCCAAGTTGTAGATTCCCAGAGTAACGTTTTGTATTTTTCCCAGGCTAAAACCAAACGGGATTTTCACAGTTTTACACTTGTATTTTCCTAGCAATTTCAGAAGAGTTAACTTTGACCTTTAAATATTTGACTGAAGAATTTGATTGGGAAAAAAACCTCTGACACACAAACTTTGGTACCTTAATATACTTCCTCATCCAATGACAATTTCTATGAACAAGATTTGTTATTTTTCCCAGGGTAGTTTTACAGGTGTTTTGTGCAGTTTTGTAAGATGGAAGTAATCCCCTGAAATCATGTTTCATCACAATCATGTCATCTCCAAACAAAATGATGTTGTGGTATAAGTTCCGAGGGCATTCTAATCACCTCGATGCTCCATTCAAAGTATGAGAACATCGTCGATGCCAACTTGGGACACGTCGATGTAAGTCGGTTCTGCGATCGCATATCAACTGAAGGAGAGTCACAATTTTCTTGGAGCTTGTTTTGAATTGGTCATCATTGCATGGATGCACCACGACACCTGCATAGTGTGGTGATTCAACTCCAATGACTCCGAAGTGAAGCAACCTCTGACTTCCTCATTATGCGGTATAAGTCGTAGCTATTGGCATAGGTCTCTTCGGAGTCAAAAGCCATTGTTATCGGCAGAGATCGATAATGAGAGAATCTTGTTTACACAATTGTTTTCACTTGATCATTGTACGAATCTATTCATCTAAACACCAAGATCAATGATAATTACAATTGTGTGGATCATCAAGCAGTACCACATCATTCAAGTGTGACCTGTCAACTCTCAATTAGCAGCAGGCACAATACTTCATGCGCCAATCTTAAAGTTGGAGTGTTCTCGAATTGGACAATCGTGAGCGAATCAAAATGCCAACACTTCGGGATGGTGATAAAGACAAAATACATAACTCCAGGAAGTGAATTGTAATTTTGGCTCTTGGAAGATCTTCTCAATGGCGAAAGATCAAAAGTTGGATTCTAACAAGCCAAGGTGGCATAACAACTACAGTCTCGCGAAAAATGAATAATTCATCATGGAAGGCTATTCGGAGCATGTGGAGAATTGTGCATAATTTTGAATGTGAATACGAATGAAGATGAACTTTCTCACACCAGGATGTTTCTCAAACGGAGGGGTGGATGAATTGCTCAAGTTTCAAGATCGGCTCTCTTATCATCTGGAGGATTGCGGAGCATGGTCAATGAGTTCATTCCCATACGATCGGGATAGGTGGACTCTTGGCCCAATGGATAAGGCACTGACCCTAGGTGTTTTGATCTAGGTGGTGCATTGTTGACTAGGATGTCTATGTGTGTGTCCAAGTCATTTAAGTGGGGTCCACATGTACCCATTTCTTTTATTTATGTATTTTTCCTTAAATGACTTTTTAACTTAAGTGGTTTCTATTTTTAGTTTTTTAATAAAGTTGGTTGAAAAATTCAAAGGTCACTTAAGTTCCCTATTTAATGTGCATTTAAAATCTAACTACTTTGTAACCAACTTTTTGGTTATAAAAGGAAGTCAGGGGCTCATTTGTAAGGGTGACTTTGAGAGGAGAAGAAAATAATTTTGTATGCAAGCTTTACTTCAAAGAAAGAAACTTTGTGTTCTTTTGAGAAGACATTTTGGAGTTAATGAAATATGAACTTTGTGTCCCATTCATTGTCTCTTATAGCATTTGATGTTCTTATGTTCATTAGATGTTAGTGTTTGAATCTTGCATGCAAATATTGTCTTTGATCTTATTGTCAACGTTATTAATCTGTTGTTCTAGTTCACAGTGATCAAGCTTTGATTATCTACTTGCTCACGTGTGTTCCCTTTTACATATTCTTGTTTAGCTAACTCAAACTCCATTTTATTTGTGTTAGTTATTCCTCTTTCCTCTTCATGCAATATTAGGCTCTGTTTTACCTAACTCTTGCATGTTCCTTTTATTCATTCCTTTCCATTTCTTTCCTTCATTCCATTCCATCCCCTCATTCACTTTTCTTTCCATTGATGTTCCAAAACACCCCCCACATACAATTTTGAATGTACATATGTAAATACAGTTTTGGTTTTCAATAAAGGCAGCCTTTCCTTCTTCATTGAGGAGGGACTTCGTTCCCACACTTTTGCATGTCATTTGCATGCATGCAAATCCATATGCTAACCTTCTCGTTCTATAATACTATAACAATGTTGGACATTGCAGTCACCCTTCCTTCCAGAAGATCCATCTTACGCACTATAAGTTTTTCAATTTCATCCACCCTATCTTTAGGGGCCTTAGACTATTACGGGGCCTCACGCTTTTGTTTTACCAATGACAATCATTTCGTGCACCCAAAGTCTCATCCTTCATGGCCTTCAAGACTTCATTTTCTTCTACCATGGTCCTGATTCTTATTACTGCCTTTGGAGCTACACATATATTCAATGTTTGGTTTGCTTTCTTTAGCTCCTCCTGCAAGGTTTGGAGTAATGCTTCATAAGATGAAATATTTCTAACCACTGAAGCCATTTCTCTCTCTACTTCACCTTTCGAGTCCTTTGGTATTGGCATTCGAACCAGTCCATCTTCAAGCACCAAATCAACTAAGGTACACACATAATGCATAGCCAAAGGAAATTTTTGGTACCTTGGGCTCCAAGTGTGGTCTTTCTTGCAGGACATGATCACCGATCTCCTCTACCATGGTGATGAGAACCCCATTCTTCTTTTGCTCTAGGTCCTTTTCTCCTTTCAAACACACTATTTCTACATCTTTAGCTTTGATATCTTCTCTTAGTGCTCTAATAGTTACAACTTTATCCACATTCACTGTGCGCCACCTCTGTAGATACTTTCACTAAGGCATTACTCACCTGTTCATCGACATAACTATGGGTTTGATGGTTATGTTTCTATTTTGTGGTGCCTTTCTCAATCTTCTTGACACATAGGACTCTTCACATACATCAAAATCGAGCTCATCCATGTGAGTATGCATGGACTACGATAATTGTTTTACGTGTGTTCGCAGTAGCCATGTCAGGTTCCATCAACTCCCATCAATACAATTCCTTGAGGCCCATTGTATTCTATAATTAGGCATGGAAAATTTTACTTGTGTCCTCTTCATAGCCCATGATTGGTGCAGCATATTCCCCACTTGCCCTCTTTGTTCTTGGCCCCCAGGAACTTGATCACCATGGTTTGAAGTTGGATCCTCTATGTTCTAAGCAATATCTTGTTCTATTTTTCCTTCCTTCTATACTCCTTCATCCTTCATTTCTTTGTCCTTGGGTTCTTCCACATCCTCTGGTGGTACAGGAGTTATAGACGTGCTCTGTGCAGACTCCTCCACCTCCTCATTCAGTTTTAACATTCTCCTTCTTTTCTCAATTGTCTCTTTTTGTGGAGAGAGTTGTGATATTCGTACCAAATGTGGAGTTCCCACGCCTTGTGTTCTTGTTCTCCTGAACACTCTCTTGAAATGGTGCTCTCCTTGGACTGCTTCTAAGTCATCTTCTTATTCTTGTACCTGTGGTGGGGTACGTGCGCGCTCAATCTCCATCTTGTCTGTAGGTTGCCTCTAGCCTCTATGTACCAAGCCACCACTATCTTCATGCTCTTCTTCCTCGTCATCTACCTCTATAGGTTCCACGGAATTTGGAGCTAGTACGTTCTCCACTATATGCTTTCCCTTAGGTGGCCCTGGGAGCACAAACTCATTTTCTACATACTTTTTATTCTCTAGTCTGGGCTTAAGCTGAAGGTATACAAGCACTACTCCAATGTCCCCAATTTCCAAGCTTACAGGTTTCATGTTTAGAACATCTGAAATGAGTCTCTCAACATATGCAACCTTGTATGGAGAGACATATGTCTTCCTCAGAGCGTGGTAGTCACAGTCTACCTTATCTGGAATAAAATTCAGGCGACGTGCATTAGTAAAATGGTGGACTGATGCCTAGAAGTAGTGTGTTGTGAAGGCATACGGTAGCTTGCACTATGGGCTCCAAGTCCCATCCTTCATAGCAAACCGCGTGATGCAGAAGTGTCAGTACATCATGAATTGTACTCCCTTACCCATCACTAACGGTAACTCCTTAGGAATGTGCCACTCTTCAAATGTCACATGGATCCTGTCATACCACATCTCCGCTCATTGACCCTTTGCATAAATATTTATCAAACCTTTTTGCAAGGGATTTTTTCTCCATGGGATACTCCCATATCTTGTCCTTTGGCCCATCGGGCACTCCAATCTCCATAAATACTAAAGAAAGTAAAATAGCGCCAAAATTGATTTTGTCACTTGTGCACACCTCCTCAATAATGTTCTCTACAATGTAGCCTACTATGTTGTAGATCACTCCCTATGACATTCTCCTCGCGATATGCAACCACATTGTATTCACTTGTGACCACCTCTCTTGGTCATTCAACTTTGTTACCAAATGTGCAAGCTGCTGACCACTGGGTACTTCTTCAACTTGTCAATGTCCATCCCATGCGGACCCTTTGTATATCCCAACTCCTTCCATGTTTCCAAGATTGTTTCTTTATCTTGTTAGATCACTGGCAAGGTCTACCCCTGTGCCTTTTAATCCTATCATTGTTGCAATCAAGGTGGTTGTGATTTTGACCCTCCGTCCGGCGAAATAGAAGAAGTCCTCATGGACTCTACTCATTAACCACTGGTATAATGGTTCATACTTTCCAAAATAAGGGAGCTCGTACAACTGATAGACTCCAACCTGCTTTAACAACTTCTCCCCAACGTCATCATATACTTGGCATGTCCTTTGTTATGTGCTTGTTGGTCTTCGTGCTTAACAACGCATCTAACTCCTTGTTATCCAATGTGCGGTGGTTTTAATCACTTATTTTACACTTATAGATGTGGGAATCCCATTATTTCCCAACTATAACACCTTTTGGGTATTGCATCTCCAAAAAATTACTTTTGGGTGCAACTTCAACTTCTGCCTCCACTTTCTTCTTTCCTTTAGCTCCTACGGTAGGTACTTTCTTTGGTGCCATCTGAAAATCTCACCTTTCTTCCCTCTGTAGTACGTAAATGCATCTCTTTCTATCCTCTATAGTGAGCAAGCCCAAACCCTAGCTTGAATCCATGTATCCTAGTTGAAATCATGTGATTAGCTCTTTCGCAACACTCTGCTTTGCTCAAACCCTTCACAAATGGGGATGCAAGCTTCTTCTATACACAAATCTACTCTCCATGTCTGGTTTCACACTTTCCGCACCTCAATACTCTTTGCTCATCTTGGTCGAACTTAGCTCGTTCAAATTCTTGAAATTACAATGGTAAAAATAAACTTGCATCACGTCCTTACATAGATTTTCAAAAATTTGGTACATTTATTGCTCCTTCACCTACCAATAATCCTCTCGTTAATTGACCATTTTCACAATGTCTCGCACGATACATCTTCATGCCTTAGTCATAACCTTTTAGTGCACCTTCCTACCTTCTAGCTACAAAATTCTCTCAACATGCTTCCATGCGCCTGAGTACCTCACCACTGCGCCTTCTCTTGGTAGTCTCCATGGTCGTTGTTTACCTCGCGTTATACTGTCCCTTCGTTTATCTCCATCTATGGTCCTTATTCGAAAGCAATCTTCTTTACGTGAACTCTACAAACTTGAATAACACTTGTAGCAGTTTCTTCTTTTATGTGTACCCATTTTTCAATAGCCACCCCACACAAAGGGTATGTGCAGTCCTCTGCACATAAAAACTCTTCAAATGGTAATTAGCTTCCAACGCACAAATGCACTTATTACACAAAACACCAACTAAATTGGCAAAGCATGGCGACGAAGAAGGAAATACATTAAAGGGATACATAAAGGAAAACCTAAGATAAATGGTAATATTGCCTTATTACAAACACCAAGAAGACTTATTTATAGTAGGGCTTCAACCTACTCCCGTTGAAGTAACTGGGTAACCGTATTCCATCAAGCGCTTCTAACTGAAAAGCTCGTGTTTCCAGTATGTAGGTGATAACATATTTTCCTAGCCAATGTAATTTAAATTTTCTGGATGGCACATAAACTTAGAATCATAAAGAAGCACCATTTGTCCTATTTCAAGCTTTTTGTCCCTGATGTGCCTATCATGCCATGCTTTCTGCCTGGATTTTTCTTACTTCTGACTCTAGCATTCTATGGCTCGTCACTCATCCAACTTAATCAAATTTTCAATTCGTTCTTCTAATGCTTGTTCATCAACTAGACCTCCATCGCGTGTAATACGCAAAGAAGGTAACATGAATTCCATAGGAAGAATTGCTTTTGCACAAACACCAATTGAAAGGGTATGGCCTTATTTAACCACTTTTATGTTGTTATATACACCCAAAGCATGGTAGAAAATTTATCATCCCAATCTTTCCTTCCAACGTCACAAATTTTTGTCAATGTCTAGCTCAAAATCTTGTTGAAAGCCTCGTGAGCCCATTCACTCCGAGGATGATATGGTGTAGTCTTATGGTGTGTAATCATAAACTAATCCAATATAATTTTGATTGTCTCATTCAAAAATGTGTGCCCCTATCACTGGTCAAACTCAAGGAGCATCTATACCTTGTAATAATATTTTCCCATAGAAATTTGGTTGTTGTAGTTGTTGTACAATATTTTATAGGTTTTGTTTCTACCCACCTTGTTAGATAATCTATGGAAGTGATGATATAGCATGATCCAATCCTACGCGCGGTTGGTGAAATAGGACCCACAAAATCTATAGCCCATTTCTCAAATGGTTATGCACTAGGAATAGGTCTTAAAGGCATTTCATCTCTTTATCCTAGTTTTTCAAGGCGCTACAATGATCGCGAGCCTTTTAATACGCCTTCTGATCTTTATACGGGTCTCCCACCATAATCCAGGCAAGTAGAATCTTGCACACAATGGCGTCGCCTGCATAGTGCCCACCTGCAATACCACCATGAGCCTCTTCTAGAATATTTGTGCATTCATATTCCGGTACACATCGGCGCAATACTTCATCTCGGCCTAACTTGTACGGTCACCACTAATCAACAAAAATGGTGTCGCGTGAATGGAAAGTTGTTTCTTCTCTAATGATCTCATTCCTTCCGGCACCCTACATGTATGCGTAGATAGACAACTATGTCCTCCAATTTTGATCGTGTGCGTTGTAATTATTATAACTCTTTGCATCGGGCATGGTATCTTCAATTGTCTGCACATCTTCTCTGACTTGTATTCTAGATAAATGGTCTAGTCCAGAATTTCTTTTCCCTGGTTTTACCACAACTATAAAATCAAATTCTTAGAATAAGAGTACCCATCGGCATATGCACCCATGTAAAATGGGCTTGTTTACTAAATACTTTAATGCAATGTGATTGGTATAGAATACAAATGGTGTTACTAGCAAGTAATGTCTGAATTTATGTAGCACATAGATCATTGACAAAGCTTCGTCCTCTGTAGTTGTATAATTCTTCTCTGCATGAGTCAAATTTCTACTAGCAAAGTAGATAGGATGATCTATAATAGCTTCTCCAGGCTGAGCCAACACCACGTCAATGGTCATGCCAAAAGCATCCACATGTTCATGAAACAGTTGGTCCCATGAGGAAAAGCGCAGAGTACGTGTTGTAGTAAGTTTCTCCTTCAATGTTTCGAATGTGCACTGTTGCGGTTTCCCCAGTATAATGTCCCTTTTCCTTTTAGTAACTCCTCCAAGGGTGTGGCAACCTTAGCATACCCTTTAATAAATTTTCTATAATACCCAGTGTGACCTAAGAATCCACACACCTCACTTTGATTGGTAGGCTCTTTCAGGTTGATAATGATTGCAACCTTAGCTTTGGATCAACCAACAAACCTTCCTTGCGATGATGTACCCTAATAATGCATCAAATGGTGTAGAAAATATGCACTTCTTTATGTTCAAAGATATTATTAACTATCGACATCTTTCAAATATTAAGCGTAAATTATCACAATGATCCTTAATAAGTCCAAACACTATCCAATCATCTAAATAAATCTGCAAGAAGTTATGAATGAAATCCTTGAATGCTTGGACTACTATGCACCTAAAAATACAAACAGTGAATTATTCAACAACGGGCATCATAGTATAATCAAAACTTCCCCATTCGGTGGTAAACATAGTCTTTTCCCGATCCTCCCAGTGCAATCCCGACCTGATGATACCTAGAGAATCCATCTGTAAACGAATAGATCTTGTGCCCTCCAATGCCTTCTAATATTTCCTTTGTGAATGATGTAGGGAAGGGATCAGTCACACATGTAGCATTCATCTTCTTGTAGTCCACACAGATCCTAATGTTGGTTGTGGATCCTGATAGCGACAGGGGGTTGCAAGGGGGGCTTCGCCCCCTTGCGGGTCCGAGGGAGATGGCCCCCACGGTGGGGTCCAGGGCCATGTGCCCTAGTGGGGGTTTAGGGGCAGCGACCCCGTAAGCCACATTTTATATGTATTTATGCATTTTGAAATTTGGACCATTCCTTATTAGGTCACAGATCTAATGGGTGGCTTTCTATGTTTCCCCAAAATGATAAAAACCTAATATCTTTAAAGGGTCATTATGTATGAGGCTCATTGTATTAGTGATGGCACTATGAGAGAGAGTTTGGCTGGACTGAATAAAAGGATTTTTGTTTCTAGTGGACGTAGCCCATTTTGGGTGAACCACATTAAATATGTGTTTCTGTTTTATTGCATTCTTTTCTATTTTACATTTTTTGAATTATTCATTGCATGATTGTTTATCTGTACAACTGGTATAATCCTAACAACTAATACGACCATATTTCTTTATATTGATCACCATTGGGCTAGCCCATTCTTATTCATCCAGGGGCTTGATGATTCCAGACTTCAACATTTTGTCAATTTCTTCCTTGACCTTTTTGCGCAAGTTGGGGTTCATCTTGTAGGGTCTCTTCCTGACCGGCGCACACCTTCCTTTACATTTATCTTCATTTCTCCTAATGATTCATGCACACCTTTTAGTTCATGGTATCCCCTAGGAAATAAGTCCTCATAGTCTCATACTAACTCAATGATTTTTTCCACTTCAGAGTCAAACCAATAATCCCCAATTATGGCCTCCTTAGGCTTAGCATCCGATCCAATATTCAATTTCTTTGTTTTCATAGGTTCATGATAGGCGTATGTGGTCGTATTTGCATTTTCCAACACCTCACGCCTACTGTAGAATGATCTACATCTAGGTTTTCTACTTCTTCATCATCTACTAAGTAGACCATCTTTTCTTTTGTTTTCTCAAGGCAAGCGCACTTAAGTAGTGTGGCATCTATCTCTATTTCTTCAAAGAAACGCGCTCCTAAGTCATTTCCATCGGATAAATCATGAATGATTTCTTCTTCCTTTACTTTGTCTCCCATAGTTAACCATTTTATAACCCTTAATGCCTCTTCTACTAGAGGTTTATCGAGAAGTAGTCAAAATATTGGATCATTCCTACGGTCAAATCATGCCAATTTCAGTCTCTCTATGGAGTTACGCATATACATACCAAGCACGCGCGCAACCTTGTAAAGTGGAATAAAATTTGTGCACCCAAAGTGAAGGTGGTAAAGCTTCCTGCCCCTCTGTCTAGAGTCTCTCACACTTTGTTAAACGTGGTGTTGAACAGGTTGATTACCATGATAAGTGTATATTTGAGTAGGTGCATTGCTCCTAGAAAATCGAGTAGAAAGAGCAATCCTGATTTCATTCCATCCTACAAGATTATCCTGTGAACCACCCACCAGTGCATTGTTGTCCCGTGTAGGGTATATGCTAGCATATTCTATCTCTCCAACTGGTATATCCATTGTTCCTCCATGGCACACAAAAATACCATAGGATCTCCTTCTCTAGTGTATTGAGGTACCAGTTGTTACCTATTCTCCTGATACAACGAGGTCTATTGTTCTGCGCAAATGTGCTTCTTACTTTGTGCCCTACTAACTCATAAGTACCATGAGCCCAATTATCACAAGCAATACTTGTAGTATCGCTAATAGACTATGCATCTTCCCACTAAAGGATTCCTTCTTTAGATAGATCGAGCACTTACGGGTCCCAGTTGAGCGTACATAAATCCTATTTAGATCTTCCTCACTCAAAGGCTCAACATAAGGCATAGATTTCCCATCGGTTAAAGGGATAATAATTGTTTCCTCCTTGTTCTCAAAACTGATATAAGCCTTGTTGAATCGAGGATCAACATTATTTTCATAACACCAAGGGTGCCCAAGTAGAGCTGGGAAGTTGTCTGCTTCTGCAAGTGCCAAAACCTCAAAGTCCCCTGTGAACTTGGCCCCATGTATAGTAATGGATGCATATTTTAAAACTCTGATATGAGTGGCCTTAGTCGATTAGCCATAAATAATACATTAGAAGATGGCTGCATGTTGGTATCCCCATATGTACCCATACATCTAAAGTAAGCCCATTGACTTATGCGCCCGTATCAATCAATATATTGCTCTAAAACCAGTCATCCACAATAGGATTGATTGATTTCTTTGTCATGCTCTAATCTATGGGGGAGATTTGCATGTAGGATCTATCATCCAGTCTCAATACTTACACGCAGAGTGTTTCCCTTTAGCCAATTCCCTAACAATGGAATGATATTCTCCTAGTGCAACATTTTGCACACCTCCTTCAAGTCATCAATATCATATTGGACTGCTCTACGCTACTTTATTTTTTGCTCCATTTTCCGTGATTGCTCCTTTAAACATTGTATTTCACCCTAAATATTTCTGAGTACCTCCATGGTTTCTGATAAACCTCCTTCTAATGGACAGGATCTAGGTACCGTGCATGTAGAACCTCCTCCTTAGTGATGGTAGGCTTCTGCTGTAATGCTTCTTTGGTATGTGCCGCTTCATTGCAGGTAGTGATATTTACAGGCAATACCTCATATTCTGGTTCCAACTTGGGCATCCACTGATTTTCCATAGCGCGTTGTATCCTAACCATCCCTACACCTTTGTTTTCTTGTTTATGTTGCTTACTAAAATACTCATATAAGTTTGGGCATTCCTCATAGCTATGATTCTTTCCACAAAAAGAACATGTAATATTATGAGGACATTCATGTCTATAGTGGTCAGGAGATCCGCATGTATAACATGTTCCATGAGGAAACTCACCTTGTCCACCACCACCACGGCCTCGACCTCCAAATCCACCATGGTATCCTCGACCTTTGCCATGACCTCCTTCAAAATGCCCTTCATTCCGATCATAGGGTGTGTTATTATGATCCCGATCTTGATGCTCACCCTTACCCTTAGAGTTATCTGACACTCTCATCTATCATACACCAATATCTATAGCATCATGGATCTAACCAATCGGTCAATAGAGTCTTTCGTATCGTGAGTCGTGGACCTACAAATTTTACAATAGCAAGAGACATTCTTCCTTATTGTGCATTGTAATAATGGGCAGTGACTAGCATCATGGTTCAAATGACATATCTCACATTCTAGCAGTAGTGAACGCACAGATCTAGAGGGACAATTTTCCTTGGTGTGACGTTCCACTTCACAATTTGTACACCAAATCCCTGTGCGCATCTCATGTGCTGAGTTCGTTGATAGTTTCTCCAACTACTTTTCCATAGCTATAATTTTTGCTTCTAAAAATGGGTTGACTCCAGTGTTTATACTTTTGGCTACCTCAACGCGTAAAGATGCTTAAAGTGCTTCACGTAGATCAGTGTATGTCTTATGTGTTAACGCCCTTCTAAAATGTGTAATCAAACCCCAACGAACCATTGTGCATGCTGGCTTGTGTGGATATCATAAGAAAACTTAGATAAAAGCATTTTGAAATGGGCATCATACTCTCGACACTCTCGGTAGTGACTTTCTTGATATCATTAAGTGCGCTTAGACTCTTACCTCGAACTCGAGACCAGAAACTCTTTATGGAAAGAATCTTTTAATGTTGCATAGTCTATGCAAGTCTAATCAAGGTCAAACTTTTTGTACCAGATGTGTGCATGTCCTTGTAATGTAGTGGCAAATTGACTTGCCCCGCACTCTCAAGTCGTGATCCCTTTTGTGTGCCATAGTATTTCACACATGTGCACATGTTCAGCAACATCTTCTATGTCCCTATATTCTAGCGAAGAAGAGACATCTCCATGTAAATATTATGGGGTTGGTGTGGACCTTGCCCACCTGATCCAAAACATCATGTGTTTTCTCTACCTCCGTAACCACCGATCCACCGAACTAGAACCACTTATACCTCTTGATCCTCCACCTCTAGCCGGAAGCTAACCAGAAGATGTACTTCCTTGTGTCCCAACAGTAGTATTGAACTAAACCCCTATGGTTTGTGAAGCGTTACCACTCCCAGTGAGTCCAAAACTATGCGTGCTTGAATTATATGCAGATGATGCACCTGTAAAGGTACCTCCAAACAACAACAAATATGTTTTCCTATCATCGATGTACTTTTTATGTGACTTACTCCTACTCTCCCACTTCCTAAATTAGCTTGCTAACTATTTTTCGTACTAGATACTAGAAAACCAAGTGCAAGGGCTAGGTTTCCAGGTAGATTGAGATGCATGCTGCGGCCCAGTCATCTTTACTAGCGTGATTCCATGTGAGGCCGAGGAGGGTTCCCTGTCATGTTTTCCCAAATGGGGAAGTTCCTGATACTCCGTCTCCATGCCTTTTGTGTGAGCTCCAAATCCTTTGCGAACCATATCTCTCCTCAACACCATTCACTCTACAACATCCAATTACTTCTCTATCTCCCTCTCGCACGCCTCATCATACTTAAGTCACCTTTCTTCTCTCTTCCTTTCTTCTGCTAGATCTGTCATCTTTCACCAAACCTACTCCCACCCCGCGCATGGTGGGGTTTAGTTAGCCAACGGTTTGCTTTCCAATTTCGGGTTCATTATCAAGATTTTGATCACCATGGAATGCCTTACAAGGAAGTTCCCCTGGGATATCGTAAAAAATGGAATTTCACTACCTATAGACACGAATAAGTGGAAATTGAGTACTCCAAAATATAACTGTTCAGAACACCATGAAACCAAGTATCCACAGTGAGTGTCTAAATCAAATCAGCATCATAAAGGACCTGAAATTTTTCCTACATCCAGAAAAGTACGTGATGCCTCCAATCCATTTTAGACACATAACAACCAGCCACTCTTACACTTCTACCAGAAAAATAGTGAAGAAACTCTCATAAAAACTGTCATACATATTCTATTCCACCCATGTGTGTGTGTTAAACCCAAATCCGGTGTTGAACCTCCATGTGTATTCTTCCTCTAGATCTTGTATCCACTCCTCAACACTTGCTAGGGTCAACCGGTATGTCTTCATTGCAAACCATCCTGAAAACAACTAAAAAGGAGGTCCCAAAACGGAACCAATGATGCAGCCTAGAATTTACCAAAAATAACCTAGGCACGGCACATCACTCAGCGTAGATCGAACACTCGCGAAGCACACAAAGGTACCAGGCCCCTCTTTAGGGTTACTTGAGCAAGATCTCAGCAAGATGAAGAGTTAATGCATTCATATCCATAAATAATATAAACATTCTACAGAGCATATTCTACATCTAGTTCTAAGGAGTAATGGGTTTAAGCAATAACCATGTGAATTCTACCATGTAAGATCTAGTTATATTCATGTCTAACACCTTGAATCAGTCAATACACTCCATTATATTAAACATAGTAAATACACAGAAGCTTCTTACAATATTAGTATCACAAACTTATGCGCGCATTAGATCTAATAGCATAACTTCACAATAGCTCATACATAGTCCTTACCTAGTCCTTCTATTCTACGCAAATCACTACATATTTATAAGGGTGGGGACTTGCCCTTCACCACTTACATAATTCCCAAAATAGGTCACATGCTGAAAAATAGCCATGTGCCTTTACAATAATAGACACACATGCAAGTGCGCTAATAATAGATCTCTTCTGGTTAACCAGCAGTAATAATTATATTATTAACTCGAACCCATGCAAAGCACTTAGTAGATGCTCTTCCAAAAATATCCCAAGCATGTCACACAAGTCTTTATTTGGTTTGTGTGCTTTATATAGTACCTCCAAAAATAGCCCGTAATCTTGAAAATGGCTAAGTCCCGAATCTGTCCTTATTTTTCGTGTGTATTTCCTTTCATATTCTTCCGCGCCTTTGCATGCACCTTGTTTCCACCACGTGAGCCTTCTTTGTGCCTTCTTAGGTATGATAGTTTATCTCCCAATAATGGGCTTGAACATTGTTAGCTTATGGTTAACTAGTTGATGGAGAGTGATTTGGAAATGGTTGTTTGAAAACATCAAGGTTCGATTTTGAGGTGCATTAGGATTGTCTAAATGTAGCTCACCTTTATCAATTAGATCCTAAGGACATTGCAAAATAAATGAAACCTTTCGATGTCATGGCCTTTGACCCTATGGTATTTGCAATAGTCATTATCCATGTACCAAGAGGGTTTCAAAATGGAGGTATCAATAGGACAAATGGGTGGAAGAGAGATCATGTTAGCAGAGAGGATTTTATAAAAACCACATTGTAAGTCTTTCCAATAGGAGTATAATTAGATTGAGGACAGGAGCATTTGGTGGTCGAGCGTTCTTTAGGATCAGATTTGATGACTACTGCATTAGGCTGATGATTTGGGTTTATCTTGATTAGAACATGGGTTAGATGGAAATTCGGATTTTGGTTTCTATAATCTAAGCTTGACTTTACCTTCTTCAAGAGCTCGAAGTTCAAGTTTATGGGCCTGTTATCCATTTTTACCCCGAATAAAAATGGACAACAAAGAGCATCCTGTAAACTAGTGAATCCAAAGGGCCCACATGCAGTAAAAATGGCAAAACATGCCTCCTTAAATTTTCTCACAAGTTGTATATATCCCATGAACTGCATAAAGTATTTAGGAAAGTGTGGATTTTAAGGGAATAGCTCCCACCACTGGATTCAACTCATCAAGCTCATAAGTGAGTTGTTAGGACCTCCCAAGAGAGTTATTTTTTATGAGGAAAAGCTAAGTGAGTGTTATATTACCATTGAGCCAAAGAAGGGGCCTCCAATGAGCTGATATTAGACTCATTGAGTTCACAAATTAGTTATTTCTATTTTATTCTAACTCTTCATCAAGATCAATCTCACCTCAGGTCGAGTTATTTTAAAAGGTCATCAAAGCTACTTCACAAGGAATGAGTGAGCCGAGAAGTATTGCAATATTACATATGTCGAGTCTCCTTGAGCTCCTTGAACTAAAGGTTACCAAGTCCATTCCTATACAAACCAAGCACACCGAGATCATCGGCTTATGACCAAGTTGTGCTTTAAGGTGTCGAGTTGTTTACAAGTGAACTGAGTATGTTCATGGACGAGCTAATTCCTTATGTTTCATTGAGATGCTTTAAAAATCTGAGTGAGTTGTTATGCATTCATACATCAAAAAGAAACATCGAGCTCATGGGATAGTAGACCAAGTTTCCTAAGCTTTCGTGATGGAAGCACTTGGTAGTGAAACCGAGCTCTCTATGTCACTTACCAAGTCGTTGCACCTCAAGATGAGCTATGCACTATTGAAGGGCATTAACTTCACATATTGAATGAGTCATTCCATTTTAAAAAGTCGGGATATATAATGCGAGAGGCCCGATTAATCGTGAATGAGTCAAGAGAAAAGTGTTGAGTCACGAAAAGCTAGAGGAAGAAAACTCAACGAAGATGGCCTAATACTCAAGGAAATGGATTTATTAATATCATAGAAAGCCTCACCAAATGAAGGAAGCCAAGCCTATATAAGTTGGAAGTGAGCTAAACCGGACTACGTTGGCTATGATAAGATCAAGCTTTGTAAAACAACCACAGACAAGGGAAGTGGAGCCATTCCAAAGCCACATAGTTGTATTTCATTGGTATGGATGGGCTCTGTTGCATTGATGGTGGTTCACGTAGAAGGAGGAGTCAAGTGAGCTCGGTGAGGTAAATTCATGGCATGGCAGACGACACGACTCAATGATCCCTTATCCGGGTTCGTGGCAAGTCTCAATGTGGGGTCCATGTGGGTGAATGAGGCAAGTCATGACATGGCCCCTCAGCACAACTTCAAAGGAAAGAAAATGGGGAGGACCCCAAAATCCGCATGGGGCCTCCATATGGAGTGGACCATCGTGGGCACATCACAAGCCAATGTGACTCTTTGTCAACAACTGGAGTTGCTCCCGTAGGTGGTGGATGGTTAAGGAAAGAAGCTCACCGAGGTAAATGGGATTGGTGGTGGGTAGCTCAAGTCGGGGCGTTATAAGCATATATATGGCACTTGATCAACTCTAAGATGGAAATATGAAACAAGCCTAGTGCCTAGGATGGCGTGTCAACAAGCACGGTAGGCAAGGAGATATGTGGGAACGTGGCACCAAATGGAGGATGAGCTTGGTGTGTAAGAAGTGTCGTGGGTGCAAGTAAAGGAAAGTGATAACTCGACATTTGGCTCACCAAGCTAGAAGTTGCGTCAAAGCAAAACTAGACCCCCTTTTCACCGAGTCAAATGGCCAATACAAACATAAAGTGGGTTGTGTTATCCAAAATGAGCCCCCGCTTATTTTGGCTAACTTGCCTTCATTCCTCCCTTCCTTGTGCTTCAACTTCAATTTTCACACATTTCAAGCACTCAAAGGTTTCTGGAAATGGCTCCATCAGATAGATAATTTTCTCACCTTTCCAGAAAGGTAAAATTTTCCTCCTAACTCCTTGTAATTTTCAAGTTATGGCTCGATAGAGTTTTTGGGGAAATTTTCCCTAGACAAGCCCGCATCCAATGAAATGGTGCCACATGGCAGTGGAGGTTGGGCCGGTGGGGCAAAGTTGGAAAATTTGCCAAAGTGGGAAAAAGGCACAAAGGAAAAAACCGGCCCATGGGCCCGCAGAAGGAATGGAGAAAATTTTGTTAGAGGCCCACGGATTAACCAGAGGACGCCACATGTCCTGTCAGTGGCAGAAGTAGGGGGCAGCGAGAAGAAGTTTTGGTTTTTGCCCAAAAAACCAAAAAGGCACAAAGGTAAACATTAGGGCCGCATCCCCGCCAAGCAACCAGGAGCTGCCACGTGTCAGCGAAGGAGCGGAGCGCGGGGACATTTTGGGAAATTTTCCCAATGTGAAATCAAAAGGAGAAAGGTGAAGTTTGAGCCCGCAATTTCATCGAGAACCGAGTGCAATGCCACGTGTCAGCAGAAGACCGGAGTGCGGGAAAATTTTGGGAAATTCTCCCAATGTGAAATCAAAAGGAGAAAGGTGAAGTTTGAGCCCGTGATTTCATCAACGAACCAGGTGATGCCATGTGTCTCGGAGAATGAGGCACGAGAGATTTTTGGGAAAATTTTCCAAAGGGAAAATTTTGAAGGTTGACCCCGCCGACCCAATTTTGATTCTATTTTTCGCCATTTTTGCCCTAAATCTTCATAGGGCCATAACTTTTGATCCCGATCTTGGATTTTTGTGTTCTTTATATCTTTGGAAAGCTTGTGAAATCCTCTACACGATGGACTATTAAATTTTGTTTTTGGTGGAGATTTGCAAGAGAAAATGGGAAAACGTCTCTAGCATGCAAAAAACACAGAAAACACCCCCAACCACCAAAATTAATGAAGTATGGGCCTCTTTCTTTCTCTGCAGCAATGTACTTTGGCGTGTGGGTTTTTACATGAAGCACATCACTTTGAAGGTGAAATTGAAGGGATTTTTTAGTGGTTGGATTTTCAAATTGATTTGCCCACGTTTTCCACATTTCTTTCATTCTGTTCGATGGTTAAAACCCAGTTTTGGCTCATTTGTAAAACGTTGTTCATTCTTTCTACTCTGCCCTCCCTTCTTTTCTTTCCCAAGGTTGAAAATGGATTTTGAACCTCATCCCCTACTCTATAATGGAATTTTTTGCCTCTTACCAGTAAAATGATGTTTTGTGCAAACTTCTGGAGCAACAAAAATGTGTTTTGTGATGCATCTATCCATCCTTGCTCCTTTTTTTGCTTGTTTTCTTCTTTCCTCTCTTCATTGCAGGTATTTGTGCATGTTTGGATGTCACTTCAGGTTTTGGAACATTTTTGTGTGAAATCCATCCTTGGTTTTGTGATACACTTGTCCATCCTTTCCATTTCTCACCTCTTCTTGTTCCATGGTAGTTTTGACAGATGTTCCACGCTTTCCTTCTCTGGTGTATCACCGTTTTAGTGTAGGCTTTGTTTTTACCTCTTTTCTCTCTCTGTGTCTCCTTGGCATAGTTAGATTAGGATTAGATTATCTTTTCTGCACTAGAATAGCTTGTGGCAGGTAGTTTAGGAAGAGGAACCAGCCTTCTCTGGAGAGCTTTCCCCATTTGCAAAGGTCCCACACTTTGGGAAAGCTCAATGTTGTGCATTCACACCAAATGACATTGCCTTAGAAAATCATATCCATAGGTCATTTTGGGGGTGTTGTGAATTTGCACTAACAGTTGATGAGAAAGGGGTATACGAACTCTAAGTTAATGACATGGCCCACATTTACCGCCGGGTTTCTTTGAGTGGAAAGTAGGGACGTCAAGCTCAAGAAAGGTGACATGAAGGATGGTGCTGAGTTGGAGAAATGATTAGCAAGTCAACATAAGGGAACAACGTCCAAATATGGGAGGATATCTGAAAATGTAAGAAAATAGCCATCTCGGCCGAGTGGCATCACAATATTTAATGCACCAAACAAGCCTCCCACCTAAAGCAATAAATATAATTATGGGCCCCACCTATTTTTAATGCCTGAATCATTTTGAAGATATTCAAAACATTAGAGAAAGGAGAGAAAATTATTAAATAATCATTTCAACCAAATATTTAATTACGCGATCCCAGTATTACAAGCAAACCTAGTGATTCTAAAAAACTATGCATGTGCTCAAAAGGCCATAACTTGAGCATTCCTTAATGAAATTACACAAAATTGGTATCGTTAGAATTTTGATTCTAAGATCTATGCAAAAAAACCAAGAAATTTTGAAATTGGTGAATATTCATAGGATAATTTTATAGAAAATGAGACCAGTTCAATTTGGTTGTTGATGGTGGTTGGGAATGCATTAAAAAGACATGGCAATCATTCTTTATCTGTTGTAGGTCATGGGAGAGCATGAGGAAGATTTTTCAAATCAATATTCATAATTTCACCTCATTTATTACAACTTGAAAGTGGTTTGAAAAGTAATTTCGGATTACACTCCTCTCTCCTTCTCATTCTATAAATTGTAATCTTGGGCTCATTTATAAAGGAGCTAGTCATTTTTAATTTTTCCCCCTCTATATTTCTTCTCTGCTAGGGTTGAATGTAGAGCTTAAACCTCCTCTCCAATATTTGTAATGGAATTTTCTTACCTCTTTCCCACTAATGTTGTATTATGCATACTTATTGGAGCAATATAATGTGTTTTGTGATGCATTTTGTCCATCCTTTGCATGTTTTGTTGTCTCTACTTTCCTCTCTCCATTGTAGGGTATACTATGCATATTTCTTGATGTCTATAGGTTTTGAGAGCTGTGTTTAATGGGTATGAAGTGTGTTCTATGTGAATCTCATCTTTGTCCTATGGTGCATCTTTATCCACCCTCTCCTTTGCTCACCTCTATCCATTTCAGGAAGTTGTGTTCTTGGCTAACAACCTCCTTTTTTGGTGTATCACCGCTTTTAGTGTAGATTTACTTTTCATGCACACTCTTTCTCTGGTCCCTTAGAATGTTAGAATAGGGTTAGGATTAGATTTCTTTCCTACCTTAGGAGTAGATTATGTCATGTAGTTTAGGAGCGAGGAACTAGCCTTCTCTAGAGGGTAATCTTAAGACCACAAGTCCCGCAGCTTGGGAGATGACCCAATGTTACACAAATTACACCAAATGCCCCATTCTAGGGGTATTGTAATTTGGTGATAATAGTTTTGGCATGCCTAGTGGGACAACACAAGAAGCCAAGATCATAAGTTGGAGTGCGGTTTAATCTTTTGAGCAGGTTTCATTTTAGCAGGGTGGTGTGTTCTTGTTAAAATTTCAGCTTTTGGAAGCATATGCAAATGCATTTGGTGACTCCATCTAGTCAACAACCCAATCTCTATAATTATAGACCTTTCTTCCATTCATTTCATCCATCCGCATTCCCATCTCTTTAATGTTTGTCCATTCTATGAAGTTGTGCAATCATGGCTTCATTCCCACAATGGAATTCATACTTTCAGTAACAGTGCAAGCATCCTCCATTGAGCTTCACAACTTCTTTAGATCAACACTATGATCAAACTTAGAACCATTATGCTTACCCATATGATCAATGTCAAAATCAGTTTGGCTATGGAACTTATCAAGAGCAAGGGTATGCATACAATGACAACAGTCAAACGGAAAGTGTTGATTTGTTGGATAAGATCCAAAGAATGGAGGATAACATGGTTCAATCAAGAGCTACAACATTGATGAAAGATTTCAAGATTTGTTGCTCATGCACCTTATCCATGGGAAGCCCTTTTCCAAGACACCATATCTCGCAAGAGAAGCTTGATTTCATGGTTGAAATGTTACCTCAACTTGCACAGTGAACCGTGGATTTTGAAGCATATGAGAAAAGTAAGACAACCTTGCGCATGGGTAATTCAGCCACCAGATCCTTTATTTTCCTTTTCTCCTTCTCAGGCCTTATCAATTCGACCTGGCATGATTTAAGCCCATCAGTATGCTACCCTAATTGTCAAACTCCCTTCTCCATCCTCTAATATTCTATCTCATCTTAACTCTTCTCCCCTTTTTCCTCCCAAACATTCATCCCCTCTATGCAAACAAGAATTTCTATCCCTTCCACCACCACAAACTATAGCAAAAAAATTTATAACACAACCCAACCCTCCTCTTGTTGTCCCAAGTTCATCTTGGGAAGAAAACAATCAAAAACCAGCCAAGGGAAACAAGAAAAGAGTCCAAATCAAGAAGAAATGACTGAGAATTTGAAAATATGGGCCCTTAAATTTAGAATTGAAAAAATACCCTTGTTTTCAAGCCTTCAAAGAAGGTCAAGGTTGAAGAACTAGTGGTGGTTGAAGCTGATTTTTTAGCAGCAGTAGAGTAAGACAAGTTGATGAAGATTAGTAGTCTATTTTCTCTGAATGCAATGTCCATTTTGGCACTTTGTTTGAAGAGATTACTGATCCAATTCAAGCTACAAAATCATTCCAAAAATAGGGAGAACAACCAGATCTAAGCTCAGTTGAAGAGAAGCATATGGAGAAGAACCACATAGACCTAGAGGTCTTGAATGTAGAGCTCGCCACACAAGAAGCTTCAAGCCTTCCTTCCACTTCATCCTCCCCAAACTATGATGATGAAGAGAAGTTTGAGCTCTCAAACTTCATGTTTGAAGATGAGGGGAACCATGATGAACAAGTTGTAGATTCAGAGGTCATCATGGAGGAAGGGGAGCACTTGGTACAACAAGACAATGATGAGCTTGATTGCTTATCTAATTTGGATGAGTTCTTTGATGGAGAAGAGCCCATGGAAATCACCACTTTTTTTCTCCATCATTCATCCTCCAACATCAAGAGCCTCTTTGCCATGGAGGAAAACATGCAAACAACCTGCTCCTTGGCGGTCCTGTTGGGAAAAGATTGGAGGATTCAAATCTTCCAATTTTTTCATCAGGTGAGGAGAAGGAAGAGAACAAGGATGACACCATTGCCACACCAATCATCAAGGTAGAAGATCAATTGCTTGTAAGAGCAATACAAAGCACAAATCAACATGTAAGCAACCCTCTTTCTCATGAAGGTCTAAACATAGACTCCATTTTTGGACTTAAGTTTTAGGGCGGCCGGAAAATCCAACAGACCAAACCTTGCCCTATCAAATACTTGGATTCAATAAAGTCAAAGGAAGAGCCAAAACTAGTCATTCTTATTTTTAAGCATGAGGATGAGCCACAATGTGCCAAGGATCAACCACTATGCCTCCTAAAACCGGATGAGCAACAGTTGGAGGAGGTGTTTATCTTGCTTCCAGTTGATACCTTGATGTATGGAGTGAAGAAAAAAGTGTGGATGGAATTTATAGCCAATCTCTCACTCCTATTTTTAGTGATTCTAGTGCCAGATCATCCACATGGATGCCAATCAGTAAGGAAAGGCAACTATTTTTCATCACCAATTTCAAGCTTCGTTTTGAAACCGCCTATCTTTCCCTATTGTTAGTGTAGGAGTAGGGTAGGTAGATTTGTTTTTAGTAGAAGAAGTGTTTATGCACACTCTGTATGTCTCATTTGAGGCATGTATGATTTGATCTTTTATATATAGTTTTTTTCATGTTGCTCTAGTCGAAGACAATTCTTGTTATGCACCTAGGGAAAGGATGTTATGATGTATATGTATTGATGGAGATGCCGACATGTGGCACACATCCCCTTATTTTATTATATCATTCATTTATGATTTATTATGCTTAGAAGGTTGGCCTCAGTATTGTTCATAGGTTATAATGGTATATATAGGGTTAGAAGGTTGTATTTAAGGATCATATTGAGTATTGGAGTGTTATTGTATGGTTTGGAGGTTACCCCCTCGAAGTGGTATTGAGGTTGCCCCCTCCTCGAAGTGGAAAGGTTATTATATGAGCATATTGTCATAATTTATCTATATTTTTGTGTTCTCTCATGTTATTTTGTTGTATATGTTCTGATTTATACAAGTAATATCCTTACAAGTGGTATCAGAGCAGTGATTTCGGCCAAAATTAGGCAAAAATCCTAATTTTTTGTTTCAAATATATCTTGAAGAGGGTATCGAATTTTTTACCAATTTTGCAGCATAATTTTAAAAACCTCTAGGTCAAAATATCTGAAAATTTCAGCTCCATTGGATCTGTTTTGCGGATGTTATTGGTGTTTTAGGTTTTTTCATAAATTCACTTTTCGAAGCAAATTGTGGTATTTTTTAGGAAAATTTATATTTTCAGAAAGCTCTTGAAATTTCCGTTAGGGTTTGTTCTTTGTGTTTTTATCCATCTACCGAAATATTTTTAAAATTCCTAAACCCTAATCATGATCACGGGGATAACAATTTTTTATGGAAATGGTGAGATGGATGCTAAAGAATGGTGGATAAAATTTAAGAATATATATTTCTCATATTTCATGACAAGGAATAGGTTTTCACATTATCCTGGTGGTCCCGCATGGATTTTGTTTTCTAGAATGAGTTAAAAAATGACAGGGAATGATTGGTCTTGGGAGGAAATGGAACAACTTTTATGGATAGATGGGGCCAAAAAGAGGAAGAAGAGTCAAAGGAAGATGATGGGGAAGAATATATTGAAGAATCAAGAGAGAAAGAAGATGAAGAGGAAGGTGAAGAAGATTCAAGGGAAGATGATGGTGCAGCATATATTGAAGAATCAAACACAAGAAGACTATGAAGAAGAGGAAGAAAAACAAGATATTGATGCGTAGAAAGATATTATAGCTCCCAAGGAAGATACCATATTTCTTTCATGGATGCATTCTAAGGAATAAGATAATTGTTTCCATAAACCCTAACAGCAAGTATAACTTCATCAATAAGGATATGGCTCAACATCTACATATTCAAGAAAGTAATATCAAAGAAGCTCAAGTGAATGGTAAGAAAATTCAAGTTTTTGAAGATTTAAAACTTACTATGGACAAATATACTTTCCATTCAGATTTTTTTGCCTTATATATGGATGGTTTGGATATTGTTCTTTACTGCATATCCTTGTTAGAGAGTGATTGGGGACAATTAATATTAATATGAAAAATAAGTTTATGAAGATTTGGTACAAAAGAAGAAGCACTTTACAGGATATCAAGCTTAATGGAAATCAAAGAAAAGTCAATATAGACCACGAGGATGATTTAGAATATGGAGAAGAAGGGAATAAGGATGATTCAAAAGAGGAACATGAAGAAAAAGAAGGAAATGATGATTCATCTACTCAAGAGAAAAAGAAAATATCAAATGCAAAGGTGGAAGAAGAAAAGAAAGTTCAAACAGTTGATAAGGTTGAGGATACTACAAGTATGCAAGCATATGGAAATCCACGTCAACATGAGAGAACAAAATCATAGAGATATCCCAGGCACATCATATTTCCAACCAATATAGATATAAGGGTAATTGGAGGAATAATAACTTTATTTATACGAGGGATCAATGGAGCAACAATTATGAAGCATGGAATCCTTATTACGGTTATCCTTATTATGGTTATACATGAAATCCCTATGTTGGTTATGCATGGAATCCAAGGATGATAAACTATGGTCACGAATGGAATCGGGGTAAGCGCTAACTAATATGGATATTATTTTAGATATGTATCATCTACCGAGGATCACATATGGATGGATGATCGATCATGGCGCAAAGTGTGTAAAAATTTACAACACACTCATTACATGGTTTCTTCTTATGTTTCGAGACGAAAAACATGTCAAGGATGAAGGAATGTTATGCACCTAGGGAAAGGATGTTATGATGTATATGTATTGATGGAGATGCCGACATGTGGCACACATCCCCTTATTTTATTATATCATTCATTTATGATTTATTATGCTTAGGAGGTCAGCCTCAGTATTGGCCATAGGTTAGAATGGTATATATAGGGGTTAGAAGGTTGTATTTAAGGATCATATTGAGTATTGGAGTGTTATTGTATGGTTTGGAGGTTACCCCCTCGAAGTGGTATTGGAGGTTGCCCCCTCAAAGTGGCAAGGCTATTATATGAGCATATTGTCATAATTTATCTATATTTTGGTGTTCTCTCATGTTATTCTTTGTATATGTTCTGATTTATACAAGTAATATCCTTACATTCTCTACACCCTTCAATTGTTGTGGTAAAGGAATTTACTGATTAACGTATAACAATTACAAAATTCAAATCAAAGAAAATGCAAAGCAACTAAAATTAGTTAAGGAGGAAATCTTATTGATTCTCTCCAAGAACAAAAGCAAGAAACCTCTACACTCTTCCAAGCAATCAAAGATCATTCAGTAGCCTAATTTAGAATCATCTCCATCATTCAGCCTTGAAGATCGCAATTGCGGGAATGAGTGAAATTAAATTTTGAAGACAATTTTCTACCCTCACAAAATTAATTTCAAGATTTTCTTATTAGAGTTAGAAAATGCAAGTAGCGGTGGAAGCTCTAGAACTAAGCAAAGTGACATTCCAAGCATTTTAGGTTCAATAGTTCAAGGTTCGAATCAACTCGTGATGATCAAACAGACTCTATTCCTAATAGATAACTACATGCAGAAGCCTACTCCATTTAGTAGGCAAATTACCTCACGAGTCGCCAAATTACTATCCATTTTTACCCCGGATAAAAATGAACAAGGAGCATCAGAGGTGAATGAGTGAATCCAAAGGGCCCACATGCAGCAAAAATGGAAAAACATGCCTCTTGGCATTTTATCACAAGTTGCATGTATCTTAAGAACTACAAAAAGTTTTTAGGGAAGTGTGTATTTCAAGGAATAGCTCCCACCCTCTAGATTCAACTCATCGAACTCATAATCGAGTTGTTATGTATGAGGATGAGTTAAGTGAAAATTATATTGCCACCAAGCCAAAGAAGGGGCCTCCAACGAGTTGATATTGGACTCATCGAGTTCACAAATCAACTATTTCTATTCTGTTCGGACTCTACATTAAGATCGAGGCTCACCTCAAGTCAAGCTATTTTAAAAGGTATTTTGAGTTGCTTCACAAGGAATAGTGAGATGAGAAGCATTGTAATATTACATATGTTGAGTCACCTTGAACTCTCTAAACTACATGTTACCAAGTCCATTCCTATACAAACCAAGCACAACGAGGACGACTGGCTTATGACCAAGTTGTGATTCAAAGTACCGAGTTGTTTGCAGGTGAACTGAGTATGTTCATGGCCAAGCTACTTCCTATGTGCCATCAAGATGTTTTACAAATCTAAGCAAGTTGTTATGCATTCATGTATCAAAAAGAAACACCGAGCTCATGGGATAGTAGACCGAGTTGCCTAAGCTCTTGTGATGGAAGCACCGGTAGTGAAACAGAGCTCTCGTGTTGCTTACCAAGTCATTGCACCTTAGGTCAAGCTATACATTATTAAAGGGCATCAACTTCGCATATTGAATGAGTTATTCCTTGGTAAAAAGTTAGGATATATAATGCGAGAGGCCCAGTTAATTGTGAACGAGTCAATAGATAAGTGGCGAGTAGTAGAGAACTAGAGGAAGAAAACTCGATTTAAGACGAACTGATACTCAAACAAATGGCTTGATTAATATCACGGTGAGCCTCACCAAATGAAGGAAGTTGATTCTATATAATAATATAAAGCTTTGTAAAATGACCACAAAGTAATGGAAGCGAGCCATTCCATAGCCACCGAGTTGTATTTCATTGGTATGGATGGGCTCTATTACACTCATGGTGGTAAACACGGAGTAGTTGAGTGACCTCAACAAGGAAAAGTCATGGCATGACGGATGACATGGCTTGACAAGCCCTTAGCTAGGTTCGTAGTGAGTCTCGGTGCAGGGCACGTATGGGCAAAGGAGGCAAGTCGCCATATGGCCCCTCAGTGCAACTTCGAAGGTAAGA
Source organism: Taxus wallichiana var. yunnanensis (assembly GCA_018340775.1). Lineage (NCBI taxonomy): Eukaryota > Viridiplantae > Streptophyta > Pinopsida > Cupressales > Taxaceae > Taxus > Taxus wallichiana. The sequence continues at coordinate 384,269,430 of CM031234.1, read as the reverse complement.
AAGGGGAGGCCCCCAAATCCGTGTGGGGCCTCCATGTGGAGTAGACCACCGGGGGCACATCACAAGTCAATGTGATGCATGGTCAACAAATCAAGTTGGTCGCGTAGGTGGCGGATGGTTGAGGAAAGGAGCTCGCCAAAGGTAAATGGGATCGGTGGTGGATAGCTCAAGTAGGGTGCCATTTTAGGCATATACGTGGGGCTCGGTCAACTTCAAGCCGGAAATATGAAACAAGCCTAATGCCTAGGATGACGTGTTGGTAAGCACAATAGGCAAGGAGATACATGAGAATGTGGCACCAAATGGAGGATGAGCTCGGCGTGTAAGAAGTGTTGTGGGCACAAGAAAAGGAAGGTGTCAACTCGGCATTTGGCTCGCCGAATTAGAATTTGCAATACAAATCAAAACTAGACCCCCCTTTTCACCGAGTCAAATGGACAATACAAACACAAAGCGGGTTGGTGAGAAAGGGGTATACAAACTCTTAGTTAATGACATGACCTCAATGCATTGGGTTTCTGAGTGGAAAGTAGGGGCACCGAGCTCGAGAAAGGTGACATGAAGGATGGTGCCAAGTTGGAGCAATGAATCATCAAGTTAGCATAAGGAGTGGCATCCAAATGTGGGAGGATGTCCAAAGCAATGAATAAAATAGCTAGCTCACTAAGTTGGTTGAGCTAGCATCACAATATTTAATGCACCAAACAAACCTCCCACCTAGAGAAACAAATCTAATGATGGGCCCCACCTATTTTTAATTCCCGAATCATTTTGAAGATATGAAAAACATTAGAGAAAGGAGATAAAATTATTAAATAATCATTTCCAACCAAAGATTTAATTGCATCCTGTGTATTACAAGCAAATCGGTGATTCTAAAAAAGGTTGCATGTGCTCAAAAGGCCATAACTTGAGCATTTCTTAACAAAATTGCACAAAATTGGTGTCATTGGAATTGTAATTTTGATATCTATGCCTAAAGCAATCAAGAAATTCAGAAATTGGTGACGATTTGGAGGATTATTTTGTAGAAAATGAGCCGAGTTCAATTTAGTTGTTGATGGTGGTTGGGAATGCATTAAATAGACATGTCATTCTTCTTTCTCTACAGTGCAAGTCATGGGACAACATGAGGAAGATTTTGCAAATCAATTTCCATAATTTCACCTCATTTATTGCAACTTGCAAGTGGTTGGAAAAGAAATTTCGGGATTACACTCCTCTCTCCTTCTCATTCTATAAATTGTAATCTTGGGCTCATTTATAAAGGAGTTAGTCATTTTTTCTTTTTCCCCTCTCTCTTTCTTCTCTGATAGGGTTGAATGTGGAGCTTAAGCCTCCTCTCCAAGATTTGTAATGGAATTTTATTACCTCTTTCCCACTAATGTTGTACTGTGCATACTTATTAGAGCAATATAATGTGTTTTGTGATGCATTTTGTCCATCCTTTGCATGTTTTGTTGTCTCTACTTTCCTCTCTCCATTACAGGTATATTGTGCATATTTCTTGATGTTTATTGCAGGTTTTGAGAGTTGTGTTTAATGGGTATGAAGTGGTGTTTTTTGTGAATCTCATCTTTGGTTTGTGGTGCATATTTTCCACCCTCTCCTTTCCTCACCTCTCTCCATTTCAAACAGTTAGGTTCTTGTCTAACACCCTCTTTTTTGGTGCATCACCGATTTTAGTGTAGGTTTACTTTCAACTCTCTCTCTCCCTGGTCCCTTAGAATGTTAGAATAGGGTTAGGATTTGTTTGTTTGCATGCATTAGGAGTAGATTGTGGTAGATAGTTTAGGAGTAGGAACCAACCTTCTCTGGAAGGTTATCTCAATCCTGCAAGTCTCACAGCTTAAGAGATGACCTAATGTTACAAAAATTACACCGAATGTCCCATCCACATTTCAGGGCATTCAGGGGTGTTGTAATTTTGTGATAACATGGCCATTGTAAAAGCTTCATCAAATGTCTGAAAATATTAGATTTGGAGTGTACATGAGATGTTCTTGGCGCATGAATGGGAAAATATTTCGATCAATTCTATTTGTGGGAGGAAAATGATAATTGATTAATAATGCCCCTCTAAAGCATGTGACAAAGTCTATGATGGACTCATCTTCGAATTTTTTAATTGTGTATAGATCTATAATGGTGATTTTATGGGTGATATTGATTAATAAGTGTTCGAGGAAGAGTTGACAGAGATGTGTGAATGAGAAGAGGGAATATTTCGAATTTTGCTATACCAGGTTAAAGCAAGACCAACTAAGTACATGGGAAATGTTCTTAACATAAGATCCTGGTCATGAGCTATCGGGTAAAAATATGAAGAAAATCTTGGATATGTTGTTGAGGATCCTCCTTACTGTAGAATTTGATAAATTTAGGAAGCTCTCAGTGAGGAGGATAAGCTTTATGAAGTACATATGGATGAATATGTTCACTTGTATATTTTTCATATGATAATGTATTTTTAGGACCCATGGAAGTGGCTTTAAGACTAGATATCATGTTCATTAAATCCGGAAGGGGGTCCATTTGTGGTTGTTTTTGTGTGTTGGATGAAGATGAACTAGGTTGATGAATGAAAATTGACTAAGTTATTGATATGGTTGATATTTTTGCGGGATATTTTGTTCGAAAGTAATTTTTTCTTAGGGAATATTCATAGGGATGTTCTAGTGGGTTGTGAGACTAACAACAGTTGTGACAGGTTGGGTATTGATACTATGTAGGGATGGATGTGTTTAGAAGAGGTTGTAATTGTTTTGGTATGTGTTGGAAAGGAATAAATGTATGGATAAAAGGTTGTGAATATTGAAGTGCCTATTGGAAAGGTATGGGAGTAAAAACAAGGGGCTATAATTATTGTGGTATGTTCTAAAAAAGAATAGAGGTATGGATAAGAGGTTGTGATTGTTGAGGTACATGTTGTGAAATAAGTGGGGTTTAGGATTTTTGTGAAATTGGGTGGATACTGGAAATAAGCACTAGTGTTGATTAACGGTGTAGATGTAGGGATAGACATAGTAATGTTTTAGATATGTGGTGTGGTTTTTTGAGAGGGTGGCGGTTAAGACATGCTAATAGAAACAATGGCGTAACTTACAGGAGGTTTTGGACGGTAGAAGAAGTTGGAGGGGTTTGTGTGGATGGAGAAACATTTGTGTTGTTTTGAGGTGGTTTGGAACCAGTCAAAGGGTGTGGTAAAGATGTTGATTTTTGAATGGTCGTGTCTTGTGAGGAAATTACATTAAGGTTGAAAGTGATGATAGGAACTAAAGACACAACGTTGGATATTTCTGATCGACTACTAGTAGGATAGGAATATATCTATTGGATGACTGGTTCATGGTTTGGATCAATGATATGGTAAAAACCACATGAAGGATCAGGTACATAAGGTTGTAGTTTAGGTATCGATGATTGAAGGTGAACACCCCAGCAGCAATGTATGCATTAAGAGCGACGGGTTTGAATCTAAGATTTCTAAAAGATAAGATCCCCATTATCAAAGAAATGGGGATAGAAAGGATCATATATCTCAGATGAATTGGATTGATTGCTAGTAGAATGTAGTTGTTCTTGATATTCTAGTCAAGGTGATAGAGTAGCCCATTGTTGCTCAAGTAGACATGAGGCATCCTCAAGTGGGTTTGAATGTTGTCAATAGATTTTGGAAGTTTTCTATCATATTATCAATAGTTTGGATATGGGATTGTTTTCTTGTAAGAACCATAGAAACAAACAATCACCTAATGAAGAATAAACTAGATAGTTGATTACAAATAATAGAAAAATCACGTAGAAGAATTTTTTATTATCTTGATTAATTTAGAAGAAAAGTGAAATGTGTAAAATGGTTGATAAGGTCCTAAGAAATGGTCGTCTAAGGATGGTTTCGTAATGTTTAAGGTTGGCATACTCGATATAACCAAATGTATGTGAGGTGTACATATGTGTTGGTACCATTATAGGGCTTGGTATTGGGGCCTATCCCTCACTTCACGATCCCACAATGATAAGGGAGTCGGGTGTTCAGATTAATATAACGACAATAAATTATTTATACTCGGTGAATAAATCTTTGAGTCACCTTCCCTATTGTTGATGAAATCCCAATAGTTTGACATGGGTGGGAATGTTTCAATGTAGTTTATGTTTGATGTGATTTTTTTGTGTGCAAGGGAGATTAAGAGGATGAAATCTATTAACCTCCTAATTAGACTATGTGATCAAGCAATATGAAAAGAGTTCGTTTTGATCCCAAAAGAATGATTGATTTCAATGAGAGAAGACAACAAGATGTAATTCTTGAAAATGAAAATAAAAGAAGAAGACTCAACCGAGAACGTTTCCTTTTTAAAAAATTAAAAATTTTGATTTTTTTAGCAATACAATAACATAGCAGCAAGCAGATGATGTTAGAGGTTGAATAACTGAGTAATCAAAACAAATCATGGAGATCATATGTGATTAACAGGAATCATTGGCGATTCACCCCAATCATTGCGAATTGGACCGGATCGCTTTGGCGATTACAAAGTAGAGAACCTAAAAATGAATTTTTAATAAAATTGAAATGGAATGAAAGGGACAAAGTGTCCCACCGGCATGCTATAATGTTTAGATAAGTTATTTCCTTCCTATTTTAAATTAATGAAGTGAAATAAAAAAAACAAAACCGACCTCGAAGACGGCAAGGTTTACCGATACCCGCAGGATGAATGTTGATGTTGATGATTAATTGAAGTTGCCAAGTCCGAATGAGTGTACAAGTTATCTTGTCACGAAAAGTAATCCGCGACAAAATACACTAAACAAAAAGGATTAGATAAATAGATAAACAATATGCTCAAAGAAAGGCCGCATCCATGAATCCAAAGGGACTTCCTTGGAGGATGTCAGCTCGCTTTGTAACAATTAAGTGAATTGATAAAGATAACGATATGCAATAGATAATAATAGATAGATAATAGATTGATGTAGAGCTCTAGAACTCAAGGTTGAAAGGAAGGTCATGTGTGGCTTCAAAGGTATCCTGTGAAAGTGTGGATGCAATCTAAACATTTTCAAGTAATCGTACAAGAAATCCTTAGTTTCTTATTGATATAATGGAGGAACTTGATCTGATCCTCAATGTCTTGTTCACAACAACAAACCGGATAGCATACATTGTGTGTTCATGTAATACTTTGTAATGTTCTAAAAATAAGGGGTGTTGGATTATGTGGAGATCATAAATGTTTGTAACCGGATGATAAGGACCGAGAAAATGCCATCTAACAGAAAGTCGTACTAGGAAACAACATGTTAAATGCGAAGGATAGATGAAAAATGATGTAAAGTGATAAATTGACAAAATGCTAAATTTTGACAGAATCGTCATGACTTAGGCCAATCATTTGCGATTAGGGTGAATCGCTAAGAATTCTTTGTTAAATTGACAGTTTTGCTAAAAATGATGATTAAGGCTCTAAAATGATGTTTTTGATTGCTTTTGATTTTTTGATGATGTGTAAAAGATAAAAAAGATGTAGGAATACCTTTGGATAAATGAGGAGCTAAAATATGCCTCAAATCTTTAGTGGGAATGATCAGAATTGTTGTGTTGTCTTGTCATGCTTCCTAGAAGCTAAATGATGGAAATGGCTATAAAAATGTTGTTGTAAATGATTGATATTGATTCCTAATGATCTTTGAATATGTCTTGGAATTTTTATGTCTAAAAACAAGGTGTAGGCTCGAGTAAGGGGTCTCGAGTCAAAGATTGAAGATTGAAGATCCCTAAGAGAGAGCACAAAGGTGTTATTTATAATCGTTGACGATTAGGTAAAATCGTCGGTGATCCAATTTTTTTGGGGAAAGTGGTTGAAACCATTTCTAAATAATTTTTTTGGTTTTTGATGTGGGTAAATGGTTAAGGGGAGGTTGGGGATGAGGTGTAGAGGTTAGGATGTAGTAAGAAAAAAAGGTTTGAATGGTTTTGAGATGGTTAGGATTGATTTAGGGTGGTTAAGTGGTTTTTAAGAAGGTAGAATAAGATTTTACAGTTATAAAGTAGTATTTACAGGGTGTGGGAGGATATTTAAATGGAGTAAATATTGTGGATGATTTTAGAATCAAGATAAGTGATGTGATTAAATGACTTGGCTTGAGTTAATATTATTGTGAAGATAGTGGATGTGGTCAAGGAAATTACCAATGCTAATTTTAGGTGTCTACAATGGGAAGCTTTCTTAGGATGCTTGCTTTTGGATGAATTTATTTTGCTTTTGATATTATGAAGGTTGATCAATGCAAGAAGCCTTTACTACCATGATATAATAAAGTAGCCATCCTTCGAGGGAGTGGTCTACACATATAATTTTTTTACTTTGGATTTTTGAATTTTGATTTTAGATGGCAGGATAAGATATGCAATAGCTGTCCTTCGAGGTATCAATCTATATTTTTGATAATATTTTCTTTATTTGAACAATTGTCCTTTGAGGGAGCAATTTGTATTTAGAATAACATAGCTTTTATATGAGCATCCATGATTTTTGTTTTTATGGTTGAGCTAAGGATATCCTAGTAGACCACTTGGGGAGGGGAAATAATGTGTTCAAGCTACACACATGGACACTTATCATAGTTCTAGCAGGTAGATACGAAGGAGATGAACATAATGATTGTGGGGTTCCCACCTAAAATAAAGAACTTGTCCATAAGGAATATGTTATGATCAAATCCGTGATGCCCATATTCAAGTTCACAAATTAAATAGTGATGGAAAACCACATAATTCTAAATCATTACGATGGAAAATGGAGAAGGTTAATGATGGAAATGAGATCGTTAATGTGACTAATGACACGTTAGTAGGTGTGTTAACAATAGAAAGGTCACAAGTGCAAAGCATTTAGAGGCTCCATTTCAAGTTTATTATCAAGGGAGGCTAAGCGATAGGCCCCGATAATACTTATGAGTGATAATGTATGGTCTAATCTAGTTTGGAGAAAAATTCCCATGTTGGCTCCTTTCCGAGTAGTGACATTTTGATTCTCTTTTAAGACAAGGTCACCAATGTTAAAGTCGCATTCTTTGATGTGTTTATTATAGGCACATTTGATACATTCTTGATAGATGTGATGATGTTGGAGGGCGATTAAGTGACATTTGTCTAACAGTTCAAGTTATGTTAGACGCTCTTAGCGATAGTCCTTGTCAGAGATGAAGTCACAAAGAGAAATGCGCAAAGATGGGATTTGAACTTCAAGAGGGAGGACAACTTCAAATCCATAGATGAGAGAGAAAAGAGTAGCACCCGTAGAGGTGTGGATGTTAGTCCGATAAGCCTAAAGAGTGAAAGGGGATATGAAGGTGCCAATCTTGACCTACCTTATCAATAGTTTTGGAAAGAATGTTGCGAGAGTTTTGTTAGTAGATTTGACTTTGGCCATTAGCTTATGGATAGTATGGAGAAGAGAAGATAATATTGATATTGAAATCTTCACAAGCTTCTTAAGGCCTTTATTTTTGAAGGAATTTCTATTTTCCATGATGATTTTGTGAGGAATGTCAAAGTGATAGATGATGTGTTGATAGATAAAGTCAAAATTTTGTTAGCTTTGGTTGAGATGTGAGTGGAATGGATTCCACCCATTTAGTGAAATATTTGGTAGTGGTGAGGATGGAATGATGACATTGAGAAGAACATGGATTAATGAGACCAATGAGGTCGAGTCCCCATTGTGAGAAAGGCCATAGATCTTGAGTCGATTGCAAAGCCTAGCTAGGGATACAGATAAGATTGGAATGTTGTTGGCACTTAACACACTTTTTAACATATTCACAAAATAGTCTTGGTTGAGGGTGGGCCAATAGTAACCCATCTTAAGATGCACTTGAAATGACCAAATCTCTAAAGTTTCCACCATAGATTTCATCATGGACTTCTTTTATGGCTTTGGATAGATTCATGGGATTTAAGGCATCATAGTAAAATATCATCAAACCCACATTTTATAGAGGATGTCACTAAGGATAACATAATGGTTGGCATGTTGAAGAAATGACTCCTACCATTTTTTGATAGGTCGGGGGATTTTTGGATTGAGAGAGATAATCAAAGAATTGGGTATACCAGAGATCAATTGGTTGGTTTTGATGAGATTGATATGAGGAAGCTCATTAGTATGAGATGGTTGATCAATGTGATGCACAACAACAAAGAGTTTGGATTCTTCCATTTTCCAAGGGATGAGTGATGCAAGGGATGCCATGGTGTTTGCGAAGTGGTTGGATGAATGAGGAATGGTTTGGATAGTGTATTGATCAAAGGCTTCGAGGAGAAAATCATGATGTCCTTGTATTTTTGGAGGACTTCATTTTTACATTGATAAACTCCCTTGATTTGATTGATGATAAGTTGGGAATCACCATAGATGTCAAGGATTTGGACACCTAACATGATAGTAGTTTGGAGGCCCAAGATAAGGGCTTCATACTCAGCCATGTTATTGGTACATTCAAATTTGAGCTTGTAGGTGATGGGGATAGGAGTTTCCCAAGGAGGAATAATGATGATGTCGACACCTCCCCTTCTTTCGACACTTAGAACCATCAAAGAACAATGTCATTTTAAGGGAGAATACTCATGATCGATTGTGTTGATGGATTCGTTAAGAAATTACTCATGGGGAGTTGATTATCAGAAGAGGGGCTTTAATGAGTTGATCAATGATAGCTGGCCCTTGATTGATTTTTGGAGATGAACTCTAGGTCAAACTCAGTCATGAGCATGAGCCATCGAGTGATGCAATCATTTTGATAGGGTTTGGAATGCATGGTTTTAAGGGGGTTGAAGCTAGTGATGACATATGTCTTGTGATTGAGAAGGTAGTGGTGAAGCTTGGAAGTTGCGAAGTAGAGAGAGCAAACACAAATTTTTAGGCTTTGTGTAGCAGGTTTCATAGTCATGAAGAGTGTGGCTGATATAATAGATAACTTTTTTCCTACCCTACTCATCATGGTGTGCCAACATGACACCTAGAGCATGGTTGATGGAAAATATGTAGAGATATAATGGATCCCCTCGCGTGGAGGTGTGAGCATAGGTGGTGATAGAATATATTGCTTAAGTTCATCAAAATCATTTTGACAATTGCTCTCCCACTTAAAATGGGTGTCTTTTGAGGAGATGATGGAAAGGTTGGAAACTATCAAAAAGTTGCAAGATGAAGTGGAAGAATAATTGAAGTTGGCCTTGAGACTACGAAGTTACTTTAGATTGATAGGAGGAGGCATCTCAAGGATGGACTTGATCTTGGTGGGGTCAAATTCAATACCCTTGATGGAAATGATGAATCCAAGGAGTTTTCCAGTTAGAACTCCAAACACACACTTGGCAGATTGAGATGAAGGAAGTATTAGATAAGGCACGTGAAGAGGATTTCAAGGATGGTAAGATGGTCTTGTTGATGTTTTGATTTACCCAAGAGGTCATCGACATAATCCTTTATGGTTTTGTGGATGAGATCGTGGAAGATATAAGTCATGCACATTTATAGGTGGCCCCTACATTTTTCAAACCAAAGGGCATGACATGATAACAAAAGGTTCCCCAAGGGGTGATGAAGATGTCTTATGTTGGTCTTTTGGTGCGATAAGGATTTGATTATAACCAAAAAAACCATCCATAAGAGAAATCATTTCATGGCTAGTGGTTAGGTCATACAAGTGATCGATGTTAGGAAGGGGAAAGTCATCCTTAGGGAAAGAAGATTTAAGTCTTGAAAATCCATACAGATGTGAAGCTTTCTAGAGGCTTTAGAAATGGGTACAATGTTAGAAACCCATTGAGGATAATCGATGGGTTGGATGAAATTGGCTGAAAGAAGACGTTGTAATTATTCTTTAATGAGGAGGCTTATGTGAGGATGCATGCGACGTAGCTTTTCTTCTTAACTGGCTTGACATTAGGGATGGTGATGATATTATGGATGATGATACTAGGATCGAGGCCTAACATGTCAGTATGACCATGTGAAGGCTTGGTTATGCTTGGAGAGGAAAGCGGTGAAGGCTTCTAGCTCTCTATGGATCAAGAGATTGGATGACTTTGAGGATGTGGGGCTCTTGTGAAGTCCCTATGTTGATATCAATGGTGGATTCATTAAGAAGGGTGGATGTGTCAAGAGGTAAGGCCTTATGAAGATGAGAATATTCCCCCCCATATAGGAAAGGATAGATTCATCATCATTACATTGAAGAATTTCAATGGTAGGGGAATCCTCCTCTACCATGTTGGGAATTTAAGAGGAAGGGACCTAGTTTCACCTTCATCCTGATAGGTGACCGGTCCTAGAGTGATCGTGGAGATTAAAAAAAAAGTTAGGAGGAAGGGACATGGTGTCATCCATGTCCATGGGGTCATTGGATGAAGAAGGAGGTGATGGATCCGTGTGTTCATGGGGATTCAAAAGAAGTGTGTGTAGAGAGTCGAGTCGGTGTTCTTTGAATCCCAATCCATACTTCTCATGGGGTTTGTGGGATTGATCAAGGACAAGATCATGCATGCCTTGTTCATAACATCCAAGACCAAATCCCTTCCATGCACAATGGTGGAGATAGGTGTAGGTGAAATATTTTTGTAGAAGAAATCAAATCCATTGGTGTATATCTTGGTATGGGGTTGATTATCATGTGGGAAGAAGGGAAATCGATGCCACCATAAACAAGATTGGTTTTCAAGTGAGGTGGGCCAAAGGAAATGATATCCCCGATGTTAGGTTGATACATGGGAGCTTTTTCGGGTCTACCAAATCGATTGGGTGTGGGGAGCATTAAGAGTGAGGATTTGATACTCCCCTAGTGAGAGATGTTGCATCACGGTGTCGAGAGATTCATCATTTGGGTAACTTAGATGTAGGTACAAATGAACTAGTGGATGTTTCAAAAGATGAGTCTTGCTTGGGGATGAGCACATCATTTGGCTTATAGGTCATATGACATGCTTTGAAAGGAGGAAGATCAATGGGGAGTGTGTGGATTTTCCCTCATGCTCATACTTAAGGAAATGATGAAGGGTGGATGGGACACAACACATAACGCATGGATCCATGGGTGTCCAAAAAGATGTTATATTAGAATTCCCCTTCTACAATGTAGAAGAGTTCATGGAGGATTTTTTCACCAACACAAATAGGAAGGATGATTTTCCAATGTAGGGGAACGGTGTCATTAAAATCACAAAGGACTATGGGTGATTGGGTGAAATGGTGTCGGGAATCTTGAGTTGATTAAATGTGTGGGTTGAAATGATGTTGATGTTAGCACCATTATCAATCATGGATTATCGATGAAGGTGTCATTGATACGAATGGTGATAAAGAGGGGAAGGTCATGATCTTTGGGTAGAATGTCAAGGATTTTAGAATCATTGAAGGAGATGGTGAGAAAAAGTTTGTAAGAGCTCCAATGAGGGCCAAAAGGTTGAGGTTCATCATCGGTTGTGATTGGGATGTGTTGTAAATATTTGATGAGAGCCTGTTGATGGTGAGGGGAGCTTTGGATAAGCTCATAAAGGGACATTTTGATGGGAGGCTTGATGTAATTATTTCACAATGATTTTTTTTAATGCAACATGCTTTTAGGTTTGTGGAGTAGCTAGATAGATATACTTATCCTTGGATGAAGAGGAGATGAAATAGGTTCATTAGGAGGAGAATGATGATAACTCTTGGTTTTGGTTGGGTGGATGGTTGAGAATCATGGGGATGAGAGTGAGTGGTAACATGAATGACATTTATGAAAAGAGGGGGACCTCTTTAGAATGGGTAGAATTTGGTGGAGGGATTGACTAAAGGTGTGGATGAGGGCCAAATTTAAAGGCCTTGAAAGTTATAAAATTTGATTTGAGGGTTGTGTTTAGGTGTGATGAGCTAGTGGATGGAAGAGGGTGGTCTTCTTTGATGAGAAGATCATCTTCTTCTATGAGGTTTTGATGAGGGTTGGAGAGCCTTACAATGTTTTGTGTCATGTCTAGGGACATGATGATAGGCAAATGACATTGTAATCAAACCACATGGGCTTCCACCCATGTGAGTCAAAGGACTTGATGGGGGAAGGGTAATTGTGGATGCTTGGATAAGATGATGAAGAATTTTTGTAAGACCCAATGGGGGTTTTAAAGATGAAGTCTCATGGAATTTGGATTGATTTGATTTAGGAGAGGAGGATGAAGGAAAAGAGGTGCCTTACTCTTATGGGGTTTTATAGGGACCTTAGATTCTATTTGGATTTGGAAGGAGGAGTAGATGGTTTTGGTTTGATTTGGTGGTGATGGGAGATTTGGATGAAGGACATGGTCCCAAAATGATGGTCGAGGTCCTAAGATGGATGGTTGGATATTGGGTTGTTTGGATTGATGGGGATTTTAGAGGGGGAAGCTCTAATTTCTTGTGGATGAGTAAGATATTTTTGGATGGGGGTGTCAAGGTTTAGATGTTTTGTCGTGAAGATTTTCTTTGGTGGGGATCACAATGATTTCAATAATGGAGATTCTTTTTAAGGTAGGATCAGATGGTTTGGATGTGGGTTGTGTTCATAGATGTGATGGTTGAAGGATGGGGATGATTCTTGAGTGGATCATAATCGATAGGTAATTAGGAGGGCTTGTGGATTGTGTGGAATTGAAAGTGTTGATATAGGAGTTGTGGTATTTTGAAAGATGAGGATGGGATTGAGACATCATTTGCGACAAAATCAAGGGAGATGTTTTTTGGTAGAGGTTTCAAATGATATAGATGTGTATGTGGATGGATAAATCGATGTGGATGGATATGATGTGTAGGATGTGGATGTGATGTGTGGAATATACGATGTGATGTAGATGTAGATGTGGGATATGGATATGGGTATAGATGAGGAGTAGATATGTATATATGGGAGATGTAGATATAGGTATGGGTGTAGGATATAGTAGAGTAGGAGGATGTATATTAAAGTAGATGGGGTATATCCTGACTTAAAGTGTGGAAATGTTGAATCCTGACTTAAAGTATTGATTGCATGGGCATCATGTGCTTGAGATGTGAGAGGATTAGGATTGGTTGTTTGGTGGATGATTAGGAAATGGTTGTTTAAAACATCCAATGGTTGATTAGGGGAGCATTTGGATTGTCTAATTGAGGTCCCCATGATCGATAATTTGTTGCACTAGGTCCTTAAAGGTATGGAATTTCTCAATATCATGGCCACAAACTTGATGATGTTTACAATAATGGTCCTCATGATACCATGTGGGTTTGGGATGTGAGTCATCAATAGGGCAGATGGGAGGAAGTTGGATGAGGTGTGCAACCATGAGCTTGTCAAAGATGGAGCTATATATGATTCTCCAAGAGGAGTATAGTTGGGGTTGGTCAAGGAGATCTTTGTGGAGGCTCGACATGAGATGTGGATGTGGAGGAAGTTTTGAAAATAATGGATTTTCCGCATTCTTGGATTTTTCATTATGGGTGAATGATTTGGTGAATTCAATCTTGGGTTTGTTAGAGTAAAGCTTAACATGGCTTGCTTAAGGGTGCATAGTTCTAACTTTTTGAGCCATGGTAAAATATTCCTCAAAGGTTTGGAAAGACTGAATTTGAAGGGTGGATGAAATGTGTTTGGTGCATGATCTAGAGAAGAGCTCAATGAGTTTGGTTTGAGGTAGCAAGAAAGATAATTGATTAATAATGCACACCACCTAGCGATGAAATCAGAATTGATTCATCTTCAAATTGTTTGATGGCATAAAGATCAATGATGGTTATCTTGTGTGCTATATTGATGGAGAAGTGTTCTAGAAAATTTACACAAGTTATGTGAAAGAAAAGAGAGAATGTTGAGGGATTCCATTGTACCAATCTAGAGCAAGCTCGACCAATGACATGGGGAAAGGTAAGAAGCATAAGATCTTGATCATGGGAAATGAGATAACATGAGTGCCTAAAGGAACAAAGATGTTTTGGGGATCTTCCTTGCTATTGAATTTAGAAAATTTAGGAAGCTCCCAATGTGGGGATATGGCTTAATGGATGGATGGATTGATAGGTTTGTTACAAATTTTCTCATAGGTGAATGTGCTTTTGGGCCCAAGGTAGTGGCCTCTAGGTTGGCCATTCTACTCAACAAGGCTTGCATGGGATCATTTGATGTATGAGGATGGGAGGTTTGATTGATGTGGTTGTGGATTATAAGAGGTAGATGGATTAGGTTGTGGGTAAGATTGATAATGTTGGGTGTAATTAGGAGTTTGTGGGGGTGGTTGATAGGAAGGAACATAATTGAAATTTTGTGATTGGATGGGTTGTGAAATAGGATGTTGTGAAGAGATGTAGTTAGATGGGTAAGATTGTGATGGTTGTTGGTTTTGAGTGATGGGGGATTGGATTGGGTTTGTGTTGGATGAGTTGGGATATGTGCATGAGGTGGTTGAGATGTTTGAATGGGTTGATTGGGAAACATATGTCAAAATGATGCTTCAGAGTGGAGGTTGATTAGTTTGAGTCAACTCCAAAGGGAGGGGTTGTGAGATATACATATTTATGGACATTGAGATGTGAAAAGAGGCACCGAGCTTTGAAGTGTTGTTTCTCGGGTGGTGGAGGAGGTATGTTGGTTCTTGAAGAGTTTGGGTAGGAGCATTGATGATAACGGTATGATGAGGAAGGAATAAATAGGATGTAGGGATGATATTGATACATGTGGTAGATTAGGTGGGATATGCACCACCAATTATGTGGACTAATGGGTTTGGGGAACCATGGTAGAAGACTCATGAGGGACATGTTCATTTTGGGCTAATGCTAGCTCATTCATGGCCCTAGGGAAAATACGACAAGTTGAGAAGTGAGGAATTCAAAAGACTCAGATTGTGGGGGATAAGCATAAATTTATTGAAGAGGGGGTCCATCAATAGGAATATTGGTGGATTTACGAGCTAATTAGTCATGGAGAGCGATAGGGTTAACATCAAGGAGTTCTTGAAACTCCAAGCATCATCCGCGAGGGATAGTGGGAGGTCCAAATGTTCCTAAGGAAGTAGTGGAAGGAGGTGTGGCTAGTCTAGAAGGGATGGAGTGATGGTAGATAAAGGGATTGGTTTCAAGATGGGGATTTCCTTGAATCATATGAGGTTCATGAAGAGGAACCATAGGAATAGTGGGTTGGGAGACCAAAGATGAGGTGATCAAAGGTGTAGAAGAAATAAGAGAAAGTGTGGATGTTTTTGTGAGAGATTGTTTGAGGTGGGGATATTGTTAGAAGAGGTTGATTGTTCCATTTTTTTAGCTTGGGAATGAGTAACAATGGGCATGAAATAAATAAAATAAAAATCTTATGCAAACTATTAATGCAACAAGCAAGTCAAGCAACAATTTTTTTTTTATCTTGGTTATTTATACAATGTGAAGAGGGAAAGAGGCTTAAAGGGAACCTAGAGAAATGGTTATTCTATGGATGGTTTCAGGTGTGTTTAAGGATGGAGTCCTCAATATACCCAAAGGTATGTGAGGCATGAATCTATGATGACTATTGGTACATGGCTTGAATATAGGTGCATGGCCCCGCACTTCATGCACACATCGATAAGGGTGTCAAGTGTTTAGCGATATACCAATAGTCAAAAAAATTGTTACAACCAAAACACCATGGCGGCTTCCTTATTGGGTGATGAAATCCCAATAGCTCCACCTGGTAGGAAATGTTTAGATGTGTAGATTGTGTGTGTGGTTTAGTTGTGTGTGAAGGAGATGTGAATGCAAAATATTTACCTCCTACTTAAGTTATGTGATCAAGTAAACATGCAAAAGTGTTCGTTTTAGATCCAAAGCCCAAATGTGATGTTCGATGAGAACAAGTAAGCAAATGAAGGGAAAATGATGAAAATAAGGAGAAAATAAAGATCAAAAGAGGAATTCTTGGATAACGCTTTTCCTTTTTCTAAATTACACGTGTTGTTGAGTAAATTGATGAACTCCCAAGCATGTAAGTGAAGAAATCCAACCAACAGAGTTAGTGGAAAGATGAAAATAGAATATGGAATAGAGATTGAAAATAAATAATGAACTTACGAAATGATTAGGTAGTCCCACTTTGGTGTGTGCGAGAATGTTTGACAATTTTTTCGCTCTTGTTCCAAGTTAATCATGTAAAGAATGCAATAAAACAAGAAACTCCAAATATGGGAGGGTGTAAGGCTACATCCAATGTTTGATAAGGATAATTATAGAGACAGTGGACAAATCCTTGATGAGGGTCATTAATCCTCACCACTAATAATGTCAATCCAAGGTTGGTGTCTGATGGTTGTATGCATTAAGAGAAGAATATCTTTGGAAAACAACTCCTTTAAACACAAACCAAACTTGCATAAAATAAATCACACTTACATAAATTTAAAGGCACACTTGCATGAAGGAAATCAAACTTGTAGGAAATAAAAACACACTTGCATAAATTGAAATTGTTGAATTGGAAATAAACATAATTAAACAAAACACCTGCAGGTTCACAACAGACTGAATTTTCACAATACAAAGATAAAAACAATACAATAGAATGAATTACAGAGAAATGAATAAACATAAACATAAATACATAGATCCATCTTCCTTGAAATGAGTGGCTAGCTCATTCCTTGGAAGAGGATTTAAATCATACTTCTGATATTTTAAAACTACAGAATATTTGAGAGGAAAGAATAGATCTTTATTTCTTGGGAGAAGGAATTACATATCTCAGTGTGGAAGGTTGCATTTATAATTCATGCATCCAACCAACTCCTTATTTTAGGAAATACAATATGATCTTATCTTTATTCCAATCCTAACAACTATGATCTCCATCTTCACAAAATATAGAGAGAGATATATTATCGAGTCAAATCTTATCTTGTTTATTTTAGGAAGATTTTCTCCCAAATCTTCTCCTTGTTTTTGCAACAAGAATCACATTGATTTTATTCTCCTACTTTATCGAAGAAGGTTTTTCCTCAAAAGATGATTTTGACCAAATACCTTTCCCCTGGATTTTCCATTTGACTTTGTTGTTTTTTATTGTGGAACTTTTAACGCTTGTCTTATATGCTTTTTCCTCGAACTCTCTCAAATTTTTTGTTTGACTTTTCTATTTCTATTTATGGAACTTTTAGTGCTCGTCTCCGATACACTTTTCCTCGGACTACAACTCACCGAATGTTAGATTTATATTCATTAGTAAAACTTGTAGAAAATCTAAATGATTTTTTTGTTAAACACATTTCTATGAAAAAAAAACCTCTCTCGCATTTTCCGTTTGACTTTTCTCGCTTCTCATTAATGGAACTTTCAAAGTGCTCGCCCGATACACTTTTCCTTACTTTATGAACTCACCGAAAGTTATATTTCTCTTCATTTGTAAAACCTCGTAGAAAATATGAATGAGGTTTCTGTTAAACACATTTCTATGAACAAAAACCTCTCTCATATTTCCCATTGGATTCTCTTATTTTTCACAATTCCTCAAAAACTGGCATTCCGTTGATGCAGGTTCCGAGCTAACGTTACTCTATTGATGCAGGTTCTAGAGCTAACGTTACTTTGTTGATGCAGGTTCTGAGCTAATGGTATAGGTTCTGAAGCTAACTCCAATGGTTCAGAGCTAATGTTGCAGTTCCAGAGCTAACTTTGCAGGTTCCAAAGCTAACTCGATGGTTCCAGAGCTAACTAAAACAACTATAACTTTTGCATGCAATATTGGATTGAGATGATTATTTTTTTGAACTTGTATAATTTTCTAATATGAATATGAATATGAAATCATATTTGAGCTTGGATGTATTGTTCATGATCAATTCCATTTTTCCCAATACTAGCATTATCTTTCCTTTATGGCCTGTATATACAAGACTCGCATCTTTCCCAAATAATCAATAGGATTAGTCAACAAAATAGATAAAATATATATATATATATATATATATATATATATATATATTTCTAAAGAATGAACAACATATATATCCTATATTCTATCTTAACCAAACTATAATTTCCTAGAATAAATTTAAATCCACTTTCAAAGGTCACTTGGAAGGACAAAATAATGGTAATTTATGGCCAATTTATGGCCCTCGTCAATCCTTTCCGTTGTGAGATTGATATCCCGCATAACATAAAGGACAACTAGACAAGAAAAAGACTAGTATATTATATGGTGGGATGCCTGACTAAAGCTAGTCCCGAGAAGTGATGAGATTCATAGGAAGGATGTTAGCCCATTTTTAGAAAGTTGATTGGCAAATGAGAAATAGATAACATGCAGAATATACCAAAACATATATATGCTCGAAATAGATAAACAAAGATAAGATAATGCAAATAATGATAAATGGATATAATAAATGTAAACCAGATAGGGGTCGATGATGAATGTGAATGAGAAGATCCGTGAGGTGTCGATAGGAAGAACAGAGAGATAGAAAGATCTAGATGTTGTAGGAACAAAAAAATTGATTGTAGAAGGACATAATGCAGGGAAAAAGAGTTGATGAAGATCGGATCAATGATGACCAAGAAACAATCAACGATGACTGAGTTTGAATTAGGGTTTAATGGAGGCTGATAAGTTCCAAACAGACCATGGAAAATAAATAAGGGTGGTTAATGTGATGAAATATTTTCAAGATGATGAATGGACCTGCAAGCAATTGATAAAGAAATGATAAAAGAAGCTAGGTTTGTAAACAAAATCTAAGTTTAAAATATTCCAAGATGGTTGTGAAGGGTTCCAAGATGGATTCAATATGTTGATAGAAGCTCATAATAAGACAAGAAACTTACAAAATATCACTATAAGTTAGATCTCCAAAGTTTCATCCTCTTTGAGGAGGGGTGAAAGTGTATTTATAGGGTCATTGGCACTCAGATAGGTTGTCATTGACTGTGGATAACCCTTGATTTGGCTGATGGGGATGATGCAAGACTCAAGTGATGAGACCCTATTAAATGTTGATTAGGTTAGAAGTCGATTTTGTGGGTTAGGGTTGCATAGGGATGATAAATGGTAGTTGGATGGTTGAAAACATTAAATGAGGGTAGGTGATAAGTCTAGGAAGGATAAATGGAGGATTTAGGGATGTGATTAAGGTGATAAGAATGTTTGATGAGTCCATGAATTGACTTATTATAGCATCCATATAACTATATACTTTGCTCCTAAATACGTTAATTAATGCATGGGATGTTCTAAATAGTTGTATCCAAAGTAAAAGTGATGCATTTCTCCTTATTTTGTCTCATGTGAACTAATGATTGTTGGAACTTCCACTAACTACCTTGTTGAGTGATTTGATGACATGTGCAGGTTGATAAGGTGCATTTTCTACCACTTTTGACTAGTTACAACCAAGGAGACTAAGTCCTTTTCCACTACGACATTTTGGAAGATTTACTCATAACAACCTACAAACGAGAACCATGTTTTTGGCAAAATTATCAGGTTTCATGTAACCTTTATGAGGTTGTTATCAATTAAATATATTGCCTACATTCATGGAATTTGTTATAATCAATTGTGTCTATAAGACACCTCCTTGAACTATTACTTTGTTAGCTTCATGATACATTATTATATCAGTTAATAGTTATTTTCAGTTTCTAGAATATGTGAAGAACTTATTTGGATCAATATAATATATGCTATTTTGAGTATCTATTCATGTTAAGAACCTCAATCCTGAAGTAGAGAAAGGGCCCACTCGACTGAGGAGATTGGAGGATTGGTATTTCTTGCATGATATTTGTATTTCCTAATTTTCGCCGATGTACTTGATTTGAATGATTATCTGAATGTAATCTTGTATTTCCTTGTTTTAGAAAATTTCTTTATTGTTATTTCCTTTGAGAAAGTATTTCAATTGATCAAACATTTCCTTTTGAGATTATTTGATTCCAAAGCAATCTTATTTCTATAGATTAGATTCACTCTCTATATCCTATTTTCCATTTCAGTAGCTTAGAAATGTATTTACTTTCCATAGTTGAGTAGTGTAGAACAAGAAAATGATACCAAAAAATCCCCCAAAGAAGAGAACCACCACAATATTGAGTTGTATATCAACTTCTTTTCATACAAACCTTGAACACAACCCTAGTTTATAATGACATCAACGTTTGAACAAGTTGATTAAATGATTGGAAGTTACAACGACCCATCATTTTTAGCACTATTTTCGGGAATTCCATAAGAAAAACATGTCATTTTATTCATATTCTATGTTATGGGTGTTAGTGAAGTTGAGCTATGCAACAGAGATCCTAAGCCTTGCCTTCACAATAAATATTGATGCACATGCCATGGGATGCTTAAGGGAGATTTATACCTTGTAACATTCAAAGAATATCTCCAACTGGAGCACGTGTAGTAAACACTAATAACACTACTCCTGTAAGTGAAATTGAATCTAATACCACACCTGAGAGTGTTCTTGAACAGGTTGGAATCATCTTATTTAGAACATGAACAACTTTAGAAATGGGAGAAAATGGAAACGATGATGATGAGAGACCCTTAAGAAGAACCTTCACTTACCCCATTGTCCTAAATGAGGATGAGGAAGCAGCTATCAAAAACATTTCTCCATTCATTCTGTCTATCTTTCGAGGAATGTCCACATAAGATCTAGACCAGTTCTTGTTTGAATTCAAAGTCCTATACCAAACATATGAATACAAAATAGATAGCCAAAAACTCAAGCTCTTTTCTTCCACCCTCAAAGACTCTCATGAGGTGGTTTATGGGATTTCCCTCTAACTCCATTCATTCGTGGGAGTAGGTGGAGACTTCCTTTTGGAAAAATACCAAGATTATTCTAGGGGAAGAGATAGGATAGAAGATTTATTTCAGATGAAATAAAAGAAGATGAAAATCTAGAAGATTACTTGGATAGATTTCTTTTTGTTCATAGGAGAAGTGGTTATGAGTTAAACGCAAAATAGCCAAGACATTATTTCTTAAAGGAATTGATGAGGAAACTAAATAATCCCTCCATCTTATGGGAGGAGGTGATGTACACAAACTCTCCATGGCACAAATTATTGAGTTATGTAGGAGCTACTCTCGAACAAGGGGAAGCCTTAGAAGAAGGAAAACATCAAAACATGCCTTTAGTACCTCATAACTTCTAGAAGAGATGGCCAATATGAAAACAAACATTTTGACACAGTTAACTTCAACCATGGATGGATTGAAAGCTAAGAACAATGTTGCAAAAGAACCTTTAGACATATATTGTCCTAGATGCAGGAAACGACATCCTTTGAAAGAATGTCCTTTAAATATCACAGATATGTGTTTGATTTGTGATGTCCCTCATCATGAAACCAACCATTGTACTCTCCTACCTCAGTTGAAAGAAATATTGAATCTCATGACTTAAACAACTAGAGAGGTAAAAAAAATTCAAATATCAAATAACCATTCTGTTTATGCCCCTAGACCTGCTCAAAACCCCTGGATGATGTCATGTCCCAATCAAACTCCTCCACCAACTTGGGGACCATGTGATTGACACCACCGAACTAGGTGGCATACCCAAATCAACAAATCATGGATGCCTCCATATAATTAGAAAGGTTGGACACCACCAGCCAATGTACATCCATGGCCAAACCAACAATGGCCACCCCGACAAAACTATAATCAGCCAAGGATGTTTGCACAACAACAACAAGCTTTAATGCCTCTACCATAATAAAATTACCAAAGCAAGGGTAAGTAGGAAAATTTAAATTCCATCCCATCCTGTCTCAAACCC
The DNA here is from genome assembly GCA_018340775.1 of Taxus wallichiana var. yunnanensis. NCBI lineage: Eukaryota > Viridiplantae > Streptophyta > Pinopsida > Cupressales > Taxaceae > Taxus > Taxus wallichiana. The sequence continues at coordinate 384,247,607 of CM031234.1, read as the reverse complement.
CAAAAATCAACAAATAGATTCAATTAATGAAGTAGGACAAGGTGAGACAATGCAAGTTAATGTCATTAATAACTTACAACTGAGATCTGGAAAAATAGTGAACAATCCTCCAATAGTTATTATTAAAATACCTAAGGAAAGTGAGAGAGTACCCGAGGAAAGTGAAATAACTAGACATGCTTCACAAACACAAGACGTTAGGGATGACCAGAAAAAGACAAGAATGTGCATGTAACTCCCTTTCTAGAGAGATTAAAAGAAATACAAAATGGGGAAGAAATAACATTAGTTCAGGAGTTGAAGAAGATGAACATTGAGGTCCCATTTTTAGAGCAATAAGGGACATTCCCAAATCAAACCAGAATATTATGAACCACCGCAAAAGACACCAAGAAGGAAGAATAAATACCCAAAAACAGTCAAAGGTAGAAGGAAATCTAGCCAATCTTGATCTGGAAAACTTCTTTCACCAAAATATGGGGACCCTATGAGTCCAATCATCACTATTTTTTTAAATGGTCAGTCAATATCTAACATTTTGGTGCATCTTAGTGCTTCTATCAATGTCATAAAAACATATACATTCAATTTTTGTCCTTGATAGGATTACAACCAACTAATATTGTCCTCCAGTTAGCATATCAATCTATTGTTGTACTAGATGGAGTAATCAAGGATGTTATGGTCACGATTGAATCTTGGGAGTATCCGGTAGATTTTATGGTCTTATAGCCTAAAGCTTGGAAGTTGGGATACCCAATTATCTTAAGAAGACCCTAGTTAGCTATGTTGTTGCATACATTGACTATAGGTCAAGGAAAATGACTATTTCGAATGGACAAAAACAAAGAATATTTCTCTTTATTCTCCTACCTAGTCATATGTGGATGTTTGTGAACGTGTGTGGGTAGATTTTTCAGATACTAATAACATGAGTTCTTCTTATTTGGCCACCATTGCAGTGAAAAAGCATACGGAAGAAATTGATGAGACATACCCAAGGTTTCATGAAGATTATACTATGGCTACAAAAACCAAAATTGTGGCTACAAAAACCCAAACCATGGCTATGAAATTGATTGTTCGAACTTAGCAGAGAACATCTCCATGGTAAATGCAATTTCTATATATGGTTGTGAAGAGACTTATGATTACCATGAAGGCCACACATCCACTGATTTTCATTGTCCTTTAGCTAAGATTATATCCCTTGAGAATATGACTATTTTTCACATGTTACAGCCTCATGCTTGTCCCTTAAACTCTTTGATTGTTGAAACAAATCTTGTTATTTTGAAGGACACTAAACAAGTAACCATTGAAGTAGGAAAACAATTGACCATTGGTGAGAACTTAGGAGACAACCAAGAGACTAGGGTCATAGACATCTTGAGGAATCATTCAAAAGCTTTTGTTTGGGATTATACTGATATCAAATGCATTCATCCAAGCATTTGCACTCATCATATTTACATTGAGGATGTTAAACTAGTTAGACAGCCACAATGAAGGATCAATCCAACACTTAGAGATCTTGTTAAGAATGAAATACAAAAACTATTGAGGGTAGGATTTATCTATTCAATATCTGATAGTCATTGGGTATTACCACTTGTAATAGTTCCCATAAAAATGGTAAATCGGAGAATTTGTATAGATTATAAGGAAATTAATAAGGCCACCAAGAAAGATTACTTTCCCCTACCTTTTATTGATCAATTTTTGGACAATTTGGTAGGGAAGAAATATTTCTCCTTCTTGGATGGGTTTAGCAAATATAACCAAATCAGTTTCACACCTATTGATCAAGATAAGACCACCTTCACTTATCCTTGGGGTACATTTTCATACAAAGTTCTACCATTTGGACTTTGTAATGCACTGTCACCTTCTAGAGAGCAGCTTTTAGCTTTTTTGAGACCTCGCCAATGACTGTGTTGAAGTTTATATGGATGATTTTACTGTTCATGGGTCTACTTTTGAATAATCTTTGAGTAATCTTGAAAAAGTGTTAACCAGATGTGAGCAACACCAACTCTCCTTAATTCATGAAAAATGTTTGATAATGGTTGATCAGGGAGTTGTTTTCGGTTCTCATATCTCTACTAAAGGTATCCAAGTCGATCCTAAAATGATAGAAGTTATTACTAAATTGCCCACACCAATAAACCGACATGATATCAAAATTTTCCTTGGACATGCAAGATATTACATATGATTTATAAAATATATTAGTAAGATTGCAGCACCAATGTTCTCTCTGTTGGCAAAAGACTGTATTTTTAATGGTATCCTCAATTTCAACAAGCTTTCAAGAAGTTATAAAGGAAAAATTAACCATTTCCCACCTTAAGAGAACCCAATTGGGATCAACCTTTTCCTATTCACATTTATGCTTCCAATACAATGATAGGAGTTGTTCTCATACGAAAGATGAGGAAGACCAAAATGTATGACATATATTTCATAAGCAAGAACTTGACCTCCACAGAGAAACTACACCATTACGAAAAAGGAATTTCTAGTTGTTGTTTACTCTCTGAATAAATTTAGACACTACATTACTGGATATAAAATATTTGTGTATATAGACCATTCAACCATAATATATTTAATGAATAAACCAATAGTAGGGGCATAATTATTAGGTAGTTACTTCTTTTGCAAGAATTTAACTTGACTATTATTGATAATCCTGGAAAGGCTAATGTTGTTGTTGAATTCCTTTCAAGATTGAATGTTTTAGGAGAAGAGGAGGCAGTCCAAGATCACTTTCTAGATGAGCACTTATTTACAATATCAACACGCCCTCCATGGTTTGTTGATCTTGCCAATTATCTAACTACATGGAATTTTCCAACTTACTTTACTAGTAAAGAACGCAAAAAAATCAAAAATAGTGCTACATATAAATGGTGCAATGGAGTTTTGTTTAAATGTTGTCCCGATATAATTCTTTTTAGGTGTGTTTGTGATGATGAAGTGTATGACATAACGATAAGCATGCCATAATGAACTTGGAGGATGGTACTACTCAATAAATAGGACAATTCACAAGATCCTTGGAGTTGGGTACTACTTGGCCTTCTCTCCACAAAGTTGTCAAGAGATATGTATGGAAATGTGATGCATGTCAAAGAATGGGGAAGCCTACTTTGTCTTCTAAAATGTCCCTCAATCCTCAGCTAGTCTCGGGCCATTTGAGAAATGGGGAATTGATTTCATTGGACCTTTCAACCCCTCATCCTATAGAAAAGAATACATGTTAGTGTGCATTGACTATATTACTAAATGGGTTGAGGTTTAAGCACCGACATCTCATTAATGAGGATGTTGTAGCTGACTTTTTATACAACAGATCATGTTAAGGTTTGGAGCTCCTAGAGCCATTGTATCTGATCAAGGACCTTAGTTCATGTCAAACATGATTGAAGCCTTCTTGAAGATTTACCAAATCAAGCATAGGAAATCATCACCATACCACCCCCAATCCAATGGGCAAGTGGAAGTCACAAACAGAGAACTGGAGAACATCTTGACTAAAGTTGTCAACACAGATAGGAAGAATTGGGTGCCAAGACTTCCTGAAGTAGTCTGGGCATACAATACAACCTAGAAAACCACCACTGGTTTCTCCCCATATGAACTAGTATATGGGAAGAAGCCATTTCTCCTAGTAGAATTTGAATTACAAACTTGGAGGACAACACTGAAGATAGGAATTGAGTTGGATGAATCTCAACGTGAAAGAGTGATGTAGTTGAATGAACTTGATGAGATGGATGGAGGCACAACAACAAACTGAAATCCTTCAACAACAGAGGAAAGTCTGGCATGATGCTCATATCAAGACCAGAAGGTTCAACGAAGGAGATTGGGTCTTACTATTTGACTCGAAATACCAACAATTCAAAGGGAAATTAAGAACAAGATGGTTGGGACCCTATCAAATTGAAAAGATTTATGATAATGGATCTGTGAGAATGTTGCCAATTGATGGTGATAGAAGAACTTTGTTAGTGAATGGCCATAGACTGAGGTTGTATCAATATCCCCATGATAAGGAAACTTTCACTAAGGACATGTTGATGTGTGAATAATTTGATTCAATGGAAGACTGCAACTCTTCACGCCATGAGTAGTTTGCTTAGGAAATTCAAATAAATGAAGGAGATCATAATTTTGATCCTCTTCCCTCTATATCTAGAAATTCAAAAATATGTTTTCTTTTTACATGTAAATAAAGGTTGGAAATGTCAATTATCGAAATGTGCATTGATCACGCTAGTTTTCAAATGCAGAAGTGGAGTGCCACCATTAAGAAGAATGTTGAACTTGTAAGGTGATGTGTACTCACTTTTTGCTACGATATTAACTTTTTTAGGACTCCCAATCCACATATTAAAAAAATCATGGAGTAAAGTGGAGGGATAAGGAGTAATAATGGATGAGTAAAGGCATGTGTCACCTTTCTTGAGGAATGAAAAATGGCACAAGTAGTCACAATGGCCATATGGGAACTGTGTAAAGAAATTGAAATCTTACCACCTCAATTAGTACCATCAGTCTTTTCCGCCGCCATTTTGTGCCAACTTAATGCCATTATAAAATCAAAGTGTAGTTCAAAATTACACTACTAACATTACATGTAACTACTTTGTCTCTCTCATATAACCATCTCCATTTTTTCTGCAACTCCACCCGAACCAATCTGTGTTATGGGGCAAAAGAAGAAATCAAAACCGAATCTGCAGAGCCACTGCTACGAAATGTTATCATCTCCCATGTCTTCCATGATGCATGTTGGTTGGATTTTATTCGCAAATTTGAGGGATTTGATGAGGATTTAGTGGGAGAATCTCTGTTGATTTTCAAGGCAAGCAACTCTTGAATAGGAGGGAAAATAATTAAAATAAATATCCACATTGTTGCCACAATCTTTGGCCTCCCATATTTTAGGCTTAAGGTTGTAATTAACTCCCCACTAAAGGATTTGATATATTTATTTCATAAGGAGGGGGAAAATCTTCCCGAGATAATCATTAATCCCCGTGACATTCAAAAGGGCATTAAAAGGGAGAGTTTTCCAGGCCATTGGAAGGAAATTGCTACTTGGGTGAACAAGTATTTTATTTGTGACGGGCAACCATCGGTATTAGGGGTGAAATATTGAATATTCTAACGCATTTGAAGAAGGGGAAAACAAACCCCAAGATTAAGATGAATCTTCCCGAGTACCTTGCAGATGTTGTCATCAAGGTGGGCTAGAAATACAAAAGTGGAGGTGGTAATGTTGCCATAAAGCACCCAGGGCCCATCTAACTAATTTGAGCACATCAAGCTTCTAGTAGACCCAAGAGGAAGGAAGAGAAGATAATTGTAGGGTCCCGGTTCTCGGCCCTAAGCTTCGATCGACTCCTCAACCTTCCAATATAGTTATTGAAGAATCAGTAAATGAGAATGAGTAGCCCATTGTGCCTCATACTTCTAAAGAAAATATTACCCTATCATCCCTTGCTGCTAGTTCATTGAGAACAAGAAGGTTTGGGCCCTCAAAGAAAATTAAAGTTTTTCGCTGCATTGCCTAATGAGGATTCCACCCCAATTTTGGAAAAAAAAAAATCAAAGTTGGTACTTCTTCTACCTTTAGAGAGAAATAAAAAGATTATGAGTTCACATCAACTATTCTGAAGAGAAAATCCATGCTACTGAGGTGTCGAAGGTTCCTATGGAAATCCGGACCGAAGCTACGAAATAGCTACACAGGAAGTTGGACGCATAGGCTCCAAAGAGATGAGGTCCTGAGGCAATACCAAAATGAAATTGATGCTTTGCAGGAGAAACTGAAAGGTATATAAGAAACCCATATGTCCTTGCAAAATGAATTTGTACAAAAGACTATGGATAAAGTTAAAGAAATAATTGTTTTAAAAGTAGAAGTTAATAGTTTAAAGAGGCAAAAGAATATTGGTTTGCAAGCATGGAATGATTTTTCCTCCCATTGTGCCTGAATTTCTTTTAGAAATAAGGAGTTGGTCAAAGAAAAAAGGAAATTTAAAGAAGAGGCTGAGTCAAGTTCTAGTGCAAAGAAGAAATTGGAAACAATTGTTGAATTTGTTTTTACTTTGGCTTGCAAACTTTTAGCCTGCAGAAAACCATCTTTTGTCTATAGTTTATTTCTTCAAGAATAGTTTTATTCCTGGCATTTACAGAGAATGCGTTGTGGGGAACCTCATGAGGCTCTAGATGGGATAACATTCTTGGAGATTTATCAAGGTTGTACTCCTAAAGTATAAAATTTATTATTTGAATTTTATCTCCATAATACGTTGGTTCCGAATGATCCCGATTTCTTTATAAACTTGTTAGTATGAGAATTTTGATTGAGATATTTTTAGTCATTAGTAAGGAATCAAATTGTGTGGGAACAAAAATATATATTTTTAATCAAGAGGCCGAAATGTTGGTTTTTACATTAGACCTACCCACCATAATGATGTTTCCATGAAGAAAGATTTTAGATCTTTATATTATCAAGTTGGGATTGGTAAAAATACTTCAGAAATATTGGAACAATGTGTCTAGGCATTCGAAACCTACTATCAGGTAGAACTTGGGTAAGGTTATGGCGGTTTGTGATAAGAGGTGGATCACTCTGAGTTTTCCATTAAAAAGAAGAGAAGTGATTTCCCCACAAAATCTTAGTTGGAGTATGCGTAGAGGAGATGCACTTGTAGAGATTATTCGACAACTGACAGAGAAGGGAAACAATGAATATAACAAGGAATGGGTTGGTATGAAAGCTAGGCCTCCTTTGGTCCTGAGCCCCATGACCACTTGGTAGAATAGTGCTCCCCAATCACATGACAGTTTTAAGGCATGGGCTGAGGTTATGTTGGAAACCCAAGGATGCAAAGGTACAAGAAAACAAGTATGCAGACCAGTTTGAGGAATATGATATGGTGCAGCAACTTGGTCAAAGATTGGGATGAATATAGTTTGCATGAGGACATGACAAAGGTAAAGTGCAAGGGAGATGATGAGTCCATGAATTGACTTATTATAACATCCATATAACTATAGAATTTTCTCATAAACACATTAATTAATGCATGGGGATGTTCTAAATAGTTGTATCCAAAGTAAAAGTGATGCATTTCTCTTTATTTTATCTCATGTGAACTAATGATCATTGAAACTTCAACTAACTACCTTATTGAGTGACTTGATGACATGTGCAGGTCGATAAGGTGCATTCTCCACTACTTTTGACCAGTTGTAGCCAAGGAGACCGAATCCTTTGCTACTACATCATTTTGGAAGATTTACTCATAACAACCTACAAACAAGGACCCTATTTTTAGTAGAATCATCAGTGTCATGGGCTCGTTGTCAAAAATTCCCCCCAGGGTAATTGTTGATAACATGCATTAGATTCTCAAGTCCCCGGCAAATGGATTGATTCAGGGCCAAAAATCATGTTTCTAGGGTCCCCTCAAATTTTTCTAAGTCCCCTGTCCGAGAGGAAAAGAGCAAGCTCGGGAAAGTGTGAAAAATTTGTAGAAGACAAGCTTAGGCCGGGAAAATTATGAAAATTGGCTAAGTCCTTATCCTAGGAACAGTTGGGACATTCGGGACACCAAGGCGCGGTTTGGCGAAACGCTCCAGGCGGCCCGGCTAACTGCAAGGGACAAGTGGGACAAATGTACACGGAGGCGCGAGAATCGGCCTGGATCGGCCGAAGAAAACTTGCTTGAGACAATCGGGACGTCGGGATACGAAGGACGCGAACCGCCGGATCGGCCAAAACGGGAACTTGAAGCATAGGGCGGTTAGGACAAAGGGGCGAAGGCGCGGATAGCGAGAAAGTCGAAATCCAATCGATTGCGCCACGTGTCATCGGCAAATGAGGGACGAGAAGCCCATTTCGAGGCAGATCGAGTTTATGTCCCAAATGGTTTGGGACATCCGGACAGACAGGACGCGCGAAGGGTGCGCCGCCGCGGACCGCGGACCAATCAAATCATGACACGTGTCACAAGGGAGAAAGTCCAAAAGTCAAAGGGTGAGGTTTCAAGCACTAACCCGAGCCAATAAAAGGAGGACACATGTCTAATGAGGAAGGGAAGCTCGGAGCTTGGGAAGGAGTTAGAGAGTTTAGCAAGAGTTTTGGCCGAAAAGCTAAAAGCAAAGGTCTGCCCCGCGCCCCTGTCAACCAATCAATGCATGCCACGTGTCCCAAGTGGCGGGGGCGCGGAAGGAAAGTGGAAAATGTTCCAAAATCACAAAAGGCAAAACTTTCAAGGAAAAACCCATGGGACAGAAAAGGAGAGAGAAATTATGCATCCAATCAATGCTTGACACGTGTCATCCAGGTGGCAGAGCGCGGAAAGATTTTCAAAACGCATTTTCACCTATTTTGTGCCCTAAATCTTCAGATCGACATATCTTTTGATCCAGAGCTCGGATTTGCACGTTCTTTATATCAATGGAAAGCTTGTGAAATTCTCTACATGATTTCGGGGTTAATCTTGAGTTTTGGTGCAGTATAGAGAGAAAATTGAGAAACGGCCCTGACACGTGTTCATGACCAGAAGTGACATTCCAGCGACCAGATTTAATGCAGAATGGGTCGCCTTCTCCTGTATTTCGGTCAAAATGACAAGGTATGGGTTTGTAAGGTTCCCCATGCCATTTTAATGCACCTACAGTCAAGAAGGGATGGGCTCTCATGTTTTTGTACGTTTTCTGTCCCCTGAGCTCGACCCTTGCACTGTAAAAAGCCAGATTTGGCTCATTTCTAAAGGGGGAACATTTTTGGGCATAGCAGACTTCTTCTTTCACCTCCAGCAAGTGATTGATGCAAGGATCAGACCTCTCCAAGGATTGTAACAGTTTTTACCTCTCTGAGGTTGTAATGCAGTGATTTTGACACTGAAAATGATAATGCAAGCTCTGTGAATGGTTTTCAGTCCTCTGTTTGTATTATTTGCTTCATTTCAAATCCTAAATTATATCTTATCAGTCTGTGTATGTTTTATGTTGTAAACTTTGGTCTGTGTCTATTTGCTTGACAGAAATGTTTCACCACTCCTTTTGGTGCATCACCTGTTAGTTTAGTTTTATTTTTGCACTTTCTATCTCTGTCTCCTTGCAGTTTAGAGTAGGATTAGGATCTGAACCTCTGTAGTTTTACAAAATATAGATCTAAATCAGAGGAGTTTGAGGAACCAGCCTCTAATCTGGAGATTCCTCTCTCAGTTTCACAAGTCCCCACACTTGGAGAGAGGTTTCCATGTTGTGCAATCACACTGGATGCTAGAGTGATCAACCTTGGCTTCGATCTGCATCCAGGGGTGCTGTGATTTTGCAACAACAGTTTTGGCATGCCCGGTGGGACATTAGAGGTCTTCCATTTCATCTTTTGCAGGTTGGTGTGTTCCTGTGAAGATTTCATCCTTTAGAGGCACTTGCAAACACATCTGGCGACTCCATCTAATCAGCAACACATCTCTGAAGTTGCAGACCCGTTTTCCATCCATTTCCTTCCATATTTCTTTCCATCTCTTTCATTCTTTTCCATTCCATGAGGTTGTGCAATCATGACTTCATTTCCATCATGGAATTCACATCAACAACAGCAGTATATTCCACCTCCAACATGTTTTACAAATCCTCCAAATCAACATTTTGAGCAGATTCAAGATCAGTATGCATACCCATATGAGCAGCAGTGCCAAAGTCAGTTTGGCTATGGAGCTTTCCAAGAGCAAGAGTATGCATATAATGAAGACCATCAGATCCAAGATGCTGGTCATTGGAGAAAATCCAAAAGATGGAGGTAAAGATGATGCATTCCAGAAAGCAACACTCGGATGAGAGCTTTCGAATGGTTGCAGGACTCCTTGTCCATGGGAGGCCCTTTTCCAAGACACTTCACCCTCGGGGAGAAGCTGGACTTCATGATAAAGATGTTGCCCCAACTTGCGCAATGGATAGCGTAAATAGAGGCCTATACATTCGGTGTTGAACAACCTTGTCAATGGGTAAGTTCTACACCATCATCTGGTTTTTCTCTTCCCATTACTCAAGCAAAGCATCATCTCATTTGGACTTGCAAATTTTAAACTCTCCATCTGTTGTCCCAAATGTTGATCCCATGTCTCCACCTCTCAATCTTCCACCACACCTCAATTCTTCTTTCCTTTTTCCTTCCAAACAGTCATCCTCTCCACAAGAGCTAAAAGAAATCCCCCTTCTCTAAAGAAACAAGAGATTTCATCTCCTTTACCACCACAAAAAATTTCCAAATCAATTGAGTTTCAACCCACCCCTCCTCTTGCATTCCCAATTCCATGTGGGGAAGAAGAAATTGCAAAAATTAGTCATCAAGGACAACAAGAGGAAGAGCCAAGAAAAGAAGAAATGATTAAGAGCTTAGTAAGTTTGGTGCCAAGTTTGGTATGACAAAGATCCCTTGATGGTCAAACCTACTGAGAAGAGGCTAAGGTTGAACAAATGGTGGTCGGGGACTGATTTTGTTGTAGCGAGAAGAAGAAGATCTTGCAGTCCCAACTTGTCCTCTAGAGCAGCAAATTGAAGAGTTTGACTTGACAAACTTCATGCTGGAGGAGGAGCTCATTCAAGAGCAAGATTGTCTTCGAACATTGGAGGAAGGAGAAGCTGCTCCAGATCCAGCAGCAGAGGAGCACATTCTAGCTGTGGAGGAGAAAGTTGCAGATCCAAGAGCTCTGAGCACAAAGCAGGCTACAGGAGAACCTTCAGTTCTTCTTTCTACTTCACCTCTCTCAAGTTCCAGTGCTGAAGAGGAGTTTGACCTCTCAAACTCAATGTTGGAGGGAGAAAGAAACCATGGTGGTCAAGTTACAGATCAAGAGGACACCATGAAGGAAGTTGAACATTTGCAGCAGGACAGCCATGAGGCATTTTATCTGTCTCGATTTGGAGGATTGTTTTGATGAAGGACCGGTTGAGTTTCCACCATTCTCTCTTTCATCATCCACCTTCCAAACACAAGAGCCTCGCTTTCATGGGGGAGAGTATTCTTTTGCGGCAGCACTGCATCTTATAGAAGCTCTTTGGAACCAAGATTGGAAGAGTTTAATCTTTCATGTCCTTCATTGGAGGAAGAGAAAGGGCGAAGGGTTCTACCATTGCTTCCACACCATCCATTCGGGAGGGTCTACAAGAAGACTCCATTTTTGGAGTTGAAAATCGAGCTATGGGCATATCAAACGGATCATACCTTGCCCAATAAGGTATTTGGCTTCATTAGAGCCAAAGGAGAAGTCACAACTTGACCATGCTTGCTTGAGCATGAGGATGAGCTACAAAGAACCAAGGATCACCGTCATACCTCTCCAATCCAAATGCGAACAACAACTAAAAGAGGTATTGAATGCTTCACCGGTGATACCTTGATGATTTGGGTGGAATACCACTTCTTGTTGATTTTCCATCCATCCAATCAGCCATGTTCAATGCCAAATCAATTGCATGGCTGCCAATTTTGAAGAAAGGAAGCTATTTCTCACAACTAGTTGCAAAGATTTGTTTAGCTTGCCTTTGCTTCAGATTAGAGTAGAGTAGATAGGTTTGCTTTTAGTAGAAGAAGTGCTTGTGCACACTCGCATGTTCCATTTGGAGCATGTATGATTTTCGATTACGTACATAGTTTTGGTATTGCTTGGTTACCTTGCTTCTGCACAATTCGTTTGATGGCATTTTGGTGAGAGCAACTCCATGTCCTGGTGGGTTTCAAGTGGCTCGGAGGGAGGTTTTCAAAGTTCGATCGGTTGCGGGGTAAAACTCATGACTCCATGCCCAATGGATGCTTCAGCAACCCAGTAACTTCATCTAGTAGGCAAATGACCCATTGAGTCGCTTGTTGTCAAAAATTCCCCCAGGGGGTAATTGTTGATAACATGCATCGATTCTCAAGTCCTGGCAAATTGATTGATTCAGGGCCAAAAATCATGTTCTTAGAGTCCCCTCAAATTTTTTTGAGTCCCTGTCCAGAGGAAAAGAGCAAGCTCGGGAAAATGTGAAAAAGTTGCAAAAGACAAGCTTGGGCCGGGAAAATCACGAAAATTGGCTAAGTCCTTGTCCTAGGAGCAGTTGGGACATTCGGGACACCAGGCGCGCTGTTCGGCCGAAACGCCTCAGCAAGCGGCCGTGAAGCACCGAGACAAGTGGGACAAATGTACGCGGAGGGCGCGAACCGGTCGGATCGGCCGGAAAAGAAAACTTTAGCACTGGGACAATCGGGCCGTCGGGACGCCGAAGGACGCGAACCGCCGGATCGGCCAAACGGGAACTTCAAGATAGGGGCAATTGGGACAAAGGGACGCGAAGGGCGCGGATAGCCGAGAAAGCTGAAAGCCAATCAGATTGCGCCACGTGTCATTGGCAAATGAGGGACGAGGAAGCCCATTTCGGGAAGATCAGAAGTTTATGTCCCAAATGGTTTGGGACATCCGGACAGAGGGACACGAAGGGCGCGAAAAGCCGGCAGACCCGCGGACCAATCAAATCATGACACGTGTCACAAGGGAGATAGCCCAAAAGTCAAAGGGTGAGGTTTCAAGCACTAACCCGAGCCAATAAAAGGAGGACACGTGTCCAATGAGGAAGGGAAGCTCGGAGCTTGGGAAGGAGTTAGAGAGTTTAGCAAGAGTTTTGGCCGAAAAGCTAAAAGCAAAGGTCTGCCCCGCACCCCTGTCGACCAATCAATGCGTGCCACGTGTCCCAAGTGGCGGGGGCATGGAAGGAAAGTGGAAAATGTTCCAAAATCACAAAAGGAAAAACTTTCAAGGAAAAGCCCACGGGACAGCAAAGGAGAGAGAAATTATGCATCCAATTAACGCTTGACACATGTCATCCAGGTGGCAGAGCGCGGGAAAGATTTTCAAAACGCATTTTCGCCTATTTTGTGCCCTAAATCATCAGATCGACATATCTTTTGATCCAGAGCTCAGATTTGCACATTCTTTATATCAACGGAAAGCTTGTGAAATTCTCTACGTGATTTTGGGGTTAATCTTGAGTTTTGGTGTAGTTTGGAGAGAGAAATTTGAGAAAAGGCCCTGACGCGTGTTCATGACCAGAAGTGACATTCCAACGACCAAATTTAATGCAGAATGGGTTGCCTTCTCCTGTATTTCGGTCAAAATGACAAGGTATGGGTTTGTAAGGTTCCTCATGTTGTTTTAATGCACCTGCAGTCAAGAAGGGATGGGCTCTCATGTTTTTGTACATTTTCTCCCCCCGAGCTCGACCTCAGCACCGTAAAAAGCCGATTTGGCTCATTTCTAAAGGGGGAACATTTTTGGGCATAGCAGACTTCTTCTTCACCTCCGCTGAAGGGATTGATGCAAGGATCAAGACCTCTCCAAAGGATTGTAACAGTTTTTACCTCTCTGAGGTTGTAATGCAGTGATTTTGACACTGGGAAAAATGATAATGCAAGCTCTGTGAATGGTTTTTAGTCCTCTGTTTGTATTATTTGCTTCATTTCAAATCCTAAATTATATATTATCAGTCTGTATGTTTTATGTTGTAAACTTTGGTATGTGTCTATTTGCTTGACAGAAATGTTCCACCACTCCTTTTGGTGCATCACCACCTATTAGTTTAGTTTTATTTTTGCACTTTCTATCCCTGTCTCCTTGGATTTTAGAGTAGGATTAGGATCTGAACCTCTGTAGTTTTGTAAAATATAGATCTAAATCAGAGGATTTTGAGGAACCAGCCTATAATCTGGAGATTCCTCTCTCAGTTTCACAAGTCCCCACACTTGGAGAGAGGTTTCCATGTTGTGCAATCACACTGGATGCTAGAGTGATCAACCTAGAAGCATGATCTGCATCCAGGGGTGCTGTGATTTTGCAACAATGGGAACCTTTATGAGGTTGTTATCGATTAAATCTATTACCTACATTCATGGCATTGGTTGTAGTCATTTGTGTCTATAAGACACCTCCTTGATCTATTACTTTGTTAGCTTCATGATACATTATTATATCGATTAATAGTTATTTTTAGTTTCTGTAATATGTGAAGAACTTATTTGGATCAAGTATAATCTATGTTATTTTGAGTATTTATTCATGTTAAGAACCTTGATCCTGAAGTAGAGCAAGGGCCCACTCGACTAATGAGATTAGAGGATTAGTATTTCATGCATGATCTTTATATATGCTAAGTTTTAGTTTCAATACCTTGATTTGAATGATTATCCGAACGCATCTTATATTTCCTTGTTTTAGAATATTTCCTTATTGTTATTTCCTTTGAGCAAGTATTTAAATTGATCAAGCATTTCCTTTTGAAAGCATTTCATTCCAGCAATGTTGTTTCCATAGATTAGATGCACTTTCTATATTTTGTTTTCCATTTCAATAGCTTATAACTGTATTTACTTTCCATAGTTAAGTCGTGTAGAATAAGAAAATGATACCAACAAACCCCCAAAAAGAGAACCACCATAATATTGAGTTATATATCCACTTCTCTGCATCACCTTGAACACAACCATGGTTTATAATGACATCAACATTTGAACAAGTTGATTAAATGATTGGAGTTCTGATGACCCATCAATGTTTAGGGATGATTAAATGTGATTAGGGGAAATGAAATAATGATGGGAATAAGATAGGACAATAGATTGGATTTAGAATAGGATATGGGTGTGAGTATGCATCTTGGTGAAGAAGAGGGAGAAAATGCTAGATGAGGGGAACTCGAATCAAATTTTGGTGTTTACACATAGTGTGCATACCATCTTGGAGACCATGATACTCTTACTTGAAGCACATGGAGTGAATACCTTTTAGATTAATTTTTTCATCTCTTAACAAACCCTATATTTTGTCTTTCAAACTCAAACTTTGATTGTCATGCACTAGCCTCTTAAAACTGTCACTTATCTTGATCATTACTTCAAGAATACATTTATAGGTTCATCTTCATTATGTCTATTTTACATGCCTTGTGGCACTCCATCACGGGCTAGAACGAACCTTATTCGAATCAATAAATCTCCTTAAAATACAACTCACATGAATGGTCAACCTTCAAACATACCCTTTAGCTCGGTTTATTTACTTGTTAAGCTCGTATCATACCAATTTCACTTGAAGTAACAAATTCGAGAATACCCCGCAATCCTTCATCACCTTCTCGAGAAAACTTGAATCTCTTTCTTGTACCTCAAAGAATACATGTAACACCTACACAATGAAAAATCTTTAAACAATACAAACTTGACAACACCTTACAAACTCGAGACGATTCCAAATACGGGTTTTCAAGAACCATTTTTATGCTCACAACACCTTAACACACTCGGACTTGACCGTCAAACCTAGAATTACCTTCATTACCTATTTGTTGAACCTTCTCGCTACTTTGAGACTTTAATCATGGGCTCATCTAATGATTATTTAGAATAATGCATTAAATAATGGCATACCTTCAAAACACATTGCTTCTCTTCAACCTTGAATGCATTGATCTTCAACCATCTTCTAGGAACACATGACATTCTTTCTTGAAACATATCAACATAATCTTCTTGAAGCCCAACTAGAAATGCAACAATGAATACTAATCATACAAACATACCTACATGTGATCCTTATCCTTTGAGTCATAAATCACCAAACTCCCCATTACCACAAGATCCATTCAAACTTTTCATACACCTAAAGACCTTCCTCAAGAAAACTAGGACTCCAATAGTGTCTTCAAACCTAGATCTTTCAAACTCTTCATAATATTTTTTCATGACCTCATGAATAATAGAGAGCGAGATCAAGACAAACATACCATTTTGATACTCTTGTAATATCCTAATAGACCTTACACAATAGGCTCGATCTCCATAGTCATCACGAGACCTTGTAACTTCTTAGTAGAGAACACATATGCTTCTATTTGTTGATGAATGTCTTCAAAAATCTTAGAAGATGCCTCATATCTCTTAGGACCGATTAACTAAAATTGACTAAGTAGTAAAGGATAATTAATCTAATCTAAGAGGACATATAATGCAATAAGTAAATGCACTAAGACAATATGTGCAAGAAGGAAAAGGAAAGAAATCGGTTGAATAATGGATACTTTTTGGGTGTGTCACAGTGATGTATAAAAAATCGAAAGTAGGAACAATTGTGTCAAGGTCCCACAGAGGGAGCAGATCACGGGTGTTGTAGCTAGACTGGAGCACCTAAGAGAGGACTGGGGTGCCACGGTGCTTTGGTAGGAAAAATAGGTGCCCTGGTTTGGAAAAATATTTAGAGATGATCTTCACAACTCCCGAAGATGACTGTTATCCTTCATTATTTGTCATATTTATTTTCATGTCTTGTGTTGAATCCTCAAAATATTTCAAGAGGAAGAAACAACCTACAAAATACCAAAAGGAAATATTAAAACCCTAAAAAGTAAAGATGGAAATGAATGGGTCGAGACTAACCACAGGCCGCCACAACAAAGGGGCTTACTAAGTAAGCGTTGCACTACATTTTGGACCTAGATGTAGTTCTAGTGTGTGTGTGCATGTCGTGCCCTAGGTGTTCTTGTGTCACCAGCAGTTTGTGAGTTAGTGAGCAATAGCTAAATATAGAAAAAAATAATAAAATGTGTGCATGGAATATAATAGAATCCCTCCCCCTATGAAGTGTGATTCAGATGTCCTAGTTTGTGCCTTGATGATGGAGCTATGTGGATGCCAATGCAATAGATGGATGCAACTCTAGATGGAGTGATAGTAGTAGATGATGTTAGGTCCCTCATTATGGTCTTATAACTTTATATTTATAGGGTTCTCTTGTTTTAATTTCGTAATTAACCTCGAAAAGGCCGACCACAAGAAATATAAATATGTAAAACGGCTAGAAGAGGCCCAAAAAGTGGCAGGAAAGTGTAAAAGGGATTGGGGTGCCCCCATGTGGGACTAGGGTGCCCATGGGCGCCCCAGTACTAAATCTGGGCACCCCAATCGAGGCTAAAATAACACTGGAATGTTAAAAAATGGTTGATTATGTGGGTGTAATAGGTCACAAATTACAAAATAAAATAAACAAGATGGCCAAAAATGGGGGTTAATTAGTATTTTCTTCACTCAATAACATTCTAATGGTAGTATAAGACCGGGATAAATAAATGTCTAACGTGCATTATTTTGTGACTACATTTTGCCCCCACTTTATGTTGGTGAGAAAAAAGCTCGATAACATAAGGTAGATAGAGATGCGTACACAATGTCCATGAAGAATGTGGTAGAAACACTCGGAAGGATTAGACAAAAAGCATGGAATGATAAAAAGATGGAGCGTGGAAACTATAGATGAAAAATGCGCAAAGAAAAAGTGATAAAAGTGAACCTATGGCAAAACGTGTGTGTGTTTAGTTGTCACATAGTGTAGTGTACCTACATAAAAGTGTGTTATGTGTGTTATAGTGTGCTACTGCATAGTGTTGTTGTCATCATCATTGTTGTTGCCTACATTTGATTGTTTGTTTCTCATATGGCCGGACCTCTAAGGAGAAAATGATCAAGTAGTCAAATATGTATGTATGTAAGTGTAAAAACACTATGTAAAAGATGCATGTGTATGAAAAATACGCAAATGTAAATGTAAATGGAACATGTGCACCTGATCCATGTCGAGAAAGAGTGTAGAGAGATATTGTACGAGAGAAAATCAACATGTGACCTTCTTCACACCCGACCTCCCAAGGTCGTGCCGAGATAGCCGGTGTTGAATGTATGTGGCTAAATTTAGGAGGATCGGGGCTAAGATTTGGTAGTGTGATCTCTTGGTAGTAGCCGAGTTGGCAAAGGGGATATTCGAGAGGCTATGAATGGGTAGCGTAAATTCCCTATGGTTTGTTTTCCTAGCTTGGATCTAAGCGCTAAACTATTTTGAAGTGTCCATGTAAACTAAATGAAATTAACAATCTATACTACTGCTGAAAGGAAACTAATCCAAACAAATCACAAAACTAAAATATTACAATCACAAACAACATTTTTCTTCTATTCTAAATAATTAAAATATCTCTAAACTAAAACTAAACAAGAAAAATAACTTTGGTGTGGTTATTCACCCGTCTTTGAGTGTATTGAAACTAAACTAACTTAAAACAAGAACTTTTACAAATTATCTATGATGCATAGACAACCTCCTACGAGATATTCTCTCCTCCAGATCCACAAGGATGGGAAGAAGAGGATCCGTCACCAGAATTGCTATGAAAGATTCAAACCCTCTTGGAAATTAAATAATTACTTGCAAATGAAAGGAAATTGATTTCTACTCTATTTGATATGATATAACAATGATAAATTGTAGGAATGAAGGAAATCAAACAACACATCCAACCTGGAATTCACATAATAGAGGTAAATCCAACTATGCAGTAGTATGTCCCCTCAGTTTGTTCCTTTCTTTCTCTGAGTGTTCATGTGAGTCCAAGAGATTAGGAATGCAAGAACAATAGTAGGAGGATGGCGCTTGAGCAATGGCAGCTTGATGGTAGTTTAGATACAATGCAGGTAGAAGAGAGATAACACAAGAGATCAGAGCTTGGCTATGCAATTCCTAGCAAGATCGTAGTAGCAATACAATGCAAGATACAAAAAATTCTCAAGCCTTTTTCTTGAATACAAGCATGGAATATATAGGAATGGAGGCTAGGAGGTTACTTCATGCACAAGGCAAGAAGAGCGCTTCCAACTAATTAAATCTCATTTAAAATAGAAAAAGCAAGGAGAACCAAACAAACAAAGCTATTTTTAGCCAATTTGGCTCACGGATGCATTCTAAAAGCAAACTTAAGTGAATCGTCGCATGTTAAAACACACGTGAAGAATTTTGAAAAAGTGGGCATGACCACCGCCCTGTGCAGGGTTGTGATCCTGGCACTGAAGGCCAAAACAAGCACAGAAAGAGACCGGGAAATGGAATAATGCATGGAAATGTTAAGTAAGGCCATCTAGGCTACAAATATACACTACGAATGGGTTTTGGAGCTCGAACACCTTATTGAAAGGATTTTGAATCATCATTGGGGATTTTTGTAACTATTTTCTCGACAATGTAGCACATGCAATTTTGGGTGCATATAGATATCATGTCTTGTGAGTTTTTGGGCAATCTCACGCCATAGGCCGAGGAAATGTAGGGAGGAAATGCTTTGTGTCCTCCAAGCTCTAATTGATTCCCTAAATGTGTGTAAAGATCTTTGTGTTGTCTTATTTTTGGGTAATCCAAAGCCACGGCCGAAGTAGCGTAGGGAGGCACACCCACTATAACCTCCAAGCCTATAATTGCTTCCCAGAAATGCTAAGGACACCATGTCCTATAAAAGCCATTGTGTATGGGGTTCGTAGGACCGGTCTCGAACCCACTTGTTGAATATAACTAAATTAGAATGGTGTAGAATCTTTTTGTTAGTATGTAAAAACCCCCAAATGATGCCCCCTCTTTGGGGGCACATGCAATGTCATTGATAGGAGACATGCGGCCCCAAAAGAGGGCCAATCACATGTATAATGTAATGTTGAAAAGCGCTTGGTAGAAACCAAGGCACGCACAAACAAGAAGGCCATCCAAAGACAAGTGAAAACGCATACATGTATGAAGAAAACAATGTATAAACTACATAAACAATGTAAAAGCTACCAAGCAATGTAATGTAAACATGCAAGAAGACAAGTATGCCGCACAAAGAGGGTTGCAAACATGGGACATCACTCACGATGTCGCAAGACACGCAAGGCCATCATGGCCAAAAAAATAAACAAGTGTGCACACCAAACACAGGGCAAGGCCCACATACAAAAGCAAACAATGGCGCTTAATGTAATAAACAAGTAAAAGAAGTAGTCATGGAAACATGTAATCCTGCAAAACAAGTATTGCACATGGAAAACTTATTAGCATGTTAGAGAAATAACCAATATGTCAATGCATGAATAACTAAGTAATTTAAAGTGCTAATTACGAAATGAAATAATAGCACTGTGAATGATGAATTTGGATGCCCCCAACGACCGGTGTAGGAAGGGTAGAAGGTGAGCATCCATGCTTTGAGTGAAGGACTTGTATCTACAATCATATCTAAACAAAGATGTGAATGCGCATGTGTGGATGGTATGATACTAACATGTACAAAATCAATCTAACATGTGTAGTACAATGACCATGTAGAACACTAGTGAACATAAGTAAATTCCCCAAGACAATGCAATATGTTGTGGATGGATGAAATGGAATGATAAGAGTCATGTGAGCCCCGAATGAATGGAAGTGTATGCGGTGAGGTTCATTTTGTTTGCCCACTCAAGCAGTCAAGAATGAACTGTAAATGAGAGTGCGT
The DNA here is from genome assembly GCA_018340775.1 of Taxus wallichiana var. yunnanensis. Taxonomy (NCBI): domain Eukaryota; kingdom Viridiplantae; phylum Streptophyta; class Pinopsida; order Cupressales; family Taxaceae; genus Taxus; species Taxus wallichiana. The sequence goes on along the minus strand of CM031234.1, from coordinate 384,227,195 downwards.
CATCGGAAATGGTCAATTAGTATGTATCGTGTCTAGCAAGTTGTGAGGAAATGTGTATATGCATAGTGGTGGTGATATGCAACATGGAGAAGAGGTGTGTGTGTGGACCTTATAGCTTAAGTGTATACCATGATGAGATGAAATGTAGAGTGATGATTAAGCCCTAAGCGTATATCACTATTAGATGAATGGTTGAGTGATGATTTGACACTAAGCGTATATCACTATAAAATGTAAAGGAGGTGTGATGATATAACCTAAGGTGTAGACCACTAGAAAATGACAAAATAGGTGACGATGTAACATAAAGCGTATGTCACTACAAGATGAATAGTAGGGAGTGGTAATGTAGCCTAAGGTGTATACCACTACAAAAGGATATAATAGGTGATGATTTAGCCTAAAGTGTATGTCACTAAACTAGTAATGTCGCATGATGAAAGGTGGCATAGTAAATGTGTGATGAGTATAGGGTCCATTTGATTTATAAACCCTCGGCAGTCGAGTATGGACCGAGGAACTAAAGTGTGTCGTCGAGTAGTGAGTGTAGCATGTAAAAGACAATGTAGTGTATGTGATGGTAACAATCGACCATGTGAGGAGTGGAATGTGTAAGTATGACAACGCAAGGTGAATAGAATATATAACTATGTGTGATGTATAGTAATGTAATGTATAGTGTAGCATGTACTAAGTGTGATATGCATAAGATCATATAGTATGTAGAATGCAATGCTAGATGCGTAAAATGTGTAAGGTGTAATGCATAAAATGACATGTAATGTATGTAGATAGAATGCTAATGTAACACTAGATTGAGGCCTAGTATAATATGTAGAATATGTGTGAATATGCAAGATGTAATATGTATGGTATGTAGACAAACGGATAATGAAATAGGTAGAATAAGTAATGTAGGATATGAGACACGTAGACAATGGTGTATGCCTAATGATGACTATCATAATGTAGGATGTGTAAATACATGAATGTTGAAATGTTGTAGTAGAATGTAGGGTGAATGATGTGTAATGTATGATGAAGTGCAATGTGTAATGCCTATGGTGCAGTGTGTGGGGTTTAGTGTAGTAGTAATCCCTCAACAGTCAAGTGTGAAATGAAGCAAAAAGTGTGGCATCTTGCAATGACGATGCTAGAACGTGTGATGAGTACGTCTATGTGAGGATATGCATGTATGATAATGTAAATATGAGAGATGCACCTATGATAATATGAGGATGGGGGATTATGACGTAGCCTATAATTTATTGCAATTAGCCCAAGGCACATTGACACATCACTCAGTCAAAACTAAGTGTGCAAGGGTACCAAGTCCCTCTTTAGAGTAGCTTATTCAAGATGTTAGTGTGATTACAAGTATAATTCAAATCCATAATAGATAATCAATTAAACCACAATACATGAGCCAAATCTAGATCTAAACCATATGAAAGATCGACTAAACAATGATTATAAAGATATTTATCATGCAAGAAACCATATTCACCATCACATTTAACACCAGTCTCCATCCAATGTGATCTGTTATATTAAATACCATAAAACACAAAAGCTTAATACATCAAGATCCGGTTTCCATGGTCATGCGTGTTAACAAATCCGCAACATAACTCTACAAATAAATGGAATTATCATAACCATGTAAATCAATACATATGTATAGGGGTGGGGACTTGTCATTCACCGCTCATGCACCTTACAAAAAATAGGCTACACACCAAGCCATGCACCTTTACAAGAGAATACAAAAGCATGTAAGTGCTCTACTAATAGATTTCCAATAGTTAACTCTAAGTAGAAATCCTATAATTAAATCCGAACTCGTATAGCGCTCAAACTATTGCACATCCCAAAATAGCCTTGTGTGAACTACAAGTCTCCATGTCATCGCGTGCTCAAGCACTCCATCTCCAAAAATAGCCTAGATCTACAAAAGTGGCTAAGTCTTGTGTACACTTGTCCTAGCGCGCATTGTTCTGCTATATTTCCATGTCCTTTTATGCGCCATGTGTCTATGCACCCAATCCTTATGCACTTTCATACTTGAGCTATCTTTTATCTACTCAACATTACCCCACACTAAATACATTACCTACCGGCAATGGGTAATCCTAATTATCTCTCCAAAGTAAAGAATAATGAATGAAAGAATGAAGATTTGTTCAAACAAAAGAATGAGATATCACTCAACGCTCTTCTCCTCAACAGTAGTATTAATTCTGGATACTCATTCTTAACTTCTACCTCCAATGCCTGTCAATCGCTTAATGCCTCACCTGTTTTGTTTGGGACATCTGTGACTATGGCATCTAGCTCATCTTGAGTCATGTTCTCTTTTTCATTCTGCAAGATTCTACAAATATTTTCCATACTAGAAATCATGCCTTCCATATAGTCCATCTTCCCAACAATTTGTTTTCCTATCTCCTTCAGCCTGTTTTCATGTGGTTCTTGGGCACTTGTAAGCACTTTGCACTTCTCTTCCACCAAATCAAGTCTCTCCATGCGCCCAAGTGTCTCATCCTTCATGGATTTGAGGACTTCATTATCTTTTACAATTTTCCTCATCCTAACAATTGCATATGGTGTCGTGCACATGTTCAAGGCCTGATCTACCTTCTTTAATTCATCTCTCAAGGCTTGTAGCAATGACTCATAACTTGCAATTTTTTTGGAAATGGTGGATTTTACCCTTGTTTCTTCCTCTATAAGGTCTTTTGGCGCGGGCATACACATGTGCCCTTCATCTATGACTAGTTTTACAAGTGTGTGTATATAGTGCATTACAAAAGGAATTTTTCTAGAACTTGAGATTCTAGATGTGGCCTTACCTTAAGAATATCATCGCCAATCTCCTCAGCCATACCGATCAATGCTTCTGTCTTTGCCTCAACCTTTTCCTTCTCTACTATGAGGCACTTTATTTTTGTATCCTTATCCTTGTTGTCATCCATCAGCGCCCTAATGGTTGCCTCTTTGTCTATGTTCATGCGCGCAACCTCTACAAATACCTTTACTAAGGAATTTCTCACTTGTTCATCCAACATAGTTGGCTTAACATTTACGTGTCGATGTGGGGTGATTTCTTCATTCTATATGAGACGCATGATTCTTCGCACACGTCAAAATCAAGCTCATCCATATGAGTCTGCATTGACCATGACAACTGCTTGTGTGCACACATTTGCCATCTCTACATCCATCAACTCCCAACCATATAAGTCCTTAGTTTCCATAGTACTCTAGAAGCATGCGCATATGATCTTGCTAGTATCATCCACATATCCAACCGTAGGAGTCACATAGTCCTTGTTCTCCTTCTCCTTCCTTGTTTTTTTCCCTTAGGAACTCGGGCACCTGAATCCAGAATCGGGCCTTCACCTTTTTCTACTTCTATTTTTGTGCCCTTTAGCTCCTCCTCATCATCCTTCATCTCTTCATCATGGGGCTCCTCTATATCCTTCGGCTCCACCGAGTACCTAGCGCACTTTCCCCCTGACTCATCCTCCTCTCGTCCTTAATCTTTAGCTTGTGCCTTTTTTTCTTCTCGGCACTTCCTTCTGTGGTGAAAACCTATGTGACCTTCTTAATGGCTATGATGACCCTGCACCCTAAGCCCTTGTTCTTCTAAACACCCTTTTGAATTGTTTCTCCTCGGTGGTCTGTTCTGTATCTATTTCTAGCGCACATGTTTCCAACACCTCTTCTTCTTATTGCAATGGAGGAGTTGTCATTCGCTCACTTTCCTTCTCATCATTGGGCTGCCTTCAACCCCTGTGCTCTAAACCACCACTTGTCTTCATGTAGTTCTTCTTCTTCTTCCTAAATGGGTGAAGTAGGATTTTCAGTTGTCAACATGCCAACTGTATGCTTCCCTTTAGGCGGGCCTAGTAGTTTAAACTCATTCTCTACATACCTTTTGTTCTCCAACCTAGGCTTAAGCTGAAGGTATACCAATGTTTCCCCACTATCGCCTATTGCCAAACTCATAGGCTTCATAGTTATGTCATCTCGAAATGTATCTTTCAATATAAGTAGACTTACTTGGATAGACGTAAGTCTTTCACAGAGTGTGGTAGTCATAGTCTACCTTATCAGCATTGTAGATTAACCAACGTGCATCTAAGATTCTATGAACAACATCTGAAAGAATCGTGTGGTGAAAGCATAGGAAGTTTACACCAAGGACTCCATGTCTCGTCCTTCATCGCAAAATGTGCAATGCAAAAATGTTGATAGACTACAAATTATGCCAACTTACCTACCACCGCAGATAACTCCTTAGGTATCCTCCACTCTTCCTCGAATGCGACACAAAGTCATGCATACCACATCTCTACCCTTGGTTTGAACGGGCCACTCATGGTCCCCTCACAAAGATACTTTTCGAATCTCTCTACGAGAGATTTCTTTTCTACAGGTACTCCCAAATTTTGTTCTTCGGCCCATCGGGCACTCCAATCTCCACAAACACAAGGGATAATAGAATAGTGCCAAAGCTAATTTTCTCACCTTTACATGCCTCTTCAATGATCATTTTAGTAATGTATCCAGCCAAGTTGTAGGTCTCCCCTTGTGACATTTTCTTTGCAACATGTAGCCACAAAGTGTTCACCTATGACCATCTCTCCTAGTCGTTCAATTTTGTCAATAAGTGTGAGGTTTCCTGTATGACCAGATACTTCCTCAGCTTGTAAATATCCATACCACACCCACCTTTTGTATAACCCAACTCCTTGTTAGTTGCTATAATTATTTCTTTATCAGTTAGGTCACTACTCACCTCTGTGTATGTGCTTTTCAAACCACGATCAATCAAGGGTGTGGTGATCCTCATTCGTCGCCCAACAAAATAGAAAAATTCCTCATGGACTCTACTCATTAGCCACTAGTATAACTTCTCTAGATTTCCAAAATAAGGAAGTTTATACAACTATAAAACCCCTACCTTTCTTAGGAGCTTCTCCCCAACATCGTCGTATACGGGCATGTCATCCAATGTCCTGCATTTGTTTGTCTTTTTCAACAATGCATCTAACTCCTCTTTGTTATCAGTTTTCCTATGGTTGTAATCACTAACTTTGCTTCGACAGGACATGGGAATCCCAATCACGACCCATGATCACTTCCTCTGGGTATTGCATTTCAAAAAACCTACTTTCGGGGCATCCTCGATCTCAATCTCAACTTCCTTTTGTTTCTTTCCCTTGTACCTACCCCTGGTGCTCTTTTTGGTGCCATTTCAATCAAAAATATGTGTTCTCTTACCTCCTTGAGCTCTGCAACTTAGTTCCTTGTGCCCTAGCTCGAACTCAAACCCTAGCCATCAATCTCCTTTCTTACACGCCTTCACCTTGCTCAAACACTTCAACAAATGGAGTGTAATAGTTCCTCATGTGTAGATCTGACCAACCCAACCAATTTTTAGCTCTCCACTCTTCACAACCATCTTAGCTAGCTCGCTCATAAACAACTCGCTCGAGAATTCATAATTGCAAAGGTAAAAATGGCCTCACAACCCTTCCTTATATAGATTTTTAAAAGTTATCACATTTATTGCTCCTTCACCTACCATCGATCCCAACATTAATGCATCATTCATCAATTTTCCACGCTGCTCATTTCGCACCACAATCATAACCTTTTGGCATGCCTTCTACTTCTTGGCCACAAACCTCCTTCTCGTGTGCCCATATGCGCCAAGTACTTCACCACTGCACCTTCTTCCAAGTAGTTTCCACTGTTGCAAGAGCCTACCTCGTGTTACACTTTGTGCATCCATTTTTCCATCTGTGGTCTTTATTTAGGAGTAATTATTTATATCTGCACACTTCCAAAAAACACCTATGCAACAATTTTCTTATGCATACCCATATTTAGATGACAATCAACTATATTCAACTTGGTAATTGTTAGGAAATAAGGGATAAAATATGTGGAATAATCCCTCACGAAACACAACAAGAGAAACTAATATTCAAAAAATATTACATATCCGAAATAAAAGTGCGAATAGTAATAACACAACACAAAGAGGCACTATTTAACGTGGTTCACCCAATTTGGGCTACGTCCACCAAGAATAAATTGCTCAGATTTTATTACAAGCCACTGCTCTCTCAATATAGTACCCAGATTTGTTTGGAGCTATGCTCAACAAACTCTACATAATTCACATTCGAATTCAAAACACATCTGCAATGTTACATCTTCCTACCATATGCACAAAACCACATAAGTAGACAACTGCTTAAGCAGTTTTACAAAACCATGGGCCAAAACCATCCCATAAACCTATGGGTCAAAAATCCCACCCATATGAGGAAAACGCACATTTCCCGAGTATATCGGGCACGTTTTGTTTTGAGGCCAAAAAAATTTGGGCCGCGCCCTGGACCCCTCGCCGGGGCTCGGCTGCTCCGAACCTCGGCCGAGATAAACGTGGAAAGTGTACAATACTCTTAGTGTATAGTCTTCAACACTTTCACACATGAAAAATAGGCTCCACAACCTAACAATTTCCCACTTAGAGACTAGTTTTCCTCTCGAGCAAGCTTCACAACCCTTCACTAGCTTTCGTGAAGACAAACCAAAGGTGAACACAGCTTCATTTTTTCCCTTATGACCACCTTGGTCATCATGTCTATGATTTTGACTGGTATGAATCTTCTCTAGCTTTAACATCTCTCTTCCTCTAAAGTTGTCCTGATGAAATGGTACCTTAATTGTATATGTTTCATCCTAGAGTGGAAAGTAGAGTTCTTAGCTAGGTGTATAACACTTTGACTATCACTATACAACTTTCCTTCCTCTTGCTTATGCCCCAACTCCTCAAGCAATTGATGTAACCAAATCATTTCTTTTCTTTCCTCTGTGGTAGCAACATACTCAACCTATGTGGTTGACAAAGCCACCAACTTCTGTAGTCATGAAATCCAACTTATTGTTGTCCCACCTACAGTGTAAACATAACTTGTCATGCTCCTCTTGTTGTCTACATCTCCAACCATATATGAATCTACATAACCACACAAAGTGGTGTCTGATCCACTGTAGCACAAAACTATCCCCATGGTCCCTCTCAAATACCGAAGGATCCACTTTACTATCCTGTCAGTGATCTCTACCTGATCACTCATAAATCTACTCACCGCTCCCACTACATGGGCAATATTAGGCCTAGTGCACACCATGGCATACATCAAACTACCAACCACTGATGAGTAAGGTACCTTGGACATCTGGTTTCTCTCTTGCTCTGTCTTGGGACATTGCTCCTTTGATAACTTGAAATGGTTTGTCAAAGGAGTCCTAACCGGTTTAGCATCATGCATATTAAACCTCTCCAAGACCTTCTTAATGTACTCTTCCTGAGATAAAGTCAGATTTTGTTCCTTCCTATCCCGAGATATCCTCATACAAGGATTTTTTGGCTTCCCCAAATCCTTCATAGCAAAAGGATTCACTTAGCCGCTTCTTGAGTAATTTCATTTCTGCATGTTTTTACCTACAACCAACATGTCATCCACATACAGACACAAGATAATATAACTACCATCCTCAAATTTCTTTGTATACATGCCATGGTCAGAATGACCTCTAATATAACCTTGCTCCATCATGAAGCTATCAAATTTCTTATACCATTTATGTGGAGCTTGTTTCAAGCCATACAAGCTCTTCTTTAGTTTGCACACCATCTCCTCTTTACCTTTGACCTCATAGCCCTCTGGTTGCTGCATATATAGATCCTCCTCCAAATCACCATGGAGAAATGTAGTCTTTACATCAAGTTTATCTAAGTGCAAGTCTTTTGCTATAACTATTCCAAGAACAGTTCTAATAGAAGTCATTTTTACTATAGGAGAAAAAAATCTCATCAAAATCTATACCTTTTTTTTTGCAAACCCCTTAACCACCAACCGGGCCTTATATATTTTCTTGCCTCCTTCTTCCTCTTTGACTCTGAACACCCACTTGTTATGTAATGTTATTTTGCCTTCGGGTAGCTTCACCAAATCCCATGTTTGGTTCTCCATGAGAGCCTGATGCTCCTCATCCATGGCTTGCTCCCACTTCTTCCTGGCATCTACCTACATTGCTTCATCAAAGCTCTTTGGCTCTCCACTATCAGTGAGTAATAAATAATAAAGAGAAGGATAAAAATGTTCAGGTTCTCTTCTTACCCTAGAAGACCTCCTCAATATAGGATTTTGGGGTTCCTGTTGAGGAGGTTCCTGAATTGATTCATGTATCACTTTCCCATCCAGAAGATCCTCTACCGCTGCATTTTCTTTCTTGTATTCTTCCTTTTTCGGCAACTTCTTCTTATACATGACTTTCTCATTAAATACCACATCCCTAGATCGAATGATTTTCTTGTCCTTAATACTCCAACATTTATATCCAAATTCATCACCACCATAACTAATGAAAGTACATTTTTTTGATTTAGCCTCTAGCTTGGTCCTATCATCCTTGTCTATATGGACAAACACCTCACATCCAAAGACTCTAAGAAATGAATAATCAAATTTCTTACCATACCAAGCCTCCTCAGGTATGCCTCCATCCAAGGCACTTGAGGGTCCTCTGTTTATCAAGTACACAACTGTGCTCACCACTTTTGCCCAAAAAGAAAGAGGCAGTCCTACATGTAACCTCATGCTCCTAACACGTTCCATTATTGTTCTGTTCATCCTTTCTGATACCCCATTCTACTATGGAGTTCCTAGAACCATCTTTTGCCTCATCGATTCCATTCTTAGAACAATAATCATCAAATTCATTGTTGCAATACTCCCCTCCACTATATAACCTGAGACATTTTAGCTTAAGACTTGTTTCATTCTCTACCAAGGTTTTCCATTTAACAAAAGTGTCAAATATAGCAAATTTGTTTCTAATACAATAAACCCAAACTTTCCTTGTTGCATCATCAATAAAAGTAACATAATAACTTGAACCCCCAAGAGATGATACCTAAGTTGACCCCCACACATCAGAATGCACCTAATCTAACTTACTCTCTTTCTTTATAGGTCTAACCTTGAGAAACCTTACTCACTTTTTTTTCCCATATATGTAGTCCTCACAGAACTCCAAACATGTTTCTACATATCGAGCAAATCCTTCTTTATGATCTCCATGCCCTTATGGCTCATATGACCGAGCCTATAGTGCCACAATGTTGTATCTACTACTTGAAGCCACAAAATTACAAATATTAGTGTTATAAGTGGTTAAATACAAGGTTCCAACCTTCTTACCTCTTGCCACCACAAGAGCACCCTTGGTAACCTTCTAAAATTCCACTATAAATATCATAGTACAACCATCACTTCTCAACTGCCCGTTGATATATCAAATTTCATTTTAAAGTAGGCACATGTCTGACATCCTTCAATAGCCATGTATTCCCATTCTACATCTTAACACGAATAGATCCTTTTCCAACTATACTGCAAGGCTCATCATCACCAAGAAAAACATGCTAAAATCCCCTCGAACATAATCAACAAAATAATGCCTATGTGGAGTAGCATGGAAAGAATCCCTCAAATCTAAAACCCAAGATTCAACAATATTATGCAAAGAAAGAATCAAATAATCCTGACATACATTATCCGTTGCCACATTTGCCTCCTTGTTTTCTTCATGTTGTTTCTTCTTGTCCCAAAGCTCCCAAAAGTCCTTCTTTGCATGCCCAGACTTTCCATGGTGCCAACATACTATCTTACTTTTAGATTTTGACCTTTCCTGATCTTTCAATTTTAAGGGCTTCCTCTATTCTTCCATCTCCCTCTAGTTTCCACTGTCAAAGCATTCCACTGAAGTAGAAGATTCCCAGAGATTTTTCTTTGCATTTCCTCACTTAGAATCACCCCTCTACACATCCTCAAACTTCAACTTTGAGTTAGTTGGAACCGAGTTGCTTACCGTCATTACTGGACTATTCTAACTCTCAAGTAAAGAGCGCAAAATTAATAAAGTCCTAACTTCTTCATCAAATTTTATTGTAACTCAAGCTAGCATATTTACAATCACATTAAAATCATTTAAATGATTTCTTTAACGAACCATTCTCAAACATCTTCATATTAAACACCTTTTTCATTAAAAATATCTTGTTAGAGCAGAGGGTTTTCATATAACTTCACTAATGCATCCATCAGTTCTTTTGTAGTCTTTTCCTTTGAAATATTAAATAATATTGAAGATGAAAGACACATTCGATTGTCCCAAGTGCCTTCCTATCCAACAAATCCCATTCCGCATCCATCATGCTCGAGGGTTTGTTCACCTTCTCGAGACAATGGAATATAAAGATCCTTGATAAGGTAATCTTCCATCTGAATCTTCCAAAACTAAAATTCTGCCCATTGAATTTATCAACCCTTGATCTTCCATCATCTACCATAGCTCCCACTCAAGCTAAAACTTTCCTTGTGATTCAACACTTCAGAAACCAAACCAGAGCTCTGATACCAATTGTTAGGAAATAAGGGATAAAATATGTGGAATAATCCCTCACATAATCACAACAATAGAAACTAATATGTAGAAAATATTACAGATCTGAAATAAAAGTGTAGAATAATAATAACACAACACAAAGAGACAGTATTTAACATGGTTCACCCAATTTGGGCTACGTCCACCAAGAATCACTTGCTCGATTTTATTACAAGCCACCGTTCTCTCAATACAATACCCAGATCTGTTTGGGGCTATGCTCAACAAACTCCACAGAATTCACACCCGAATTAAAAACACATCTGCAATGTTACATCTTCCTACCATATACACAAAACCACATAAGTAGACAATTGTTTAAGTAGTTTTACAAAATAGTGGGTATCAAAACCATGGGCCAAAACCGTCCCATAAACCTATGGGTCAAAAATCCTACCCATATGAGAAAAAACACATTTCTCGTTATATCGGGCACGATTTGTTTCAAGGCCAAAAAAAAAATTGGGGCTACGTCCTGGACCCCCTGCTCGGGGCCCGACTTGGCCTCAAACCCCGGCGAGACAAGCCGTGGAAAGTGTATAAGTACTATTAGTGTACGGTCTTCAACACTTTCACACATGAAAACAAGCTCCACAACCCAACAATAATGAATCCTCAGTATGCAAACCGCCCCACACTAAGGGTATGTGTGGTCCTCTGCGCATGAAAACTCTTAAATTATAATCACTTACTGGTATGGAAACGCGTTTATTACACAAAACATTGAACTAAATTGACAAAACATATCAATGATGAAGGAAACACATATAAAGGAAATACATTAACGAAATATATTCTAAGTGGCAATATTGTCTTATTACAAACACCAAGAAGACTTATTTATAATAGGGCTTCACTACTCCCATTGAAGTAATCGAGAAACCATGTTCCATCCAAGCCTCCAATTGGAAAACTCCTGAGTCAAGTATATAAGTGATAACATACGGTCCCACCAATGCACCTTAAGTTTTCCGGGGTGGTGCAAAAATTTGAATCATAAAAAGTACCATTTTCCCAACCTCAAGCTTATTATCCTTGATGTACTTATCATGCCATGCCTTCTACCTGGATTTTTCTTACTTGAACTCCATCTTGTTATGGTGTGCCTTTCATCCAACTGCATCAATTTGTCAACGTGTTCTTCCAACGCTTGCTCATTAGCCGGATCTCCTACGTGCATAATACACAAAAGAAGGTAACATAAATTCCATGGGTAGAACTGCCTCTGCGCCAAACACCAACTGAAAGGGTGTTGATTTATTCAACCTCTTGTAGGTTGTTTGGTATGCCCAAAGTACAACAGAGACTTTATCATCCCAATCTTTCCTTCCAACATCATAATTTTTTTCAAAGTATGGCTCAATATTTTGTTGAAGGCCTCAACAGCTTCCATTCACTTAAGGGTGATAATGGGTTATCTTATGGTATCAACCATAAATTCATCCAATAATATCCCGATAGTCTCATTAAGGAAGTGAGTACCCCTATCGATTGTTAAAGGGCATCCATACCTGCTAATAATATTTTCCCATATAAACCTTGTTGTTGTAGCTACTTATGCAATCCTTAGTAGGTGCCACTTCTACCCAACTTGTAAGATAATATGTACAAGTAATAATATAGCATGATCCAGTCTTGCATGTGATTGGGGAGATAGGGCCTGACAAAGTCAATTTCCCACTTCTCAAAAAAGTTATGCACTAGTAATAGGTCTTAAAAGGCATTTCATCTCTATGCACAGGCTTTCCAAAGCATTGACAATGGTCACATGCCTTACAATACGCTTTGAAATCCTTGTATAATGTTTCTCACCTTAGACCAGCTAGTAGAATCTTATGTGCGGTGGCATCCCCTGTATAGTGTCCACCTACAATACCACCACGAGCCTCTTCCATAATTATGTCATGTTCATGCTCTAGCACACACCGACGCAAAACTTCATCATGGCCTAACTTGTATAAGTCTCCACTAATCAACATGTAAGGCGCGGTGTGAATACAAAGTTACTTCTTTTCTAAAGACCTCATTCCTTTGGGCACCACACTTGTGCGTAAAAAGACAACAATATCCTCCAAGTCCGAGGGTGCACGGTTAAATCTAAACATTTGTGCACATGGAATTGTGTCCTCAATGCTCTGCACATCCTCCCCTGATTTAATCCTTGATAAATGGTCTGACCAAAATTTCTCTTATCTAGCTTAACCACCATTGTAAAATTAAACTCCTAAAACAACAATACCCAACAACATATGCGCCCCTGCAAAACGGGCTTGCTCACCAAGTACTTTAATGACATGTGGTTTGTATAAATGATGAAAGGCGTAGCTAGAAAATACTATCAAAACTTATGGAGCAAGTAGATTGTAGATAAGGCTTCACACTTTGTTGTTATATAATTATGTTCTACTAGAGTCAACTTTCTGCTAGCAAAGAAAATAGGATGATCGACAATCCCTTCTCCAGGTTGAGTTAGTATCACACCAATTGTCATGTCAGAGGTGTCTATATGAACGTGAAAGGGTTTGGACCATGAAGGAAAGCACAAAATAGGTATTGTAGTAAACCTCTCCTTCAGTGTCTCAAACGCGCACTGATGTGCCTCACCCCAATAGAAATTACATTTTCCCTTAAGTAATTCTTCTAAGGGCACGACAATCTTGACATATCCCTTAATAAACTTTCTATAATAACCTGTGTGCCCCAAGAATCCGCGCACCTCACTCTGGCTAGTAGGTTCCTCTAAGCCCAAAATCACAACTACCTTAACAGGATCCACTAGTAAACCTTCTTTACAGATGATGTGTCCCAACAAAATTCCAAAAGGGGTGGCAAATATGCACTTCTTAATGTTCAAATAGATGCTTAACTACCTACATCTCTCAAACATCAACCTAAAGTTATTACAATGATCTTTCATGAGCCCATAGATTTTCCAATCATCCAGATACACCTGCAAGAACTTGTGAATAAAATCCTGGAACACTTGTACCACTATGCATGAAAATACTGTAGGTGTATTCTTCAAACCAAAGGGCATAACCATGTATGCAAAACTTCCCCACTCGGTGGTGAAAGTTGTCTTCTCTTGATCCTCTCTAGCTATCCTTACTTGATGATATCTAGAGAATCCATCAGTGAAGGAGTATATTTCGTGCCCTACAACACCCTCCAATATTTCTTCAGTAAATGGTGTGGGAAGGGGTCTATGACACGTGCAACATTTAATTCCCTATAATCCACACAAATTTTCATTATACCATCTTTCTTGATGCTAATCACCGTAGGGCTTACCCATTCTAGACTCCTCGATGGGCACAATGATCCTAGAAATTAACATTTTGTCAATTTCTTCTTTTACTTTGACATGCAAGTTTAGATTCATCCTGTAAGGCCTCTTCCAGATTGGGCACACACCTTCCTTTAATTTTATCTTCATCTCTCCCAATGATTCATGCATGCCTTTCAATTCATGATAGCCTCTAGAAACATGTCTTGAAAGTCACACAATAGCTCAATGATCTTAACAACTTAAGAATCAGACCAATAATCTCCAATAATAGCTTCCTTAGGTTTAGCATTTGTTCCAATGTTCACTTTCTTGGTCTTCATGGGCTCATGGTAGGCGCACGCCTTCTCATATGTATTGTTTAAGACTTCATGCATGCCCTCTATGTGCTCAATGTCTAGGTTCTCTACCTCTTCATCATCAACCATGTAGATCATCTTACCCTTTTCTCTTTCTAGGCGGGAACGTGCAAGTTGTTCAACATCTATTTTTTCTTCTTCAAAACGTTCCACCATGACTGATTCTCCTAATAATTCCTGAAGAAATTCTTCAGCCTTTGCATTGTCTCCCATAGTTAAATGCTTCATAACCTGCAACGCCTCATTCACTAGAGGTTTAGAAGAAAAGCAATCAAAGGTTTGAGTAATACCTTCACTAAGTTCCTACCATTTCGATTTCTCTATTCAACTATGCTAAATATACCATGCATGCGCACAACCTCGCAAGGTGAAGTAAAACTTGTGCACACATAACAAAGGTGGTAAAGCTTCCCTTTTATTGTCTAGAGTCTCTCACACTACTGAACGTGGTGCTAAACAAGATCATTACTAAGAAATGCATAGATTTGGGTAGGTGCATTGCTTCTTAGAAAATGAGTAGATAAAACAATCCTTACTTCTCTCCACTCCAAAAGATTATCCATGTGAAAAATCCACTAGCGCGATGTTGTCCTATGCAGAGTATAAACTAACATATTCCTTCTTTCCACCCTGAAATTCCAATTGAACTTCCATGCTAGCAAGGGGAATACTTTTGGATTCTCTCGTATCATGTGTACTTTGGTACTGGCCGCTACCCAAACGCCTAATACTATGTGGCTTACTTGACGTGTGCGATTGTACTTCATACTTCACTAACCATTTCATAAGTGTCATGTGCCCAATTGTCACATATAACACTTGTAGTATCACTCATGGATTGTGCATCATCCCACTTTGGATAACTCATTTTGATGGCTCAAGAATTTCCTGGATCTCTAATGGTGCACACATAAATTCTATTAAAGTCTTCTTCACTTAAAGGTTCTACATAAGGAGTAGATTTCCCATATGTCGAGGTATAATGACTTGTTCTTCTTTATTCCCAAAACTAATAAACCCCTTATTGAGCGTAAGACATCATTGTTTTCATAGCACCGAGGGTGCCCAAGTAATGTTGGAAAATTGTCTACTTCATAAGCGCTAAGACCTCAAAGTCCCTAGTGAACTTGGCCCCCTGAATAGTAATAGATACATATTTCAACACTCAAATGGCTGTAGCCTTCATTCGATTTTCCATGAACAACACATTAGAGGATGACTTCAATGGGGGTCTACCCATCTGAACCCATGCATCCAAAGTGAGTACATTTACTTCCATGCACCTGTGTCAATCAAGATGTTACTCAAAAGCCAACCATCAACAATAACATTTAGAGTAATCTCCTTATCATAATCCAAATTGTCTGGAGGAAGATTAGCATGCAAAATTTGTCTCTCATGTTCATCACGGTGCTGAGTGTTTCCCTTCAACTAGCTCCCTGACAAAATGAATAATGTTCTTTTGACGCAGCATCTTGCAAACCTATTTCAAATCATCAACATTTGTCTAATGGAGATCAGTTTCTTTCTTTTTTTCCAACTTCCATGACTGTTCCTTCAAACATTGTATCTCACCCTGTAAATTTTGAATTACCTCCATGGTTTCTTGATAAACCTCCTTATGCATAGGGTCTGGATACTTGGCATGCAGGACTTCCTCCTTAGTAATGGTAGGCTTTTGTTGTAAAGCTTCCCCAGTGCGCGTGCACAACCTCAATGCATGTAGTAATCTTCACGAGCATCAACCCAGAATCCGACACTAACTTCGGCATCCATTGATCTTCTACGGCATGTTGTACTCTAACCATTTGTGTGCCCTTATTTTCCTGTTTGTGTTTCTTTCTCAAGTGTTCGTACAAGTTGGGGCACTCTTCATAACTATGATTCTTTATAAAAAAAGAACACACAATATTTTATATACATTCACACCTTTAGTGATATGGAGATCCACAAGTATAACAGTTCCACAAGCAAAATCACTCATGCCTCCCCCACGACCTCAACCTCTAGAATCCGCCACGGTATCATCGACCTCTACCACAACCTCCATTAGAGTGCTATTCATTATAATCATGGTCATGATGTTCACCTTTCTCCTTAGAATTATTTGCAACACCAGTTTATTAAACACCAATATTAATAAAGCATCATCAATATGATCAATCAACCTATAATCTTCAATATCATGAGTAGAGGACCTATAAATCTTACAATAATTAGACACATTCTTCCTTATCGTGCACTATAATAATGGGCACCACTTGAACTATGGTCCAAGTGACATATCTCATAATCTAACAACAAGGAGTGCACCAATTTACGAGGGAAACTATCCTTAGTATGCCCCTCTACTTCACAATCTGTACACCAAATTTTGTTATGTGTCTCATGCGCCGAATTAGCTGATATTTTTCTAACTCGCTTATCCATTATTGCAATTTGAGCTTCTAAGAATGGGCTCACTCTTATGTCCACACTTCCTACTACCTCAGTGCTTAGATTTGCTTCAAGCACCTCGCGCAGATCTATGTAAGTCTTATGCGAAAGTTCCCTCCTAAAAGGCATGATCAGTCCTCCAATGAACCATTATGCATGTTGGTTCACGTGTATGTCATAAGATAACTTAGACATAAGGGTTTTGAACTAAGCATCATATTCTGAACACTCTCAGTAGTGCCCTACTTAATATCCTTGAGCACACTTATGCTTTTCTAGCTCGAACTCAGGGATATAAAATTCCTTTAAGAAAGCATCTCACAACGCTGTATAATCCACACAAGTCTAATCAGGATCAAACTTCTTGTACTAGTTGTGCATGTGCCCTTACAATGTAGTTACAAATTGGCTTACCTTGTGCTCTAGAGTTGTAATCCCCTTCGCACACCATAGTATTTCACACATATGCATGTGCTCGATTGCATCTTCAATGCCTCTATACTCTGGAAGACGAAGAGACATCTCCATATAAATTTGTTGAGGTTGGTGTAGACCTTGCCCACCAGATCCAGAGCCTCATGTGTTCCCTCCTATATTTCCACCCTCTAAATCCACCGACGCTCGAACAACCCGATCCTCCTGATCCACCCCCTCCAGTAGGTAATGGGACGAAGATGCACTACCTTGTGTTCTCGACGGTTGTGCTAAACTGAACGCCCACAATCTGTGAAGTTGCACTACTTCTAGACGCGATGTCAAGGTTCTGCACACCTATGTTATGTGCCAATGATGCGCCAGAAAATATACCTCCAACTGTTCCTCCAAATAAAGTAGATGATGATTGTGCCATAGATGAATAAGCTCCCTGATTAACTCCTGAACTTGACTACAAATTAACTCTATCTACTACAACTCTACTACTCACACTAGCTTGTTGATTATTGATTGTTGTAGAAACTAGAAAATCAAGTGCGAGGGCTAGGTCACTGGGTAGATTCAAATGCGTGCCCATGACCCATGTCATCTCTACCAGTGCACTCTTATCTGAGGCTGAAGAGGGTTCTCTATCGTGCTTTCCCAAATGGGGGAGATCCAGATGCTCTAGCTCCATGTCTTCTACGTGAGCTCTAAATCCTTCATGAGCCATCTCTCTCCACAACTCCATCCATTCTGCAACTTCACGTTGCTTCTCTAAATCCCTCTCGCACGCCTCATTGAACTTAAGCCACCTTTCTTCAATCTATCTTTATGTCGCTAAGTTTGCCATCCTCACCAATCTGCTCCCGCCCCACACGTGGTGGGGTTTAGCTAGTTATCGGCTTCTCTTCTAAATCTAAGGTTATAATCAGGATCTTGATCGCGGTGGAATACCACACAAATACGATCCTCCGGCTCATGCAAAAATCAAACTCGCAACCTCTGGGTAAGAGTAAGTTAAAACTACATACTCAAGAATATAATTGTTCAAAACATCACAGAACCAAACATCCACAGAGCGTGTTTAAATCAAATTTACATTATACAAGGCCTAGAATTCTTCCTGCATCCAAAAAGCGTGTGAAACCTCCAATTCCTCTTAGATGCATAAGCAACTAGCCACTCGCATGCTCTATGGGAAAGATAACAAAGAACATATCATACAACACATCATATAGATTCTACTCAATTCAAGCGCGTGCATTAAAATCAGGTCCAAGTGTTGAATCTGTGAGCATACTCTTCTTCCATATCTACTAACCACTCCTTAATATTGGCCAAGATCAACTGGTACATCTTCATCACGCAACATCAACTGGCTAAGAAAGAGGTCCCGACAATGAAACTAATGATGTAGCCTAGAATTTACTGTAATTAGCCCAAGGCGCGGCTGCACATCACTTAGTCGACTGAGCGCTCACCCAAAGCGCACAAGGGTACCAAGTCCTCTTTAGAGCAGCTTATTCAAGATGTTAGTGTGATTACAAGTATAATTCATATCCATAACAGATAATCAATTAAACCACAATGCAAGAGTCGGATCTAGATCTAAACCATATGAAAGATTGACTAAACAATGATTATAAAGATATTTATCATGCAAGAACCATATTCAGTCACATCTAATACCAAAGATTCATCCAATGTGATTCATTATATTAAATACCATAAAACACATAAGCTTAATACATCAAGATCCAATTTCCATGGTCATGTGCACTAACAAATCCTCAGCATAACTCTGCGGATAAATGAGATTATCATAACCGTGCAAATCAATACATGTATATAGGGGTGGGGAATTTCCCTTCACCCCCCATGCACCTTCCAAAAATGGGCTACACACCAATAATAGTCATGCACCTTTACAAGAGAATACAAAGCATGCAAGTGCTCTAATAATAGATTTCCTATAGTTAACTCTAAGTAGAAATCCTATTATTAAACCAAAACTTTGCATGGCACTCAAACTGCTACACATCCCAAAATAACCTTACGTGATCTGCAAGTCTCCATGTCATCGCATGCTTAGCACTCCATCTCCAAAAATAGCCTAGATCTATAAAAGTGGCTAAGTCATGTGTACACTTGTCTTAGGCGCTCGTTGTTCTACTATATTTCCATGTCCTTTTATACGCCATGTGTCGTGTGACTAGTCTTTATGTGCTTTCATACTTGAGCTATCTTTTATCTTCTCAACATATTGTGTGAGTGTTATGCCCCAGTGTGTGTGGCCAAAAATCATGTAAAGTCATTGAGAAGATCGTCATCCTCTGGGTCAAAGTCATATGGATAAGCATTGGTGACCTAGTAAGCAATAGTGTTTGGTTGATCATGTAATGAGCCATTAAGGTGTAAGTTGTACATGCCCATAGCATACTCCTCATCGGTGAATGGAGGAAGTGGGCAGCCATGTGCATACCAACGAGTGAGATTTTGCGAATAGCCAAGAAAATAACTATTGCAAATAAAAACATGACCGAAGGGCATAGGAAATGAAATGTCTGTATGACTAGGATCTAATGTGCCTCCAATATAAGTAAGCCAAGATTCCCCTAGTGTGAGTGGAGAAGAACAAGGGGTTTGTGATAAGTAGACCATAAGATGAAACACTCATGAAACCATAAGCAACAGTAATGGTGATGAAGCCATAGTAGAGGTGAGGGTCATGAGTGGAAGGGTGAATATCCTCAAAAGTGAAACCAAGACGAGCTAGACCATCATGGGAACAAATAGTGACATTACATGTAGGATCAAATGGAATGTGTTCCCAATATGAATTATTCATGAAAAGTGTGCAAGTGAATAGCGGATGGACCGAGATAGTTTATGTAGGTGAAGGTGAATGTGATAGAGTGACGTTTATAGGCGGATAAGCCCTTAATAAGGAATCATAGTAGTAGTAGTAGCAGGTGGCATAGAAGAAATTGTATCTATCACACAAATGGTATTGTCAAGTGGTGGTAAGTGAGGTAGTTTGGCCATAGGTTGGGGATCATTGGTAGTATTAGTACGTGGAATAGGAAGACTAGTATTAGGAGCATAATCACAGTAGTGGAATGGGTCACAGTCACGAGGAATAGTATGTTCAATGTCATCATGAAGGAATTTAACACAATTATGTATAATAGATGTAACACTTACATGACATGAAGCCATGGTCTCAAAGCAAACAGTTATAAGAGACTAGGAAATCAATGACAAAGAAGACAATGTGGATAGTTTTGGGCCAACAATAATAGGAAATGTAATGTGACCAAGACATGGGCGGACAGAACCATCATAAACATGTAATGAAATACTAGATGGGCTAACGTCATGAGTGGAGAGACCCAAAACTTCAAGGAATGACATAGGACACAAGTTGAGCTCAAATCCATTATCAATTAAGGTGTGTTTTACACCTACATTTTGAATACGACAGATGATATGCAAAGGTGGGTCATTGTCAAAAGTAGCAAGCTCAACTTGAGGAATAGATGGGAAAGAAATATGGTGAGAGAATTCATCCGCAAAGGTATTGTAAACTATATTGGGATGGGTGTTGTTAGGTATTATAGTAGTGATTAAAAGATTAATGATTTTAGCTTGCAATTTAGGATGGAGAAGTAAAAAGTCATGAATGGCGATAGCCATGATGACGAAACCTTGAGAAGAATGAGGATCCTAGGAGTGTGTAGGTTGAGTCGGGTTCACCAAAATGATTAACTAAAATTGACCAACCAAGTAGTAAAACATAGTTAATCTAATCTAAGAGGACATATATTGCGGTAAGTAAATGCGGTAAGATAGTATGTAAATGATATAAGTAAACAAAACTAATGAAATTAGAAATTGTAATGTGTAGGAAGGAAAGGAAAGAACTCACTAAATAATGGATGTATATCGACTCTATCATAGTGATGTATATAAAATTAGAAAGTAGGAACGAGTCGTGTCATGGTCCCACAGAGGGACATATCGGGGTGTTGTGGGCTGGACCGGAGTGCGTGGGAGAGGACTAGGGAGGCCAAGTGCGCTCACGTAGCCAAAACAGTGCCCTAGTGCCTGGGAAAAATATGGAGTTGATCTTCACAAGTCCCAAAGATGTTATCCTTCACTATTTATCACATTGATTTTCTTGTCTGCGCCTAATGCTCAAAATATCTCAAGAGGAAGAAACAACACGCAAAATATCAAAAGGAAGTATCAAAACCCTAAAAAATAAAGATGTGGGTTATAACAACATTGATTTTTAGGTATACGATGTCATTTGAATTTAACTCACATACCTTGTATTACTTGAAATTTCATTGCCATTTGAGATCCGATTGTCCATATCCACCTTTGATAAACCCATCTTCTCCTTCGAGGCTTTGAGTACAAAGCTCTATAACTTGACCATCTTTGTGCTTCAGAGTATCACCTCAAGCTTTTTAATCTTGCTTCATAGGCTCTACTCTGATAAAAATTGTTAGAAGCACAACCACTGAGAGGGGGTGAATCAGTGGGAAATAAAAATTTCATTCATTTTAACATTCAAATCCATCAATCATCCAATTCAACTTAATATTTAAGCATGCATACTTAAGAAACATAACCATTTAGATGAGAAAATGAGAACAAAACAACACATAGACACAAGATATAAGTGGGAAACCCTCAAGGGGAATAAAACCCATTGAAAAAAACTTTATTATAGCCATGTTTCAAATTTAGTTGAGCACCAATCAACAATGAGCATCGGCCCCTATGTTTAGTGAGGTACCAACCCCATAAGGAGCACCCTAGTTTAGTAGAGAGAACCAATTGTACAAGGAAGAACCAACACCCAAAGATGACTCAAAACCAACCAAAGCCATCTTATTTGTTTTCCATCTCTGATTTTTTTCTATAACAACTGATGATGACTCAATGAAGCACACTTCTCCTTCTATCTTTCTCAAAACACCTCTCTAGCCTCCATGCTCAAGAACTTCTCCCTTTAAGTTAATTTCAACATATGCCCTAGCTTTCCCATACCTGATCTCTCTCTATAATATCATCACAACATCATTTTCCTCTCATCATGATCACACAGCCTCAAACACCTTCAAAACTACCCTCTAGGTCACACTTTTCCTTCTTATACTCAACTAGCTCAAATGAGCTTTCTAACTTTTATACTGTTTTTAATTACAAATCACCTAGGTCAGCCATAATAGAGTAAAATAACTCCCCAAAACATAATAACATCATAAAAATATCACTCATAGGACCATATAGGTCACCAACATCACCTAGAGCCTTCTAGACCACCATTAGGACTCAAGAATCCCTAAAACACCAAAACAAGAAACTCGCCACAAAGGGAATGTTATAGAGAAAAAATGGAACACACTTAGACATGTATTCTAAGTCTTAAACAACCTCCAAAATTAATGAAACACACTTTGAAACAACATCTCAAGCCATGAAACCTACTTGAGACCATGCACAACCAAGCACCCTCAAAACTAGTCTTTAGTAAACAAGCCATAACTTCCTCAAAACTCATCAAAAACACAATTTTGATATACCAATGGAATTATCACTACATCAGGGCAATCATCAAACTCAAACCATGCTACAAATGTGACCGTAGCATCTCCTAAAATCTCTACAACCAAGTGCTCCAAATTGCTCAAAACTACCTAAAAACCAATCTTCCAAAATAGGGAATAACCAACCTCATAATAACTCGACCATGATCTGAAACCATCATGGACATGAATAATATCTCACATGCATCCTTAAATTCCAGTTTAGTCACTTGGTTTAATGGAAAACTTGAGCACAAATTGAAAATCTTTAGAAAATTACATTTTTAAGTGGGTTCCACGCATAACCGAACATCTAAATGCCACCAACATAAGTATGGAGGATTCCTCTACAACATAAAATCATCAAATTTTATCAAACAATCAATTCTTGGCCAAAACCAACAAGTTCTTCCAAGTCGTTGCTAAACTAGGGTTTTAAGAGGGTTTAAAACCAGTTTACCTTCTTAACGATTGTTCATAAAACCTTGATGATCAAAATACCTAATTCCAATTGGAAAATATTCATAATATACCTATTAAACTATCCCTAGGATCTTGGGTCCCCATGCAAAGCACACACTCTCCAACAAGCATCAGAAAGTCAAAATTTAGCCTTGGTTTCTCACCTTCAAAACTCGGTTTTAGTAAAAATGGCATAACTTTCAAAATATTCAACATTAGGTCCTAAAATTTGGACCACACCATCATATCAACCTAAAAATACATATCCAATACTCACCTTTTCCCAAATATTCCTAGAAGTACTAACTCCACCACACCAAGACATGTTTTCTTAAGGGTTAGGTCTAGGAACATACCTAAAAACCAAGTCTAACACCTGAACCAACACACTATGAAACTTATGAGTGTCTCACATCATACTCATGCTTAAAATTCACTCACCATGCATATCCAGCTGCTACACACCTTATTTCATCATCACATACCTCGTTTTGCTCTCTAGGCCTCAAGAACAAACACCTTGAACATGCTTGCTTCACCAAATATGACCTTAACATCACTTTTCCAACCTTGTACACCTAATAAGAACTTCAACACACTACATGAAATCACCACATCATCATCTATACCTTTATAAGTAATTATCACACTCTGGAAGCCACTACATAGCTCAATAACCCATACAACTCCATACGAATCTCAATAATAAACTCACCTTCATGTTTCTTACCTATTTTGACATCAATGACACTTAATGACAACTCCTACAACATCATACTTTGACATTAATGACAATATAATTCCAACATTGTTCTCTTAGCATGTGATATCTACTTTGTAGTGCAATCAAAATTTGATAATCGTGCTTTGATAATGCCTTGTTTGAGTTTCACACTTGCTCAAATGCTTAGGAAGGGTCACTTTTCTTGCTTGTATGATGAAAATGGAGACTCCTAAACCTATAAGGAGACTTCAGACCAGTAGAGGGTGTTTCCCTAATGGATGTGCATGAGTTATTTCATTATTTAGGGAGCTTTGGGTGCCTTTAGTGTTTGATTTTGCATGAGGAGTTCATAAAGTGTTAGGTCTCTAAATGAGGTATGATTTACTTGCTTATATATGCTTTTGAAGGTTGTTATGACATGAAATTTTGACCAAAGGGGTATGTTTTTTCGTATGAAGGTGATGGAATTAAAATAATTAATGCACAACATGTTGGTCCAAAACCGTATAATAGGGTCAATATGTAATTTTAACATCTCACCGAAATTGATGTTTTTGAATAGGAGGGAGAAAAATACATTTTGAATTTACGAGCCTAAGCATGGATGTTTCTAGATGTATTTTATACAATTAAGTGTTAAAAGCTGATGATAGAGAAGTGTGCAAATATACATAAGTACGCGAAGTGCTATTAGGGTGTGCTAAATAAGAGTGAGTAGAGTGCATTTGTCCATACAAGTGTGCAATGTCAAAATTAGTAGTGTTAAAGGATAGATTGCCAAATTTGAGTGTCTACATTTTCTTCTCTTTAAGTATGAAATTGAAAATTACATGCTTAAAAGGAAATATACCTGAGTGTGTAGACACACTTTGTCTTTGCTCGTAGTAACTTTGTTTTGCAGTGTCCCATTATATTGGTGTTGGCACGCTCCAAGATGAAACCTGCAACACAGAGTGTAGTCAATGTCCAAGATAGGAAATTGAATTGTAACTCAAAATGTAATGTAAAGAAATGTGCAACGAGAAATGCTAAAAGAGATGTAAAACTTAGAAGGGATACATATTGTTTTTTTGCGGAGGGAATGCAATCGCATTCTTGTGACTTGGAGATTATAGATTTGTTGAATTTTGATGGAGAATTGAGGGTGATTAGTCCCCAATTATTCCAAAAGATGTCGATGCATTAGGTGTACTAACCCAATGCATGAATGTTAAAGAGAAGAACCAAAAATGAGGAGACAAAAGCACCCCATAAAGGAAGAAGACCATGTATCAAAGTTATTTAACAACTTTGATATCTTCCCCTTAAGTGCAAGAGGATAAGGATGACTACCTACAAATAACTTAGCCACTTCAATACCTTCCACAACCCCACGATCCATACAATTTGTAGACGGATATAAGCCCAAATTTGTATATTACGACACATAATATAACAAAGAATAAATGCCCCCATACTCTTCCCATGTGTCACACAACTAAGTAAAAACTAAGTAGAGGTGATGCACGTTGATATCTAACTAGAGAAAGGAGACTCATGCCCCTAATGTTTCCAAAACTGAAATTTAAATCGAGTACCACGGAGAGAGAGAGAGAGAGAGTAGACATAAAATCACGCACTTTGGGTAATTATCTAATCATGATTACATATTACTATTTGTATGATTCCTAAGTAAGAATGGTACTAATTAACCCATGTCTTTGGCCACCTTTATTTCCTTTCTGTCACTTCTCTTGGTCTTACACTTCTACTTTCTCAGTCTATCTTTTTATACTTCGACATTTGTCATCCAATCAGGTGCCCTTGTCCCCTTTATACTTTACTCACACTTTTTGGGTCCTTTCTAGCCGTTTGAGCATCTTATCTTTTTGGTATTTGGCCTTTTCGGGGTTAATTACAAAATTCAAGCAAGGGAATCATATAAATATAAAGTTATGTGATCATAATAAGGGACCAAGCACTAAACACCTACTATCTCCACCTAAGGTTGCATCCATCAAGGCATATAAGAGCTACATTGCATTTATTTAACTCCATCATAAGGGAAACAAGGGATGGTTCATCTACATACACTTCATAGGAGGGAGGTTCATTCTATTCCAAGCACACATATACTACATTTCTTTACATCTAGATACTTTCTCGTTATCCAAGTGAGACTGGCACAAGAGCAACCTAGGGCATAATTCCACACACATGCACACATAACTACATTGGAGTCCGAGATGTAGTGCATCACTTAGTTATAAGTCCATAATTGTGGCGATTCGAGACACTATGATCCCTCATTTTTAATCTTTCTTTTTTAGGATTTGATGTCTATTTGAGGGTTTTATAGGTCTATGTTTCATTGCGAGCTTTTGGTGATTCAAATGATCATTGTGCAAATCCATAGTGATAAAAGGTGAGCATCAACAAACACCTTGCGACCTTGAGAATTTGGGTTTCCATGATTTTTGCAGACTCGCACCCATAATCAATACACGGTCACCCACGAGTGCCCTGTCCCTCTACAGGCACCCTTGTCTAACTTGTTCCTCCATTTCTCCAATTTTACGAGCTCTAGTGTAACGTTGATGCAAAGGCTTCACATTTCTCTATTTTCCAGCTCTATGTATTTTCCGAACTCGATGAATCGGCTAAGGCTTCTCACCCTTTCTTTGTAATTAGGGTTTCATTATTTATTATTTAGCTTGCTTTGGTATATTTTTGTATTTCATTGCATCATTTATTTACTACTACTATAACATCATATTAGGCATGTGTATTTACATTTTAGCTTAATCATTTTGGTGAACCCCACACTCGAATCCACCTTCTTTCTAGGGTTTTCTTCTTATGCCTGTCACCCATAGTGGTCGATTTGGGTCTCTTGAGCATCTTGAGCTTCCTCCATCCTCCCGTAGGGTTTCTAAATCAATGGTTGAGGTCTCTACATCAATGGATGCAACTGAAAATCCCTTTGCTAACTCTCACAATGTTCCCCTTCACGAAATAGAAGTGTATGATAGTGAGAAGTCATATGATGAGGATACTAATGTCGATCAAGACCAATTGAACACACTTATTGATTTTTGACAAGCTTTACATAATAATCCCACCCATCTTCCACATATTCTGCATGTTTTGGTCACTACTAAAAATACTCATGATGTTACTTCACTCCACTTATTACTAACTCTTTGGCTCCCATGGTCTCCACTCAACCTCTCGCTCCAGTATCCATTCCTACCACTACCGCTCCTATCATTCCACCTAATACTCCCAATGCACAACCTGGTTCCTCTTTGAATACTCTTGATTTAACTTCTTTATATCAGGATCTGCAGACACAAATTCGCCACTACACTTGCCACTTCTCATGTATCTCCATCTCTTGACTCCACTTCACTTCTTCATACTCCTTTTACACCCACCATTTCCGTGTATCTGCTACCACCAAACTTCAACTCTCATAAGTTGTCAATCTTCAAAGGCCATGGTGACCCACAAGAGCATCTCCGAGCCTTTCACGTCGCATGTCTTGACTATGCGGATGATTACACCATTTTAGCAAAAAAATCCTCGCAGTCTCCAAGATTATGTGATGCATTGGTTTTATGACCTACCTATTCACTTAGTAACATCTTTCATGCATTTTGGTGATGCTTTTCTCACTCACTTCTCTACTAACATCGGCTCTAAGATCTCTTATGTTAAACTTGCACAACTTAAACAAGGATCTAACAAACACTTAGTAGACTATGTTTTGCGATACAAAAACAACTTAGTTAAGATGTCAAATGTGCTTGTGGACTATGATCTTCAAGACTTATTCACTCAAAGTTTATTACCACCTCTTTAGGAGAGTGTTCTATTTGAGACATCTCCTTCATTTGATCACTTGTGTCATACTCTTAAGCTTCACAAAACTAAGCTCTTATCTATAGGAAAGATTAAATATCAAGAGAAAGCCTCATCTTCTACACATTAAAAAACAACATTCAAACCATCAACAACCAAACCAACTGACACAAAATCACTTTCAACGTAGCATCCACCACTATAAAGCTTCAATCACAACCGCCTTTAGGCGTACATTTGCATGAAGTTAACCATTGATCCACAAATTATATTACAACAACTATTTGAGAGCAATATTATTACACTTCCTTCCTCGTTTGAATTAGACCCATCTTATCCAAAAGGTTGGAATTACAATGAGAAATTTTGATGCAACTATCATCGATGTGTGGGACACTCTACAGATAGGCATTTTAAACTTCACACCATCATCCAGGATCTTATCGATGATAACAAACTTGAGCTTCCAGAGCCTTCAAACTCCGCATCAGTCAATGAAAATCATAAGCTCAAAATATTCAATAATCCACTTCCAAGACATGACAATAAACTGGCTGAATCCTCGGCTAATCATACATATCGCACAGTGCCTCCTCCTACATCAGGGGCTCTTGATTTCCTAGTTGCTCATACTGACACTTCTCCACCAGTTATTTATTTCTTTGACCATGATTATCATGCGGAATTATCTTCTAATCACTTACACATTAGTGCCTCTATTGGATCTACCTCTATCAATAATACCAAGGTTGATCCCTCATGGCCCATTAACATGTGTTCTATTCCACTTCTTGCTGCTATTGGCTATCTAATTTCACAAATTTCATATCCAATGAACAAATCCTATGGTGTTGTCAAGCTTCATGTTACAATTGGTCCTCTTACTATTTTGGTGCCCTTCCTTATGGGCTAAGCGGTTGACAAGTGTGACATGCTCTCGTGTCTCAATGGATCCACAAGTCTAAGTCTACCATCTCCATGAACCATTTGTGTCTAAAATGCATTCACAACAATCAAGGCATTTCTATTAATGGTGTACATGTATCTACTCCGTGGTTGCACTCTCCTTTCACATTGACATTGTGTCACCTAGTATAGCTATTTCCCATGCTTATCAATCCTAAAGCACAACTGCTCCTAGCTCACCTACTCGCACATGACCTACACGGTCTCATCACTCTATTAGTCTAGTACATCAATATAAATCCCTCGATAGGAAAGCTCCTACATACATATGCAAATCACCGCCTCATTTTATTCCATGTTAGTGTCCATCATTTGCCACGTTCTACTTCGTATAGGTTTCATCACCTACACATTTTGTTACACTTTGTGGAGCCCACAATATACTCATTAGTCGCATGCGCATATAGACTACATTCACATGTGCAACATTTCTCTCATATACCACTACTCTTAGAGCATGGTCACACGCCTTCATCACCACCAACATCGGGTAGAGGACCTTCATCCTTTACTCTTATCGGATAACTTGTTCATCAACACATATTCTCGCGGACATTACACTTATTCTCCCCCTAACATCAACACATGTTTCAACACCTAACTTCTAACATATTCACACCACATACATTTGTATCGTCACCACCCTATGACGCACTCTTGTGCTATGGTTCACACTTGACTGTTGAGGGCATCCTATATACATGAGCCTCACACACTACACCATCGACAATACACATCACATCTTCACACATCATACACTTTTCTACATATACAATCTTCCATCTACTCTGCATCATCTCGCACTTTGTGTTTCATACACCTATACATTGTACACATTCCCATAATACATTCTTATACATTTTACATCATTCACACTTATATAATCTATGCATCTTGCATTGCATACTTGTGCATGCTATATTACACATTACACCCTTTACACGTCACACACCTATAACATACTTGTCACCACATCTACTACACATACTATACATTTTACTCATACATGCTGCACTCACTACCCGATAATTCACTCTAGTCTCGTGGTTCATACTCGACTGCTTTGAGGGTCTAAATCAAAATTGAACCTCACATCATCACACCTACATCATTCTACACTTTGATCTTCATAATCAATCAATCAACCTTTTGTTTCACACTATGCGACCATCCTATTCATACACTTTGTGATATACGCTTTGTCTTTACACCATCAAGTTTTTTACCAACATATTCATATATTTCATGATATACGCTTTGTGCTACATCATCACGTTTTTCTTGCATTCCATCCATACATTTTGTGATATACACTTTATGCTACATCATCACGTTTTCTACCATCATCTTCGTTCATCTCATGATATACGCCTTATGCTACATCATCACACTTTCTAACATCCTATTCACCCATCTAGTGATATATGCTTTAGGTTAAATCATCACACATTCTATTGCCTCATTAATTTTCCATTGTTGCATTCAATCCTACATATCATATGACAACACATCATTCGGACCATTTCCCAATGACACACTCTCATTTACAATTCATTCTTGATTACTGAGGGGGCATAAATAAATGAACCTCATTGCATACATACCCATCTACTCGGGGAAAGTTGCTCCCATCATTCACGTTGCATTCCATTTCGTACCATCCACAACATACTGCATATCTTGGTTACATTTACTCTTTCTTACTTATACATTTACACATATAGTTTATTGCACATGTTAGATAGGTATCTTATATGTCGAGTATCTTTATCATAAGGCATCCACTTTAGAAGGTTTCCACAACCTTATACAAATAGCTTTGCCCATCTAATGGGTGCCAGTGCAACCTTTAGCATTAATTGTTAGCATTGTCTACCATTATATGCCAAATATACCCGAGGAGGGTTTTAGAAGGTCCCATTCCAAAAAAGGAGGACGAAAAAAACAAAAATACATTCCAAAAAAAGGAGGACGAAAAAAACAAAGATAAAGAAGAAATACATCAAATGAGCTTTTTCAGCTCAGAACTGCATTTTTGCTCTAGGAGAGCCTGAGTCGTTAGCAAGAAGTTCAGCCAGCTTGATAAGCTCCAAGCAGTCATCAGCAATGGCAGTCCTGGTGGATTCCGTGAAAGCCTCCCAAGCTTTCAGAGCCTTGAAAGCGCGCTGGAGCTTGCTCAGAATAGAGGAACCATGTCGGCTCTGCTATGATCTCTTTTAGCGTCAGCAGACTCAGATTCAGCAGGTTTCGACTCCATAATAGGAGGGGAATGAAGAGTGTCAGCAGCAAGAACTTTTTCGTCGAAGAGAGCCTTGTTCCAGCAGACTGGGAGATGGGTTCCACAACCGGTTGATTGATATCAAACGCTCTCCCGAATCCGGGAGTCGAGTGCAGGTGAGCCGAGCCCAAGAGATCAGCAGCCTGTGAGTAATCAGGGCTGGAAACAGGGGAAGAAGCATGACCACTGGCTTCAGTGCCTTCCAAGAAAAAGCAAGAGAGGGGCGTGGGGAAAGAAGGGGTGGCGGGGGATGGAGGCGGCGCGGGGGGGACTCACAATAGCCACATCGAGTCCGAACCGAGAGAGAAGCGGATGGCACGATGCCCGAGAGGAGTGGAGGGAGGAGGAGGAGGGGCGAGGAGAAGGAGGGGGAGCGGCGGCGGCGACCCAATTTGGGGGAAGCGAAGAAGGTCGGAGTGAGAAGCGGCGACAGAAAAGCAGGTAAAGCAACCCCTGGTGAAGAATGACGCCCTCGCCCTCCCGAGCTAAGCGAACCAATGTTCAAGAGACTGAAACAAGAAGGCCGCCAGATTGATTTTCTTCCCCCATCGAAGATGAGAGAGGATGAAAAGATGAGGACCAAAAACCAGTCGATATCTACCGTCGATAGTGAAATATCGCATAATGACCTCCGCCACTCTGTCCCAGGGAGAAGGCAGGGAATCCCGGGTATAACCAGAAAGGTATTTCACCGATCAGTCACCAGGGGCGTTAAATTCCTAAATTTCCACATGCAGTGAACGCTTGTAGTAGATGTCACCTGCAGCAGGAAGGCCGGTGGCGTCAGCAATGGCATTCGTGGAGATGGTAAAGCGAGTGTTGCCGATTTGGACCCGACCCTTCGTCCAGGAAGCCGTGACCGCATAAGAAACCAGCGCAGAATAACCCGCCATTTTTTCCAGGAAGGTGGCTATACCATTTTCCAATAATATATTCCACACCTCCCCATCATTCTTAATCGACTCACAGTTATCGGGCTCAAGGCGCTTCAATTGACCCCCCATGGAATGAAAGTTTGAATAGTTTCAGAAGTGAGAGTAAAAGTGGACAAAACCAGCTTAAACAGGTCAGGGAAGCTGCGGCCAAGTTATCATTGTCCTCCGCCACCTCCTCAGATGATTAATGTGGAGATAATGCTCATTCGTGCGGAGATTCCTCGCATCAATACAAAGCACCTTAATCAATTGCCCCTCGTTAAGAGTCAAATCCATTAACTTCGTCATAATTGCCGCCGCCCTTTGAGAAGGCCATAGCGAGTTAGCCGAAACCCGAGTCAGCCCTTTATTCCACCAGTCAGCAATGGGGAATATCATTTTGAGTGATTTGGCAGAGATCATTCGGGAAGTTATCAGTCCAGCTTTGCTGATTGTCGATGAGGACACCAATATTAGCAAGGAGGTCGGCCACTTTATTTCCCTCCCGAGAACATGCTGGAACTGGACTTGAGGAAAGATCTTTGCATAATTCTGATATCAGCAATGATGTTTCTAATCGACCAATGACCAGGGTCATTAGACTGAAGGAGTTTGATGATGTTGAGGGAGTCACTTTCAACTTGAAGGGGATCATCACCCAATTTGATGGCCATCTCAAGGCCTTTGAGGATTGCGCCAAAGCTTCCGCTCGATGGTTGGAACCAAAATTGAAGTTGTGAGCAGAGGCAGCAACAATATATCCCGAAGAGCAACGAAGAATGGCCCCTCCTCCAGACTTACCAGGATTTCCCTTCGAAGCTCCATCCGTGTTGAGTTTTTTCCAGCCCCTTGGAGGGGGAAGCCAGCAGACTAAATTCCGAGCAGTGTGAGTGCTTTTACATTGAATGGATAATAACTTCTGCCACTCCTGGGAGTTACAGATTTGGATTTTTTGCTGATATTTGGTCCACATGGTCAGGTTGATATTTTCTTGGAGAGCCAGAGCAATCTGAGTAGCCACCTGACAAGGATCAAGACTTTTTTCTTTGAAGATTCTTCTGTTTCTTTCTTTCCAGATGCCCCATAATCCGTGCGGGAGGAGGAGTTTCCAAGCCAAATTCAGAATCGGGTGAGTAAAAGGAGAGCTCCATTGAGAGAGGGTGTCCTGAATGGAATCCGGAAAGATCCAATAAACTCCCAACCTCGATAAAAGCCACTGCCAAATAACTTGCGAGAAAGAACAATGGATCAAAAGATGTGCAGAGGACTCCGCTTCATTAGCACATAACACACATTTAGTGGGGAGAGAGAAACCCCTTCTTTTCAGATTCTCCCCAGAGAGGAAAGCATTCTTAGAGGAGAGCCAAGAGAAAAAGCCAATTTTGGGAGTGATCTCATTAGGCCAAACATTGGAAAGGGGGGCCATGGTCAGCACTATGCAACGAGAGATAAGCTGCCTTAACAGAGAAGGAGCCCGACGGGGAGAGGGGCCAAATAATCTCGTCCTCATTTTGGGTGAAAGGGATGTAGATGGAAGAGAGCACCGCTTTGAGAGAAGACAGCAGGTTTCTCTGCAGATCGCTGATATCATCCCATTCCTTAATATCCCATGAGGGAATGGAGTTCACAATCTTCCAATAGCCCGAAGCTAATCTTCCATGTTTATTGATGATACTTCTCTTAATAGGGTCCCAAGTAGGATTGAGATCAAGGGGTTCTTCCCGATCCAAAAATCCCTCCAGAAATCAATGAGTCGACCATTCCCAAATCTCCATTTAGTGCCAGCACGAATGATGGGAAGAGAGCTACTAATAGAGTTCCATATGGCTGAGCCTCTAATAGGAATGGAAGTGAGCAGATCTTCGTTATTAGCTAGATATTTAGCTCTGAGCAGATGGGCCCAACAAGAGTCACCTTTAGCCACTTCCCAAGCAAGTTTGGCCAGTAGGGCCCCATTCATTTCATTCATTTTTCGAAGACCGAGCCCACCATGAGGAGTTGGCTTACACACCTCTTTCCAAGCCACAAGATGGATCCTTTTCTTATCTTCATTCCAGACCACAGAAAGTTCCTTTGAATTTTTTCCACAACCTCCCTCACAGAACTGGGAATCTTGAGCAGGGACATGAAGTAAGTAGGAAGGTTTTGAAGAGTGGCTTTCACCAGCTGGAGCTTGCCAGCCTGACTGAGCAGAGCCCCTTTCCATGCGGCCAGCTTTTTTTGATACCTTTCAATGACAGGATTCCATAGATTTTTTGATTGCCTTCCTTGGAAGAGGGGGATGCCAAGATAAGAGGCGGGAGATCCACAATAATACAACCAAAGATATCAACAATCTTTCTCTGAGTCCTAGGGGGCGTGTTGATGAAGGAAATGCTGCTCTTGTTGAAGTTGACAGTTTGCTGAGAAGCTGATTGGTATAGAGAGAGGATATCCATAATAGCCCGGGCTTCAATAACAGAAGCTAAACTCAGCAGCAAAGTGTCGTCAGCGAACTGGCTATGAGTGGCCGAAGGACAATTTGAGGTGATTTTCATACCAGAAATGATGGATTGATTTTTAGCCGCTTCCAAAGCTCTGCTGAGGGAGTCCGCCATTAGAACAAAAAGAAAAGGTGACAGGGGATCACCTTGCCTGATACCTCTGCTGCTTTTGAAGAAGCCCGCAGGAATGCCATTGATAAGAATAGAGAAGCAAGGGGTCGAGATACACGAGAAAACCCAGCTACACCACTTGTTGTCGAAACCAAATTTTTCCAGACCTTAATTAAGAAAGGCCAGCTGACTCTGTCAAAGGCTTTTTGCATATCCAATTTTAAGATCATTCCTGGGGACTTCGCAAGAAAGGCCGAGTGAATGGCTTCATGAACTGTAATTATACCACCTTGGATAAGTCGACCTTTAATGAAACCATTCTGATTGTGAGAGATGAGGTCCGGCATTAGAGGTTTAAGTCTGGAGGCCAACATCTTAGTGATAATCTTGTAAGACGTGTTACATAAACTTATTGGCCGAAAATTGGACACATCTTTAGAGTTATGCACTTTTGGGGCAAGAGCCACGAAAGTGGTATTCCATTCCTTAAGCAGATTGTTGTTCATCTGAAATTCATTAACTGCTTGGAAGAGGTCCTGCTTGATGATTTCCCAAAAGACTTGGAAGAAGGCGGCAGGAAAGCCGTCCGGACCCGGAGCTTTGTCTCTCTTCATAGCAAAAACTGCTTTATGAATTTCCTCCATAGAAAAAGGCTTGGTCAGATTGTTATTCATCTCAGGAGACACCAGATGCGGAATATGCTGGAGCATTTCATTCATTGATTGTTCCGAGGGGGAGATCAGCATGGAGAAGATTAGAATAGAAGGATATAAGCTCATTGGAAATATCAGTCTCAGCAGTTAGCAAGGTCCCTGCTGACGACACCAACTCACGGATCTTGTCCCTAGCTTTATGCTTACAAGCAGTGATGTGGAAAAATTTGGTATTACGATCACCTTGCTCGAGCCAAAGGGCTCGAGAACGTTGCCTCCAATAGGTCTCTTCTTCTTTAAGAGTGTTGTGATAATCACTGAGGAGAGAGATTTCCTGTTGGTGAAGATGATCCAATCTTCCAACTGCCTCAATTTGTTCAGAAATTTTTGCCAAGCTCTGAGTTAGCTCCCGCTTGCGAAGCTTGATGTTACCGAAGACCTTCGACTTCCATATCTTGAGTTGTTTTTTAATTTCTTTGAGTTTGCTGGAAAATCTGAACATACTAGTGCCCTCAATATTGATATTCCACCAGTTTGCAACAAGGGGGATCAGGTGGTTATTTTCAAGCCAGGCTAGCTCAAACCTGAAGGGAGGATTCTTGGCATTTATTTTGTGATTGGCGCTTAACAGAAGAGGGCTGTGGTCAGAGGCAGCCCTAGGGAGGGAGTTGAGGTAGAAGTCAGGAAAGAGAGAGATCCAGTCCAGAGAGCCTAGAGATCTATCCAATCTGCATTGGATGTGGTTCCTGCCCAATCTGCGGTTTGACCATGTGTAAGATGAGCCATGGAGATCCATATCCAGAAGGAATTCTCCCTTATGAAGTCAGCCAAAGCCTCCATGCTAACCGGCATGGCAGGCATACCTCCCTGTTTTTCCGAAGGATAAAGAGGGCAGTTAAAATCACCCATTATTAGAATGGGAATTTTACCACAAGTGATGATGAAGTTAGTGATATCTTTCCAAAGTTTTCCTCGATGAGTCTCCAAGTTTGGGGCATACACATTGATAGCAATCCAAGAGGAGTCCGCTCCAACCTCTTGGAAGAGGATACATAAAAAGTTGGGGTGCTTGAACAGGCATTCCCCTTTGAGACTTCTGGGATCCCACAAAGTACAAAGCCCCCCTGAGTTCCCTGTTGAAGGTTGAGATTCAAAAGAAGCCGCAGGCCAGAGTTTAAGGAGGCGATCCTCCTTTTTTAGTTTGGTTTCCTGCAACATTATGATATCAGGAGAGTTCTGGAATTTGATGTCTTTGATAACTCTTTGCTTTTGAAGAGAGTTGAGCCCTCTTATATTCCAAGAAATGATCTTCATTTCTTTGGTTTGGGTTTACTCCCCACCACCATGGGGATTGTGCTTTGAGTTCCTTGCGCAACATTTGTAGGCTGCTTCTTGTTGAAGCTTAATACTGCTCGGAATTCTGCCCCGAGCTTTTTCCAAGCCTATATCGGGTTTCTTGTTGCTGCTTCTAGTAAAACGATGATTGAAACTATCATCAGAGGAGAGACCCGTGGGGGAGGGGACAGAGTCCGAAATAGGCGGACAAAGGGGAGGCAGGGTGGGGGGATCCAGGGAAGAGGGGATCGATGGAAGGGGAGGGAAGGGAAGAGGAGCTGACAGAGGCGAAGGGGAGGGGAGGAGGCAGCCAAGAGCAGGTCCTCTCCAAGAGAGGAAGGGGTGGGGAGAGCCGATGGAGGCGGAGGGGAGATGAGAGGTTGGAAGGCCAAGGAGGAGGGAGCGATCTCAGAAGCAGGATCCAGAAGATGTGTTGATTTCTCCATCCTCAAGGAGAGCGAAGGAATTAGAAGTGGGGATGATCGGGATCTCAATAGAAGACGATTTGGGAATAAATTTATTTTTGATTTTTGGGGATAGGGTTTGGGACTTGGGTTTTGGTTGAGGTTTAGATGGGCAGCCAGAGGCCCGATGACCAAGTTTTTTGCAGAAGGAGCAAGCTTGAGGAATATATTCGTAGTCAATGGGTTGTTTCCAGTTCCCTAAGTCCGAAATAAGCTCAATATCTTTTGGTAAGGGACAACTAATATCAACATTAACACAGAAACGAGCATGAATGAATCTAGTTTTTGCTTTTGTTGCTTGATCTATAGCAATTAAAGAACCTATTGAGAGAGCAAT
The DNA here is from genome assembly GCA_018340775.1 of Taxus wallichiana var. yunnanensis. Lineage (NCBI taxonomy): Eukaryota > Viridiplantae > Streptophyta > Pinopsida > Cupressales > Taxaceae > Taxus > Taxus wallichiana. Next base: position 384,189,991 of record CM031234.1, on the reverse strand, counting down.
ACCTTCAATAACGTCGGTGCCAGAACTCCAGAGGGAGCCCCGGGAGGCGAACCCAAATTGGGGCTTGGGTCATGGATTCCGTGTGTGGGTTGAAACCAGGAGACCATTTCCTGAGATAGAAACCCCGCCTGCCAAAAAACCACGGACCACCTAGCAGAGCTCTAGCGAAGTCTTCTTTCAAGCTGAAGGAAAATAAAATGAAACCATTAGGCATAGCCGCTATTTCTAGCGCTCCACATGGTTGCCATTTTAAACGAGCCCATTTTTTTATATCCTCCAATGGGGGTCTAGGGCCCATCAGGGTACCCACCAAGGACAGATCACGTGAAGCAGCAGCAGCCTCCGTGATGTGAGAGGGGATGCGCAGGGAAAAGGACCCATCGGACAGTGAAGGGGATAGCTTTTCCGAGCTATGAGCCGATGTGGAACCCTCCACAACTTTTGACCATACGTCGGGTGGCTTTGGAGAGAGGACACTCCCTTCTTCGTGATCTATATTATCTTCTTGCGTGTTTACACATTATTTGTGTAGCTTACGTTTTGTCTTATACATGATTGTTTATCTTTGTTTGTACTAATACTTGTTTTCCTAATCACTTATTTGTGTGTGCCTTGGTTTTTACCAAGCACATTACCTCCCTAGTAGGGCACATTTTTAGCACAATAGTCGGTCCTCTTTTGAGCCACATACTCCTCCAGGTGACATCACATGCACCCCAAACAAGGGGCATCATATGGGTGAATTAGTCATCCCATACAAAGATATACACAACACATTACCTGTACAAAACAATTTTCGATTCAATAGGGCTTAGAATCAGACTTGGGTCCTTAGCACAATGACCTTTCCTAGATGCCTCAAACTAAGGGGAAATACAACGGTCTTTCCTAGAATTCCAGTAACCAGGGCACAATTACATAGATCTTCGACATGTCATAGATGCTTTTGATAGGGCATAGAGTCCTTTAGCACGGGTATTTACATAATGAATTTTATAGGGTAGAGAATCCTTAGCACATACACACCATCTATAATGGTGTTTTACATAGTGGGAAGCAATTAAAGGTTGGCAAATGACACCAAACAATTCTCCATACACTTCTTCCATTACATTGGCATGAGATCACCCAAAAAACTCATGGGTTGACATCATCTTTAGGATCTTTTTTACACCCTTTTTCTCATCGCGGATTAGGTGCACACGTTCCTTTTTCACACTTTCATTTTACATACTTTCATTACACACTTTGGTCATATACATGCGTATTTGAATACATGTCAACTTATGTTTTGTAGGTTCGTTTGTATGGGAAGTGGTAGTCAACAACAAGTACATCATGACATCTACACACGAGTTTCCCCTAGGTTCATTTTCATCACCACTTTTTGCATTTTCTTCTCCTTAGCATCCATGCTTCACATTTTTATCCCTTTACATGCCTTCTATATTAGTTATCAGGTACACATCTCTATCTACTTTATCTCACTGAGATTTCTGCTCACCAACATAAAGTGGGGGCAAATGTAGACACAAAATCATGCACTTTGGGTAATTATCTAGTCCTAATTACATATTATTATTCACATGATTCTTAAGTAAGAATGGTACTAATTAACCCATGTCTTTGACCATCTTTATTTCCTTTCTGCCACTTCTTTTGGTATTACGCTTCTACTTGCTCAGTCTGTCTTTTTATACTTCGGCATTTGTCATCCTAGACACCAACACCTAGGATAGGACGCCAGTGTCAGGCGCCCTTGTCCAATCTGGGCGCCCATGTCCCCTTTATACTTTACTCACACTTTTTGGGTTCATTCTAGCCGTTTGAGCATCTTATCTCATTTAGTATTCGGTCTTTTCTGGATTAATTACAAAATTCAAGCAAGGGAATCATATAAATATAAAGTTATGTGATCATAATAAGGGACCAAACACTAAGCATCTATTATCTCCACCTAAGGTTACATCCATCAAGGCATCTAAGAGCTCCATTGCATCCATCTAGCTCTATCACAAGAGACACAAGGGTTGGTTCATTTGCATACACTTCATAGAAGGGAAGTTCATTCTATTCCATGTACACATTTACTATATTTCTTTACATCTAGCTACTTACTCACTATCCAAGTGTGACTAGCATAAGAGCAACCTAGGGCACAATTCCACACACATGCACACAAAATTACATTGGAGTCCGAGATGTAGTGTAGAGCACGATTGTAAGTCCATCATTGTAGTAGTTGAGGATAGTCCAACCCCTCATTTTGCATATTTATTTTTTAGAATTTGATGTCTATTTGAGAGTTTTGCGAGTCTATGTTTCATTGCAGGATTTCAAGGATTCCAACTATCATTGTGTGAATCCGTGGACATAAAGGTGAGCATCAACAAAAACCTTGCGACCCCAAGAATATAGGTTTTTGAGCTTTTCTACTGAACTCAGTGCCTAGAATCGGTACTTGGGCACCCGCGGGCCCCATGTCCTTCTCCAGTTCCCCTATCCAACATGGTCCTCCATTTTTGCAATTTTTTGAGCTCCAATGCGATAGTCGGTGTTTCCCATTTGTCTATTTTCCAGCTTTCTGTGCATTTTACAAAACTCAACGAATTAGCTAAGGCTTCTCACTTTGTCTCTTTGTAATTAAAAGGTTTCATTATTTAATATTTATCTTGCTTTAGTATATTGCATAATTTATTTACTACTACTATTATAACATCATATTAGGCATGTGTATTTACATATTAGCTTAATTAGAGAGAGAGAGAGAGAGAGAGAGAGAGATACTTCATGCCCCTTGAATCTATTCCAAACTGAGTCAATATGAGTATAAAACCATATGAAAACCTTGTGCCTATGGTGAAAAATATGAAATTCCTATAAAATTTGGAGAAAATGCCCTTGGGAAAAACCATACAATAGGATATGAACCTTATGTACATGGACGACCAATCTGTATATTTATGATGACCTTGTGTAGATTTTCTCAATTTCTATGTCCTTTAGTCTCGATTTTGATTCATTTGTGTCTACATCTGCACATGATTGTTCCCCAAAAAAAATCCCTTTGTCTGTTGAAAATGTAGAATAAACTTTGGATGTTTTACCTCTCTTTTGAGGTACATGCTATGAAGAATTTGAATGTGCATCTCAAAAGAAAAAGATGTATACTTGTTTTTGAGTTTACGGAAGTCATGTGTATAACCTTTAAAGTACTAATGTGGTGGCCACGAGAATAAATTATATTTGTAAGGGGGATGCGCATGGTAGAAACCATGACACAAAATAAGAGGAATATAAATAAGATAAAAGGAACGATAACTAGATCGTACCAAGCCAAGAACACAGATGTTAATCAAACACCACGATCAATAAGATGAAAGCAATTCGCTAGAATAACTTTACATAAAACCTTTGCAAAATGTTGAGTTGTGGAGCTCAATTACTTCAGTTTAACATGCAATGGAAACTTGTTGGAAAATACAATAACCGTCATCGGTTAGGGGGGAACCAGCATCGGTCACCTAGGACCGACATCGGTCAGGTATGACTAGCATCGGTCAAGAAAGGGAGGAACTGACAGCGGTTAGGTCTAACCGACGTCGGTTACCTGTGCGAGGATGTTTTAATTAACTCTCGGGAATTAGATCTATTTTTAGCATTAAAATATATCTATTGATTGTAATTGCATGGCTAAGTGCCCTAAGTCTATAAACAACTATATAAGCATAAAAGCTAGGGTTTAGAAGGATGATTAACAAGAATTAGAAAGAACTTGCAGAAGTTGGTGAGAGAGAGAATTCTTGGTGATGAAGCGAAAGCTTGATAGAAAGAAAATATTGTACATTTGAGAGGTGTGGAAGATTGTAATTCTTCATTGTATATCTTGTCAAAGATTTGATAATAGATTGAATTGTTCTTGGTGGACATAGCCCACACTTTGGTGAAGCACGTTAAATCTGGTGTTGATTTATGTCTCTTATTTTGTATATTTATTTTGGTAGAATATCCACTTTTATTTGCATGTATGCTTAGATCTGATATATTATCTATACAACTGGTGTGCTAATCCCAACAACTGGTATCAGAGCTTTGTTTGAGGGTTTTGTGTGTCAAAATATTTACTCATAGAGGGTTTTCTGATTGAGTGGGAGTTACAACAATGACAGAAGAAAACAAATACAAGGTAGAGAAATTTGACAACTTGAAATTATCAATTATGGAAGATGCAGATTGAGGATTATTTGTATCAAAGAGATTTGTATTTACCATTGGATGAGAAGTCTAGACCTATGAAGATGACTGATGAAGAATGGAAGATTCTTGACATAAAGGCTTTAGGATCTATAAGATTAAGCCTGACAGCATCCGTGGCTTCCAATATTACAGAAGCGGATTCTACGGTAGAATTAATGAAATCTCTTGTTAATTTATATGAAAAACCTAGTGCTTCAAATAAAGTTTATTTGATGAAGAAACTATTTAGTTCTAAGATGCATGAAGGTGGATCTACATCTAGTCATTTGAATGATTTCTGATCTATTATAAATCAGTTAAAATCGGTTGTTGTACCATTTGATGATGAAGCAAAATCACTTTTATTCTTATGTTCTTTGCCCGATAGTTGGGATAACTTGGTAATGGTTGTTAGTAATACAACATCTCGCTAATAATATTTTGAAGTTTGATAATGTGGTTAGTATAATCTTGAATAAAGAAATTCACAAGAAGAGTACATAGGAATCATCATCTGGAAATGCTTTGAATGTAGAAAGCAAGGGCAAGGAGGAGAGATCCAAGGGTAAGAGTAATGGGAAATCAAAGTCAAGGGATAACAGATATAAATCCGTAAGTAAGGGAATTACTTGTTGGAAATGTGGAAAGAAGGGATATGCAAAGAAAGATTGTTGGTCAAATGATAAAGAGAACCAACACCCAAACAAAGATAAAGAAACAAATCTTGCTTCATCAGAGGTAATGCAAGATGCTCTTATTCTTTCTTTAAATAGTAGAATTGAATCACTGGTTTTAGATTCAGGAGTTTCTTTCCATACAGCCCTTAATAAGGGTTATTTCAAAAATTATGTCCAGAGCAATTTTGGGCATGTTTATTTGGGTGATGATGAACCTTGCAGTATTACTGGTAAAGGGGAAGTTCATCTAAAATTATAGAATGGAAATACATGGGTATTGAAAGATGTGAGACATGTACCAAGCCTCAGGAGGAATCTTATTTCTGCAGGGCAACTAGGTGAATCTGGTTGCATGGTTACTTTTATAGGAGACTCTTGGAAAGTCACCAAGGGTTCTTTTGTTATGGCAAGAGATAAGAAGGTAGGAAAATTATATTTATTTACCTGTATTATTGATTCATTTTTTCCATTATCTACTTCAGATTCAGATGCATGTATGTGGCATAACCGGTTGGGTCATATGAGTCAAAAAGGAATGTAGATCTTAAAGGCTAAGGGTAAGTTATCAGATTTGAAAGATTTAGATCTTGATTTCTGTGAGCATTGTATCTTTGGAAAGTAAAAGAGAGTGAGATTTCTCAAAGTTGGGGCAACTAAGAAGGAGCATAAATTAGAGCTTGTACACTCGATGTGTGTGGGACCAACTCGGGTAGCTTCTCATGGAGGATCTCAGTATTATGTTACTTTCATTGATGATGCTACAAGAAAGGTATGATTTTATTCTATTAAACGTAAATCGATGGTTTTGAGACTTTTAAGAGATGAAAAGCCCGTGTTGAGAATGAATCAAATTCTAAGTTAAAGTTCCTTAGATCTAACAATGGTGGTGAATATTGTAGCAAGGATTTCAATGATTATTGTTCAATGAATTGGATATGTAGAGAATGAACAGTTCCAAGAACACCATAGGAGAATGATGTTGTAGAAAGAATAAACAGGACAATCACAGAACATGCTAAAAATATGAGGATACATTCTGGATTGCCCTTGCAATTTTAGGCAAAAGCATTGATATAACGGTTTATTTGATTAATCATGGGTCTTCAAGTTCACTAGATGGAAGAATACTAGAGGAATCTTGGACCGGAAAAGAGGTAGATCTTTCTTTTCTTAATTTTTTGGTTCGAAAGCTTTTTGCATGTTGATAAGGAAAAAGAAAAAGTTGGATGCAAAATCCAAGAGGTGCACTTTCATTGGTTATGGATCTGTGATTTCGGTTTCCATTTTTGGGATTTAGATAATTTTAAAATTATTAGGGTCGTGATGTTGAATGGAATGAAAAGAGAATTTACATGGATCAAATTTTCGTACCCAAAGATGAACCAATTGAGAAGTTTGTAAATAAAAATGAACTCTCGAGTTTAAAAGAATTACCGCCACGGGTTACACATGTTGGTGTCGGTTGACCCATACCTGACCGACATCGGTTAGATGAACCGGTATCGGTTACAGAGGATCCAAAATGACATCGGTTAGAAGAATCGACGCGTCGATTAGAGGTGACCGGCGTCGATTCTATCATCAAATTTGGATAGGAATGTCCAGAGGTTGAGCCTTCGGCACCCCAAACTCCTGTGAGAAGGTCACAAAGGGTAAGTAAACTTCCAAAAAGATTTACACCTTTATTTTATTTATTATTGACTGATAATGGTGAACCAAAGAGCTTTGAAGAAGCAATGCAAGATAAGACTCACGTTTGGTGAGAGCATGACATGGATGAGGAGATGGACTCCTTGGAATGTAAACCAGACTTGGAATTTGGTTAAGTTACCAACATGTAAGAGAACATTCTTTGAATAAGTGGGTTTACAAGATTAAGGAAGAAGAGGGTGGATAGAAAAGGTATAAGGCAAGACTTGTAGTAAAAAGATTTACACATAAAGTAGGTATTGACTTTGGTGAAATATTTTCTCCTGTTGTTAAGATGACTTCTATTCCTACTGTATTGAGTTTAGTTACAGTAGAATATTTGCATCTAGAGCAACTAGAGGTGAAGATGACTTTTCTTCATGGTGATTTTGATGAAGAGATTTATATGCAGCACCATTGGGTATGAAGTCGAGGATAAGGAGAAACTAGTGTGCAGGTTGAAAAAGAGCCTATATGGGCTCAAGCAAGCTCCAAGACAATGGTACATGAGGTTTGATAGTTTTATGCATGAGCATGGTTACTTGAGATGTGAATCGACCATTGTGTTTATTTTAAAAAGCTTGAAAATTTGAGCTATATTATTTTTTTACTTGTATGTGGATGATATGCTTATTACAGGATCTAATATGCAGGACATTGGTGAGCTTAAGCTAGCTCACACATTTACTATGAAGGATTTAGGAGCTACAACAAAATCCTTGGCATGTAAATACATAGAGACAAGAAAAATAAGAAATTGTATTTGTCTCGGGAGGATTATATCTACAAGGTGTTAGAAAGGTTCAACATGTAGAATGCAAAACTGTTAGTAGTACAATTATGGTGGACACTTCAAATTGAGTAAGGGTATGAAGTCAAGGTAAGGAGAAACTAGTGTCTTTGGTTGAAAAAGAGCCTATATGGGCTCAAGCAAGCTCCAAGACAATGGTACATGATGTTTGATAGTTTTATGTATGAGCATGGTTACTTGAGATGTGAATCAAGTCAATTGGGTATGAAGTCAAGGGTAAGGAGAAACTAGTGTGCGAGGTTGAAAAAGAGCATATATGGGCTCAAGCAAGCTCCAAGACAATGGTACACGAGGTTTGATAGTTTTATGCATGAGCATGGTTACTTGAGATGTGAATATGACCATTGTGTTTATTTTAAGAAGCTTGAAAATGTGAGCTATATTATTTTTTTACCGTATGTGGATGATATGCTTATTACAGGATCTAATATGCAGACATTGGTGAGCTTAAGAGAAAGCTAGCTCACACATTTACTATGAAGGATTTAGGAGTTCAGCAAATAATCCTTGACATGTAAATACATAGAGACAAGAAAAATAAGAAATTGTGTTTGTCTTGGAGGATTATATCTACAAGGTGTTAGAAAGGTTCAACATGCGAATGTAAAACCTATTAGTACACATTATGGTGGACACTTCAAATTGAGCAAATATCGTGTCCTTCATCACATAAGGAGGTCAAATACATGACACGAGTGTCATATGCTTCAATAGTTGGAAGTCTCATTTATGCTTATGGTTTGTACTGACCAGGACATTGCACATACAATGGGAGTTATGAGTAGATATATGGCTAATCTAGGTAAAGAGCATTGAAAAATAGTCCAATGGATACTTAGGTATTTGAAAGGGACATCTAGCATGCAATTATGCTATGGAGGTTTAGATATTTCATTACGTGGCTATGTTGATTCAAATATGGCTGAAGATCTGGATGGTAGGAGGAGCACTACTAGATATATTTTCACAGTAGGTGGAACGACAGTTAGCTAGATTTCAAGATTGTAGAAGTTTGTGGCTTTGTCTATTACAAAGGCGAGTATGTCTGCAGCTACGAGAGGCTAGCAAAGAGATGATATGGTTGAGTAGGTTTATGGAAGAGTTGGGAAAGGAGTAAGGTGATTGTAAACTATCCAAAGGTGGCATCAGAGTGTAATTCATTTAGCAAATAACTCAAACGTTTCATTTGAGAACGAAACACATTTAGTTGAGGTATCACTTTATACGACATGTATTAGACGATGGGCACAGTTGAATTTGGAAAAGAATCATACGAGCAAGAACCATGTAGATATGCTAACGAAGCCATTAGAAAGGAGAAGTTGGAGCTACACTCCACTTATGTTGGTCTTGAGTTTGAGACTTGAAGAGGAAGAAAAAAAAGCTAAGGATCCAAGAATGATGTTGTATAGGTATGGTGCAGTAATTAATCTCCAAGTGGGAGATTGTTGAGTTGTGGAGCTCAATTATTTCAGTTTAGCATGCAATGGAAACTTGCTGGAAAATACAGTAACCGTCATCGGTTAGGGGAACCGACATCGGTCACCCAGGATCAACATCGGTTAGGTATGACCGGCATCGGTCAAGCAAGGGAGGAACCGGCAGCGATTAGGTCTAACCGACGTCGGTTACCTGTGCGAGGATGTTTTAATTAACTCTCAGGAATTAGATCTATTTTTAGCATTAAAATATATCTATTGATTGTAATTGCATGGTTAAGTGCCCTAAGTCTATAAATGACTATATAAGCATAAAATCTAGGGTTTAGAAGGATGATTAACAAGAATTAGAAAGAACTTGCAAAAGTTGGTGAGAGAGATAATTCTTGGTGATGAAGCAAAAGCTTGATAGAAAGAAAGTATTGTACATCTGAGAGGTGTGGAAGATTATAAATCTTCATTATATATCTTGTCAAAGCTTTGGATAATATATTGACTTGTTTCTTGGTGGATGTATCCCACACTAGGTGAACCATGTTAAATATGGTGTTGATTTATGTCTCTTGTTTTGTATATTTCTTCTAGTAGAATATCCACTTTTATTTGCATGTATAATTAGATATGATATATTGTCTTTACAATTGGTGTGCTAATCCCAACACAAATAATGAGCAACAATATCATATATTATTATGGAGCTCAATGAAATACAATGAGAATGGGCCTTGCTTATATAGCAAGGAATAACAATCTAAGTCAAGGTCGTAGATTGAGATATAAATAAAGGAAATAACTAGTCAATACCATAGACCAAAGAAAGAACTATACCTAACAACTAGATAATATCTCGTAATATCCAAATAAGATAAAAGAAATATCCACACACATAAGTTGGTGAGGATACATACAATAAAGGTAAATAATGTACCTAGGTGAACATGAGCTAAGGTAAATACCTACTCTAACACCCCACTCAAGTGAAGCTAGGGGCCAAAATAGAAGTGGCATGTCCACAATATGAGTCCCGAAAACTAGGCTTGACGAGGTATTCATGTATAGTAATTGGGAAAAAGGGACACCTGCAAGATACCCAAAACCAATAACAACAGAGTAAAGAGAGTAAAAACTTGCTACAAGGCATCCTAAAAGCTCGATTAAAAACTTGTAATCTTGAAGAAGTTTGGCATGCACCGTGGTTTGAATCCACCGCTCGATCACAAAACTAAAAAAGCCCGACCTTTGGATTTCACCATAATAGCTTCAAACAAGGAGATTGTCGGTGGAGTGATGTCGAAAGTGCAAAAAAACACCAAACATAATTTGACCAATTATTGCAAATAGTTGTGCCACAATCCAAGAACAATAACCAAAAAAACAAGGCAAGGACACAAAATCTAGAGTGTCACGATCCAAGAAAAGCCAAGGTAACAAGGCAAAGACACAAAACTCGAAGAAACAAGATCAACACCACACCCTCCCATACTACTGAATGGGTGGATTGACATTACAAATCTGCAGTTGTCAAAAAACAACTACTCGAACACCGAAAAACTAACACTAGACTTCACCGTAATAGCTCTCCCACAAGAGATATTGTCGATGCCAAAAGTGTCGAAAATATAGATACAAAATCTCTCAACAAACAAGAGAGATACACTACACTGTAAAGAAAAATGCTTAAAACAAGAAGCATTACAATGTAGAAGGTATATAAATTGGAGCAAGAGGCCGAATGGTGGAGGATCCATGCTTGAGAGTCCTCTTAACAAATGCCTATGTTGCCGCTAGGAGTTATCGAGATATCCACCCCAAATCAACACGGATGGATGAAGAAGTCGCTGCATATGACTTGGTGCAAAATGCATAATGAGTGCATGTAAAGGAACATCGAATGTGTGTTAGGTTGATCATGTCTGACAACTGAAATCTCAGGTTTCTCAATCCTGAGTGAAGGTGCATAAATCATGTGTTGCTCGTGATCTTCAGAAAGAGGTGAGCGAACAAAAATAGGAGCTCTGTCAATGTGTGATCCCAATGAAGTATCTGCTCGAAAGCTAATGTCATGGCGAGAATTCCACTTAACATGTGGAATAGCGGAAACAATACCCTGTGAATGTTTGTCAATACATCCATGCAAAGTGAAACCCATGACCAGGACCATGCGAGAACCGAATGCTTTGTGGTATGCTTCTCAAAAGAGCCATGCATATGAGTAGAAGTAGGATACACACCACGTGTTACTGTAATAGGCATAAATGTGGAAGAGCATGTAGTAACAAGCCTCATAAGCATAGGAGTATCAAGGGCATGAACATGCTCAAAGACTGGCAGATCAATGTCAGTGGGTACAAGAGCAACAACTACAAGTGGACTAGGAGCATGGACATGGTTGTCCATAATATGATGACAATGTTGTAGGCTAGCAATTTTTTTTTGTAGGGAGTGTATTAGTGTATCCTTATCGTGAATGAGTGATTGTAGAAGAGAATTTCACTTCTTGAGCGATCTATTTTCTTCCACAAATTTTACAATATCCTCTTGAAGTCCACACACTTCAGAGAAAATCATATCATTCTCATAATCCATGATAGATACAAGAATGTAACTCCCAAAAGTTTACAATTTCGGCTCACCAAATTACGTCTAAAACTGATTCAACACTTCTCCATATTTCCAATGGAAAGAGCACGAAAAAATAAGCACTTTTGCAAAAATGGCACTCAAATTTGAGTTACCGATGAAAAGATACAAACTTTTCAATATTATGCTCTGCTATTTATTTTAGTTGCCATTAAAATAAAATAAAATGCTCTTGCCTTCACCAGTTTGAGCTTCTAGTGTGACGATAAGTTGTGCAACTCTGATACCAGGCAGTTAAGCATGCTCGACCTGGAGTAGTACTGAGATGGGTGACATCCTAGGAAGTCCCAGTGTCGTTGCCTCCTAATGTCATTGGGCCTAATTTGGTGAATACATGGTGAGCTCAAGGCTCATGTGGTTGCATTTGACTCCATCGCGTGGGGGTGTGTTAGCGCAATGGATGGTTAACACGATGAGATCTCTCTCCATTACCAGTTCAAGCTTTTGGTGTGACAATAAGTTGTGTGGCTCTAATACCATAAAATGAACGCGATAACCAGATTGTACTGCCAAGCCAAGAACACGATGCTAATCAAACACCACGATCTATAAGATGAAAGCAATTCACAAGAATAACTTTACATAAAACCTTTGCAAACAAATGAGTAACAATATCATATATTATTATGGAACTCAATGAAATACAATGAGAATGGGCATTGCTTATATAGGCAAGGAATAACAATTTAAGAACCATTCAAGGTCGTAGATCAAGCCATAAATCAAGGAAATAATTAGTCATCAAAGAACTAGTCAAGACCATAGATTTATGAGAGAACTAGACATCAAAGATATAGTCAATACCATAGATCAAGGAAAGAACTAGTCAATACCATAGATCAAGGAAAGAGTTATACCTAACTAGATAATATCTCCTAATATCTAAATAAGATAAAAGAAATATCCACACATATAAGTTGGCAAGGATAAATACAATATAGGTAAATAATGTACCTAGGTGAACACGAGCTAAGGTAAATAACTACCCTAACATAAGAAGCATGATAACCATGACAAAGTCTGAATGCATCAAAACAATAATAACAATAATACTTTTAATTCATTAGATAGACTTAGGGAAAGGGTGAGTGGATACCATAGACCTTGTAGTAAATAGTTACCTTTGTTTGTGCTCATCCATTTGTTGTAATGTCAAAATGTGCAAACAAAGGATAATAAGATACCATGGACCTCGTGCAAACCCTTTGTTCGTGAATTCACCCTTCTTACATATTTTTCAATAGTACTAGCAGATACCACGAACCTCGCAATGAGCCCAATGACATTCATCATTCATTTGCATCACTTTTCTCCTTCCATTGAGATTGCTCTATCCATATTTTTCATCCATTTTGTTCATTATTTTCATGCCCCAATAAATTTCTAAAAAAGCCTTAGATTTTAGTTTTTTGTTTGTGATATGTGCATTGAAGAGAAGATTTAAGCTTGTGTTAAATATGATTAAAGTTTGGATTCAATAGATTTTAAAGGATTTATAAAAGGAAATAATTATATTGTAAAGCTCCTTTTCTATAGGGCCATGCATCTTCATGAGGGTTTCACATCTCATATTTGCATTGATTTGCGAAGATCTACCAATAACAAGTGTTTCCATATAGTGGATTCCCTGTAACATTATATTACATATGTATTTCAAATTTTATGTAGTTTGTAGATCAAACTTAGCTTTACATCGAGTACATATTTTAACATGCATATTTGGTTGCATCACCTTAGCTCTCCATACTATACCATTAGACAGAAATGAAATAAAGGATTTTGGTAAGTTCGGTGGTCTCCAGTCATAATTTCATCCATGCATGTCTCACGCAACCACATATCCACATTAGCTTCAACCTCCAATATCATAATTTTGACTTACATTATTAAAATTGAGTTATTTTGACACACACATATATAAACACAAAAAATCATTGGAAATAAATATAAGTAACTCTACTTTATTCAATCACTTCAAGAAATAACACACACACAAAGACCAATTGCCAATTATGTAGTCTCAACAACACATTAATAATAAAAAGGCTATACTCAACCTATTTACTAACTCGATACTCAACTCCAAGCTTTAAACTCCCTTCGCTCTCTTTATTGAACTCTACAAAAGCTTAAATCCTAAGGCAATTGGGCTTTGTTTACATAGGCATGTAAGTCACCCAATGCTATATTGAGCGTAGTTACTAAATTCTATTTTGACTTACATTATTAAAATTGAGTTATTTTGACACACACATATATAAACATAAAAATCATTGGAAATAAATATAAGTAACTCTACTTTATTCAATCACTTCAAGAAATAACACACACACAAAGACCAATTGCCAATTATGTAGTCTCAACAACACATTAATAATAAAAAGGCTATACTCAACCTATTTACTAACTCGATACTCAACTCCAAGCTTTAAACTCCCTTCACTCTCTTTATTGAACTCTCTAAAAGCTTAAATCCTAAGGCAATTGGGCTTTGTTTACATAGGCATGTAAGTCACCCAATGCTATATATTGAGCGTAGTTACTAAATTCCTAAAATTATGGAATATTACAAAGTTAAGTCCCAAAGGACCCAATACAAGACTTGAAGCACACCTAGTCAACTTTGATTGAGATCTTCATTGCTTTAAATCAACTTCATAATTATTTACGACTTCTTGTAGTACTTTGTGGCTTTAATCGGACTTGTAGTATTATATAACTTCAACTAGTACTTCACAACTTCTAATCGGGCTTGTAGTGTTCCATGACTTTTCCTAGTACTTTATGGCTTCTATAGTCTTATGCGGCTTAAATAGTGTTCCAAGGCTTTAGTTAGACTTATGGGGCCAACCAACAACTCAATGCTACGCAACGAACTATCAACAACACCATGTTATACAATGCAACTTGCAACAACATAATGCTACACAACAAGGCTTGCAGAATGCCACAAAATTGACAAAATTGTTTTTGGTTTATACTTGATATCTAATGAACTCGGATGTTCTTGCATAAAAAAATGGAACAATAATTGTCTAATTTAAACGAAGACATTGTATATACAAATTCATGTAAACACCATATAAATAAGGCTTGGACTAAATTTGGGCATTTATAGGAAGAAAAGTTACACAAAAGAAAGAGAATATGGATGAAGTAAAAATGCAAACACGTGAATAGATGGTTTATTGCCATAGAGAAATGTCCAAATCCCGACAAAGAAGTAAAAAGCAATGTGAATGAGAAATTTAGAACAACCATGTAGAGAAAGAAAGCAAACTAGAAACGACAACACTATCTTACATAATTCAACCCAATTTCGAACATCATGAGAAATCAAAAATCAAATGGAAAGGGAAATAACCCAAATAAGAACTATTTCCCATAGGCTTAGATGTGAGACAAATAAATGGGTACTCCCTAAGGAGGATTATGAGCAAATGATACATCCGTTTTGCACCATAGAGGCAATAAAGACCAAAAACACTTAAATTGAGGATGCCCAATCTATAATGACATCCACGGCAAGTATAAAGAACTATCAAGAGTTGACGAACGCGGGAGCTAGTTAAAGGGACGAGAAGAAAATAATTAGAGAAGCTGCTAACTCAAATTAATACAAGAATGAATAACTTTCTTAAAGAAAAACCCTTCCCTTAATTTATGTTTGACAAATATGACAATCAACGATCTCATACATTCTTCAGCTAGCCCATACTAGCTATTAAATCGATCAATCAAAAGCTAGGCGCCCCCATATCTTATCTCCTCATATAGAGATAGGCACAACCCCTTTAGATCTATATGGGCCACGACACGTATGTAATATGGAATATGGATTGTCCCACCATTCATTGAAGCTATGGCAAAGTGAAGGAGCCCCATAGAGAATCTAGTTTAGGATCCCAACTATATTGAGAGTAGGCCCCCATAGATGATAGATAGCTAGATAGTTCGGATCGAGAGTGCGGATAGATAGATATTGCGAGATAGATATAGAATTTAGATAGATAGATAGAGATAAATAAAGATTTCAAATAGATTGTAAATATAAAGATCAACTAAATAGTTAGAGATCAAATAGAGAGACAAACAAATAGATAGATGGGATATGGGCCCGCCAACTAAACTCAATATAACGACCACCCCGGCCGATAACCCTCTCTCTATTCTATATGGGGCCCTATCTATGGGGGCATCTCTAGTCTAGGCTCCCCTATATCCACATAGTTGCCCCCATATATAACCGCCCGCCCACCCCCATACACTTTGCTAGGTCTTGTAGACATAATTAAAATTATTCATTTCATTAGACTTTTCCAAACTTTCCTACTACCACCATTAAAGGACATAAAATTATTTCACACCAAACAAACATCAAATGGTACATAAAACTCTAGAAACCTAACATAAATCAATTATATCATGTTATCAACATACCAAAAATAATATTCCTAAGGTGGTTTTAAGAAATTAAAAATCCCCAGCCTCCCTCCCTACACACTGATTTTCTCGCCCCCTTTGCCCCTTTTTTTTTTATCAAACATCATCATTCTCAATTTGCTTTAGATTTATCTATCTTATTTCCTCTCATTATCGTCGACTATCTCCCTGCGTGTTTTATCGTTTTTTTCCTTTTTGGGCGTGTTAAGGGTTTGGGCGTGTGCGCAATATTTTTTCTGTGTGTACGGAAGGAGGCGGAGCAGGATTAATGGCTGATAGCAAGGCGGAGCTTACACTGAAAAGGATGGATTCCTTTAAAGCTAAAGGTATACCACACCCTTTTTCTTATGTTCTTTAAAACTGTGTTTTCAGTAACGTTCGCCGCTCATTTTCGTGTCTGTTTGGCTTCTGATGAAGACATGTAATGTGTGTTTTAGGGTTTTTAATTTAATGACAGATTGTTGGGGGCGTCGGTGCATTTCGTTTTTTTTTCTTTGTTT
This sequence comes from Taxus wallichiana var. yunnanensis, assembly GCA_018340775.1. Classification (NCBI taxonomy): domain Eukaryota; kingdom Viridiplantae; phylum Streptophyta; class Pinopsida; order Cupressales; family Taxaceae; genus Taxus; species Taxus wallichiana. The sequence continues at coordinate 384,173,556 of CM031234.1, read as the reverse complement.
GATTAATGGCGGGTTTAGATTTTTCTGCATTGCCGGCACCGGTTTACGGAATACCCATTTCGATTAATGCTGTTTTGAGGTTTAAATGGGAATTAGGGTTTTGGGTTGTGACTGTGTTGTTGATTTTTATGCTTTAAAATTAGGGTTTTAGAAATGGCTCTATTATCTTCTGGATTGGGGGTTACAATTTTCTGGAGGAATTGTGAGCCAGGTCACGGGTTCGAGTTCTGTCGCATTTTTACATAGGTTTTAGCTTTGAGCAATAATACACATGGTTTCGGACATTGGGGATCCAGTGATTAGTGCTTAAATGCCTATTGATAATACTATGTAACAGAGCCTAGTGTGGATCGAGATAACCCGCGGCGATCAAGGTTTTTGCAAGAATCTAGCTGCTTGAAGAAATGACTGAACCGTTCAATGCAGAGATAAGCTGATTGTTGGAATATTCACGAATGGGAAACAATCAAAACCACTCAGAATTGTTCTTGTGGGGGAGCGGATGGGTAATTACTTTTGAGAAAGGGTCAATTTAACGCCACTATAAAATGGTGCTGGTTTTTGGTTGGTAGGTTGCATTTACCCACTCCTGGCGACATCTTTCTCTCTACGAAGCTATAATATGCGATTGCAAGTTGTTGCATGAATGCAAATGGCTGATGCAGGTGGAGCATTTATATTCAGTGCATGTGTTTTGGAACTTTATAATATTTAGCACACACATCGTCGCTCCAAAGATTTTATGCAGTTAGCCCATTATGTTTCCTGGTTGTTAGAGCCAATACCTGTATACTGTTGGCAGTTATTTGAATTAACTGTGAACAATTGTTGTGTCTCAAGATAATCACCTGGACGCAGAACTTTATCGGTCACCAGCGCCTTAGCTATATACATATACATATATATTTTTATTTATTTGTATGTAGCTCAGTTTAGGGATTTTGGGCTTTACGTTCAGAAGAGATGTCTACTTAAGTCTACTTAAGATGCGTATGCTTTGAAATTAGTAAATAATTTTTCATGTTATTGATGATAAGAAAAGAAAATTCGCCTCTTGGCTTATTAGTTATAGTCTGAGCTTGCCTTTTGACCATATTTGGTTATCCTTTTTTATGATTGATAAATTGCTCCCTTTTAAGTAAGGTATGGGTTTGCCTTCACCTTACCTCCATAGCTTGTTGTCACTGAAAAGCTAAGTAGCTGATATGTTTTGGATACGGGAGTGGGTACAGAGTATCTGATACGCAGATACGGCGTTGGATACGGCAGTACAAAAAATATGTAAAAATTAAGAAATATATAAATTTCAGCCTTCTAAATACATTATATACATTTCCATTAAAATAAAAACGTTAAATTAAATTTATATAATAAAAACTAAAAAAACTATAACATAAAATTATAAGAAATGAGTTATATTCTATAAGTTATTAAAAAACTATAATATCTAAATTATACGAACTGAAATCCCACACAAATATTAATACTTTATAATCTATTAAAAACGTAATAAAAAAATCAAAAGTTATACAAACAAAAGAAAATCTTAATGAATAAATAATATTAAAAAATCAATTTAAAAAAACGTATAACCTAACCTTGCGCCAATAAGGGGAATAAATTAATAATTGCATGGTAATCCCATTCCCGTGCCCAAGAAGAAGCGACTGAACCAAAACGGAAAACGGAAAGGGCAAAAATACGACAGGGAAGATATAGACACACCACAGCGAAGATATAGACACGTCACACACCACAATGATTAGATCACAGGGCACTTTCCCGTACCCTGGCCGCTCCGTCGCCGCTCCCGCTCCCGCGCCGCTCCAGGAACGTTTCGAGCACCCTGGGGTGCCATATTGGCTACGTAGCTGAAAAGGATTATTTCTGGGCAAATATTTGAACATACAGTTTCAGCATGTGCCATTTATTGCTGCAAATTAGATTGGTCATTCATTGAAAGTCAATAAAAGTTTGTTTGTACACAACTGTTTTTTTTTGGGGTCCTCAGTGGAGAAACTAGCATTGTTTAAGGCTTTTTAGTTTTTTGTTCCTAGGTAAATAGGCAACGATATGCAAGGGAGGCACCATAGTGCACTGTGAGGGAGATCGGTTGGCTGAGAGCTACATTTTTTGAGGGGTTTCTATGTTACAAAAATCGACCTGGGACTTGCAGCTAGACTTTTTCCTGGTGGGGTCTGATTAATCACCTTGTAGCACAATCAGTGTGGGGGCATTCCCAGCGAGGTTGAACTCTTGTCGTCATATGCAATTGCCCCCACCTTCCCATTACGCCATGGCCTGCCGGAATAGGTTCTTTGCTGTTGCTGGATACACTGGTCGATATATTTGTTTAAAGGGAACATTTTGTCTGCTTACGCTTAAACAAGGTCACAAAGCAATGCTAATTATGTTATTCTAGATATGATAATGGTCCTAGGATGGACTGTAGTACACAATCAATGATTCTCCTAAGCTATAAATCTCCAATGTAAGTCAAAAACTACAGTATCAATAGTGTCTGGCATAATATGACTTTGCTCAGGCAACCAAAAAATGGATGGATATCTTATATCAATTTTTGGAAACCCCATAGCAACCAAGCTCACCGTTCGGCACTGTCACTGTTATATTTGATACACAAGTTGATGATAGTATTTTGAAGTCAAGGTTGTTCACGTTAGCAGCGTAGCTGCTTGGAACTTATCAACTCTGCAAGGTTGTTAGGTTTGGAAATGCTTGGGTTTATGTTCATACAAACGAAAGAAACATCTGTCATATATTATGATCAAAATTTCATAGATTCACATTTTTTTATTGGTGAGAAAGTTTGACTTTTTGAAGCATAGAGAGATTAAATGTTCTCCAGCAATGTCAGGAGTCATTGCAGCCTTATTGTTCTGTTGTTTTTCTATGTTTTTAAGGTGTGCCAAAGTTAGATTGCTAATGTCTTTACTCACATCCCTTTCAATCTTGATAAACTAAAACATAATTGAACAAGATGTTGTACAGAACCCAAATAACTGTGGTTTGCCTATGCTTGCTTTTGTTATCTAGTCTATTGTTTACAAAGGACTTGACATGCAACACAGAGAGGTGGTAGCACGAAAGGAAGAAATGTCTTTCTCCCACTGTATGAAATACTTGCTCTCTTCTTCTTCCCTTTCTATGAAATACTTGTAGGAACATTCGCACACGGGTCTTGATATATATTTGAATACTATTTAGTCCTGGCAGCATCCTTGTAACTGGTACCCTTGTTAGAGCTTTAAATGTAGTGCCTTAGCATATTCTCATGCTATCATTACTCTTCCCCAGATTCCATGTGATATTCTCAACAGTGAATTATTTACATCAAATTTTCTGTCGATTCTTTGTAATAATCTTGCTAGTGACATCAATTTGTAAGCAACATAATGCATCTTAGCTGAAAAGGGCATTCAATTTTTTTAACAAAGTCAAGATTCTCTTCTGGCAAATCATGAATCTAAACTAGTGCAAAGTTAAGCATCCTATTATAAGGGTGGTATTTGAAGAAGGAAGTAGTGTATATGTGATACACTATCTTTTCTAAAAACCTCTAGTTTCTTTGGTTTCATCAATATCGCTTCTTAGATTCTGCTTCCATTGTTTGAAGACAGTGAATGAGTTTCAGGCAGGCCTAAAGAGAATATCTCTTATTTCAAAGGATGGTGTATATAGAGTTGAAAATAAATTAGAATATTTAGTGAAGTTCTTTCTCCTAACAGTACCATAACGATGAAAAATTAATATTCAGTGCATTCTAATTCATAAAACGTGTAGACATCTAACTTGTAAATTTTTAAATTATCACTGGTTTTTAATCATTTCCATATTTTCATGGATTTATAACTGACTATGATGCATGAAATAAATGTCTGTAGCTGTTGTCAAATACCTCATACTTAATACATTACCCCCATCTGATCCAACAAGGATTTAGCCTCAATGGTGTCATCACCATGTCATTGCCATTCTCTTTAGGCATATCAAAGATCTTAAGTGGCATCCCATCCAAACTTACTATCTTTTTGGGCACCCTCATCCTATGCCACAAGGTTCAGCGAATTTTTCGCTTGAAGTTCGAAATTCGCCGAACTTATAAAACCCATACAAAAATCGTTAAAATTCGCCAAAAAATTCGCAGGTAAAGGGCTCTCTGCATTTTTCATTCCATTTGTTCGCTCACCTGCAAGTCCTGAGCGGGAAACAAACTAAAAACGTGGGACCAAGGCATTAAAATATGTACAGATCGCTGGGGTTCGATTTTAGGGCCTGTTCATCTCTCTTTCGGTGTATTTTTGCTGCTTCTAGCCACGATGCCTTCCGCCATCACTACAAATCTGCAACCCCAACCAGTGGCTCACGATTAATCGGCGGAGAATGTTGCCCTTTGTGCCCTCCCTTTTGTGCCCTCGATTTTGTGCGTTGCTTCCCACAGAAGTTAGACGGGAGAAGTTTATTTTTAATCGCTATGTCAAGGTTTATATTTTTATTTTAATATTCTTTTATTTTAAATTTTAATCGAGTCAATATTTGTATGTTTTGACTTTAATTGTTTATTTTAATGTTATTAATGTTTTTTTATTTGTTTACTTTATTTTAATGTATATATATATATGTTTTAATTTAATTTTAATTATTTGTTTTTATAAAAGGATATTTGTTTTTATTGTTTTTGAAGTATATATTTTTATTATTCGAACTTAATGGCGATTTTTTTTCGAACTTCATCTATGAGATGAACTTGAAACAAATTTCATCCTCGCCAAACTCCAACTCGAACCTTGTGACATAGTTCTCATCCACGTCAATTTCCGTGGAATTGTCTAGATTGACATCCTAACATGTAACTAGGCATTTTTTTGTTGTCTTTATATGTTGTCTAGTCTATTTTGAGGGGAGTAAATTAGGATTTGTAAAAGCATTTAGGTTCAAAACAAGCGAACAATAAGCCTCTTCTGCTGCTCTCTGTGAGTATTGGTGAATGGGGACTGGTCAATACCCCCTGAAAATGAGGAATGTCTCGAGCGTCTCGTATTGGCCTAGGGATGACCCGAACATTTTGTTTCCATCTTATACAAAATAGAATTACTCAGATATGTAGTTGATGTTCTCCAGTCCTTGTCCCTAAGGAACAAGAGAAACTTGTTTTTCAATATCCCATTGGAAACTTGAGTTTCCTCGTAAAACCGATGGATTTAATTTTTATTTTACTGAACAAACAACAAAGATATACTATTGCAAAAATGGTCAATTTCTTTAAGTTTACACCTAAATTTAATGGCACGTGAAGTACCAAAATTCCCTTCTGCATAATACCTTGCAACATCTGCTAGATAAGATATGGGTAAAGGTAAAAGGCTGATCTTTAGGTCATGGTCAAGATAGATGCCAATTTGGTGCATGAGACCTCCCTCATGGAAGTGCACAAGGTGATATCTTTTCCTTTTACCTTAATTAATTGCTCAAATTTTGCATATATGTGTTATGATCTCATTACCTAGTTCGGGAGTAAACACAAGCCTTGACAATCCACACATGCCTGGAGTCATTACACCTACACAGTACAAAAGCATATATTTTTGGTTTTTGGATTCTTTTCTTTTGTTATGCATTCATTCATTCCCGTTGACTCCATGAACAATCTCAGTAGTTGTCTGAACTTTGCCAATCCACATTTACTTATATACGATCAATATAAGGGGTTTCACTCTGACCTATATGGTCCCTATGAATTGGACCAAGATGCTGATAGGCAATCAGTTTCCATAAGTTAGCCACTCACTTCTGCGGTCAACTCATTCAATTAGATTAATCATAATTCATAACTATCCATCACTATTTGAGTGTGCTCCTGACCAACCCCAAATTAAAGACTGTCAACCTTGGTTTGAGTCGGAAATTGTCTATCTGATGGGGTATTTATTAGTATCAACACTGGAACTCTGTATGCAAAACAGATCCAAGTTTGGAGATAGAGCTCATTAACTTACTGGGCTGGCACAACCAGGCTTCCCAATTTGACAATCAATCTTGCAAATGGGAGTGAAAAGCTAAACATATAAGGAACTTGGAGTGAGGCACCAATACAAGACCCATCAATAGAAGGAACCAAATGCGAAGCTCCTATCAGTTGTGTAAAGACACATTTGTGTGTTTTTTCTAGCTTTCTCATAAGTGATATCCAAGTCATCTGTAAGTGGAAGAAAATCAGCATGTTTTCCATATTGAAAAAACTTGATGGTCCAGAGGGATGAATGCTTACGTTCAAGCTGTTCATAACTAATATTAATCAGCCACAAGCATTGCCACCTTGCTGAGAAAGTTATTATATGTCTGAAGGCCTCCAGGTCCTGTCCAGTGTCAAAATGAGTTTGTTTTATCTTTATCTATCAAGATATGAACCAAATCTTGATCTTCTGATACTCTGCCAAAGGTATTGCCCTTTGGATTTGGAATTCCTGTTGCAGGAATGATTGGTTCTAGGCAAAAGTTGTGAGAAAATAAGCATTAAACTGAAGTAGATTTAAATTAGGGGAACCATTCAGGAAACCAGACTCTTGCGAGTTTTAGTCTATAGAAATATTTTTCCTGCTGTTGTTGCTTATTAGGTCTTCTGCAAGTTGTTTAAACTTTGAAGTTTAAACCATGATACTTGATGCTGGAAACATGTGTTGTAAAAAAAGTTTATCAGAACTGATTATTACCCTTTATTCGATTCTTATGCTTCACTCAGTGTTGCAAAAACTAGGTCCTATTGAATTTCATGGTCCTAAATTCTTATTTTCGAGCAAACCACACAGGGTTGTACTGGACTATGTATGTTATAAATTATGAATGAAGTTTTGAAATTAGATCCAGATAGCTAAATGGCCGTACAAGTCTTCAACATTTATTATTTAACTAGGCTACTTAAGATTCTTCAAATCCTGGGTTGTTTGACATATATGTGTGTGTGTGTGTATAATGACATTGAGGTTGGTATATATATGTGCTCACACACACATACATGTATATGTGCACACACACACACACATAGTGGCAAGGGGGCTTGTGAGAGTGGTTATTGTGTTTTTATTGAATTTATCTTCAAATGCTATGCTGATATTTATCTTTGAAATGGTTTCAGATCTGCATGGCATTGAGAACTCCATTCCCTTGTCCCCCAGTGGCTGCTTCCAAAGCCTGTAGAGAATAAACCAGGAGCAACAGGGGTATGTTCTTATCTTGCATAATTAACTTGTATGTTATTCAGAACTATAATTATTCTACATTGATGTTTTGCATTGTATATACTTGCTTTATTCCTCCAGTTAAATTTTTTGATCTTGAAATATAATTACTGGGTTTTATAAACTTCAAGATTTTCCTGTTTGTTTGTACAGGAGGTGTGTTTATGTTTGTTTCAGAGACTATGTTTATATATAGATCGATTTTACAACAAAAATTCTGTTGAGATATCATGCTTTTTGGAGAGAACCTCAGTGTGATTGTGTTCGGCTTTATATGCTGAGATGATTTTTGATGGATGCAGCTATAAGGTACTGTTAAATTCTATATCAATATATTGATGCACTTGGTTGAAATGCAGGATCATCCTGTGATTTGTAGCCCCAATCATGGAAGTCGCCATGAGTTTTTAGGTAAAGTGTCTGGGAATGGCGAAGAAACTTCTGATACAGAGAAAAGGAAAGATATCTGGCGATCTACTTCCGTGGAAGCTGAAACAATGCGCCGTGAGCATTGGCGGGATGAAGAAAGAGAGAATACTAGTGTTAGAAGGGATCGGTGGAGAGGTGAGAAGGACTTGGGAGACCATCGCAGATCAGAGCGCTGGGAAGAAAATCTTATGGGGAGAAGTCCAGGGAAATAAGACGTCTTGCTTCAGATCGTTGGAGTGACACTGGAAGTCGTGAAACTAATTATGAGGCACGTCGTGAGAGTAAGTGGGATACTCGTTGGGGACGAGAGGACAAGGATACAGAGAACCGCCGTGAAAATGGTTAGAACCTGGTAAGGATGTGGAAGGGCAACGAGAGAAAGGTTTGCTGATGGTGTCTGACAATGGTAAGGATTCGGAAAGGGAAACTGAGCACAACTCTCGCCCTGGAGGTCAAATTCTCTACAAAACCGTGCACGTGGTGAAGGATCTTACCTATCAACTCCCACCCCAAACAAAAATGCTCAGGGCTTTTCCTTTGGTAGGGGCGGGGTGATCTGGCCAGTCCAGGCTTTACAGCTGGTCGTGGCCGAGGAAATCATAGTGTGAGCGGTTTAGTATATAATTCATCTAACTATAGTCCTCTTGGTGCATCTTCAGAAAGGTGGGACACTAATCTCGGAAATGGATCTACATTAAAGTATTCTAGGGCCAAACTATTGGATATTTACCGAAGATGTGTCATGAAACCTTCTTTTGCAAGACCACCTGATGGATTTAGCGAGCTTCCATTGCTTACACAAACAGACACTTTGGAACCATTGGCTCTTTCTTCCCCAGCCCTGAAGAGGAGGTAAAAGGAATTTCTTTTGTTTTCTCAAAATCCCTAGTAAAACCTTGGCATAATGTTTTGTGCTGTTGGATGATTAGTTTGTTTACAACTCATAGTAAGTATGTTTCTGCTTCACATTTTTGTCAGGCTATTATAGACGGAATGGATAGGGGAGATATTGTATGTAGTGGGGCACCGCAATATTCTAAAGATGGGACACTCAACCGAAACCGTGATGATGTGTTTCACAATCGAAGGCAAAGACCTGGTATGATATCCTTCATCTTTTGGTTTTCTTGTTTCTTTGTATCGGTACCTACAGTAACTGAAATTTTTGTTTTGTCAAAATGTAATTATTCTTATTGAAGTCCACTGAAATTTTAAGCAGGTAGCAGGGGAGATGAAATTTCCACAATGGATTCCCATGGGGTAGAAGAGAACCCCAGCGATTCTAAAGTCAACAATAGTAATTATAAAGATACTGACATAATTGACAAGGGCACAGATCTCTTTTTGAGGGATTTGAGGATTGGAGAAATTCAGGAATGGCAGCCTTTGGATGATACTGGCATTGATATTGAAGGTATTCCTTTTGTGATGAGTGGAATTCTGGATCTTTCCATTCGTTTGAATCATAAACCTTTTGAATTAATGACAGCTTTATGAATATAGTTTGGATTGGGTGAATATTGGTAGCCTTTTGAATTTCGGGGATAATTCAAATATCACTACAATTTGTTTTTATTTTTGGTCACAGGCTCCAAGAGTGAAGAATTGCACCGCAGGCATAGAGATGGTTCTAGTCAGGTTTCTTCTACTCACATTAGCGGGTCTCGGAGGTCAGGAGTCGCTACAGAAGAATTACAGGGACCCTTACATGATTGGCAGGACATTAAATCTGAAATTCCATCACAAGGATCTAATGCTAAGGATGCAGTCTGGACAAGGTCTGTGGTGGGTAGAGATCATGATAATGAAAAGAATGTCCCAAGAACATTGGTTTCTAGGGAAGATGATATTGGATGGAACCTACGTGAAACTCTACAGGCTGACACAAATCGACTTAAATACCAACCCTCAATGGGAAGCAACAGGATGCTTGCCAGTGAAGGCACTAATGTCGAGCGGGAGAAGGCAGGTGCTAGAGAAGGTAATCGACACATTCCACCAGAAGAGTTGTCCCTAATTTACAAAGATCCTCAGGGTGATATTCAAGGTCCGTTCTCTGGGGCTGATATGATTGGCTGGTATGAAGCTGGATATTTTGGTATTGATTTACCAGTTCGTCTTGAAACTGCCCCAGTAGATGCTCCTTTCAAATGCTTGGGAGATGTTATGCCACACCTGCGGATGAAAGCGAAAGCTCCTCCTGGGTTTGGCATTCCCAAACAAGGGGATGTTACTGATGTAACTAATGCCACGAAATTTGGTTTCCTTGGAAAGGTACAAGGCAATATTATTGGCAGCGGCTTTGAGCTTTCTAAGAATGAGCAGAAAGGCAAAATGGATGCATTAGAAGCTGAGAAAAGTTTTATGGAATCACTTATTAGTGGAACTTTCAAAATGCTCAGCCAGTTGAACATGTTGAAGGTTGTTTACTATGACACTTTATAGTAGTGAATGAATTAATTTAGTTTGCATCAAATTTATCAGGTTCTTCTTATACATAAGAAATTAGTGATAATTTCATGGTTCAAATACTGTTACATTTTTGAGGTTTTCTGGTATATACTTATGTAAATATTTTGCATTAATTAATTTTTTTCCCAAAAATAGGTTTTATGTGATTCCCTTAAACATTTATTCTGACTTGTGCTTCTTGTATAGGAGTTTCTCATGGATTTCAAGGGCTTAGTCAAGGGGGAACTCTATCAATTGGAGCAGAAAGTGGATTGGACATGAACTATGGAATTGGTCAGAGGATGTCTCCATACCATTCTGTGGAACGACAGAAATCTCTCCCAAATCTTTTTCCTTATGCCTGGTCAGCAGGAGATCCACCATCTCTGGTAGCTAACTCTGAAACTGTCACGGATACTGCAAACTCATTGCCTCAATTCACTAATATAGCATCAGACGCTTCTCATACCATCTCTCATGGCAATCAACATGGAGACATTATGTCTATTCTGCAGGGTGTTTCAGATACGTCTGTTGTTTCACCTATGAATAAAGCAGTCAATCCGTGGGTAAACTACGGAGACACACAGTCTCGAGGCGGTCTTGGTCATGGTGGTTTAGACATCCCTCGTCAAGATCAGGTAGATATGCACCATCTACAGCGATTCAATCCTGTTCAATCTGCATTTCAATTGCAGCATCAGAGGCAGCAGCAACAACATCAGCCACTTATGCAGCATCTAATGTCACCCCCTAGAAAATCGTTCAGGCGGGGTTCCACGGGAGCAACTTTTGCCTTCTGGCTTACAAGATCCCCATACTTTAAGTTTAATTCACCAGCAACAACAACAACAGCTTTTACTCTCTCAGCTTCAACTACGCTCTCAAGCTTCTTTGCCATCACAAGTTTCCCTCCTTGATCAGTTTTTGATGCTTGAACAGAAAAAACAGCAGCAGCAGCTCTTACCTCAGGTTCTCTTGGAGCAGATAACACATCAGCATCGTCAGGAGCCATCTTATGACCGAGTACAGGCATCTGGATCCATGGGAAGTGCTTCTACAGATCATCTCATGTTTAGGCAACCTAATGATCCATTTATGATGAATGCCAAGTTGCCACAGCAGGCACCTTCTCCTCAACCTTCAGTGATTGACAATCTTTTCAACCTGATGAATCAGCAAGCTTCTAAAGGAACAAATCTGTCCCAGCAGGTTCAATTGGAGGAAAATCTGAAACTCAATCAGGTGGCATCATTTAGGCCACAACAAAGTATAGTTGGGGAAAGTCAGCCGTCTCCTGTTTGGGGAGTTACCGAGCAAGAAAAATTTGACAAAATTCGGGCATCATCTTTTATGCCTACATGTGAAATCTTAGAACAGGTTTCAAAGGAGCAACAGATGCTTCATCAATCAGGCAAAGGTGGCAGTAATGTTTCTGTTTCAAATATGTTAACAGAGTCTATAGATGATTCACAGTTAGTAGTACCACAGGCAGAAATCATGTCTGATTCAGTGTCCTCAAGAAATGTCACTGATGTAACAACAGAAAAAGACATGGCAATGACTGAACTTTTGACAAGCTGTGTGTGTGATCCTTCAGTTAGCTACAGCTCTGAACATGTTATTGAGAAGAACATGAAGCAGAATGAGGTGAAAGGATCAATGACTATTCTTGTTGAAGAGCCTACTTTACAGGAAAAACGACCTAGAAATGACACAGAAGTAGCGATTGAAACAAATTTGACAGAGGCACACGAGGTGAAGAAAGGCACCGAGAGAAAATCCCGAAACAAAAGAGTTCTAAAATGCCCTCTGAGAGACATAAAGGGCAATCTGAAGTAACCAATCGCCAGGAGGCAAAGCAAGAAACTGAAATTCCAAGAGAGGTCACTCAAAGTCTACCTTCTCAAGATACAAACCTATCTTCTGTTGTTCATGTCCCTCTTTTGCAATCATCAATATCCCAAATTCTGCCTGCAGCTGGATTGACTTCTATCTCAGAGGATGGTCTAATGTTTGATAGGGCTGCTGCGGCTAATGTTGAGTTGCTATCCAAAAATATAGGGGCATCCTCTTTATCCCAGCGTGCCTGGAAGCCTGCTCCATGTCCAAAGCCAAAGTCTCTACTAGAGATACAACAGGAAGAACAGAAACAAAAAGCAGAATCGGAGAAAGTTGTTTCTGAAGTTACCATTTTGTCAACAGCAACTAGCCTGTCATCTCCTTGGGGTGGAGCCATAATTTCTTCGGAAAAATCTATAAGAGAAGTTCAGCAGGATGTGAATGGTGATGCTCCAAGCATCTTACGCTCTGGTTCTGAGAATTTGGACAGCGGTTCTGTCAGAACCAAGAAGAGCCATTTGCACGATCTGCTGGCAGAAGAAGTTCTGGCAAAAACGAGTCAGCAAATTCCTGAAACATCTGTCACTGCCAATGTGGAGAAGCCTTCTGAGCTAATGCCTATAGCTGCACTTTTGCTCCCTACAGAGGTCTCTACTGGAGAGGATAGTGAATTTGTTGAGGCCAAAGAGACAAAGAAGAGTCGTAAGAGGGCTAACAAGGGGAAGAATGCAGCAGCAGTTAAAACAACCACAGTTACTTCTTTTGAGCCTCCTGTGCCATCTGTGCTAGTTGAGAAAAACAAAAATGTCCGCCAAGTTCAGCAAGATAAGGAATTACTCCCTGTTCCACCTTCGGGTCCATCACTTGGAGATTTCCTGCTATGGAAGGCAGAATCTTCGAGTCCTCCACCGGGTCCAGCTTGGTCTGTTGATACAGCAAAGCTTACTAAAACTGCATCGCTGAGGGAGATTCAGAAAGAGCAGGAAAGGAAGCTTTCATCATCGATGCAGCCCCAGCAACAGGTCGTCACACCTCCTAAAGTGCACGCAAGTCGTAGCTTAAGTGGAAATAGCAGTTCGCGGTCATTGCCAAAATCTGCGACTCCAACACAAAGCATTGCTATCCCCATTAGTTCTTCAAGGGCTAAGCCCGAAGATGAACTCTTTTGGGGTCCTGTTAACCCAACAAAGCAAGAGACTGAACAGTACGTGTCTTGTTCCTTATCTTTTGCAAAACAAGCCTTAATTATTGTGCTTTCGGGACAAGGATTATATTATGCTTCATTATATTCATAATATTAGGATAATTTGTGTGGAGAGGCTCATTTCACACCCCACATCAACTTGGGGTTTTAGTGGACGTGGATGGTTGGGTGGGTACTTAGGGAACAAGAAGGTTGGCGTCTATAGAGATATGTAACTCTTAATAATAAAAGCTTAGTCACAAGGTTTGTGTTCGTGTTCGACCACGATAAAATTTGAAAGAAATTCGACAAGGATAAAGATCGCCTAAAAAGTCGTCATTAAGTTCGAAAAATATAATTTAATAATAAAATATATTTTAATAATTGATAATTTTAATCTAAAATAAAAACTTAATCTAATTAAAATACTTAATTTTTTAATCTAATTAAAATACTATAAATTAAAACAAAATTTAATATCTAAAATATTCATTAACTAAATACCTAAAATATTCATTAACTAAAACGCCTAAAATATTCATTTAAAAGTTAAAACCTAAAAGCAATACTTAGAAAGTTAAAAGTTAATACTAAACAAAATTATAATAAAAACTTAAGTAACTTTAAATCGTATATGCTATTGCTTTATAACAAATTAAATAACCTAAAACTTAAAATATAATGTTTTATTAAAAAAACGTAAAACCTAAAACTTAAAATATAATTTTGTATTTAATAAACCTAAAACCTAAAACTTAAAACATAATATTTTATTAAAGAAACGGGAAACCTATACGAATGAAACCTAAACTATAATAGTGTCTGCCGGGTACGTGGTTGAAGAAATATGAGACAAGCACAGCTGCACGTTTCTGTCGAAGGTGTATTGAAATCCAATGAAAAATGTGTGCGAGTGCCATCATGTCGTCTGTGTAAAGCTGTGTTTCCCTTCTTGCGTCATCCTGGTCTTCCCCGCCAGCTTTGTTCGATTTTGAAGGCTTGTCCAGTTCATATTTTGAAACGTATAAGTGGCTAGGGCACAAAAAAATGTGGGTTTTTGTTTCTACCTTTGTCTGAGGAAATTTTTAACGATTTCTAGATAAAAATAAGGGAAAATGCATTCCGTATGAATTTATTGACGATTTTGAACGAATTTTGATTGTTTTAATGAAATTCGCCGAATTCTGAACTTTCCCATTGAAATTCGGTGAATCCTGCGACTTAGATAAAAAGAACACTTTGTAAAGAAAGTAGCACATTCGAGCCTTGACATTGACCATAGCATGTGCTGAGTGGTATCTAAATGTCTCGAGGTGGTAATCCCACTACAAGTGTAAGAACATAGGGATTGGCACCTGGAGTCTTTTAGATACCACTCGCACATGCCAGGTACATGTTAGGATGGATCTGTTTCAGTGTAATAATATTTTTTACTTCCAACTTACCAAACAAAAATATATGTCACTGTGAATGTTTAAGTCCAAAGATTTAACTCAGTTGATGTCATTTATATTAATCATCAATTAATTGTTATATCATTTGTTCTACTATCAATAGATATTATTTCTTGTCTGGTTTTATTTGTTTTTTGCTCATCATTCTTTGCCAATGGTATGTTGGAGCGTCTATTCCTTGCAACAATCAAATGGTTATTTTTCATGTATCTTGTATTATTTCTTTCCATGTATTATGTCTGAATGGTTTTTAGTGGGAATTTCTTTTCCTTTCAACAATCAAATGGACATTTTTCATGTATCTTGTATTATTTCTTTCCATGTATTAGGTCGGAACGTTTTTGGTGGGCATTTGTTTTAAGGTGTCTTTGTCCTTGCACAAGCATCTTGCTAGGATCAATATGGCATTTGAGTTGAGATCTTTTCTTAGCTTCTTGAATGCACTCTTGTTCATGTGTGAAGGGTTGAATTGCTTGCTTGATAATTTTGAACTTCTGTTCTTCTCCTTGTAAGAACCTCTATAATTTGGAGGTTAGAATGTAATAAGTTTGCTGTAGGCAAAGCAAAGTCCATTTATTAATGTTTTATATAATTTTGTTTTTTGCTTGTGATGGTTGGGGCCATGTTTTGACAATTTTCTAGTGTTTTGGGTTTCTTGTTGGCAAAAATCTTACTTTGTTGAGATTTCCTTCAGGCAATAATGTCCCCTGCTTTTTTCTTTGGCCCAATGTTACTTTCTGCATGCTTATCCAATTATTGTTCCAAAAATCACTGTCCTTTTCATCTTTGTCTGGAATTTTTCTAACAGGACACTCGGTACTTCTGTATGTATCTTCTGATACCCTATACCCAGTTTTTATTATTTAATCTATTTTGTTTACTGAGGCTCAACTACATTAATAGACAAGAGGGTGTGGTGTGTATAGAGATAGTGTAATAGAGTGAGATGTTAATAAAAAAGGCTGACCTTAAATTTGACTATATATGACCATCATAGGGCAGTTTAAACCTTAAATTTGATGCATTTGACTGTCACATCGATGTTTTTTTCTCAATATCTTGGGCATAAAGTGTTGTTTGCAGCCTGATTATTTTTTCCAGAAAGATATTTCAAGCCTGGAATGCATTGATTGAGCCCATTTATCACCAGTCAGTGGGAAACTCAAGGAGAAGTTAATAGAGTCTTTAATTACCTCGAGATGAAATCACTCCGTGATTTTTAGATGTGTGGATTTAAGACATCTAAGCTATTTTAATGCTTTGTGACTCCTTTATGCAGTGAAATATCTTACCGTAAGGATTATGAAGACCTTCCTCAGGAGGTCCAAACAGTTTAAAAAAGAAAAGAAAAAAAATTATGTAAATGTTCACCAATGACTACAAGCAAGTCAATGAGACTTGAAAATTCTCCCAATTACAGTAGAAAGTGCTAGGTTTTACAGTAGTTATGATATCTCTTGGTGCTAGCATTGAGACGATTAACAAATGTCTGTCCATACATTGGATCATATAAAAAATATTATCAGTGGCTTTTCAAAGCTTGCTGCCACCCTGAAATATGTTTCGTTCTCGCAATATTTAAAATTCTGAGTGGGTTTACGGAAATATTTTTCTCGAGCCTGGCATGCAGCAGTGCAGCTAGATTGAGGCCATTTGTCACTAGTCAGTGGGAAACTCATGGAGAAAGTAGCGGAGCTGTTAATCAGTGGTAAGTAACAAATCCAAGATAGGCGCCTTGAGATGATATCTTTAGGCATTTTTTTATTGAATCCGAAGCTTGCACGGGTTAGGTGCACAGAATTATTAGGCTTAGCTACCAAGGACTGAGAGGTTCCATCCTGCCAAATTTGCCTAGGGCACGATGCCGGCATTGTCTCTTATTATTTTGTATCATCTTGGGATTTGTACCTTGGTGAATGGCTAGGAAACACCTTTTACACCATCATATGCACCATTGGACTACAACCCATTTGATATCTCTCGGTGTTTTTAGATGTGTATTTAAGATATCTAAGCTACTCCAATAATTTGGGACTCCTTCCTGCAAATTATGCACGGAAATATCTTATGTTTAGGATTATGAAGACCTTCTTGAGGATCTGTATGGTCAAAACAGTTTAGATGATTAGCATTTTATGACATACAAGGACCAAATGTTCTGTATGTCTTGACAGCAGCCTTTCAAATCTTGCTTCCATGCCCCTGAAATATGCTTTCTTTCTGGCAATATGTAAAATTTTGTGTGGGATTTCAGTATTAAAGATACTGGGGCCAAAAACCTACCTTATTGGAAAGCACATCTCTATACATATACTTCTAATAAATATAACCATATCAGGAATTGAAATTAAAAAAATCACATGCTAATACCAACACCACCCTTGCTGGAATTGCACATTGAATTTGAGGCTTAGATTGCACTAATCATCTCCATCTAGAGCATTCATAGAGTAAGGACTAAAGTAATAATCCCAAGCTAATAAGTGATATATTTTAAATGGCTTTCCGTGTGAAGAGCACTCACGTCTTTCTCCAACATCTAGGTTTTTCCTTCTATAGATTTCATAGAAATTTTTGAAATCCTTCTTTGCCATGTGGTGCTTGATAAAGGAATGGCTTCGTCCACCTTTCCTTCATAAGACTTCATTTTCATCTTGTATATGATATCCTTTTTATGCTAAAGATCCATTTCAACCTTGGACCAATCCCATATATATAGAGGATGCCTAGATATATAGGGGTGCCCCATATATAGTATAAATGAGAGAGATCAAGGCGTCTATATCTATATTTGACTTATCAATACAGCTTATCCCAGTGAATTCTATGGGCCAACCGGCCCAGAGGCGTCTCAAGCTCAAGCATTTACTTTTCTAGTTAGAGATCAACGTCTTGGAGCTAGTGTAGGGTCTGCCCAGGGGCCTACTGGTTTAGGTAAATATCTAATGCGTTCTCCTACTGGAGAAATTATCTTCGGAGGAGAAACTTCAGATAAAAATAGAGGGGCTATCCAGAGGGGCAAGAGACAAGGTATGGATAAATGGCTTACCGCTCACTATATGGCCTCCATATATAGGGGGAGGCCATTCAACGTTCTCGCCACCCCTCTTAATACAGTTTTATGGGGGAGCTTGTCAAGAAGATGATACTATATAGAATATATATAGTGGCGAGGGGGTCCCGGTGGAGAGAACATGAAATGGGAGGTGACTGCCCACCTATTGAGAAATCAGGGAGGTGGACGCCCTTCCCCCACCCTATGTATATCTTATATCTATGAATGAATGCAAGGCAGAGAGGTGGGCCTAGATCCAATCTATATAGTACTGCTCTCTCCCCACAGATCTTATCTTATCCCCCACATATAGAAGCACCCCCAACCATATATGGTGTGGAGGGTTTGTTAATAGGGCTTGGTGGCTCCATTGGCATAATAAGATGGAGGGAGTTGCAAGTAGATATCTGACAACCCTGGGCGTATGTCAAAGAGACAAGGAATATATGGAATGGCCATCTATATCTAGATACAGTAGGCTGCCATCTATATCTAGATATAGTAGATCACCGTATGTCTAGAGCAAAGTGCCCGACCCCATATATCTTATATTATAGTTCTAGATAGCCCCCACCCCATGTATAGTTATGGATAGGGCCTATTGTGGTGACGAGCGTCGACCCTCGAAACCCCTCTAACTATATGTATACGGAGTGGACTAAAGCTCCTTTCCCCCATATCTGTATAGGGGCATATAGGTATACAACAGTTGTTTCAGATGCGGGATTACATATGTGATATGATGCAATAGTTGGTTCAAATGGTCTGACATTTTTTCCCTCCCCATCCTATCTATCAGCCGTAGGTCTCAGCCGATCACCCCTTTTTGTAAGATAAGATATATAGGGAGGGGGCAGCAGGGAGGCTATAGTCAAGTGCATTAATGCCCGCCTCTATTATCTATATAGAGGGGCCTCTAGATAGATCTGGGGAGGGAGATGCCTGCCTATAGAAAGTAAAGGGGGTATGGTGAGACTAGATACCATACTGACCTGATCGGCCCTGAAGAGAGTGAGTTGCTCATATCCCATATATTTAGAGTGCCTATAGATATATGGGTGGCAGTCGAGTCCTGACCGGTTGGCGCCTGCCCCTATACCATATATATCTGGGGGCAGCCAAGGTATATAGGCCCCTCTCCTCTCTATATCTGCTATATGGGTTGGCCCCTATATATATATATATATTACTAGAAGATAAAATAAGGTTAGCATCCTGTCTGAAGTCATAGCTCCAACTGGGAACAAGTGGGTAGAGTGTTGAAGTGGCTGAATCAATTCATAAATAGGCCAGCTAGACTCACGATTCAGTCGAGACATAGATAGATAGGGCTGGTGAAGCTAGTGTAGTCCATTCCATCTATATGGCATGGGCCGGGATCTCATCGGCTCGGGAACTACAATAGATCGAGGGTGCAATAGAGGTTCCTCTCCCTTACTATATTCCCATCGATCTGACTACTGGCCTATCCGTTCTTCCCTATCTATCAGAGAATTGCATTGATGTGATGCTTGGAAGTGCGAGTGACGGAGGAGAGATGCATCTAGAATTGGCAACCAGATGATAGCAATTGTATTAATCAATCCAATTTATCAATCTTCTATAGGTTTCCTATGTACCTTACCAGGGGTTGTGAGTTTAGCATGTTGACCTTCGTCTATGTGATCTTAATCTTTTAAGATCTCCATAGATTTGTAAATAGATTCAAATTGACTCTGTTTCAGTCTATTCCATTTTATGAGCAAAAGTTGAGCCTCAAACGAGGTTAAAGAGCCAAAGACACCTCTGATGGCTTCATTCAAAAACAAGGAAAGCAGAAAATACCAAGGAATAGGATCTTTCCCAAAAGCTGAGGTGTGTGCAGAATTAAGATCCAAAACTTAGCACATCACTTCCCTATATAATCCAACCATGTCCTTTACTGGTAAAGTAAAAGGCTGATTAAGTCTCTCATAAGTGTTGTTCTTGTTCTTATGCATTCAGAAAAGAACAAAAATTAATGGCTAATCACCAGTGTAATTTATTTCATATTTAACACTGGTCAATTTGTGTGGCTCCAAATATGAATGGTTCTGTTCAGCTGAGATTTTCTTATAAGTGTTTGGTCTGCCTCGATTTTTTTAATTTTGGAATAGAGTTTAGAACCATCATTCTTCTTCCGTGTTAAATTATTTCTGTTTGTAGCTAGTTCCATGAGTGTCATTACAGCCTTAATGAAAACAAGCAATACAGCAAAAATGAAAGGACTTAGCCTTTGCTCAGAAGCTGAAATCTCAAGAATAAAGTTCCACCAGTGACTATACAGACTAAGGATTCAAACCGAGTATAAGACACCCCGTATGAGACTTCATTGTTCGTTGGTATAATAAAGTGCAGATCAAATTCTTCGTAAGCTTTGTTCATTTAGAATTTATGCACTTGCAAAATCGACAGCTTATTAACAGTCAGTCACTTGAGTAATGGGATCAAATTAGGAGTTTTTTAATGCAATGGAGGTAGAACTTTAAGTGGTCAACGCTTGGGTGTTCAATTTTATATGATTCTCCTTAGTTTGAGTTTTTCCTTTTAAGTATTTGGTCCACCTCCAAAGTTTAATTTTGGCAATGATTTTAGTTTGTACTGTTAGCTTCTTTTGTGGGCATTTTTGTCAATTGTATTATCTCTTCATATCTGAAGTGCAGAAGGAAAAATGTTTGTTGTGCAGGCCAGAGTTCCCATCACTCATTACTGGCAAAAGTTTGACGCCAAAAGGCAGTATGGGTAAAGCCTCATCTGGATTATCATTGTCACGGAAAGCATCTGCAGGGTTCACCACTGCTAACAAATCTTCCGACCTTTCTTTGTCATCATCAGTGAAAGGGAAGAAGCAGCTTGTTAGCAAATATTCTGGTAAGGATCAAGTGTGTTACATTTCAATTGCATTTGACTGCTAAATTTTTTTAGATGTTAGCACTTTACATCATGATCAGACACTGGTATGACTTATCTTGCTTCCGTACATCTTCCCCTTTGTTCCATGCAGAAGCAAAAGACTTTCATGATTGGTGCGAAGCAGAGTTATGTAGACTCATTGGTAATAATGGTATCCTTTATTTATGGATTATACTAATCCTGATTTTAGTTTTTGTTTTTGTTGCTGTATTTGGTAGCATTAATAACTCGTTGGATTTTGAACTAATGCTGATGTTGAAATTTTTGCACCCACAAGTTACTACCATCAAGCTTAGTTAAATGTAGAAATAGCTCACTAAATTCAGGACCTATTCCTACACCCTTTCTGTGTGTGACACGGGCTTAAATAAAGTACAATTATGAATTATATGTTTGGAGGATCAAAATCCTTTTTGGTAGCTTGGAAGTTTTCTTGAGTTAAGTAATTTCAATATTCTTCATCCTCTTGAGTATTTAGCTGCAACACCTGCTATGTTTATATGAGGCAAATACTGCTTGTTTGTGAGGACTGATTCGAAGGAATCTAATAACAGAAATGGTCAGTCAATACTTTTCTTCCAGTCACGCAACTAGAAAGTTTGTATTTCAATATTCTAATGTGTTCATGGCAGAGAGGGGTGGCCTGGGGATTTGTTCAAACATCAAACCCATCCATAGTTTTCACAAGAGGCCCCTTAAGATGCCTTAAATCATGAGATTACAGGGCCGCAGGCTAAAATATTCATTCCACTCATCAACCAGCTTAATGCATTCACATGAGGTAATAAATATACATCATAGATAACATTTGAAAACCATACAACAGCAAGAGAATCGCCAAACATGATATCTGTACACCCTTGACTTGGTGGGTTAGATAGATTATTAAGTATGAGTGCATAGTCACTGGTGGCTGGATAAAGTCCAGGGAATGCAAACTGCCGCAATTATCGGCTTGCAAATCTCCTTAGTTATTAGAACTTTACAAGCAACAAAAGGGCTTGAGTGAACTCGCCTTAATGTGCATGCAAGATAATACAATAAGAGTGATATTGAAAAGAAAGGAGATCACTACGAAAGTGATTCTTATCAACACAAAACTGGAGATATAAGATGATGTAATGTTACCATTTCACACTGGATTTTAACAGCTATACATAATGACAATGCGTTCAAAAACAGAGATTCAAAGTGGTCCATATAAACAAATATAGTATATTTTATTATAAAACCATCGGGGCACCCGCATAAATACTTCTCTATGAAACTGTCAAATAATAGGACTGTTATAGGTATAAAAGGTACTTTGAACACAGTCTTCATGATCTTCATATAATTGAGCAGGAAATGTTTGAATTGCTCCTCCTGCCCCCTTGTATGCAGACCTCAAAATATTAATAAGTACTAGAACGAGTGCTCACTGGTGGCTGGATAAAGTCAAGGGCATGGAAACTGCCCTAGATATGGGCTGGCAAATCTCCTTAGTTATGTAAACTTCACAAGGAACCAAAAAGGGCTCGAGTGAACTGGCCTAATTGTGCATGCAAGATAATACAATGAGAGTGATATTGACAAGAAAGGAGATCACGACAAGAGTGATTGTTGTCAACATGGAACCATAGGTATAAGAGGATGCAATGATACGATTTCACACTAAAGATTTTAACAGCCATACATAATGATAGTGTGTTCAAAAACAGAGATTCAAAGTGGTCCATATAAGCAAACATAGCTTATTTTGGTATAAAACCATCAGGGCACCCACATGAATGCATCCATGAAAGTTGAATCTATCTAATAATAGGATTGTTATTTGTACAAAATGAAT
Organism: Taxus wallichiana var. yunnanensis; assembly: GCA_018340775.1. Lineage (NCBI taxonomy): Eukaryota > Viridiplantae > Streptophyta > Pinopsida > Cupressales > Taxaceae > Taxus > Taxus wallichiana. Next base: position 384,151,127 of record CM031234.1, on the reverse strand, counting down.
TTGTAAGTTAGTCTTCATGATCTTCATTTAATCCTGGGGTCAAAGCCTGCTATGAGCAGGAAGTGTTTGAATTGCTTCTCCTGCGCCCCTTGTATGCAGCCCATCTTAGCCAGGACTTGATCCACCAGAGCTGCAGATGTGAAGTGTAAACATATGAATGAATATGAGAGAGAGAAGCTTCTGGTATTTTGTTTTGAGTCCTTTTGAATCCTGATGATGGATCAAAGAGTGTGATCCGAAATGTTGATAGAAATTTAATTCTACACAGTTTTTACCCAGAAGCTTCTCTTTCTCATATCAGCGTACTGGAAATCTCTCGTCTTTAATATGAATGAATAGTCAGAACTGTGGTATTTAGAGGCTGCCAATTCAAATCTCTGCCACCCGTGAACTCAGCAATTTGAGAGGCTGCCAGCCTGCCACTCATGAACTTGGCAATTTGAGAGGCTGCCACCCATGAACTTGGCAATTTGAGAGGCTTATGCTTCACTCATGCTCCACATATAACTACAGGGGACAAAGTAGACGTGTTAGCTACCTCCTTTTGGCCTCTTTTGCTTTTGTAGCCCAAGTTGTCTGTTCCGAAGAGCTCTGGTTAGCATGAGAGCAATAATTTTTCCTCAACCACTATGTTTGCTTCACTGTACGGTGATTGGAAGAGTTTGCTCAGATTTAAACTCCAGAGCTAAAGGCTTATCTAAGAGGTGCAAATACTTAAGTTTGTGTTTATTTATTGCATTTATGGCCAGTTTTTATCGCCCTCAACACAGCCACTTTAAGACATTTGATAATTTGTTTCCATCTCGACAATATTGTTGGAAGCTGTGATACATTGTTTTGAATATAAACACACTCAGGTCTTTTCTTTTGTCTTGATTATTAATAGAATACAATTTTATTTCTGATGATAAAATAACACACCATATTACCTTTTGCATTCTGGAATATACATCTTCTCCATGTGTCTCTGAATTATCCTTGTAAGCCCTATTGAAGTTTAGTATTAGCTTTTATAAAAACCTTTTCTTGTGGGTAGGTGACTCTGCAGTAGCACTAGCTCTTGCAAGCTTTTTTCCAAATTCAAAATATAAGAAGAATTGTACAACTGTATGAGTGTCATTTTGTTGTGAAACCATAATTAGATCTAGACTTCTCTAGTCCTTTTGTTTATTATGGCGATGTCTTCTCTGCACAATGACTCTTGAGTTGATTTGCACGTGTTTTTAATCTACCTTGACATCATTTCATTCAAATTTATCATTCAACTTTTTATGTTGCCATCTGGTTTGTAAGGCTAGAAACTATTGACTACGGTCTATTTTTTCAGTTCAATTTGTTCATTCTTATGGTGGACCTCATGTTTTCATGAGCTGTCCCATTTTTTTATTTAACACTGTTTGTGCGTGTGTTTGATTTTGTTTGAGGTTACTAAGATGTACCAGCCAATGGGCAATTCTGTAATTTGAAAACAACTCATAGAATATTTTTTTAATTTGATTTGAAGTTATTTGCAACCACGTTGGGAAACATGTATACTTGACCATCTGTCACCAGATACAAAAGTTCTGGAATTTTGCCTGAAGCAGTCTACGTCAGAAGCTGAGATGCTTCTAGTTGAGAATCTGGGCTCATTTGATCCTGAACGGGAGTTTATTGATAAAGTGCTCAAATACAAGGAGCTTTTGCCTGCAGATGTTATTGACATGGCCTTCTCCCAACGCGATGTTCAAGTTCAAAGTGGCATGCATATGCAGAGCCAATATGCTAACACTACTGACATTCAAAATGGAAGGTCCATTATGGAATCCAGATCTGGTAGAGATTCAGATATTTTTGCTATTGATAATGACATAGATGCATCAGCAAGGGGTGGAAAGAAGAAAGGGAAGAAAGGAAAGAAAGTAAATCCATCTGTTTTAGGATTCAGTGTTGAAAGCACGACCCGCATAATGAAGGGTGAGATTCAAAGTGCTGATGATTAGACCGAGTGTATTGTGAATGATTAATTGTAGCTGTTCAGAGTTGTTTTAGCCAAAACCCACATGGGTTGTCATCTGTACATGCATTTGAAACTCAAGCTTTGTAAATGTTCAATAGAGCCGCAGCAATGAGCTTTAAGCTCAGTCAGTTTTGCAGAATGCTGAAGCATTAGCTTGCTACTTGTCAATTCATGCTAATGGAATGGTGCAAGTGAGAATGTCGCCATTTTTTTAAGGGTTCAATTTTGTAATTATAATTTGTAACTTTATACCGAGTTGGATGCCTTGTAGTTTTTCAAGCCATTAATTGGGTCAATTTTCAAAATTTTGGCTAGTATTGGTGTATGATAGTGATTGATAGAATAGTTATTTTAATGAATTTTAATTAATAAAAAATGTTAATTTATTAATAACCTGAATTATATTAAGCTACTGGGAAGTAATATGTACGCATTGCGTTAAGATTGGAAGACCTGCCTTTTACTCTCGAGTATTATGACAATGTTTTCTGCTTTTGTTAAAGATCTGTGAGAAATTCAATTATGATTTACAAGGATATGTTTATTTGCCAGGCTGACTTGTATTTTATTTCATCCCTTCTCTGGAAAATACAACCAATAGAATTGCTTGAGAATAAATACTTATAAAAATATGGCCAGATCGTACAGTTTGTATTTGATTTTGATATTGAAGTCTTGCATTTGATTTTTATTCCTTCAGAGTCATTGGCAGAAGTAAACATTACCCTTAAAAATTCTACCGTACGTTTAATCTGCTGCCTGCATTTGTTGAGAGTTATTGACACCGCTTCATTTCAACCTGAAAGATTGAAGTGTTTTTTTAATCACAGATGAACAATAATTACACCTGGAGGTGGCCTCAAATGGCAGCTGGTGGTGGGGGGCGGACTGTAATGTCTGCGGATTAATAATTAATGGATGACCTTGGCCTTTTCATTGTTGGCATTTGGTAAGAGTTATTGACACCATTTCATTTCAACCTGAAAGATTGAAGTATTTTTGATTAGAAACGAACAATAATTATTTCGGGAGGCAGCCTATAATGGCAGACAGTAGTGGTGGCGGTGGATTGTAATGTTTGGGAGTTAACTAGCAATTACACTAAAGGGGTGCAATGTGTACACCAATAGGCAGCGGTAACTGATGCATTTAGCAATGGCAGGTAGGTGTACAGGTTAACAAAGCAATGCCAGCAACAATGATTTGCCTGAGAAAGGAAATCTACCGTTTCATTTTATTTTCGAGCTGTTTGCATTGCTATGTGATAGGAAATGGAAAACACGTGGAACAATGCATAAAATGTGGCAGATCAGTGTATAGCAAATTCTCAGAAAATAACACGTTTTACATGTACAAGTAATTGACCAACAACACATAAAATTGCAAGCTGAAGTTGCAACATACATATTTTCCTTAAAAACATACATGGCTGACATGCTCTTTTCCAACCCCACCATGCTATAGTATTATGCAACACTCACATTGCGAAGGAAGGATAAAATGAACAGGGGCACAAAAAGGGATGGCTTATTTTATATTTCCATTAATAAGTTTATAATTGCAGGAGTGTGGGTGCGCAACCCATGCAAAAATACCATATTATAATACGGATATGGAACAATTACACAGAAGCCAGTTTTACACCGAACCTTCTCATATTTAATAACCACAACAAAATATGATATAGCCAGGCAGCGGATTGGATCCATTTTAATTCTAAGAGCAAAATACTTAAATCCGTGTTTGTTTGCGGAATTGTTTAGTAAAGGCATTAATGATAACGAAGATTCGTATGAACATGTTGGCAAGTCTACATATCAAACAAGAATATTCTAGGGATAAGAAAGTAAACTATAAGTTTGGATTCAGGCACACCTTGTGAATCTACTCCAAACCTTTCTTTAAAAACCAACCCTCCTGAATAACAGATGCAACTGCTGTTCCAATCTCAAGCAAAAGCCATAGACGGAATGAGCAATAGTTCTAGTGAAAAATCATCAAATACAATTAAACAACTACCCCTAAAAAACCCTTTCAATTCCATGCCTGATCATAAAATCCCAATCACAAGCAAAAGATAAAGATGGGCAAAACTTGTAAGATTTGAAAAATGCCGACATTGTTTCGTTTTCATAAGAAACCAACCCATCAAACTTTGAAGTTTAGAAATATCAATGCAAACAGGGACAATCTCAAGAGAAGAGTCTAGCTAGAAAAAAATGGATGATAGTTTCGATGAGGTCAATTGTTACTAGTCTGCTACATTTTCCAAGTTTGGTGGTGGTCCAACTAGATTGAGGTCAATTGTTACAAGTCTGCTTAATTTGTGAAGAAAGTATGTTAAAAATTGGAGATAAACACCTTGAGATTGATATCCCTGTGTGTTTTTAAAGATATATTTATCAAAGATTTGTACAAACGTTTTCAAACAAGGTAACTCAAAAACTTTAACAAATGCCCAAACAAGATTTGGATCTCATGGAATGTAAAGATTGTAAAAGATGATTGTTTATACAGATGCTTCATAACATTATTGGGCACGATGGCCACTTGTTTCAAATTCAGCTTTTGTGATAGTATTGTGCATAGATTTTAGAAAAGGGGTGGCACTAGTTGTATCCTCCTCTGTAGGGAGCATGAGCCAAGGTACTTTGAAAGAAAACTATGAATGTTTGGTGTGCGAGTACCACATCTATTTTATGAAGGGAGTTAAACTTCGAATGTCTAATTGATGTACACTCTAAAATTGTTTTTACGTTTTCCAAATCTATTTTCCTATGATGACAATTCAATTTCAGTATGTACATTGAACTATTTTGGTTAATAGAAGAGGTCCATTAGATATTTACATGCGAGTAGTGTAATGAGGATGTTGAAGAGCTTAAACTTGAAGAAGTGAAACATTCTAGTAGTAAGAGGGGCAATGAAGAACATGATTAAGAGGAGAGTTAAGGGGCATTGAAAATGTTGTGGGGAACGTGTGTGAAACTCTTCTTTCTACCAATAAGACATATAAACCCCAAGGAGAAAAGGGTGTGGTGCATAGATTGTTGAGGAATGTACTTTTTAGATATCTTTGAAAGCAAGTCCATGTTGATCAATACTCGCAATGTCAATAGTTTTTTCCAATGTCAACAATTGTGTTTCGTGGATAGAGCACACAACAATTTAATATTGATATCCTAGAAATTTGATATTAGGAATGCGTTTCAAATTCTTGGGCCATCTAAGATAAAAAGAGTATTGGATACATGTTTGGCCTCACATAAATTCGATGAATATGACGAAGAAAGAAGTGTAAATGTTTTAGGGAAATCAATATAAGACAATTACATATTTTATGATGCAAGATTTCAAAATTTGCACCCTACATTACATTTCTAATGAAGTCTCTCACATGTGGAACGAGGTGCACACAATACAAGTGGAGTCAAAATGGAGCCAACAAACGAAGTTAGGCGAGATGGTTATCCTAGTTGAAAGCTCCGTAAGTATTAAAATCATTCCATCTATCGAAGACCACATATGGAAATAATCCTCAAGAGAATACACTGTGTAAACATATGAACAAGAGATTAAGTTATAAACACATCAAATTAAAAGAAGTATATTGATAATAAATTAATGTATGTGTTAATAAACCAATGTTTTTTTGTCAAATCCTACGCCAATTTGTTTTTGATGTAATCGATACGGATGCAACATTGTCTTATTTTTTCGGCCTAGAAATTTGTAAAGAGGAATGTTTTCTTGGCGTCTTGGGCCATGTGAGAAAACAACATGCCTTGAGACTCATCTTTAGGTTAAGACAATTTTGTTGAACCAGGGGCTTGCTTTGGGGCAAGTGCGGTGATGGTATTGCCTTGTTTGATGGCGAAAAGGCGAGTAGTTTCTTGGTGAATTACATGTTATACGTAAGGATGGGAGGAGAGGAGCCAAAAAAATATGTGAGCGCCGCCAAGGTGGTGTCTCTGTTGGCCAAGATGAAGTCAACGATATTGTCCAAGAGAAATTCCTTGGGTACCGACAGGCCTCATGGTTGATGCCCATGGTGGTTGTGAGTTGCGATAGGTTTGCTAGTGTCATCATTTGGGACAAGAGTCCTATTGAAACATTCAACCTCGAGCACAATCTCCTTCCTCCATCGATGTTTGACGCCTAGTGTGAATTCGTACACCATTGCCACTTGAGCAAGCCATCATTCGACATGACATTGAGCACCCTTTTCACTGCTACACCAACAAATTTGGGGCGGCTGCCGCCGCACGGACTTTTCACGACGCGTTGATTGCTCGGTGAAGTCCGAGATGGGCAATGATGCATCTAATTAGATATTTGGTGTGTTGGTTGCATTGTGTCCATTCTTGTAACATGTAACCGCTACGTGGTGTTGATGCTAACCCTCACTTTCACCACCTATAATCGTGTTCTAGGCTTTAACCGCCACATGTAGGGTGATGGTAACCAATGTTCAACTCACATAATTATTATATGAAACCATCGATATTGATCGCACTATATAAAGCAAACAAATTATGAACAACACAACCAAAATTCTCTATCATGAGATCGCCATGTCCAATAGATCTGCTTGGTATCGATGCTTCGATAAAATCCACTCCACTTGCCATTGCAATCATTATTCACCATGTCCTATGCTAAAATTGCCGATCTTCTAGCCAAGGGGTAAAATTTCCCATTATGATGAGGTACATTAAAACATGAACATGACAACTTATGTTTATGACATGAAATCAATTAGACATTATGAATAAATAATAAAACCGTGGTATGACTCGATTGTAGGCGACATGCATTGCGGGGACAAATTTTAACCGTACATGTGTGAGCCGTATGCTTTTACAACCATCCGATTGTCTTTGTTGATATGGCTTGTCATTATTTGCTCGACACATTTCTAATTTGGAAGAACACCTATTAACATAATAATTTTTCTATCATAAAATATCCCATCAAGATCTATTTGACCGTTATCTTTGGATATGGGCTTGAATTATAGAAGAGGATTGCTTACATGTATCATATGGGAGTTCCTAATTTCTAGGGCAACAAGAGCACACACACCCACTTTTAAAATAAAATACAAAAAGACAAAAAAAAATTACAATGGAGAAATCAACAATGTGGCATCATGACGGCCTAAAAGGATGACAATCAATATTCATGCTAATGTAATTATATATGGGTCATGTTGTGGTGGGGTTGGAGCAAGGCATGTAAGTAGATGTAGGCGGTGGTGGGGCTAGGGTGGGGCATGCATGCAAATGTAGTGTTTAACTTCAAAAGACATTTGACCATTGATTATGAAAATACTTATAGTGGAATCTGTTGAGTGTATTGAAAATGATAAACCAAGAAGTTTTCGCCTTCATAGGCTCAACCGCCCGCTCAACCCTGTGGAAAAACATTTTTTATGACTTGCAATTTCTACCTTCCACCTCCTCGTCCATGTCATTTTTAACCTAGTGACTTGATTTAAGCAATGACATTGACATGTCATACACAACATACTACATTGTTCCCATGCCACGTGTGCCTGTGAAAGAGACAAACTACCGACATTTATTTGATCAATGATAATGTACGAAATCCAAACACAATTGTCAATATTTGTCAACATTTTCTCACTACATTTCTAATTTGGAAGAACATTGATTAAAAATCATGGACTAACTCGGAGGAGTGCTACATGTCACAAGGCCTATGGAGGAAGAAACGATTGATCAAGACAACACATAAGGGTTCGAATGGAGAGTTAGGCATTGGAGGTATAACAACGATGAGGAGGGATGTCTTTTGGAGGTTGACAAGTAGCGAGTTGCCTAATTGTAAGGGTGGACCGCATCATTCAAATTTTGGGGGTTTCGTAAAGATCAAAAGTAGTTATGAAATAAAGTGGAGGAGATTGTGGTTTGAATGATCAAGTTTGAGATTGCTAGCAAGTAGGGTGATTGAAGCTCAATATCCTCACCAAGCAATGACTTAGACAAAGCTCAAGCGGAGACACTAGGCAAGTGCCAAGTCAAAAACATTGCAAACAACAAGCAACTTTTTGGTTCCAACAAATTGGCGATCTAAAATATCTCTTGCAAATTATAATGACTAAGTCATGTGTGGAATGCATACACACACACGTAGTTGCATTGCATGTGTTGTATTGTCATCGCTTAACATTTACAAAGCTTTACTTTTTATTGGTTTTAAAAAGAAGAAGGAAAATGACAGTGAAGTTATTTGGAAGACGTGGTTAGTTGTGTTAATGTTTTTGGCAAGTTTTATGTGTGGGTGGTATTCTTTGTGTGGATGAATAGGGAACCTGTTTTACACTCCTCCATATATCGAAGCATTTATATTGCGTCACAAATCAACCGCTATGATGCATTATTATTAGTTTGTATTGTTGCAAATGTTTTTAAACAATGATGATATTATTCATGGCAAGATCATTTTGTTATGGAAACAACCTCACACAACTTCCGGATGACAATCTCTTCACAACAACAAGCAATGCAATATGGGACAACAAATCCGCGTGCATATAATAGTAAACATACAAACATATTAATACTATAAAAATTAACTTATCTTGTATCCACATTAAGTATGAATTTTATATGCTATTTTCAATTAATTTCATTAATTATACCAAATTAGTCTTGTCATTATAGAAAACACCCATTACAAGTTAATAAACATGTTTGAAAACATCAATTATATAGAATCAAGCTCTCTTAGCCCATAACCTAACCTAAACACAATTATACTTTTTTAATTTTTAAAGATATATACAAACATTAAATGTTAAAAGCTAAATGAAAATCATCCCTAATTCCCTTGTTTAACATCCTTAAAAGTTAAATTTCTAGGCCACATGTCTCCTTTTCATAATCAACGTATCACTTTTGTTTGCCCCCAAACGTATGTGCGTGGCATCTTGCATGTACGTATTTATCTAAAACGATTGCAGCTTTTACTTGAACAAACTTAGCGTTAATCACTTTTAAGAGAGGATTGATTCATTTGCATCAAGTTGTAGTTTATTTTATTGTTCTTTAGTGGTTAACAATGGCAAAAGAAATACTTAAATTTGGGGATGTTTCAACTGCAGATATACAACTACGATTGATCACCTCGAATCAAAAAGAATATGGAGTGAATCCGATTCATGTTCATTTCCAAGTTGTTCAAAATTTTAAATTTAACATATATTGTGGTCATAAAGATGCAAGATGATTGTTTATGTAAATCAACGCTTCAAAATTGCTAGACATTAATGACTAGCTTCGTAGGATCACCACTATCCATCTACATGAAGGGTGTCGACAAAACCACATTTACTCCCATTTATAAACACCTTTTGACATAATAAAGCAAAAAAGTGGGAATGATGTTGTACTTCTAATCTAATTGCTAAACATTTCCTCTCTTTCTTTTATTCTATTGTTGGTTATCACATTAAACTAACGCCTTCAATAGTTCTAACATGTTTCGCTAATTAAATAGATTAAATATATTTTCCTCTAAACATATGCCTCTCCACAATTAGGGCTCTATAATATTGAGATTATGTTTACGAAGGGTTTACGATTTGTTTCTTTATTCGGGCTTTAGGAAATTAGATAACTATTGAATTAGGGAATGATATGGAGTTAGGTACTCAATATCAATCTTAATTATATATCGTCTTTTATTATGAGGCAAATTTTTGTTTACATGAATATTATTATATTTGTAGATGTTTTTATAAAATTGGGACAAATATCCTAAATACATCTATCTAAAAATATCAATTTTGAGGTGCCTATTAGATTTGTCACATATGTTAAACAGGGCCTTGAGAGTGACATCCTTTTGCATTTTAGATATATTTAAGAGATCTATACATCAATAGATTATTTTCTTATCACCCCGACATTGTATTTTAAACTATGGGCACCCTTCTAGCTATTATTATGTATTTAAAAGATATGAATGGATCTCATGTGAGACAATTCAATTCTATTGCTCTAAAATATAAATGAGGTGGAAGGGTTTCAAATCCCAAATTTGTGGTTAATAAAATAGTACACATGGCCAACAATAGTTCATAATAAGGTTTCAATTCTATTTTAGATTAGGATCAAAAGAATTGAAAGTGTGGGTTATGTTTAGTTTATTATTTGATTTTTTTAGTGATCCCACAAAAATTAATAATCGAATTAGATTGACTGTGAAAGCCTTCAACTCAACATTACAATTCCTCATCATTACTAATAAATGTTTCTCCCCACCACTAGCAAACATTTATAGTACTTATGTATTAAGTGGGTCGCCTTGTCTTGTGATTATTAGCAAAAATGTTGTTAGATTAATGACTACTCATTGAGGTCATCTTGAGATGATTTAAATACACAATTGAAAATCCCACAAAAATTTAATTAATAAATCTAGAGTTGTGTAATATATTATTTTGAATTCAAAATACAAAATTTAATAACTTTAACATGTCAGAAAAATTTATGTCGCTGTGGTGTTTTTGCTTATTAGATTGATTTGTCTAAGGGGCAGTGACATAATTTTGCAACAGTAGTTAAATCATCATTGAAATGGGTGATTTTCCTCTATATTTGAGAGGGGCAATTGCCTCATAATATATGTTTTTGAGGTTTTGGACTACTTTTGACCGGAAATCACAGAAAAGGAACAAAAATAAAAATGGAGAAAGTTGAAAAGAGAGAGAAAGAAAATGGAAGGAGATGCACAGGTGAATAAATAAATGTAAAGTTTATCCCCATGTGCAAGAATCTAAATAATAAGAATATTGAGAGTTTAATGTTGAAATTTAGCATTCAAGAAATAATGGAAAAAAAAAAAAACATATATTTAACATATGAATAAATGTTATTGTCAAAGAAATGTTGAGACAATGTTCTGCAAATCTCCTTGTATTTTTTATTAAACATGAACACAAAGTTTCTTGTACTTCCTCTCAAGAAAAATTCTGAGCATGTTTACATTAGTTATTTATCATATTTATAACGTGAGAAGGTTGGAATACTATCATCGCGGTCTTTTGATGTTTCTGTCTTCACATATTTCACCTTCAAATTTGACTCTCTAACAATTCTACTCATTGAAAGTCAGTACCACCAAATGACTATTTCCTCCTCATATACAACCAATAGAACTCATGATCCAACTCATCTCCTTGGAAAAATATTTGAGTCCATACTTGCAAGCTACTATATTCGTGCATTGGACTGAAAAACTTCATGCTCATATCCACTTTCTTGGGTTTAGGAAGAGAAATATACCTATCTTTATAAAGAATATCTCCCTTTCATGTTTCAAGGAATCGACATGGAGTATATTTTTCATGAGGCAAAAAGTCACTGTGAACTTTTTGTTGATCATTACTTGGCTCTTCCTCGAAAACTTCCTTTTTGTGATCAACCTCACCAATTTTATTTTGTTCACCATTGTGAAGTTTATAGTGTTCTTGGTTCACTTCATTTTTCGAGAATGAATTGTACTAGGGCTTGAAGAAGATACTGAGCTATAAGATCTTCACTTCACGACCACTCTTCTTCAACACCTTACAGAGAATTTCTTGCTGCATATGATCAAATTTATGTTGAGATTGATGTGAGCTAATCTCAATTTGCTTGGTTTGCACATCAACTGCAAGATCGACTTTTTGTTCAACAACGGAGTATTGATGGAAAAACACTTCCAGTTCTCAGACACGGGCATATTTTTAGCAGGAATTGTGTTTATCAACTTGTTGAATTTATCCACCAATTCTCTCACGAGCTCTTGAGCTTCATTTTATTTATGATAATTGAGCTAGGAGAGTGTTTTCATCTTTAACTAATTTGAATCTATCTTCAAAATTAATCTCATGGTATCCTAATTGTCAATGGAACTGGTGGTAAGGTGGTAAAGCAATAATGTAGCTCCCTCATGTAAAGTTTCCACAAACAACCACACTGTCACATTCTCTTGCTGAACACCTAGGATTCCATATGTACCTATGAAGGTTAGAATATGTTCATCTAGATGTTTCTTGCCATCTCCCATGAATCATGCAGAATTCTTTGTAGACCCTTCAGGAAATTTGTGAGGTTTTCTTGCAAATTTCAATGGGCCTATGATTTCTTCCCAAGGATGAATGACTATGTTTTGAAAATTTATCATCCATGGGAAAGTGGTTTATGAAAGTAGTAAAGATTTTCTTAACTCAGTTCCACATTCTGTTTCTCTCTTCCTTGGGTTAGATAAAGTACTTGCAGATTTTTGAATCTTTCCTCTACTTCTTACAAGAGTGAGGTTAAAACTAGATTCTTGTTGGAGGTTGGAGAATGGATAAAAATTCCTTTCTACTATTCATGTACGAGTCAATCGTCTTCCTACAAAGTTTAATGACAATTTAATGTTGGAATCTTGTTTCAAGAAAGGAAAGAAAGACATATATTTAACATATGACTACATATTATTGCTAAAGAAATTACAAGACACAAAGTTCTAAAAATCTCCTTATATTTCTCATTGAACATGGACACGATTTCTTGTATGTATTTCTCCCAAGATTTTTTTGAACATCATCAAAAGTACCTTTACATTAATTACTTCTCATATTTATAACGTGAGACAGTAACTCCTCCTTGGACGACCTTTCACATTCTTTTACTCTTACAATTAAATTTTCGAAGGTAGTTTGAAACATGCAAATGTAGAAAGCACTGAAGTTACAATCTTTTTCTAAAATTTAACTTAAAATCAGAACAATTTTCTCAGGAGATATTTCCCAAGGATGATATTCTGCCTCATAGGCACTTTGATCTGGCATGGTTCTTTCCTGTGCATTTATCCTTTTTATTTAAGTTATTAGTTTTCAATTTTTGGAGCTTGGCGAGAATGCCCATGAAAATATTCTCTTCCAAAGTTGCTTTGTTACTGTCACGAATGATCTACATATTTACTACCTTCATAGTTGGCACAACTTTTGCGAATATGTATCTTCTTTTGAATCTAAGTGGTAGTTTGGGGGCTTCTTGTAGCCATATGAAAACATGATTTTATGTTTTTTTTTGATTCGAAATATGGGGCGACTGTGCCCACATGTGAAACTTCTCATAGTGTTATTTTAGTGCACTTGGCACTTGAGGTTAAATTTGACGGCCACTTATGCATGTCAAACAATTTTCAGGTGACGGTAAATTTTTAATGTTGCTAGTCAAAAATACAAAATAATGGTATTTATACATTATTTATAAAATTTATAAATGACTATTCTATATTTATTTAACTATGCTTAATATATACTAATATAATTTACATATGAATATATATAAAAATTGACGGTCACATTTTAAATATGCAAGTCGCACGTGACGGTTCTATAAAATATTTGCAAGTATTTTACGTTTAAAATCATGAAAATGTCTAAACAACCGTCAAATTTAACCCCTGCAGTTGGCACGATCTATTCATGTGAAATGCCTCATGGGTGCTTTGGTTGAACTTCCCACAATGTTTTATGAAACCGTCAATATTGATCACACTATTCAAAGCAACCGACATTCTGTCATGACATCGCCATGTACAATATCCGCTAGTACCAATGCTTCGATAAAATCCACTCCACTGCCATTGCAATCATTATCCACCACATCCTATGCTAAAATTGCCAATCTTCTAGCCAAGAGGTAAAAGTTCCCATTATGGTGAGGCACATTAAAACATGAACATGATAACATATGTATATGGCATGAAATCAATTAGACATTATAAATAAATAAAAAAACCTTTGGTATGGCTTTGACTGTAGGTGACATGTATTGCAACTGTCCATGTGTGAGCCGTCAGATTCTTACAACCATTTGATTGTGTTGTTGATACGGCTTGTCAACATTTTCTCGACATATTTCTAATTTGGAAGAACACCTATTAGCATAATAAATTTTCTATCATAAAATATCCCATCAAGATCTATTTGCTCGTTGTTGTTGGATATGAGCTTGCATTATAAAAGATGATTGCTTACATGTATCATATGGGGTTCTTAATTTACAGGGGCAACACGGAAACAATCACCCACTTTTAAAATAAAATACAAAAAGATAGAAAAAGAAATTACAATGGAGAAATAGACGATGTGGCATCATGGCGGCCTTAAAGAACAATGATTAGTATTCATGCTGATGTAATCGTATGTGGGCCAAGTGGTGGTGGGGCTAGAGCAAGGCATGTAAGCATATGTAGGCTATGGCGGGGCCAGGGCAGGGCATGCATGCAGATGTAGTGTTTAACTTCTAAAGATATTTGACCATTGATTGTGAAAATAATTATCATGGAATCTGTTGAGTGTACTGAAAATGACAGACCAGGAAGTTGTCGCCTTCACAAGCTCAACTGCTAGCTCAACTCTTTGGAAAAACATTTTTATAACTTGCAATTTCTATCCCCCCCCCCGTTCATGTCAATTTTAACACCTAACATACTACATTGTTCCCATGCCATGTGTGCATGTGAGAGAGAAAAACAATCGACATTTATTTGATCAACGACAATGCACAAAATTCAAATACAAATGTCAATATTTGTTAACATTTTCTCACTGCATTTCTAATTTGGAAGAACATTGATAAAAAAACTTTGTGGACTAACTTGGAGGAGTGCTACATGTCACGAGGCTCGTAGAGGAAGATATGATTGGTTAGGATAACGTATAAAGAGTCATGCATTGGAGGTATATCAACGACGAGGAGGGATGTCATTTGGAGGTCGACGAGTAGCGAGTTGCCTAATTGTAAGGGTGGAGGGTGTCATTCAACTTTTAGGGGTTTCGTAAAGATCGAGGGTAGTTACAGAATGAAGTGGAGGAGAATGTGGTTTGAATGATCAAGTCTGAGATTGCCAGCAAATAGGGCGATTGAAGCTCAATATCCTCACCAAGTAATGACTTAGACAAAGCTCAAGTAGAGACACTTGGCAAGTGCCAAGTCAAAAATACTACAACCAACAAGCAGAGTTTTGGTTCCAACAAATTGGCAGTCTCGAATATCTCCTGCAAATTGCAATGAATAAGTCACGTGTGTGGAATGCACACACACACAGTTTCATTTCCTTCGATTTACACTATGTTGTGTTGTCATCGTTTGACCTTTACAGAGCTTAATTTTTGTTATTTTTAAAAGGAGAAGGAAAATGACAAGTGGAATCCTCTGGAAGACGTGGTCAGTTGTGTTCATGTTTATGGCGAGTTTTATGTGTGGGTGGTATTGCTATGTGGTCGAACAAGGAACCACCATGTTTTACAATCCTCTATATGTCAGTAAGTATATATATTGTGTCGCAAATCAACCATTATGATGTATTATTATTGGTTTGTATTGTTGAAAATGTTTTTGACACTGATGCTATTATTCATGGCAACATCATCATGTTATGGAAACAACCTCACATAACTTCGAGATGACAATCTATTCACAACAACAAGTAATGTAATATGGGTTAACAAATCTGTCTGCAATAATGCTAAACATACAAACATATTATCACTATAAAAAAACTTATCTTGTATCCATAATAAGTATGGTCTGTTATATATGCTATTTTCAATTCATTTCATTAATTATACCAAATTAATCTTGTCATTATATTATAGGAAACCCCCATTACAAGTTAATAAACATGTTTAAAAACATCAATTATACGTAATCAAACTCTCTAATCCCATAACCTAACCTAAACACAATTATAATTTTTAATTTATTAAGATATATACAAACATTAAATGTTAAAAGCTAAATGGAAAACATCCATGATTCCCTAGTTTAACATTCTTAAAAGTGAAATTTCTATGCCACATATCTCCTTTTTGTAATCAACGTACCACTTTTTCTCCCTCAAACATACATGCGTGACATCTTGCATGTACGTCTTTATCTAAAACGACCGTAGTTTTACTTGAACAAACTAACTTTAGTCACTTTTAAGAGAGCATCGATTCATTTCCATCAAGTTGTAGCCTATTGCACTATTATGTTTAGTGGTCAACAATGGCAAACGAAATGCTTAAATTTGGGGATGTTTCCACTGAGATATACATCTACGATTGATCACCTCGAATGGAGAAGAATATGGAGTGAATCGATTCATGTTCATTTCAAAGTTTTTCAAAATTTTAAATTTAACATAAACAATGGTCATAGAGATGCAAGATGGTTGTTTATATAAAATAACGCTTCAAAAATTGCCGGACACTAATAACTAGCTTCACAGGATCACCACTATACATCTACATGACGCGTGTCGGACACAATCACATTTACTCCCATCTATAAACACCTTTCAACATAATAAAACAAAAAAGTGGAAATGATGTTGTACTTCTAATCTAATTGCTAAACATTTCCTCTCTTTCTTTTATTCTATTGTTGGTTATCACATTAAACTAACACCTTCAATAGTTCTAACATGTTTCGCTAAAGCAAATAGATTAAATATATTTTCTTCTAAACACATGCCTCTCAAAAATTAGGGCTCTATAATATTGACATTAGGTTTACAAAGGGTTTACAATTTGTTTCTTTATTTGGGCTTTAGGAAATTAGATAACTATTGAATTAGGGAGTGACATGGAGTTAGGTACTTTGAATATCACTCTTAATTATATATCGTTTTTATTAAAACTTTAATTATGAGTCAAATATTAATTAAAATCATATACAAAGTTGTATTTTTTTGAGTAATTTACATGAATATTGTTATATTCTTAGATGTTTTATCAAATTGGGATAAATATCTTAAATACATTTATCTAAAAATATCAATTTTGAGGTTCCTACTAGATTTGTCACATAGGTTAGATAGGCGCCTTGAGAATGATATTCCTTCACATTTTTAGATGTAATTAAGATATCTATATATCAATAGAATTTTTTTCCTATCACCTTTGACATCCAATCATATTTTAAATTATGGGTACCCTTTTAGCTATTATCATTTATTAAAAGTTATGAATGGATGTCATGTGAGACAATTCAATTTTATCGCTCTAAAATATAAATGAGATAGAAGGGTTTCAAAAGTGATTGTAACTAGCACA
This sequence comes from Taxus wallichiana var. yunnanensis, assembly GCA_018340775.1. NCBI lineage: Eukaryota > Viridiplantae > Streptophyta > Pinopsida > Cupressales > Taxaceae > Taxus > Taxus wallichiana. The sequence goes on along the minus strand of CM031234.1, from coordinate 384,134,016 downwards.
CACAAACCTGGTGGGGCCCACACTATCTCCTAGTAAAAAAATCAAATTAAAAATGCTGTTTTTTTATTAATTTGCTGATTTGTGTAGAGCGTGGGCCCCACGGGGTTTGTGCTTGCTAGTTATGGATCACCGGCTTCAAATCCCAAATGTGTTTTGTAATATATTATTTTGGATTTCAAAATACAAAATTTTATGTAATTATGGATTTCAATATAGCTTTAATATGTTAAGAAAAATGTAACATCATTGTGGTATTTTTTCTTATTTGAGTGATTTTCCGTGGGGTAGTGTTATCCATATTTCGCCTAGACCAAATATTGGATCACCATGACCTCAGATAGAAGGAACTCCGAGAAAACTCATTCGGATCTCAGTAAATTGGTTGCAGAGGACTCAACTATGAAATAGCGGAGAGACAAGAAGGGGCGATGCCGCAGAGGAACCAGAAACAAGAAGGGGAAGAAACGACGAAGATCCGAAGTCCTCGGGCTCGGATTCATTGAAAAGGGTCCAAAATCGATTAAGTACGGGGGAGGCAGCAGAAGGAGCCACGTGTCCTAATGGCACTTCTCCAAAGGTGAATCCAAAAAGGGAAACCCAAACTAGCGCTAGGCTTCCACGCGTCCAGAACCCCAAAATTGCATGATCTTGTTGAAAAGTCCACAAATCAGTGGAGGCTGACAAGTGTCAACTCGACGCTCCTCCAAAGGCAAACTTTGTCTTTGGGTTTTCAAGCAAGCGCAGGTGCCTCCACGTGTTATTCCAAAAGGGTGCCATGTGTCCACGCTGAGCTTTAGGGTTGCGGGAGTTTTTGAGTTTTGCATTTTTTCGTAAAAAGGGCAAAAGGATAAATCATGGACCAATGAGCCCGATTTTGCTCTAATTTGGCTGCCACGTGTCCCATATAAAAAAAGGGGACCCATTTTTCAAAATTTTTCCCGCTCATTTGTATAAACTCGATACAAAATCCGAAGGGGTATATCTTTCGACTCGGGGCTCAAAATTTTGTGAATCGATACCATTGGAAACATCTCACCTCGCTTTATGCCATGGAGGTCTGAAAATTTAATTTTAAGGAGCTTAGGAAAAGGAAAATGGAGGAAACATCTTTGGGATTTCAATGCAGATCTTATTACCTCAACAACCATATCGATTTGATCTCGGTCCACCGTTTCCTCTTCCTTCAAGGCATCGAACCAAAGATTGATGCTATAAAGACAGATTTAGGGGCAAATTTTATCAGGGGCATTAACAATAGTAGTTGAGCTTCAACCTATTTTCTTGCTTCCCCCTCTCTTTCTCCTCTCTCGATCGAATCTATAAATATGGGGGCATGATACATTGTAAAGGGTTGGACATTCATTGTTTTACTGTGCTCCTTTTTCTTCTAGTAAAAGTATTTGTGGAATTTCAAGCCTTCCATCAAAGTTGCAATATATTTCTTACCTCCTGGCTATTTTGTAATGTATTGTATCAATCTGCAGAGCAATAAAACACATTTGTGATCGATTCTAGATCCTTTCTATCTCTTTTGCTTGCATATGGTCTTTCGTTATAAATATGGTTATCTGTGTTTGATTATTGCATGTATTTGTTGGTTTGTGTCTATTAGCAGAACTAGTGTTCATCATTCCTTTGGTGCATCACCTTGTAGTTTAGTTATTGTTTATTTCTTGTACCCCTTTCTTATCCCTGTCTCCTTGGCAAGTTTTAGATTAGGTATAGAGATAGATCCTCTGCAAATTCTCACGTATGCATCTAAACAGAGGAATAAGGAACCAACCTTTAATCTGAGAGCTTTCCCATTTTCAAGGTCCCACACCTTGGGAAAGTTCAATGTTATGCAATCACACCAAATGAGTATGCCTTAGAAAAGTAGATTTTTAGAACTCATTTGGGGGTGTTGTGATTTTACACTAACAGTTTTGGCACGCCTGGGATAGAGAAGTCTCCATTCCATCACAACAAGATTGATGTGCACTTGTTGCGATCTTCAACTTATAAGAAGCTTCAAATTTGCATATTTGACTGACTCCAACAGAGGAAGAATCCACTGGTTTCAGCAACCCAAGCTTGGGAAATTCATGAGAAAAACCTGGTCTAGAGCAAGGAAAGAAGGTATATTTGAATACTTGCGTCTATCCCCAGCAGAGAAAGGAGAGGAAGAAGAGTTCAGAGGTCTCCATCTCCACCAAGCATAACCTTGTCAACACCTCCACCTGCAAGGCCTTTCTTTCGGTTTGCGAGGTTCTTAGGCCAATCAAAATAAAGCACAACCAAATTCATATGTCAAATTCACTGGCAAGAGCACTGTTTCACCCGAATGCATAAAATCTGGTCCCGATTGCGGCATTAAACAACCCATATTTCACTAGGGAAAACTAGACTTCTCCTGCGACCATGTCCAAGATATTGTAAATGTCCAGATAATCCATGAAATCCATGAGATGGAAATTACAAATCAAGTTGCTACCCTCTTCACTCAAAGGAAAAGCTTCACAATGGTTCAGGAGCCTTGAGGTAAGCTTTATTCAAAATTGGAACCAACTATGCATAGCTATTCACAATCGGTTTGGAGAAAAGGGTGATAACTTGTCTTTGTTGGAACAATGACAACAATCAAGAGAGCTCCTAATGAGCAACCGATGGATTTCAACCTCGTTTTCAACGGACCTGGGACAGGATTCCAACAACAGTAAAGCCCACTAATGAAGGTGCCTTCTTATACTTTCTTAGGGCTTTAAATTTTGATATTTCTTTGATGATTCAATCAATGGGGGCACAACCTTACCTGTAACCTATAGCCTTTCCATAGGAGCTGAGAACCATTTGATTCAGGCTGGAAAACTTACCCTTAGGCCATCCATGCCTCTATACCCTAAGTTAGGAAACCCAAATACTAGCCAAATGCCTACATTAGCTCCTATACCCACCCCAGAGTCAAAGCTCAACTGAAGCTTCCACTTCATCATCTAGCACCTCTAAGGAGCTTCATGAAGTGATGAAGCAATTACAAAACCTGGGAAATGAGCTAGTGACCATCAATAGATGACAGGCTCAGAGTTCCAGGCCATATCAGCCCCAGGCTCAATATTAAGCTAGACCCCAGTATCATCACAATAGACCACCACCTCGGTGATCAGAATTAGAGCAAGAACCAAGGACAACCCCAAGCTGCTAGACCTTTCAGGTCGTATGATCCAAACACAACTTCAACATCAAGGGCATTGGTCCCAGCACAGAACAATATGGCACATGAATATGATTGGTGTTTTCCATGCAATCAACCACATAACCAATCAATGTGCTTTAATGGTGCTCTAAATTAGGCCTTGATGGTGCAAACCAGTATGGTGCCACAAGAACCTAGCCAAGAGGGAGATCAACAACAAGGAGCTCAACAAGGTGGACCCCCAAACGAAACTATGCTAGTAAATTGGTAGGTTGAAGAATTTTGTGGAATGAATTAGTTCCCTTCTCAAAGTGTAGTTGCCAATACATGGTCCAAAAAGAGAAATATTGGAGAGGGCCAACCACTGAACTCAGGTGACCCTCAACCTTCCATCACTCCACAAGGTCCTGGTGTTCCAAATACAACTCCCAACATGCAGAACCAATCCAAGCCACCTTCCAAATCTAGTCAGACACCGGTTGTAACAACCCATGTGCAAGAAAGAAATGTGTCTGGGAAGGGGCAGAAAAAGGATAGCTCATTCAATATTATCGAGCAAATGAAGAGGACAAGTGTGAACATTTCACTATGGGAGTCATTGGCCATTCTAGGGTAGAGGGATCTATTGTAGACTGCCATGCAGAATTGGTCAAGTTCAAATCAACCCCCTAACCAACAAGAGAGAGTGCTTGCCAATGCAGTTCAACCTGGGAGGAACCAAGGAGAACAACAAGGTAAGAGCCTGAGACCTCCTCCATTCTATGTCTCATTGATTATTGGAGACAAATTGGTGCACAATTGTATGATTGATTCTGGGGCTAGTAGTTCTGTGATGCCCAAACAAATAGCTGATCAACTGGGTCTCCAATATGAATTCATCTCTAGAGGGGTAGTGCAATTAGATGGGACAACAGTGACAATTGTTGGAATCATCAAAGATTTGAACCTCACTCTGCATGCCTACCCCAATGTGACTATTTTGCAAAATGTATCCATCATAGATTTGCCACCACATTTTGCTTTGTGCTTGTCCAGGGACTTCACTACCAAAATTGGAGGCTATATGTCTGCTGATTGGTCACATATGCTCTTTAGAACAAGGTATGGGGAAAAGGCCACAATCAGATCTGAACCCATTTCCAATTATCATATTGAATCTTATATGCCTAACCCAATCAATGCCAACTGCTCAGTTTTTGATCAAGAAGACCTCCTAAGCATTTGTGAACCAGATACCAAGGTGGGATATATCCCAGGACTTGAATCTCGATGGCCGGGCCAAAAATACATGTTTTTGACCCTATAAGGAGATGGAAGAATCTGAGCTAGGTGTCTCTGTCTACATGAAGAGAATCATCCTCTTCCTGACCTAATTAAGCCATAATATAAAGATGACAATGAGGTATGGCAATTGTTCTTTGATGGCTCAAGGAGTAGACAAGGAGCTGGAGGAGGAGCTATGATTGTGTCCCCCAAAGGTATGAAATATTATTCAGCCTTCAAATTTCAGTTTTCTTGCTCAAACAACACTATTGAATATGAAGCTTTGGTCCATGGTCTTCATTGGGCAAGAAAGCTAGGAATCAAGAACTTGCAAGTGTTTGGTGACAGTGAACTGGTTGCCAATCAAGTCAGAGGACTTAATGCTGTCAAAAATGACTTGCTCAAGAACTACAAGAGTAGGGTATGGGATCTCATGGAGGATTTCAAGGCCTTCAACATTGTGTCCATACCCAAGAAGGAGAATGAAGTTGTTGATAGACTTGCAGCAGTTGGAGCAACATTTGATGTGGTTGACAACATCAAGAGGGACAAAGAACAACCACATATCCATGTAGTTGTGAGGCCAACAATGTCGGATAATAATACATGCTGGAAGGTGTTCGAGAATGATCAGTAGATCATTAACTTTTTGTAAGAAGAAGCTAAATTCTCAACTATAAACCAAAGTAGACTAGAGTAGCAATACATGAATCAGATAGTACAACTACATACAAACAAGCTTCCCAAAGGCTTAGTGACACTGGAATCTATTTTCAATCCTAATGATCAGTTTAGAAAAGAGAAGGCTAACTTACAGATCAAAGGAGAAGATTCAGAGTCAATCCCAGTTGGAGAAGACAAAACACTTCAAATTGGCAAAGTGGCCACTGAGCAAGAAAGATATGAATTCATAAAACTTTGCCAAGAATTTCTAGATGTGTTTTCTTGGAGTTATGAAGACCTAAGAGGGTTCAATCCAAAACTAGCACAACACACAATCAAACTAGATCCAGCTGCTCAGCCCATCAGGCAGAAGCAGAGACCAATAAACCCACACATTGAGCCTTTGATGAAAAAAGAGTTGAACAAGTTGATAGAGGTGAGTATCATATTTCCAATCAAACACAAAATTTCGGTTACAATGTTGGTCCCAGTCAGAAAGAAGAATGGAGAGTTGAGGCTGTGTGTTGACTTCAAATATTTGAATAGAGCATCTCTCAGGGATCACTACCCACTCCCCTCGATGGAGCAAATTTTACAAGTGGTGTCCGGATCAGAGAGGTTCTCTCTCCTAGATGGTTATTCGGGATACAATCAGATCATGGTAAAAGAAGACGATCAATTCAAAACAACTTTCACCACCAAATGGGGCACCTATGCCTATAGAAAAATGCCATTTGGATTGTCCAATGCCGGAGCCACTTTTCAAAGGGAAATGGATATGGCATTCAAGGGGCTGATAAAAAAATAGTACTAATCTATCTAGATGACATCACTATTTTTCCAAAATGCAACAGATCATCTTTTCCACCTAAGGCAGGTATTCCAAAGATGCAGGAGTTTTGGGGTGTCATTGAACCCTAAGAAATGCATATTCTTGGCCCATGAAGGCAAGTCTGCTAGGCCATATTGTATCAAAGGAAGGATTGGCAATTGACCCGAGAGAGTTCAAGCAATAAGAGCATTGCCATTGCCAAGTCACAAGAAGGCTCTTCAAAGCTTCTTGGGAAAAATCAATTTTGTCCGCAAGTTTGTTCCAAACTTTGCTTTGCCCTTGTTAAGCCAATAACGTTGATGCTGAAAAAGAGCTTAGCATTTAGGTGGACAGTTGAAGGAAAAGCAAGCTTTGAGGCTATCAAAGAAGCCATATCACAAGCCTCGACTCTTGTGAATCTAGATTTTTCCAAAGACTTCATACTGTATGCCTTTGGTGGCAGTGACACGATTTCTGCAATCTTGGTTCAACAGAATAGAGAAGGTACAGAACAACCAATTACTTTCTTCAGCCAGAGTCTAGAAGATTATGAGGTGAGGTACTCCTTCATTGAGAAGTAGGTCTTGGCAGTGATAAAAGGATTGAAGAAGTTTAAGCATTTGGTTTCAAACAACAAAATCCAACTATTGGTCTCCCATGCGGGAGTTAAGGAATTCCTTCTCAGCAAGGACTTGAATGAAAAATGTGCAGGATGGATCACTCGTGTCATGGAATATGACATTGAGATCAAGGTCACTAAGCTGGTCCGTGGGAAGGGGTTATGTGAACAACTAGCCTCAGGTCAACAAGATGAAACAAACAGTGAAAAGGAGGTCATTTTTTGTTCTACAAGATGATCAAGAAGTAGGAGAGATGATGTACCCGCTCCTTGTTAGACCCAAGACATGACGCACTTATTTCAAATAGGTATGTGTCTTCATGGGATGAATAAAACAAAAAGGAGACATTTCAGGTTACACGCCATCCAATATGTTCTTATTGATGGTGTCTTGTTCAAAAGAGACATCAATGACATTCTCGAGATGCATTGGGACATATTAGGTGGAGAGGGTGCTACAAGAATTCCATGTTGAAGCAATGGAGGCCATTTTTCTCCAAGAGTGTTTAGTGATTGCTACACATGGATCAAAAGGTGCAAGAATTGTGCTTTCTTCAAAGGCAAGGAAAGGCTAGCAGCACTTCCATTGCACCAAATCTTAGTCAACCAACCTTTCATGCAATGGGGATTGGACTTCATTGGAGTCATCAACCCAAACTCAAGCCAAGGTCACAAATGGATCCTGACAGTGACATATTATTTCACTAAGTGGACCAAGGTAGTGACACTCAAGGAAGCCAATGAGTCTAATATCCTGGATTCCTATGAAGGGATAGTGACTAGATTTGGAGTACCAGCCACCATCATATCATACAATGCATTAGCATTCATAGGTTCCAAGATCATAGGATGCGCTGTTAAGAATGGGACTTATTTGAGTACTTCATCAAACTATTACCCTCAAGGTAATGGCTAAGTTGAGTCTACAAACAAGAACTCGCTAAAGATCATCAGAATAACTCTTGATGAGAATCAGGGGACCTGACACACAAAGCTCAAAAGGGCCTTATGCGCTGATAGAATAATGCCCAAGAGATCTATAGGCAGCTCTCCATTTAAGCTTGTCTATGGGAAAGAGGTAACGTTTCCTATATCACTTGAGTTGCCAACATTGGAGCTTGTAAAACAACTAGAGATGTCCGAATTTGTACTAATGGAGGCCAGTTTACAGAGTGATAGAATTAGAAGAAACTAGAGAGCATGCTCTCCAAGCAATAGAGAAGAACCAGCTTCAATCAAGAAATGCTTTGACAAGAAGGAAAAAGCAAGGACCTTCCAAGAAGGAGACTTGGTTTTGAAATGGGATGCGATCAAGAAAACCAGAAGGAATTCCAAATTTGACGCCCTCTCTGAGTGGCTCCTATATGATCACAAGATGTAAAAGTAGCAATGATTTTCAATTGTCTACATTGGCGGGTTAAGAGTTGCAAATTATAGTGAACGGGATCTATCTTAAGCAACTTAATCGCTACTAAAAGGAAAGTCTCACCTGTATATATTAGTTTAATTCTATTTCCTCTAAGTGCTTGTGCACATTGCATTCTTTGTAGTGTAGGTTATTTTTCTTTCCTAAGTGCTTTACATGCACGCTCTATATGTTCCATTTGGAGCATGTATGATTTCAATTTTGTACATAGTTGTGGTGCTATTTTTTGTTGCTCTTATGTAGTCCATTTGGAAAGACAGATGAAGCCCTGGGTCAAAACAATTTTCTACTCTCAGAAACCTTCATTTCAAAGATTTCTTATGAAAATTGAGAGTGCAAACAGCCGGGCTCGTGAATCAGAGGTAGAATCAGTATCAGACCATCGTTCTTGACTCCATGCCCAATGGATACAACAAGGCATTTGGTATTTTCATCTAGTAGGTAGATACCCCTGTGAGTCACCAAATTGTTATCCATATTTTGCCCCGGGCCAAATATTGGATCAGCCACGACCCCACATAGAAGGAACTTGAGAAAACTCGTTCGGATCTATAAATTGGTCACAGAGGGACTCAACTATGAAATAGTAGGGGAGACAAGAAGGGGTGATGCCATTGTAGAGGAACCAGAAACAAGAAGGGGAAGAAACGACAAAGATCCAAAGTCCTTAGGCTCGGATTCATTGAAAATGGTCCAAAATTGACTAAGTATGAGGGAGGCAGTGGAAGGAGCCATGTGTCCTAACGACGCTTCTCCAAAGGTGAATCCAAAAAGGGAAACCCAAACTAGCGCTAGGCTTCCACGCATCTAGAACCCCAAAAGTTGCGGGAGCATTGAAAAGTCCATAGATCGGCGGAGACCAACAAGTGTCAACTCGACACTCTTCCAAAGGCAAACTTTGGGCCATGTTTTCAAGCAAGCGCGGTGCCTCCATGTGTTATTCCAAAAGGGTGCCACGTGTCCAGGCGGAGTTTCGGGGCTGTGGGAGTTTTTGAGTTTTGCATTTTTTGTGCAAAAGGGCAAAAGGATAAATTGCGGACTTGCGAGCCTGATTTTTTCTCTAATCTGGCTACCACGTGTCCCATATAAAGAAGGGGACCCATTTTTCAAATTATTTTTCCACCCATTTGTATAAACTCGATACAAAATCTAAAGGGGCATATCTTTCAACTCAAGGCTCAAAATATTGTGAATCTGACACCATTGGAAACATCTCGGACTCGGCTATGCCATGGAGGTCTGAAACTTTAATTTTGAGGAGGTTAGGTAAAGGAAAATGGAGGAAAAATCTTTGGGCTTTCAATGCAGGATCTTCTTACCTCAACAACCAGATCATATTTGATCTGTTCCATTGTTTCCTCTTCCTTCAAGGTACCGAACCAAAGATTGATGCAGTAAAGATGGATTTGGGGGTAGATTTTATCAGGGGCATTAACAACAGTAGTTGAGCTTCAACCTGTTTTCCCACTTCCCCCTCTCTTTCTCCTCTTTGATCGAATCTATAAATACGAGGGTAGGATTCATTGTAAAGGGTTAGACATTCCTTATTTTGCAGGCTCCCTTTTTCTTCTAGCAAAAGAATTTGTGTAATTTCAGGCCTTCCATCAAAGTTGTAATATATTTCTTAACTCCTGGCTATTTTGTAATGTATTGTATCATTCTGTAGAGCAATAAAAACGCTTGTGATCGACTCTAAATCCTTTCTGTCTCTTTTTCTCACATCTGGTATTTCGTTATAAATCTAGTTATCTGTGTTTGATTATTGCATGTATTTGTTGGTTTGTGTCTATCAACAAAACTAGTGTTCATCATTCCTTTGGTGCATCACCTTGTAGTTTAGTTATTTTTTATTTCTTGTACCCCTTTCTTATCCTGTCTCCTTGGCAAGTTTTAGATTAGGTATAGAGATAGATCCTCTACAAATTCTCACGTATGCATCTAAACAGAGGAATAAGGAACCAACCTTTAATCTGGAGAGCTTTCCCATTTTGCAAGGTCCCACACCTTGGGGAAAGTTCAATGTTATGCAATCACACCAAATGAGTCTGCCTTAGAAAAGTAGATTTTTAGAACTCATTTGGGGGTGTTTGTGATTCGCACTAACAAGTAGTGGCATAATTTTGCAACATTAGTTAAATCATCATTGAAATGGGAGATTTTACTCTACATTTGAGAGGGGCAACTCCTTGTAATATATTATTTTAGGTTTTGGAGTACTTTTGACTAGAAATCACAAAAAAGAAAAAAATGAAAATGAAGAAAGTTGAAAAGGGAGAGAGAGAAAATGGAAGGAGATGCACATGTGAATAAATAAATGTAAATTTTATTGCCATATACAAAAATGTAAACAATAATAATATTGAGAGTTTAATGTTAAAATCTTACATTCAAAAAAAAAGAAAGAAAGAAAGAAATTTAACATATGCATAAATGTTATCCTCAAAGAAATGTTGAGGCAATGTTATGCAAATCTCCTTGTATTTTTACTAAACATGAACACACAGCCTTGTACTTCCTCTCAAGCAAAATTCTGAACATGTTTTTTTGATACAAAAACACTTTCTAACTGAACTATGAACTGGGGGGCTTTAATGAGGACCCCACCCTTTACAATTCAAAAGTAATACCAACGGGATGAATGAGAAGATTCATTCAAAACCACCCTGCAACCAAAATCTAAAATATACATACTATATACTACGACTTGGGGCATAAAATATTTCTGTTGTATACCAAGCCCCTCAAAAGACTGAACAAAAACCTTAACTATATTAGACACACTAAATATAATGGACAAAAAGAGACTAATTCTGAATTGCAAACCCTTTTCAATCATCAAGCACAATTACTTCTTCCACCACTTTCTTCCTTACAGAAACATGACGTTCCACCATACCATTTTTAGCCACTTTGAGCAGGAAAGAGTAAGAAAATTTACCTTGTTTTATCAGGGCACTAACATAATCTGGGACAGGTTTGATGGGAGCTGCCAGAGCATCCATATCCAGGGGGTCGAAGAAGGCAGGACCTCTATCTTTTAGCCTGCAGATGCGGTGAACTTCGACTGCAAATTTACAAAGCTTGGCGTTACGACATTCCAACTTAGAGACATATGCCTTCGGGACTAGTTCAATGGAGCTCAACGCATCGGCGGAGAAAAAAGCTAACAAATGGGGTTGAAATTTCCCACTACCTCCTCCAAACCCACAAAGCGTGTTTTAGTAGGATGAAACACATGACAATCAACAACGCATCCTCTTTATTGTGACTAATAAGCAGCAGGTAAAAGAGAAAAGTGGAGGTAATCTCTACATTAACCCTAGCTCTACCAGACCCATGTAAGTATTCTTCCCCAATTATCTTCTCGATAAGCGCGACCAATAGGCACCGAGATGATATGAAAGATTTTCCCTAACCCAGCCTTCAAAACTGAGCCATAGAAGGCCATTTCACGGGCATCACCTTGTAAAAAAAAGTAGGAAATGATGGAATGGCCATGACGACACATAACAAACAAACTTCACACAATTTGAGAAAGAGGGACAAAAAGGAATGAGTTTCCTTCAAACCCATATATGTGATTAAATCTATACTTCGCATGAGGTGAAATTATGAAACAATCAATGAAGCCTCTTCCCGTAAAATATTCCCCAATCTTTTCCACTTGGCGTCATTATTCACAATCTCCACCTCAAAATCTTGGTTGGTGCCCGAGTTGGCAAGTGAGTTAGCCACTGAGTTGACCTCTCAAAACACATGGTAAATGGACCATTCCTTAAGCTTATCTAACCAATATTGGATACTTGGAAAATAAGAATCAATAACCCAATTTGGAGCCTTCCCTTTCAAAATGGCATTGACCACGACCTGGGAGTCCCCCTCTATTTTGATTCGTTTGCAACCATACTCGAAAGCTAACTTCATGCCAAATAATAGATCCTAAATTTCATCTTGGTTGGACGTTCCATCTTATAGATGGAAGGATCCTGCCACTATGATTTTACCCAAGTTTTCTCGAATTACACACCCCGCCCCCGAAATCCCTGGGTTACCCCTAGACGCCCCATCAAAGTTCAATTTGCAAAACCTGTGGGGTGGCCAATTCTGAACATGTTTACATTAGTTATTTCTCATATTTATAATGTGATAAGGTTGGGATATCTTGTCATTATTTTCTTTAGATGTTTCCATCTTGACATATTTCACCTTTGAACTTGTATTCTCTAACAATTTTACTCGTTTAAAGTCATTGCCATCAAATGACTATGTTATCCTCATATACAACCATGATAGAACTCATCTCATTGGGAAAATATTTGAGTCCATATGTGTAAGCTACTATATTCATGCCTTGAGTGAAAAAACTTCCCGCGCATATCTCCTTTCTTGGGTTCATCCCTAGTGACACCCACTTCAAATGCTTTGGTAGAGGAAGATAAATATACCTATCTTTATAAAGAATATCCCCTATGATGTTTCATGGTCATTGTGAACTTCTTGTTGATCATTATTTGGCTCCTCATAAAAAACTTCTCACAATGTTATTCACCCTACACTTGGCACGATCTGTTTAGGTGTTAGGCACCTTGGACGCCTCATGGGTGCTTTAGTGGAAGTTTTCATAGTGTCTTATGTGCATACCCGACAAGTTCTCTTCACACTTCCATAGCTATTAAAAAAGTTTCCTATGCACCCAAGTACTTGCATCATCACTTTTTCTTCGAATTATTTGTTTAGACACTTTAAATGCACATTTCGAGAATTTATTTTACTAGAAACTTCTCAACGTATCCAAAGTACTTGGCACCTCCGAAAGGAACTCTTCGTAAGGTGCCCCGATTGTATCTAACACACTAAACTATAAAGTGCCGAAATTAGGGGGGTTATAATATTGTCTTTGGTGGTTGCGTTTCTTTTTTTTTCTTTTCTACATTCCTTATTTATCTCTCTTCGCGATGGATGCACTTTTAAATCCTTTGCTTACACCATTCAAATTATTCGAATGGAGATAAAAAATGCTAATGAAACTAAGGGGTAAAGGGATATCTTGCATCACCATGGGAGATGAGACTGAACCTGACGACGATCCTACAAAATCTAAGTGGATGAACTAAAGTGACAAAGCCTTAGGTCTTCTTTGTATGTCTATTTTTCCTGACTTTATCTTCCACATTAAGTCATCTGAAACACCTAATGAAGCGTGGAAATTTTTTGATAGTACGTTCAGACAACAAGATGACATGAGAGCACATGAGTTGGAAAAAAAACTACTAGGATTAAATCCTAATGACTTTGAAAACCTACATATATTTTTCTCAAATTTTGTCCACACTAGATTGTTTTTACAGAATTTAAAGTGGAGAGAAAATATTCCCAATTGATCTTGTTGATTGTTTTCAAGTTAGGTCCTGAATACTCTATCTTCATGTCGGCTTTTCACAATACAAAAGACTCTTTGGGAAGTGCTTGAAAGTTCCCTCATTTGACGCTTTTTTGTCCCAACTCATTCAAGAACATGAGAAACTCATTTAAATGGGGACTCTCAAATCCAAGTCACATAACCTTGTAGCATGTAGTGGTAAGGGAAAGAATATTGAAAATAAGAAAGAGAAAAGGACCAACCTAAGAAGGAAAACAAGACCAACCAAACTAAAACCAAACCTAACATGAACTCTTCGAATTCTGAGCCTAAAGTGAAGAAAGAAAAGTGTAAGTGTTCCTATTGCAAGAAGATTGGTCATGAAGAGCATCAATGTATGAGAAAACAAATTGATCACCTAACTCATTTACTTGAGAAAATCATATAGGTGTTCCCGATTCTATTAAACAAAATGCTTTGAAAGTTGATTCTTCCACTGTAAAAGAGTCTAAATATGATAAGAAGAAAGGAAAGGCCCTTGTAACTAGAGTTTCTCCTTTGTCAACATGGATTATAGATTATGGTGCCTCGCACCAGATGGATTCTTCACATGTTGAGTTCTCCAACATCGAACCATGTGGCATTTCCCAAATCACATTGGGTGATGACACTACATTGTCGATTTCTAGTAGTGGATCAATAGAGATGGATGGGGGATCATTTAACCAAGTGTCGAGTATTCTTGATATCTTGTAATGCGCACTCCTCTTCGACATTGATTGAACTATGATTTCAATTTTGGTTGATTATAATCTTGAACCTTGTTGTTGTATTCTAGTTAACATATTGATAAGATACGTGGGACATCATGATTACTATTGTGTTATGATTATTGTTTTGACTGTATGGTTGTAGTGTGGACTTTGATGTACATTACTGTATATGATTTGTTTAGCGTGATGTGAGACAATAGAGTTATTGTGAGTACTGATATGTTGTGAATCATAATACCATTCATATGGATTCTTAGAGACATGGATAGACATTCAGTATGGAAGAAAATGATGTGTTGTTAGCCTAGATATATATTGACATTCTGAATTTTCTTCGTATTGATCATATTATGATGTTTGAATTTATTTTGTGATTTCTCGATATTGAAGAAATAGTGGAATTGGAAATATGTGTGAAATTGTGAACGAGTGATAACATTGCTTAGTTTAGATGGTGTTGATTTTGTGATACGATGATGTTTACTGATAGATGTACATATATTTTATCATTGATGTATTTGATGTGGCCACCAGGCTGAAGGAGGTATTGTTTGATTTTGCAGGTAATTATATCGCAAACAAAAGGGGGATAGGAGACCAACAATGAAGGAATTTGGGGTATTGGAAACAAATCACCATGGTAACTCGTGTAATTGTATGTTGTGTGTTGTTGCTAGACTGTTAGGAGGTCCCCATTAGGGGGTGACCTCAAAAGTGACCTTGGGTAATTTTGTTGTTTTTCCCTTTTGTTTTATTTATTGGTGAGTATTTGAATTATTTTAGTTTTGTGAGTCACCTTTATTAGTGTTAGTTAAAATGCTCCATTTAAGTGATTAAACTTGATTAGTTAGTGTAATTAGGATGTGACAAAAGGGGGTAATTAATGTGAGTTGGTAGTCTTGGTTTGTGTTGGATTTGAAAGAATTTAATTACTTTTGAGTGTTGTGCACTCAACCTTGCATGTAAATTTCAGATTTTGACTTTCAAGCCAATTTTAGAGGCTTGTGGGACAAGTTAAGCTTGTCCCACACCTCTTAAAGTCACCCACCCACTATGCCTATGATGTGAGGGGCTTATTTTAGGCCTTTTTTGTGTATTTTAATGGAGAAAAAGAGCAATTAATTACACTTTTCTTACAAGAGTCTTTAATTGTGTCCTTTAGGGGTGTGGGTTTGGGTTTGAGTGTGTAAGAGGGTTGTCATTCCCTCAACCACCAATTTATTGTGCTTGGGGTTTGGGTTTGACCTTGTGATATGGATTGGAGGAGAAATGATGTGGCATCCTACATGGAGCCACATCACCTCTCTCTCCCTCTTTTCTATTTATCCTAATTTGTTTGAGGATTTGGGGGTCACTTGTTCATTTTTGGATTTTTACAATTTTGGGGAGAGCTTGCCCTTAGAATGGTTGTTTAGAGCTTGGAGTGGATTGTGCTTGCTTAGGATTTTGGAAGGCTTGGAGCTTGCTTGTGGATTGATCCTCTTACAATGGCAAGGTAGACCTTCACCCTTGCTTTCCTTTGCTATTTTGTTGTGCTCATGGTGTGAATGGATGATTGTTGCATGCTTTTGATTGTGGGAAATAGAATGGTTATAGGTTGTAGGAGAAAATGGAAATGGGTTGGAGGGAGGCATAAGAGTGTTAGTGGGTATTTTAGGAGGGAGTTGGGTTGGGATGTTCCACTTTGTTGATAAGTAAGACTTGTGCTTATTTTGTTTACTTCCTTTGAGGGAGGCATAAAAGTGAGGGAGGCATAAGAGTTTTTGTGGGTATTGTGATGGAGTTCTTGGAGGCTCAAAGGTGGACACCCAAACCCTTGGGAGGCATAAGAAGAATCCCCATGTTCCTTTCTCCTTCTTGGCTTGTGTATTAAGCCTTTGTACTTGGGATCTTGCATGGTTTTAGTGATCTTTTTGTTGTGTTTATTGTGTTAAATGTATTGTTTGAATGTCATTGTGGAAGCCATGTAGAGTTGCCAATGGTTGTTTAATACCCCTCATTGCTTCTTTGTTGGGGCTCGAGGGCCAATGAGGAAGAAGGCTTATCTCCCTCATTGGATTATTGGTTGGGTGGAGAGTGTTGCCTACTCCCCCATTTTGTTGTGTGCCCGATATTGATGTGATGGTGAAGCTAGACGGAAGAAGTTCTCTTGTTGGAGAAAGGCATGTGGAGTTGCAGCTTGTTCTATTATGACTCTACAACTTGTAAATTGTACCTATAGTACATTGGATGTAACCTCTTATTTTATTGGATAGTTCTTGTAAATGAGTTATTATGATTTGCATTATTTCACTTGAAATGAGAATTTTGAGATGGTTTTGAAATGGAAGTAAAGATCCTTTAAATCTAAGTATTGTTCAAGTGGTATTGTAAATTTATTTGAAAAGTTAGGGTCTTGAATGGAAAGAAAATATTAATTATTCTTGTTGTATTGGCACTCTTGTTTGAATGGGAAAAAGGGAATCAAATTTATTTAAGTATGTTTTATTTTCCTCTTATCCAAATGGATGTACAAAAGGAATAGACAGAACAAAATTTTATTTAATCTAGTTCTCTTGTTGTAATAAAAATGGTTGAAGTATATGGGTAAAACACAATTAATTATACCCTCTTAGATGTTACCTAAATGTGGTGGAGTTTGATAATTTGTTTGGATTAAAACATGAAACACAATCTCATACAACTATAAACATCTACATTTATACAAATTTATATAAATTTAAGTCTATAAACACAAACCCATTTACTTATTCATATTGCAACCCCTATTTTAATGGGAAACTTATTTAATAAATAAATATATATTATTAATATATAATAGATATATATTAATAATATACATTGATTATTTTCACAATTTATAATATCATTAACATACATACATACATACATACATACATACATACATCATACATACATACATACATACATACATACATACATACATACATACATACATACATACATACATACATACATACATACATACATACATACATACATACATACATACATACATACATACATACATACATACATACATACATACATACATATATATATATATATATATATATATATATATCAATAATATACATTGATTATTTTTAGAATTTATAATATCATTAATAAATATTAATACATACATATTAATAATAAATAAATAAACACACACACACACACACACACACACACACACACACACACACACACACACACACACACACACACACACACACACACACACACACATTAGTAGTTAAATTAATATTAAAATACAAAACCATATAATAATAGCTAAGTGGAAAGCTAGAATAGCTATAATAATTAAAAAAATATTTTGTTGGGTGGCCAAATAGGCCGCGACCCACCGTGGGAAACAAATAATGTTTTAATTAAAAGGTTGGGGGAGGGGGCCGACCGCACCCCAACCCTTATTTTATATAAGAGGTGGGAGTGGGGTTTTTCGACGCCCCATATCTATGTACATATATATGTACATATGTACATATATATGTACATATATGTACATATGTACATATACATGTACATGTACATATACACATACATGTACATGTACATATACACATACATGTACATGTACATATACACATACATGTACATGTATATATATATGTATATATATATGTAGATGTACATATATATATGTATATGTATATATATATATATATATATATATATATACATATACACATATATATATATATATATACATATACATATATATACATATACACATATATATATACATATACATATATATATATATACATATACACATATATATATATATATATATATATATATATATATATATATATATATCTATGTACATATATATATATATATATATATCTATGTACATATATGTACATATGTAGATATATCTATATATATATAGATATATCTATATAGATATATATATATATATATCTACATAGATATATATATATATATATATATAAATACACACACACACACATATATATATAAATATATATACATACATATGTATACATACATATGTATATATATATGTATATATATATGTATGTATATCTATGTATATATATATATATATCTATATATATATATATATACATACATACATATATATATATATATATATATATATATATATATATATATATATATATATATATATATATATGTACATATATATATCTATGTACATATACATAGATATATTTATGTACACACACACACACACACACACACACACATATGTATGTATATATATATGTACATATATATATATATATATCTATGTACACACACACACAATATATATATCTATGTACACACACACACACACACACACACACACACACATACATACATACATATATGTATATCTATGTACATACATATATGTATAAATATATATATGTATATATATGTATGTATGTATGTATGTACATACATACATACAAACATATGCATACATACATACATATATATACACACACACACACACATATAGATATACATATATGTATATACATATACATGTATATATATACATACATATACACACACACATATATACACAATGTGTATATATACATGCCTGCAAAAAAATTCTTAAAATGAGCAAGAATAAAATGGGTAAATACCCACAACCCAAATAGGATAAATGAAAAAAGGGGAAGAATGATATAATGCAAATGATAAATAGATTTCAAATAAACCCTAGGAGAGATGCACACAAATCTTGATCTTTTGTGTATCCATCCTTGATCTTGAGATTGTTCCATGGCCCCCTTCTTCCTTGACCTACAAAACAAACAAAGGAAATGAGAGAATAGGTTAAGAAATGAATATAAGAGAACCCTTAAGGATTTCTAGGGTTTCATTAGTATAACCTAGATCTAATGGCTTAGATAGATTAGATCCAATGGTGTAGGATGAATCCTACATCACTTAAGTGATAGGGATTTTAAGTGTGAATGAAATTAATAAAAGGTATGGGTAATGTTTTAATGGGGCCTAAGGGGGTTTGCACAAGTTGTGCACCCCTTGTCTTTGGAGTAATAAACTAAATATTAATGTGCATGGTTTAAATCTATAGGATATTTGGTCTTTCCTAATTTAATTTTGAATTTAATTATGGGTCTTTAAATAAGTGAAGTTAAAGGGGATCTTTGGGGCTAAGTAATAAAAATCAAGGTAAGGGATATTTAAATAAATTAGTGGTGCTTAGTAAGAGAAAATAAATCGTAATATTATTTTAGAAATGGGTCAAAATTTATTAGTCGTTATTTTAATTTATTTCCGACTACCTTGTCATTATATAAAATGTTATAATTAAGAATTAAATTAAATTCCGGTGAATGTTTATCGTCATTACCCTTCAAAAAAATCATTTCATAATTTTCCCTAATTAATTATTGAGTTCTATTGTGGGGTTAATGTGGGCTTTACATATCTCTACCAATCTCCTATCGGTTTATTAAAGCACTCACCTTGGTGAAGGAATACGAGTGGAATTTGGTCCTAACCGGTGATTATTCATGAGCTTCACTCCAACACTATTGTGGCCGAGGAAAGGAAGATCACCGTTCTGATTCATACAAATTCTCCCACTTTACTTCGATTTTACGCCCACCGCCTTGCTCACTCATACAAATGAGGTTAGTGTTGGTGCAAAATCACAAGGCACCCTTGGGACTCTGCAACACGATGGGTTGAGAATCTCAGTGCGATTGCACAACATGGAGCTTTTCCCAAGTGTGGGACCTTGCGAAATCGGAAAAGCTCTCCGGATGAAGGCCGGCTCCTATTCCTTTGTTCAGATGCACCAATGAAACGCAGAGGTTTACCCCAAAAACCTAATCTAACTACCAAGGAGACAGGGAGAGAGAAATTCATAAAAATAAACCTAAGCTAAGGAGGTGATGCACCGAGGAATGAAAAACACCTATTTTTCCAATAAACACAGACCATTTGAATGTGATATGAGATCATGCACAGATGACAAAACATGCAGTGAAAGACCAGGAGGATGCAAGAAAGAACACAGAGAGGGCTGAGAATCATCCACAGACTTGCACTACTTGCTCCAAAGATCGATACAATACACTACAGAATGCCATGAGGCAGAATAGTATTACAGTTCAAATGAGAGGTTCGAATTCCACAAATTCACCTGAGGAGAAGAAGGGAGAGGCAAAACAGAAAAATGTTCCACCTTGAAAAGAAGCTCCTCTTTACAATATATAGAAAGAATGAGAGAGGAAAGAGAGGAGGGAAAGCTAAAACTACCCCAACCACCTCCAGGTTGCATTCAATTCATCCATCATGGCAGAAGCGGTGGATCCTGGCAAAATGGCGGGCTGCCTAACAGAAGCGGCGAACTATCTGCTGCATTAAAATTGTTTGTTGAAGCATTACTTCTGTTTGTTTTTTCATGCCAGAGGTGTTTCTTGATTTTATCTCTCCACACTGAACCAAATGCAAGATTGACCCTAAAATCATGTAGAGAATCTCACAAGCTTTCCGTTGATATAAAGAACGTGCAAATCCAAGCTCTGGATCGAAAGATATGTCGATCTGAAGATTTAGGGCATGGAACAGATCAAGACAGATTTTGAAATATTTTCCCGCGCTTCGCCATCTGGACGACATGTGGCAGGCTCTGATTCACTGAGCAACCCTCTCTCCTCCACCTCTTGGCGGGTTCTCCTTTTAAATTTCCTTGTGGCCCTAGCCGACACGTGGCACTATCCCATTGGTTCGCATCAGTGCTCGAAACTTCGCCCTTTGACTTTTGACTTTTTTCCCCGTGACACGTGTCATGATTTCATTGGTCCTCGGCCCTGCCGGCTCTTTCGCACCCTTCGTGTCTTTTTGTCCCGGATGTCCCAAACCGTTTGGGACATAAACCTCCGATCCGCCCGAAATGGGCTTCCCTGTCCCTCATTTGGCCGATGACACGTGGCATGCATTGATTGGCTTTCGGCTCCTTCGGCGATCCACGTCCCACGCGTCCCTTTGTCCCATTTGGCATAGTGCTGAAATTTCCCATTTCGGCCGAACCGGCCGGTTCACGTCCATTTGTCCCAAATGTCCCATTTGCTTTTGCCAGGACAAATTCTTCCGGTCGCCCGATTTGGCGGTTCGCGTACTCGCGTCCCAAATGTCCCTTCGGCCAGCTAGTCGTTTTCTTCCTCTTTCGGCCGGATCGGCTTCTTGCGCCCGCCGCGTACTTCTGTCCCGATTGTCCCAAATGCTTAGCGGGCCTGGAGGCTTTTCGGCCGATCCGCGTCTTTTGTCCCACAATGTCCCAAAGGCGACCTTGAGCGGGACTTAGCCAATTTTCGATTTTCCTGGATCAACCTACTTGCCCGAACCGCAAAACTCTGATGCATGTTA
This sequence comes from Taxus wallichiana var. yunnanensis, assembly GCA_018340775.1. Taxonomy (NCBI): domain Eukaryota; kingdom Viridiplantae; phylum Streptophyta; class Pinopsida; order Cupressales; family Taxaceae; genus Taxus; species Taxus wallichiana. The sequence continues at coordinate 384,112,514 of CM031234.1, read as the reverse complement.
TCAAAATTTACCACAGGGGAAATTTTGACAACAGTTTTGATGACTCAGCGGGGTTACCTGCCTGCTAGGTAGAAGATCAGTGGCCTTTAGCGATCCATTGGGCATGGAGTTATAAGCATAACACCGAAACGAGCCTCGACATCGCAACTTCTTCTCCAACAACACTCCGAACTGTAGAAAACAACCTGAGAGCAACAAAACCTGTGCCAAAGCACTTAGGGAAACTGAAACCTAACTACAACAAGACAATGTGCACACGCACTTAGAGGAATTGAAAACTAGGCTAATATTTACAAGGGTAGAACTTTTCTCTTTTCAGTAGCAATGTTTAAGATAGATTCCGTTGGCCGGAATTGGAAGTTCTTCTCCGTCCAATGTAGAAAATTGGAAGGCATTGCTATTCTTACATTCCGTGACCATGTAGGGGCCACTCCAAATGGCATCAAATTTGGAATGCCTTCCCGGTTTTTCCCGGTCTACATCCCATTTCAGAACTAAGTCTCCTTCTGAGAAGGTCCTTGCTCTTGCTTTCTTATCAAACCATCTTTTCACTAAGGCCTAATCTTTCTCAATCGTTTGAGCTGCATGCTCTCTAATTTCTTCCAATTCCATCAACTCTGCATACCTAGCCTCCATTGGTTCGAAATCAGATAACTCAAACTGCTTCATGAGCTCCAAGGTTGGTAATTCTAATGATATAGGCAATCCTGCCTCCTTCCCATAGACCAACTTGTAGGGAGAATTACCTGTAGACCTCTTTGGTGTTATCCTGTCAGCCCATAACGCTGATTTTAGCCTTGTATGCCATGTCCTTTGATTTTCATCCGAGTTCTTCCATGATTTTTAGCAAATTCTTGTTTGTGGACTCTGCTCATCATTACCCTCAAGGGTAATAATTTGAAGAGGTGCTCAAATAGATTCCATTCTTGACAACCCATTCTGTAATTTTTGAACCTGTGAATGCTAATGCATTATCTGATATGATGGTGGCCGGCACACGAACTCCGGTCACTATTCCTTCATAAAACTCTAGTATATTAGACTCGTTGGCCTCTTTGAGCGCTACTGCTTGAGTCCACTTGGTGAAATAGTCCGTTGCCGTGAGAATCCACTTGTGGCCTTGGCTTGAGTTTGGGTTGATGACCTCGATGAAGTCCAATCCCCATTGCATAAATGCTTGGTCAACCAAAATTGGGTGCAATGGAAGTGCTACTAGTCTTTCTTTGCCTATGAATAGTGCACATTTCTTGCACTTTCTTATCCATGTATAACAGTCATTGAACACTGTGGGCCAATAATACTCTGCCTTCATTATCTTGAGAGCTGTTACTCGTGGGGCAAAATGTCCTCCGGAATCTCCATCGTGAAAATCTCGTAACACCCTCTCAATTTGACCTGTCCCAATGCACCTCAATAAAACTCCATTGATGTCTTTCTTGAACAAAACACCATCAACAAGCACATATGGAATAGCTTGTAATCTGAAGTATCTCCTTTTTGCTTTGCTCATTCCTGGAGGGCATAGTCCTGTCTGTAGGAAGTGTATCATACTCTGAGTCCAACAAGGAGTGGGCACATCATCATTTTCCTATTCCTGACTATCCTGTAGTACCAAGACAGTCTCTTTTTCATCACCTGCTTCAACTTGTTGACTCAAGGCTAGTTGTTCACATAGTCCCTTCCCACGTACTAGTTTGGTGACCTTGATCTCGATGTCATATTCCATGACACGAGTGATCCATCCTGCACGCTTCTCATTCAGATCCTTGTTTAGAAGGAAGTCCTTAACTCCCGCATGAGAGACCAACAATTGGATCTTGTTGTTCGAGACTAGGTGCTTGAATTTCTTTAAACTCCTGATCACTGCAAGTACATGCTTTTCAATGAAAGAGTACCTGGTTTCATGTTCCTCCAAGCCTTGACTGAAGAAAGCAACTGGTTGCTCTAATCCTCCTTTGTTTTGTTGGACCAGGATTGCAGAAATTGTGTCTCCACCACCGAAGGCATATAACATGAAATCTTTGGAGAAGTCTGATTGACAAGAGTCGGAGCTTGAGATATAGCTTCCTTTATTGCCTCGAAACTTGCCTTGCCTTCAGATGTCCACTTAAATGCCATGCTCTTTTTTAACATTAGCGTTATTGGTTTTACGAGAGCTGCAAAGTTTGGAACAAACCTACGGACGAAATTGATCCTTCCTAAGAAGCTTTGAAGAGCCTTCTTGTGACTTGGCAATGGCAATGCTTGAATTGCTTCGACTCTCTCTGGGTCAATCGTCAACCCCTCCTTTGAAACAATGTGGCCTAGGATTTTTCCCTCGTGAGCCAAAAATATGCATTTTTTGGGATTCAATGATACCCCAAATCTTCTACATCTCTGAAATACTTGCCTCAAATGACAGAGGTGATCCGCTGCATTTTTTGAGAATACAGTGATGTCATCAAGATATATTAGAACTATTTTATTGATTAACCCCTTAAATGCCATATCCATTTCCCTTGGAAAGTGGCTCCAGCATTTGATAGCCTAAATGGCATTTTCTTGTAGGCATAGGTCCCCCATTTGGTGGTGAAAGTTGTCTTGAACTGGTCATCTTCTTTTACCATCACCTGATTATACCCTGAGTAGCCATCTAGGAGAGAAAACCTCTCTGAACCGGATACTACTTGCAATATCTACTCCATCAAAGGAAGTGGGTAATGATCTTTGAGAGATGCCCTGTTGAGGTCTCGGAAGTCCACACATAACCTAATTTCTCCGCTCTTCTTCCTGACTGGAACCAAGTTCGCAACCCAGCTCGAGTGCTTGATCGGGAATATAATGCTTGCCTCTATTAGCTTGTTAAGCTCTTTCTTCATCAGAGGCTCAATGTGAGGGTTGACTGGTCTCTGCCTTTGCCTTATGGGCTTAGCATCCGGATCCAATTCTATTGTATGTTGTGCCAAATTTGGATCGAATCCTCTTAAGTCTTCATAGCTCCAAGTGAAGACATCCGGAAACTCTTGCAAAGGTGTGTGAAATCTGATTTCTCCCCGCTCAGGTGGCCACTTTACCAATTTGAAGTGTTTTTCCTTCCCCAACTAGAATTGGCTCTGAATCCTCTCTCTTGACCTGTATATTAGCCTTTTCCTTATGAAACTAGTCGTTAGGGTTGAAGATAGACTCCAACGTTACCAAACCTTTAGGAAGCTTGTTTGTGCGCAGCTGCACTACTTGATCTCCATAATGCTGCTCTAGTCTGTCCTGATTTCTAGCTGAGAATTCAGCTTCTTCTTGTAAGAAATTGATGATCTGTTGATCATTCTCAAACACCTGCCAGCTTGTGTTATTATCTGGCACTGCCGGCCTCACAACTACATGGATATGTGGCTGCGTTTTTTCTCTTCTGATGTTGTCAACCACATCAAATGTTGCTCCAATTGCTGCGAGCCTATCTGCGGCTTCATTTTTCTTCCTGGGTATGGACACAATGCTGAAAGCTTCGAAATCCTCAATGAGGTCCCATACCCTATTCTTGTAGCTCTTTAGCAGGTCGTTCTTTGTGGCATGTTGCCCCCTAACTTGGTTGACGATTAGCTCACTATCTCCAAACACTTGCAAGTTCTTTATGCCCCTTTTCCTGGCCCAATGAAGTCCATGAATCAAGGCCTCATATTCAGCTGTGTTGTTCGAACAAGAAAACTGGAAACGAAAAGCTAAATAGTACTTGATGTCTTGTGGTGAAATCAACACTGCACCACCTCCAACACCTTGCCTGCTTCTCGAACCATCGAAGAATAGTTGCCAAACCTTGTTTTCATCCCTTTGTTCAGGTTGAATGATGTTGGGAATGGGTGAATTTTCTTCGTGTACACAATATACGCCCAATTCAGCTTCTTCAACTTCCTTGTATGGGTCAAATTCATGACTCTTGTTCGCCCATTCATCTAAAGTCAAATCAGAATCCCCTTGACCTTAGTACACTGCTTTCTAGATCACTTTGAACACTCCTCCGATCAAAAGCCGAGAAATTTGCATTGATAGGGCCTGGTACATAAGGCTCAATATGGAAATTGGTAATCGGTTTTGATCTCGATTGTTGCTTTGGCCCCATACCTTGTCCTAAAAATCATGTGTGACCAATCTGCAGATAAATATCCACCGATTTTCGCAGTGAAGTCTCTTGATAGACACAACGCAAAGAGCGGCGGAAGGTCAATCACAGACACATCTTGTAGAACTGTAACGTTAGGACAGGAATGTAGTGTTAGGCTTAACCCCTTGATGACTCCAACAGTTCCTACTGCCGTTCCATCCAACCCCTACTTTACTCCTTTTAGCACTTTGGTTCATACTTGCACCCGGTTGATCCGCTATTTGCTTTGGCATCACCAAACTACTTGCTCCTGAATCTATCATGCAATTGTGTACCAAGTGGTTTCCAACAACCAACGACACATAGAATGGTGGAGGCTTCAAATTTTTCTTGTCTGGCCCCCATCATGTTACACTGCATTAGTGAGAACTTTCTCATGTCCTTGGTTTGATACATTTGTGGCAGACCAATTAGCCATTGCAGCTTGCAACAAATCTCGTTGCCCTGGAATCGCCAGTGATTCCCACATGGAAATGTTCACATGTGTCTTCTTCATTTGATCAATGATGTTGAAGGGGGATGAATTGTCCTTTTTCTGCCCCTTACTTGGTGCAACCTTTTCTGGAGCTTGAACAGGTGCATGTGTTGCTACAACAGGTACCTTGGGCTGATTTTGCACATTTGGAGCTGCGTTTGGTCTACTGACTCCTTGTTGTGTAAGAGTGGGTTGAGAAACAACTGGATTAGACGGTTGTCCCTCTTCTATGCCTCTCTTCTTTGACCGTGTGTTGGCAGCCACGCCTTGAAAAGGCTGTTGGTTAACTCCACAGAAGTCTTCCATTTGCCAATTGGCCAATGTGGTTTCTGTCGGAGGTCCTTCTTGTTGCGTTTCTTGCTGCTGGTTCCCTTCTTGGCTTGATTCTTGAGGCACACCAATGGTTTGCACCATCAAGGCCTGATTCAGTGCACCATTGAAACATGCTGACTGATTGTGAGGTAGATTGCAAGGGTAACACCAGTCATACTCCTGTGCCATGTTGTTTTGCGTTGGAACCAAGGCTCTCGAGGATGTTGCTATATTTGGATCATACGGCCGAAATGGCCTGGCAGATCTTGAGATTGTCCTTGGTTTTGGTTTGCAGCCTGAGGTGGTGGTGGTCTATTTTGTTGGTACGAGGGCCTAGCTTGGTACTTTGCTTGAGGCTGATATGGTTTGGCACTTTGAGCTTGCTTTGTCTTTTGATAGTCACAAGCTCATTTCTGAGGTTCTGCAGTTGTTTCATGACCTCTTGCAATTCCTTTGAACTATTTGAAGAAGTCGATGCCTCATTATTGCTTTGATTTCTAGGAGTTGGAATGGGATTCAACTCTGGTGCTTGGCTGGTTGTAGGATTTCCCATATCTGGATAGAGAGGCATTGGCGGCCTTGGTGCAAGCTTGCCAGCTTGGATTAAACAGTTCTCTACTCTGATTGCTGTGTCATAGGCCCCTGACAGCGTTGTCCCTCCCATTGATTGGATCATCATGGCTATGTCTGAATTTATAGCCTTTAAGAAATAAAGGAATGCTCCTTCGGCAGTTGGCCTAACAGCTATTGGAATTCTGTCCCATGTCCGTTGGAACCTGAAGTTGAAATCTGCCATTTGTTCGTTAGGAGCCCTTTTGATTGTTGTCAGTTGTTCCAATAGAGACAAATTATCTGCCCTTTCCCCAAACTGGCTATAAAGAGCTGAACAAAGCTGGTTCCAATTTGTAATAGACCCTGCTGTAAGGCTCCTAAACCATTGTAAGGCCTTACCTTTGAAAGATGAAGCCAACAGCTTGACTGCAACATCCATTTCATTTATTTCGTGGATTGTACATACATTAGCAATATCCTGGATGTGATCAATAGGAGTAGTTTGATTTTCTCCTGTGAAGTAGGGGATATTTTTTAGCGCTGCAACTGGAATTTGGTTCTGAGCATTTAGGGCAAGTGGACTACTTCCCGTGAAATTGACAAAGGGATTCGGTGGTAGATGCGCCATTATGATTGGCCTAAGAACCCTGGTTGATGCGAGAAAAGGCCTACCAGGTGGAGGTGTAGACAAAGTCCTGTTAGGCGGAGATGGTGATCTTTGTGGTCTTCTTCCTCTCCTTCCTCTGCCTGGTGATAGTTGCAAGTGGAAAAATAGCCCTTCTTCTCGAGTATTGGACCTGGTTCGAATTCTTCTCATGTGCCTGGGCAACTTGTGCTGCTACACCACTGAACTCTATCCCTTCGGAGTCGCCAGATGTGTTAGAGAACAAGCCTCTAAAAGGCTGGATTTTGCCAAGTTACACACCAAACTTGACAATGTATTGAAAATATAATTGAAATTGAAGGGCCCAGAGGAGACAATCTTCAATTCAGAATTCGGGCCTTGTTGTGCAGCTGCGGATCCCCGAAAAGCTACAGGCGGAACTCAGGTCATGCAATGCAACTCACAGAACCCGAATTGCCATGTGTCGGAACTTGGAACATGTCCGACACCCCTCAAAACCCGAAAGGCTGTTTTGATGTTTTCGGATCCCGAAATCCTAAAATCATTACATACCCGAAATTTTGAAAATCAAAATCTCAAAAAACTAAGAATACCCATTTGAAGATTTCCCTCAATTCTACCAACAGGTGAAATTTCGGCCTGTTTCGAGCAAGATAAACCCTTGAAAATTGATTTCGAGTTCGAAGCTAGGAGGTGCAAAATCCGAAATTTTTAAAAACTTGCAAATTTTAGTGCAAATTTCATGAAAACTCCTTCAAATTTTGGTGGAATGACCTCTTCGTCCCACCGGGCGTGCCAAAACTGTTGGTGCAAAATCACAGCACCCCTGGGACTCTGCAACACGATGGGTTGAGAATCTCAGTGCGATTGCACAACATGGAGCTTTTCCCAAGTGTGGGACCTTGCGAAATCGGAAAAGCTCTCCTGGATGAAGGCCGGCTCCTATTCCTCTGTTCAGATGCACCAATGAAATGCAGAGGTTTACCCCAAAAAACCTAATCTAACTACCAAGGAGACAGGGAGAGAGAAATGCATAAAAATAAACCTAAGCTAAGGAGGTGATGCACCGAGGAATGAAAAACACCTATTTTTCCAATAAACACGGACCATTTGAATGTGATATGAGATCATGCACGATGACAAAACCTGCGGTGAAAGACCGGGAGGATGCGAAAAGAACACGAGAGAGGGTGAGAATCATCCACAGACTTGCACTTTACTTGCTCCAAAGATCGATACAATACACTACGAAATGCCATGAGGCGAAATAGTATTACAGTTCAAATGAGAGGTTCGAATTCCACAAATTCACTTTGAGGAGAAGAAGGGAGAGGCAAAACAGAAAAATGTTCCACCTTAAAAGAAGCTCCTCTTTGAATATATAGAAAGAATGAGAGAGGAAAGAGAGGAGGAAAGCTAAAACTACCCCAACCACCTCCGGGTTGCATTCAATTCATCCATCATGGCGAAGCGGTGGATCCTGGCAAAACGGCGGGCTACCTAATGAAGCGTGCAAGCGTCTGCTGCTGCATTAAAATTGTTTGTTGAAGCATTACTTGTTTGTTTGTTTTTCATGCCGAGGCGTTTCTTGATTTTATCTCTCCATACTAAACCAAAATGCAAGATTGACCCTAGAATCGTGTAGAGAATCTCACAAGCTTTCCGTTGATATAAAGAACGTGCAAATCTGAGCTCTGGATCGAAAGATATGTCGATCTGAAGATTTAGGGCACAAAACAGATCAAGACAGATTTTGAAATATTTTCCCGCGCTTTGCCATCCCCAGGCGACACGTGGCGGGCTCGATTCATGAGCAACCCTCTCTCCTCCACCTCTTGGTGGGTTCTCCTTTGAAATTTCCTTGTGGGCCCTAGCTGGGACACGTGGCACTATCCCATTGGTTCGGATCAGTGCTCGAAACTTCGCCCTTTGACTTTTGACTTTTTTCCCCGTGACACGTGTCATGATTTCATTGGTCCTCGGCCCTGCCGGCTCTTTCGCGCCCTTCGCGTCTTTTTGTCCCGGATGTCCCAAACCGTTTGGGACATAAACCTCCGATCCACCCGAAATGGGCTTCCCTGTCCCTCATTTGGCCGATGACACGTGGCATGCGTTGATTGGCTTTCGGCTCCTTTGGCGATCCGCATCCCGCGCGTCCCTTTGTCCCATTTGGCATAGTGTTGAAATTTCCCATTTTGGCCGAACCGGACGGTTCGCATCCATTTGTCCCAGATGTCCCAGTGCTTCGCGGGACAAATTCTTCCGGTTCGCCCGATTTGGCCGGTTCGCGTACTCGCGGCCCAAATGTCCCGCTCAGCAGTTAGTCATTTTCTTCCTCTTTCGGCCGGATCGGCTTCTCGTGCCCGCCGCGTACTTCTGGCCCGATTGTCCCAAATGCTTAGCGGGCCGCCTGGAGGCTTTTCGGCCGATCCACGTCTTTTTGTCCCACACGTCCCAAAGGCGACCTTGAGCAGGACTTAGCCAATTTTCATGATTTTTCCTGGATCAACCTACTTGCTTGGAACTGCAAAACTCTGATGCATGTTATCGAAATTTTCCACTGGGGAAATTTTGACAACGATTAGTAAGCTATGTCATGAGTGTTTTGGCCATTTAAAATTTTGTTACCTTGAAGCAATTGATCCAAAATGAAATGGTCAATGAGTTACCCCACGTAAGATTTTCTAAGGGTCGTTGTGAGGTTTTCCTCGGGAAGCTCCTGAAAAGAGTTTTGGCAATGGAAAAACACGGAGAGCCACTCATCTTTTGGATCTTGTTCATAGTGATATTTCTAGCCCTTTCTCATCTCCTTCATTTACTAGAGCTCTTTATATACTAACCTTCATTGATGACTTTTTGCGTTACACTTGGGTGTATTTTATTAAGCTTAAGTATGAAGTTTTTGATCACTTTCGAGAATTTAAGGCTCTTGCTTCAGAAAAAAAGCTAAAAGGTCTATCAAGTTTCTTCAAACCGATAATGGAGGTGAGTATGTAAACTATATGCTCAAGGATTTCTATACCTTTGAAGGGATTTCTTTGCAGCGTATAGTTGTTTACAACCCCTCATAAAATGGAGTGGCGAAAAGAAAGAAGCTGAAGCTTAAGGAGATAGCCATTTGCATGGTTCACTCAAAGTCCCTCCACGAGTATTGAGCCAAAGCGGTGAATTATGATTTCCTAATTGAGACCATGTTCCACACAGGAATTAAGAGGGATGCCACCATTTGAATCTTGGTTTGGATCTGAAGCATGATGTTGAGCACTTTTGAGTCTTCGGATCCAATCTTTATGACACTTTGATTCCCAAAAATAAATGCAAGGATTTGGAACCACAGTCAAACCTTGTATATTTTTAGGGTATCTTGATGGCGTGAAGGGATATCGATTGTTGAACCCTACTACTCATGAGCTTTATATCGAGAGAAGTGTGAAATTTGATGAGTCATCTTCGACTTATACTTCTCCACCTTATGAGGTCCTTATGCTCTTTGATTCTGAATCTGACTCTTCAGATGATGATGTTGTTGAACATGCTCCTCCTTTGATTTATCCTCCTATGCCTCCCGACCCTCATGCTTTGGAGTCTTCTAATTCTGATGGTAGTGTTGATGGGACATTGTCCCTTCTCACTCAGTGAAGAATCTTCTACCTCTGAGCCTGATCCTCTTGGTCCTCATTAGGATAGGAAAACCTTGAAGAGTGATAGAGAGTGGATGGGAGATTCTTTGGACAAGAGACAAACTCACTTAGGGTTCATTGGACCTCACTCCTTGGCCTCTGCTTTTAATGCTCAGTATTTCTAGGAGGCTTATGGTATTCTTGAGTGGGATTCATCTCTAGATTAGGAGTATTCCTCACTCATGAATAACGATACTTGGGATTTCACCCCTATTCCCAAAGGAAGGAAATTTTTTTAGTGTAAGTGGGTGTTTCGAACAAAGTAATGTGCCAATGGAGACATCGATAAGTTTAAAGCACAACTAGTAGCTAAGGGTTTCTCCTAGGTAGTTAGGGTTGATAACTTAGAAACCTTTGCTTCGGTTATGAAGATGAATTTTATTCAATGACCCTTGCCATCGCTGCATGAGCAGATGGGAAGTCCATCGGATGTACATTAAGAGTACATTCCTTCATGGTGACCTAGAGGAAGAGATCTACATGGAATTTTTTTAGGTTATGTCCATGATCCCTCCCTCATTTATAAGTTAAAGAAGTCTCTTCTGACTGAAACAAACAAGCCCCTCGGGCTTGATATGCCAAGATGAACTCCTTTCTACTTGCATCATGGTTCACTTGGTGTTACTCTAACCCAAATGTTTACATTCTACGGTAGGATCACACCATACTCATCATTGTTTTGTTGTTTTGTATGTTGATGAATCGTTGATCACGGAAACACTTCCTCTTTCATCGATTCTATGAAGATTTCCTCATCCAAAAAGTTTTCCATGTCTAACTTAGGATTGCTTCATTATTTTTTTGGGATCTAGATTTCATAATCTAACTAGGGAATTGTAATTTTGTAGCCTAAGTACTCCCTTGATTTGTTTGCTCGGTTTCATATGTTCTATTGTAATCCGTCTCCTACTCCTTTCCTTTCAGGGGTTAAGCTGGTTTTTGATTGCTCTACTTCCTTGGTTGATGGTACCATTTATAGACAATTGGTGGAGAGCTTGATTTACCTTACTCACACTTATTTGAATCTATCATATGCTATTGGGATTATGTCTAGATTCATGCAGGAGCCACATGAGTTACATTGAAAAGCAACGAAGAAGATTCTTCACTATGTTCATGGCACCTATACAAATGTCATTGACTATCTCTGAGGGACAAAGATTAAATTGGTTAGATATACTGACTCTAATTGGGCCGGTGATATAGATCATCAGAAATCTACCTTAGGCTACAATTTATATCTTGTTTTGGAAGGCATTAGCTGGTCTAGCAAGAATTAGAATGAAATTGTGATATCTTCTATAGAGGTAGAGTACAAAGGAGCAATTAACGCTGCCCGAGTAAGGCTTTTTGGTTGCAGGGTATCTTGACAAAGTTCAATATTCACTTTTGGTGGCCTAGTATCATCTACTACCAAGAATATGAGCACCATATTGATTTCTAAAATCCAATTCAACATCAATGGATGAAGCACATCAAGATCCATAATCACCTCATTCAGAGCTCATCATCGAATTGCGGTATTGCGAGTGCGATATGGTTGCAGACATTTTCACCAAGCCCTTCATTGAGGTGAAGTTTCTTCACTTGCGGTCTCTTCTTGGGCGAGGTCTTCTCAACCGTCCATCTTCTTTGGGCTTTCTAGTCCTCTTCTCCTCTTCTTCTTTTCTAGAGAGATGTTGTTTGTACATGGGTACCTTATCAGGCCCTTAGTTACCGAGACCCATTTGACACATCTTTCTTAGGTTGTTTAGGGGATTCTTTTATCTCTTGTAAGTGGATTTTTTCCCTCGGAGGTTTTCCTCCATTACTTGAGATCCTTATTGTACATGGGTACCTCATCAGGCCTAGTTTCTAGGACCCATTTTCTCCTCTTCTTCTTTTCTAGAGAGATGTTGTTTGTACATGGGTACCTTATCAGGCCTTTAGTTTCTAGGACCCATTGACACATCTTTCTTAGTTTTCTAGGGGAGTTCTCTTTCATTTATGAATTTCCATGACCTCTACCTCAACTTCGATGAAGGGGGTGTTGGTGTATATGAATTATCTCATCATCACTCAACGTATGGTTCACCTCATATGGTCACCATCTCACTTAGTAATATCATAGACCATTAAGGTTTGATAGGGTTTCATGTGTCCACGTGTCATGCATGGGATTTACACAACACTCATATATATGTACCTTCTTATTTTGATCTATGAGAATGAGTAGACCTATTATTGCATACTTGATTTTCCTTTGTGATTTGATTCCTTCTGATTACGTGAAGAATTATCATCACCATTGGAAGTTCAACCTCTTCAATGTGCATGAGGTTCCGTATTGATCCTTGTAGAATGATCGATAGAAACCCACGTAAAAATGATTACACATGACCCATAACTAATTTATCCTAATGATTTAAGTGTTCAAACCTTGCTCACGATACCAATTGAGCCCACATTTTGTGGCCCAAAATGAACAATTGATCTTCCCGTTAACCTAGTAAAATTTGGGAACTTTTTTATTAACAAATTAAAATGAATTAGGTTATATAGATATTTTACTATTACCAAGTCATACTACAAACTCTTTTAATAAAGGATACGATAAATCTAGATATTTCTTGTGCCCAAAACTAAGGTCACTTAAGATCCAACAACCCACATCCCATAGGCTTAGTCAAGTATAAGGATAGGTTATTTCCCACAAAAAGGTTTCCAAGGTCGACTCACTATCAATATATCAAGCTAAAAGCCCATGGAAGATGAAAGAAATAGTCATTGCATTAAACTCACAATTAATCATCACTTTGAGTTTAGTTGTGACATTTCAACCAAAAGGTCTTGCCCATAAAGTACGGTTAATCAAGTACTACTAAAAATGAGCCTTAATTTTTTGAGTTTAGAAACATTAATATTATTAGGAATTCTTGGTTATACCATCATTATTCCATGACATAAAGCCCATGCTTGGTTCAACAAATTTTATCATTGCTACCCCACTAGGGATTTAGTTACATATGGTTGAGAATATTTATCCTTATATATATGTATTTAAACAATTTTAATAGCTTGAAAAGATATCCAATTACTTGGATCACTGAATGTTTATACAACGTAGTATAGGTAACAAACTTGCTATGAGAGGGTCCTTCCATCTACTATGCCATTTAAAATCTAAAATACAACTAGCCCCAAATTTCCTTGTTTAATTAATATAAATCATTCCCAATATTCCACATAAGAGATTGGAGATTACCATGATATATTTTAATCAACACCTCCATTAAAAGGGAAGGGAATGTTAGTCAAAGAATTCTGAAAAAGTAACGAGAAATAAAATCAAATTGGCGAATACTTATAATTAATTTTTAAGGCCTTTCTAAAAGCTTTCCTAGCTCTTAATTTGGGAAGTCCAATCTTACCATTACAAAATCACCAAATCACACCAAGTATTAAGCTAGGATATAACCCATTTCAATTTATAAAGACTCCAAATCATACCTACTTGTCAAAAGTGATAGGGAAAAATTAGGATTAAATTAAGGTCTTAGGATTCTTTGATCCTAGGCCATTGATCTAAAGTAGGATTGGGTGATCAGAAGGACATTACAGGTAGTCATAAGTTCTCTATTTCTCCCTAAACCATTACACTACAGAAGAACACTCTGATATATTTCCAACACCTATTGGCACATGTAAATTGGACACTATATGGTCCCATTATCGCTGGTCAAAGTTCATGATCAAATTGGGTCATCGGGGAAAAGGCAAGTCTACGATACCTTGGCTCGTGCACGAGCTTGTTTGCGTAATTTAGAGTTAATCAAGGAAATTTTTTTGCTCATGTACATTGATGGTCTAACCCTTTGGTCTTCGACATGTGTGGAAAAAATGGGTTTCAACAGTGGGGTCCAATTTTATTTTGGAAGGGGAATCGACCGCCGTGGTATATATTAGTGTAATTTTAATTTTCCTAATTACACTATAGTTTTTATGCCATATTATGTCGTGTATTTTGGTGTTGACACATGGTAGGATATGAGCATGAGTGATTAGGTGGATTTGGAGTATTTCCACCTCATTCTCCATGTCCAACCTAAGTGCTTCATGTTTGCCATGACCAAACACGTTATAACCTAAACGCATCACATGTTAACTCACTCTTCCACGCCTTGGCCACCATGCTAACACATCACATACACTTGCACATGATACTTCCCACAACACATAGTAGTTGCAAAAAAGCAGCCCTAAGGCCATTTAAACAATGCCACCACTATTTATTTAAACCACCTCATCTTTTGTTGAGCGCCACATACGGGACTAATGACTAAACATAACAAGTCAATGCACCATACTTGTATGTCAAAAAACCTATAGGGATCGACCCCATGACATATGGAAAAAGAATATGCGCCTTTACCAATCCACAAACTGCTTGGAAACAATATAAAAGTGGCATTATGATTATTGAAGGGGATAATTCACATGACTATATAATTTGTTTTTAAAAGGAATAATTGAATTTTCAAAATATGAAGCCAATGTAATTGAATTTTAGGCATTGTATACAGTTTGTTAATCTTGTGATATTAGTAGGAGACTTATTGGAAGTCATTGTAGTCCCAAAAGGAGAAAAATTCCAATCCATTAAGGAGTTTTTTGGAGGTTTCGAGAAGGAGACTTGCATTTGTGGATTTGATTTTAGAGAAAATTCTTGAGAAGAGTTTCTAGCATTCTTCCGAGATTTTTCGTGAATTCATTGCATGTCATTTATTCCATTATGGCTTTATAAGTTGGTAATATTGTTCTTGCAAACAATTTATAATGGATTAGTTCGTTGACTAAATGAACCTAGAGAGCGTAGCCAAATTTGTGAACTCTATTAACAATTTTGGTGTCATGGTTATATTTTGCATTTTAGTTTTCATAGTAATGATTCAATAATTAATCATTTTGAATGCATTTTAATCATTTTTGAAATTTACGGGAAATTGAGAATATTTTTGATTGAATGGTTTAAACGAACAGGTGATTCATATGAGTTTACTGATGGTTCAAATTATGATGTAGTTCAATTCTTAAACATTTACATTCATTTTTAAATCAGTTCTCAATTCATTTAAAATTGAGAATTTTAATCGTATCTCTGTTTTTAAGCTATTTGATGGTAGGGGTCTATTATAGTTTACAGATCAATGAGGAAACCCTAAACTTAAGTATCATTCAACATATATATTTTATTTGTTTTCTTTTTCTCTTATTTTGTATACATGTTTTCATGGAGAGCATTATGAAGGATATTGGAGTTGCATTGGAAATTTTCCTACCATTTTCTTATTTGTTATGTAGGTTGCAGAACACCCATCCATGGACACACAATGGATTGATTTTTTTCCATTCATATTATTAACTTCCATATGCCCTCATTGGGGTTTCATGGAGAGTCTTGTTTCTATTATATATATGCAGAATTTATAGATCCAAAAATTCACATGTGTTATTTGTAGTCCTAATGCATGCATATTTATAAATGTATGTGTGTGTATACACCAAGCTTACCCGAGTCGCATAGGCATCCATTGACCAAGCTTATTCCGAGTGGTGCCCAGTACTATGAAAAGGAACCGAGATAGAGTTGGGGCCATGTCATGCACCAATCATACCATATATATATATCCTTATTTTATTTATTTTTTGGTTAACGAGGACCATATCTAGTTTCTTAATCCTATAAACCAAAAAGAAAGAATTCAAAACCAGTGTGGAAATAAAAAATGGGGTGGTTAGAAGTCTAAGAAGACAACCATAAAGTGATGCTTATTAACAAGCTAACATTAAAACAAGATACCGGATAACTTTATCTAGTTCACAATGCCCCTACCTAATAACCATACACATCTCCATATAATCATATGAATAAGGGAATCAATTTACACTTCAAATACTAAAAGCGAAGCGGGTATAAGGGAAGGAAATTGGAGAGGATTTTAACACAAGCAAAAATTATTCAACACTAAAATGTACTCACTTCAATACTAAAGGTCTTAACTTTCAAGACTATGTGAAATTTTTTTAAAGTAATATTTTCCATTACATAATAAGGCCAGGAGTTAACCCACGCAAGTATCTTGGAAAAACAAGACAATAAAAGAGTTCTCATTCCTATCATCCAAATTGTTCCTACACTTTATTTCATATGAAATCACAATAAGAAAGAGCTCAAATACCACATGTTAAAACTTTCTTCATTCAAGAAGGCATGCTATTTACATAGGCTTCATCCTTTCTACATTCAAAAATATTACACCTATACACTTATCATCCTCCCTACCACACACAATTTACAAATAATACAATGATCTCCTTCCTTTACATCAATAAGTCAACAAGGAAAACATGTGCTCCTCTTATACATACACATAATTTCTTCCTTTCAATATAATGTTTGCACAAGAAATATAACAAGGAACCTTCCAACCTAATACAAATAAATTTACATTTTTCTTTCTCATACCATTTATGAACTAAAACTTAAAATCCAAGAGGAAATCCTCCTAAATAGGGAACTCCATGTAAATTTTTGAACAGATCACTCCATATCTTTAAACGAGAATGCAAGCTCTAAGTCCATTTGCAAAACTCCAAAGGCCATAAGAGGAAGATGTTTGGTTGTCCACCCAACCTATAGGCATCATTACATGCCACTTCCCAAAAAGAAGGGCATGTTAGCCTCCCTCCAAGCCCATGGGAGAGAGAGGAAACATGCCTCCAAGATGCACAAGGGTAGAAGAGGGAAATAAAACACTAAACTTACACAAGCAAACCAAGTTTACAAGAACTCATGAACACACACACAAATGAAGTACAATACTTATCA
This sequence comes from Taxus wallichiana var. yunnanensis, assembly GCA_018340775.1. Classification (NCBI taxonomy): domain Eukaryota; kingdom Viridiplantae; phylum Streptophyta; class Pinopsida; order Cupressales; family Taxaceae; genus Taxus; species Taxus wallichiana. The sequence goes on along the minus strand of CM031234.1, from coordinate 384,095,867 downwards.
AGAGAGGAAGAGGGGGAAAATATTCGTTCCATGGTATCCAAATTTCCATACAACCAAAAGGGTTTCAACACCTTTCCAAATGACTCCAAGTCTCCAAGGCCCCCTCAATCCTTCCAAGGTCTTATTTCCCCATATCTCAAAAAAGGATGAAAGCAAAAATGGAGAACTAAGGAAAGAAAACAAAAACCCAACACTTTTCTACATATCCTTATGACATTGAAACACAATCAAGAAAACAAACATATTACCATGCTAAATCAACAAAAAGTTGTGAGGCTTACCTCTCAAGAAATAAAATCCAAATTCCAAATTTCATGACCAACCTCCATAAGCTCAATTCTTTCTTCCCAAGCTTCCCATGAGCTCCAAGTAAAGAAAGAGCAACCACCAAGTCCCTCCAAGCTTCTAGCTCCTCCAAGTTCTCTCCAAAACTTCCATGCAAAAATGAGGCCAAAAAGTCCCTCCCCCTTCAAGGTGGAGGTATAAGAAGATAAATCTCAAGGATTCTCACCAATGAGAGGGTGACATGTGTCACCCTCCTCCCTCTTAAACCCAAGATTCCCTTAAGTCTCCATCATGCATAAGACAAGGGTCTTAATGAGGGGAATCTCCAAAAATATAACAAAAACCAAAAATAAAATCCATCCCAAAATCCAAGAAGGCTACAAAATTAAGTTAATAAATTTGGATGTGGACAAGAGAGGCTCAAATGGGAGGAAAAGCCCATTTGAACCTTGAAAACGGCCACTTACCCATAGGTAGGGTCTAAGGGGTCCATTTTTATCTAAATGGAACCCCCAATGATAAAATCACCCCTTACAATTTCCCATTTTAGCCCAATTTCGGGCTTGGAAAAGTGGTCCACTTTGAGAGGTGGTGGGGCCCACCTAACTCATGCTTAGGTGGTCCCTTACATCTTTAAAAAGATTACACTAATTTAATCATCTTTAAGCAAGTAGGAACCATTTAACTCATAAAATTGGTTTAAACAAAAGCTTAAACTTATTAATACCCAAATGAAACCAAAGGAGCCAATCATCCAAGGTGACCAAGCCAAAAGACCAACACCCAAGAACAGTGATGGATTTCCATTTCCATCTAACGAGCGACAAACAAGGTGAAACCAAACAAACGAGTGTGAGGATTTGGTCTAGATGACCAATTGTGCAATCTTGGAGCTGCATCTTTGAGTCCCACGTTCTCCTGTGTTGAACTTGTACCCTGTACACTTGATTCACATGTCATCATACCTACTCGATACAATAAATCAAATGAAGTGATTATATATACATCCATTGATCAAATCAATTTCGAGTGAAAACATCCAATTTAAGTAATTAATCAATATCCACATGGAGATAATAGCCAAAACAATGTACATCCATAGTATACCAAATATAACCCATATAAATCTCGTCTTAATAGGATCCATAACAACATCACCAAAAAAATAATAATGGTAACAATAGTACATTGGCACTTTGTGTGCCTTATACACAACTTGTTAAGTCAGGTTAACATTGATTATGCTAAAATGTAATATCCTAGCCTAATCTAATGCAAGTTTATAGTAAATAACAAATAAATAAATAAAGGAAATAACCAAAGCAAACTAAATAATGAAATGTAGAAACCCTAATGTGCAAAGAGGGTTAGAAGAGCCTTAGCTAATTCATAGGCGTCGCGGGTCAGGTGTGTCGCAGTGAAAGACCGGATGAGCGGGAATGGGAGACCGTCACATAGGAGCCTGAGAAAATGCATATCTAAGTGATTTAGCTAGGTGGGGCACTGGAGAAGGATGGGGGTACACAGGGTGCTCTGGTACAAATTCTAGGCACCACAGTCGGTAAAATGACCGAAACCTAGTTTTGACAAGGTCATTAGGGCTTCACACTTGTTCGCTTCTTGTCATGTGTATGTTGTTGAGCTTCATCGGATGTGTCATTGTATATCTGGATGATATTCTAATTTTTAGTGCCACATGGGAGGAACATCAAACACATTTACAACAAGTCTTGCAAGTTCTCAAGGAAAAACAAGCTGCTATGCATATGAAGAAATGTGAATTTGCCAAACAGTCACTTGTCTATCTTGGGCACGTGGTTGGAGGAGGATAGCTACGAGTGGATCCAAATAAGTTGGAATCCATCACCAATCGGCCAAAACCAATTGGAGCCACAAAGACTAGAAGTTTTGTGGGAGCGATCAAGATACATGAGGAAGTTCATTACAGGTTTCTTATTTATATTGCAACACCTCTACACACACGGTAGCCACAAAGAGTAAGGGTTTTGACTAGTGTAAATAACAAGATAAGTCTTTTGAGTTGTTGAAATATAAGATTAGTAATGCTTTAGTACTCGCTCTTCCTAATTTGCAGCATCCCTTTGAAGTAGAGACACATGCAAGTAATTATGTTATGGGAGCAATGTTGCTACAGGGAGGTAAGCCAGTATGTTATCATTCAAAAAATTCACTTCAACAGATTAAGGATATTTTGTTTATGATAAATAAATGTATGCACTAGTTTAGGAAATAAAAAATTGAAATGTTATTTGTTAGGAAAATAAACTATTGTGCACACTGACCACAAACCTCTCCAGTATTTGCAAGCACAATCTAAATTGCAGCAAGACAAGGCACTACAAGTGGATGAGGTTCCTTCAATAGTTCCATTTGGTGATCAAGTATAAGAAAGGTAACACAAATTTGGTGTCGACATGTTTTCTAGGCCGCCCACACAAGAGAAAATATCTTGTTTGGCCATTATCTCTCAGATTGAGCCCTTCACGAAGGAAGCTTACGGGAGGCATATGCTCAAGATAGATTTTGGGGTAACATATCAGCAGTTGCAGTCTCAAGGGGCTGAAAGGATGGGTATTGAATATTGTTATCTCAAAGATGGGCTACTCTACCGATGGGGGAAGCTTTGTGTGCCAAAATAAGAAAGGCTTCTATTGATGAGGGAAGCACATACCTTAAAAGTAGCGAGATATTTCGGTGTTGGTAAAACCTTATCCCACTTGCAAAGGTACATGTATTGGCCCAATATGCAAGAAGAAGTATCTAAATTCATAAGAGGATGTAAACTTTGTTGTACAAGAAAGCCTAAAATTAGGAAGGAAGGTTTGTATATGCCTTTACCGGTCCCTACTCGTCCTTGGGAAGATATTTCTATGGATTTTGTAGGAGGACTACCTATGTCTAAACATGTCCATGATTATCTATATGTTGTTGTAGATAGATTCAGTAAGATGTGTGTTCTTATGGCATGTAAAAAGACAATAAAAGCATATGAGGCAGCTGAAATTTTCTTTGCTAATGTATGGGTGCATTTTGGCTTGCCAAAGTCTATTGTTTTTGACAAAGATTCTAGGTTCTTGGGGAAGTTTTGGACTACTTTGTGGGACAAGATGGACACCAAATTCTAGAGGAGCATGACCTTCCATCCATGACAGGATGGGAAAATAGAGGTGGTGAACAAGACTTTGGTGCAACTAATTAGAGGGTATAATAGCAAATATCCACAAACTTGGGATGAGTCCTTAGCCTACATTCAACATTCCTACAACCGAGCAGTACACACATCCACTATGAAGTCACCATTTGAAGCATGCTTGGGATATCTACCTACGAATCCACTAGACATAGCAGTTGGGCAACATGAAGAAGGGGAGATACATGATTCAAAGGTGACTAGAGCAACAAAATTCATTGAGAGGATTCAAAAAATCCATCTCAAGGTGAAATAACAATTAGAGAAATCTCAAGCCAAGTATAAGGCTAGACATGATCAACATCGGAGGGAACACAAACTTCATGTTGGAGACAAAGTTTGGCTTTACTTGAGCAAGGAGAGATTACAAGGCCAAGTAAGGAAACTCAAGCCACTACGGTATGGACCATTCACTATATTGGAGCAGAGTTGGAGAAAATGCCTTCAGGCTTGATTTGCCACCATTCATGCAGATGTACTCAATAGTAAATTGTGAGAACTTGCACCTATATGAGCCATCCATGTTTGTGAAGAAGAAGAGTGTCGATTTTTGCTACCTTCCATAAAATATTGTGTCTTGGATTCACAAGGAAAATTGGAGGAGGACGTAGTGCTACAACAGAAGATCAGGGAGATAAGGAGAGGTCCACACGAGTCTTGGTAGATTGGACTAAAGGGAAGACACCAAGGCATGCTTGGTGGTACTCGAAGGAGAAAGTGAGGGAATTGTTTCCTCATCTACTCCCCACTAAGCTTTTGTGGGACCAAAATCCTCCTGAGCAGGGGAGGTGTGATCTATAGGGATCTAAGAAGACTCCACTTCATCAAAGCAACTAGTACCAGAAGGAAAATTTAGAAAAATGCAGAGTAGACTGTAAAGTTACAGAACCACCCCTCTGTGTAGAGAGGCGGTTGTGTAACTACCTTGACGATTGCGTAACCACCCCCTACACGAGAACAACTGTTGTGTAATCGCTGTGGCGCTTATTGCGTAACCACCGGTTTGTAGATCTACAGACAGTCATGTCACTTATCACATAAAAATAAAAAGAACTCCACGAACGGTCACAAAATTCAAATAGCTCGACCGTGTCTCTTCCTTGGATGTCTCTTCCCATTCTCTAGTGCATGGGAGGACATGAGAAGAAAGTATTTAAGCAAGAGAGCAAGTGGGAGTTATTCATTCGATTCATGGGAGAAGTAAGCAAGAAGAATTCAGTGTTGGAGTTGAATTATAGAAGCAAGGAGTGTAAGAATAGAGAAAACAAGTACATAGGGGAAGTGTTTACAATGTTTACTTTCCTTCATCTTATTGTAATCTATATCTATTGAATTGGCCAATACATATAAGTGGGAAGAAAGAGAAATTTCCCTTCCCGATTGGTTTTCCCTCAAATTGGGGGTTTCCAGGATAAAAATGGTGTCTTGTTGGTTTCAATTCCTTTTCCTTTCGCTGCAAATAATTCTAAGCACAAATAACTTTTCACTAACTTCCACAATCTGTCATTTTCAAAATTTGAAAGTAGAACAATATTTTCTTTGTGGTCTTGTAAATTATCCAAAGATTAGATTCTTACAAATCAGCGAGATGAACCATCCTTTGTCCCTTGTGATGGAGCTAGATGGATGTAAATGGAGCTATATATGCCTTGATGGATGCAACGTTAAGTGACGCTAGATAGGGCTTAGTTCTTGGTCCCTTATTATGATCACATAAATTTACATTTATATGATTCCTTCGCTTGAATTTCATAATTAACCTTGAAAAGACCGACTACCAAAAAGATAAGATGCTCAAATGGCTAGAAAGGACCCAAAAAGTGTGAGTAAAGTACAAGGAGGATGGGGAGCCCGAGGGGACGAAGGCACTGGCAGGCATCTTGGCTAGGCGCCCTCGTCCAAAAAGGGTAAAATTGAAGTATGAAAAGATAGGTTGGGTCAACAAAGATGCAAGATTGGAAGTAACAACAGAAAGTAATGAAAGATGGCCAAAGACATGGGTTAATTATTATTTTTTCGTACTCGGGAATCATATAAATAATAGTATGTGATCGATACTAGATAATGACTCAAAGTGCATGATTTTGTGTCTACAATTATATTCTAAATAACGAGACAACAATTTAATTTATATATACATATTCAAAACAATTAACCATTAGGAAAATTGTCCAATATTTAATTTGTGTAAAGCCCAGGATAAATAATACCCATAACACTATATCAAAACTATGTGGTAATGATAAGGGTGGTAAATTGGCTTTGTGAGCCTCTATATCATCCTACCTAGGGCAATCGACAAGTGATAATACACTAACATAAAATCATAGTAAATTGATTCAAATAATCATGATATTATCCGCTTAAATGTCTCAAACATGAGTATATCATAGAGTCAATCTTCATGCAAGGAGTGGCGGGGGCACTATGATTGTGTTAAGATTTTTCATTGAGGTAAGGAACGTGCAAGATCTTTTAACACTTTCAAATTTATAATGAGTCTTATAGTTGATCTTTTTCTTCCTAACTCACAACCACTTTGTTTGAAGTTGAAACACATGCAAATGAGTATATTATGGGGGCATCTTTATTAAAGGAGGTAAGCCATTTGATATCATTCGGAAGTATTCTCTAAAGTTGTAAGATACTATTCCATATATGATAAAGAAATGTATGCTCTCGTTCATCAATTAAGAAATGTAAGCGATGTTTCTTAGGAAAGGAAACCATTTTCCATATTGACCACAAACCTCATTACTATTTACAAGCATAAAATAGAAATTTTATAGAAAAGGCACTTTATGCAAATGGATGATCTTTCTCCAACAATTTCGTTTGATATTCAAATATATGAAAAGGAAGAAAAATGTGGTGGCGAATATGTTGTATAGGCCACCCATTACAATTTTTTTCATGTGGCCACAATTTCACAACTTTAGCCTTTCAAACAATAGGTTTATGAGAAAGCATATGCATAAAATGCCAATTTAAGGCGTTATACCTATGTTTGAAGTCGTTAGATGCCGAAGAAAATGATTATTTCTACCTCACTAATGGGCAACTCTACAAGTTTAAAAATTGTACTTGAGGAGGAAACACTTTTGAGAGGAACACACTTTTAAAGTTTTGGGTCCCTTTTAAGTTTCAAAATAATGCCAAAATTGCAAACGTATGTGTATTGGCTGAAAAAAAGTTTCTAAATACATTAGAGGATGTATGCTATGATGCACATGCCTCTAACCATTTGTATCGAGTTCGGGGAAAGATTTTTATGGATTTTGTGCGGGGTGAGTGGACGGGGGTTCACCAATGTCAAAGCATGGGTATAATTATCTTTATGTGGTTATGCATAGATTTATCAAAATTTGTGTGTTAATTCTTTGAATAAAACAATTTACTTATTTTTCATTGATGTTTGTGTATTGCTTGGTTTTCCTGTCTATTGTTTGAAATAAAGATTCCATATATTTTTAGGAAGTTTTGAATTACCTCAATGGAGCAAGATAAAAACCAAGATGAAAGGAAACACCACTCTCCATCAAAAAATCAAAAGACAAACAAAACTTTTAATAGAACCTTCATACCACTTGTAAGGAGTACATGAAACAATATCCAAGAACATTCGATGTTCAATACAATCTTTTACAACTCATAAGAGGGTACAACAACAAGCATCCAATAACATGAGATTTTTTTTTTTGGGTTATATTCAACATTTCTACAATATGGGTGTTCCTACACATACAAATAAGTCACATGTTATGGGTATTCACACATATACAAATAAGTCACCCATCTTGAAGCATATTTGGGTTATTTGCCTTCTAATTCACTTATTATATGAATAATTGAAGGAAGGAGAAGAAGTATATTAAAGGTGGGCCATTACCATCTTAGAGCAAGTTGGAGAGGATGCTTTCAAGCTTGATTTACTTTCTTTCATGAGGATCTATTCATTAGTCGATTGTCAGAACTCATATCATTATGAACCTCTGAAGTTAGATGGGGAGGAAGAAGGAAAGTATTCACTTCTATTGAATATTTTGCCTTGAATGCACAAGGAGAGTTAGAGGAGGACATGTTTTTCTAAAGACGGTAAGAGACACAAGATGAGGGCCATAGGAAACTTGATAGATTGGGATCTAAGACAAGCAAAGTGGTATACCAAGGAGAGAGTGGAAGTTATCTTCTCACATCTATTCAAAAGTTAAGTTTTGTGGGACCAAACTGCTGCTAAGAAAGGGAGGCATGATCTACATGGATCGGGAAAACATTAGCTTCAACAAACAACCAAGACATCTTTAAAATTTAGAAATAAAACATGGTTTTATCTGTACAATGACAAAATAGTCAAGGTAGTTTTATTTGTGTCAATGACAATTTCATTAGTGATAGTGGTAGGTTTTACGAAGCAGTGGTTACATTTGTGTCACTCAGGGTTGTATTTGTGACAACAAGTGCATTGTGACAATGGTGTTTTTTCTAACAAGTGGGCCCCTTCTTTTTGTCTCTGTAATAGGAGAGACCCTCTTTTTTTTTTGTCTCTAAAATTCTTAACAATAACTTTAAAAGTGACAGGGTGATCAACAATAGCATGTTGGTTCCTAAAGCCATTATTCCCCTTAGCCCTTAGCCCTTTTGTTGGTGTCTTATCCAATGACTAATTTTTCTTTCAAATATCAACCCATACAATTTTGTGATGCCTAATATTAAAATTTGTTGTTTATAATATTGAAGTCCCTCTAGATAGAAGGGAGATGTTGATAACACTTGATCTTATCATTTAACTCTTAAATTTATTTTGGAAACTCGATTATTGAAAGAACATTAGCAAGACAAGAAAAAATATTTTGGAAAGAAGAATCTACTCAACATATTCCAATTTGATGGAATTCAGTGAGGTTTGTAATAATCTATTACAAATAGTGACATGTACCATTGGAATATGAAGGAAATGATCTCACTGGCATTTTATAAACTATGCAGGAAATGCTAGAATTTCACATGAAATTTCGAAGAAAAGATTGTGTATTTTAGCCATGTAAAGCAAAGATGTACATGCTTTACTCCCGGCAGATTCAAACTTATGACCTCTCTTATAAAACACAAGTTGTTCACCATTAAGTCAAATCAAGCACAATTTTCACTCAAACAGTGTCTAAGAACAGCTACTGCCTGCAAATAGCAGCCCATGCTTTCCCAAAGCAAAACTTATACCACATTGCAAACAGAGTTTTAAATATATTTTTAATAAAAAAGGATGAAAATTTCCTAAACCCCCTCTTTAGGCAGCATAGTGCAAATCAGTCTTGAGAAATTAAAAAATAAATCCCAGCGATGATCTCTAAGTAGCTTGGTTGTATCAATGTCTAATTCATTAAAGCAAATTGCAAGAGAACATTCAAAATTTCTTACAGCTCAAATAATTGTTCCAAAAGATGTATTTAGTAGTCCATTGGCGATTCCCATCCCTTCACCATGATGAAAAAAATTCTCTTTTTCTTCCCTTTACAATAACCAGCTCAAACCTTGTAATCGGTATTTACAGTTTACCCTAGTAATTTTATCTATGAAGCCACTTCAGTTCTAAACATTTTATGTTTTTGTGTTGGGGGCTGTCTGTGGGTGTCATTTGTCCTGCTTGTTGAGTTGAATCCAACTGCATTATGGCGTGCCTTTGTCTCTATGTATTCATTACTTTTGTAAATTCCCTATGGCATCAGAGGTAATTTTCGAGGGTAAAGGCATGAAGTGAGGTCCTTCTGGAATCAACTGTGTTGTAATTATTTGTTCCCCAACACACTGTGAATTGTCACCCGGTTTGGTATGGTTACGCTTAAAACAAAAAGGCATTCTGCCCTCTCTATATTTTCATAGAATCAACTATGTAGCAATTATTTGGTCCTCAACACACTGCAAATTGTCACTCGGTTTGGTATGGTTAGGCTTAAAAGAAAAAGGCATCATGCCCTCTCTATATTTTCATGGAATCAACTGTGTAGTAATTATTTGGTCTAAAACACACTGCGAATCGTCACTCGGTTCAGTATCATCCAGATGCACAAGAAACTTCAAGTGCCCTCCAAGTGCCATCATTAAGTGACACCAGCTTTTAGAAAGGAACCCGAGTCCTTGCAAGGCTGAAAACAGGCATTACCTGTTCATAATGCAACCACATATAATTAAAATCACCAAAAATTTCCACACGAACACTGCCCATTCTTAAAATGATGGTAACGGTTGGCATCCCTCACAATAATCTCTCTTTCAACAATCCTAGATATGAACTTGACTGCAGAGTGGCAGTCACCACAGACTCGAAGGTTTTTAACAACTCGAATAGTTGTTCCAGGGAATGTATTTAGTAGCCCAAATGCAATTGCCAGCCTTTCACTATGATGGATAAGAATTTGTTCCTTCTCCTCCTCCTTCACATCATTCAGTACAAAGCTTGTATCGGGTACATACCCTGTCACTTTCATCTCCGAAGTTAATCTCTCCAATTCTGAATAAATCTTTTGAGTCTGCGGGTGTGATTTGTCACCTGCAAGGAAACCATGTACCTTCTTACTGACCTCAATCCAACTGCATCCAGGTGTCTTTTTTATGCCTTTATCTTCCATAAGTTTTCTTACTTTTCCATTGTCATCCCACCTTCCAGCTGTTGCATAAATGTTTGAAAGAAGCACATAAGGTGCAGGGTCTGTGGGGTTCAATTCAAAAAGGTGTTCTGCTGCCCATTCTGTTATATCTACATTACTGTGTGTTCTACAGGCACCAAGCAAACAACTCCATACAATAGCATCAGGTTTTGTCGGTATTCTGTTAATGAAGTCTATTGCTTCATACAGACGCCCTGCTCGGCCAAGAAGGTCAACCATGCAGGTGTAATGATCCGCTTTAGGTTCAATGTGATAGTGTCTACTCATGGAATTGAAGTATTGAAAGCCCACATCCACTAGACCTGCATGGACACATGCAGACAGAACACAAATGAAGGTGACCTGGTTTGGTTTCATGCCAAACAGTTTCATTTGTTCAAAGAGCCCAAGGGCTTCCTTGCCGCAGCCATGTATAGCATAACCTACAATCATAGCATTCCATGCCACCACATCCCGATGATGCATTTTGTCAAACACTTGTTGAGCCTTGTTAATGTCCCCACATTGTGCATACATGTCTACAAGGCCTGTCATGACAATGACGTTAGACTCAAATCCATGCCTTGCTATTTCTTCATGGATCTCCATACCCAGCTCCAACGCCACCATGTTACCACAAACTGGAAGAATACTCCCATATGTATGGAAATCTGGTCTTACACCAGCCAATTTCATTTCTTGAAAATGCTCAAGACAAACCTGACCACGGCCATTCTGTGCGAGTCCTGATATGATTGCGTTCCACGAGACCAAACTTCGCTGAGGCATTTTGTTAAATAACTCTAAAGCCTGATCAACAAGTCCATTCTGCAAAAGTCCTGAAATCATGGCATTCCAAGAGACCACATTTCGTTGAGGCATCCTTTCAAACAGTTTCAAGGCCTCATCCACAACCCCATTCTGCGAATATCCAGCAATCAGCGAATTCCATGACACTACATTCCTCTCAGGCATGTCCTCAAATAGCAGCAATGCCTCATCCATATGTCCATTCTGCGCATATCCTGCAATCATGGCGTTACATGAGACCAGGTCTCGTTGGCGCATTCTGTCGAACAGTTGACGTGCTTTGTGGATTTTGCCGCATTTGGCATACATATCTACAAGGGTACTGGCCACAAAGACATTACAGGCAAGTCCGCACTTGATTGCCTCTTGATGTATATTCATACCATGTTTCAGAAATACCAAGTTCGCGCACGCTGAGAGCACAGCAGAAAAGGTAAGGTGGTTTGGTTTTATGCCTCCTGATTGTTGCATTTTGCGGAAGATTGAGAGTGCCTGTTGAGGAATATTTTGCCTTGCATAAGCTGCGATGATGACAGTCCACGAACAAACATCTTTTCTTTCTATTTGATTGAAAACTCTGCGAGCATCCACCAAACTTCCACATTTGACATACATACCGATGAGCGTATTTTGTACTATAATGTTTCCTGTGATTACTTTCTTACTGATGAGAGCGTGAATTTGTCTGCCCTCTGGTAAGGCTTTCCTCCAAATGCATTCCTGCAACACACGGACATATGCGGAAGAATCGTCTGAACCATACAAAACGTTGAGCGTTTCCTTGGAAGAAGATGGAATGAGGGAATTGGCATTGCCCTGGTTTTTAATGGCAGCCATGGTACGAACATGGTTGGGTAGAAGCGTTAATCTTTACTTAGTTACAAATGCAGGAAACCTGCTCTCAGTATATGTTTTGGGAATAAAATAGCGCACTTCTATTCACTGTAAATTGGTTAATTTAAAATAATCAAATTAAATCAGTGATCACAATGTCGGGACATCGAGAACCTTTACATTTATCAAGAATTCATGCTTGGTAAGGAGTATCTAAGCCGCTTGATTCTCAATGTCGAGACATCTGGGATCTTTACATTCAGCAAGAATTGATCCGTGATGGACTCTATCTAAAATAATTAACTTCTAATTAATTTATGAATTGTAATAGTACTAATTATAATAAATAATGACATTTGAGAATTACTTACCCACGCAACCTCCATTACATTGAGCTAAGCGAGAAGACTGCATTGGATCTTTCATCTCCTTTTGAATAGTGTTCCATAAAGAACCATGTCCAAGCCTCATATGAACTTTAGCTCTAATCATATCATAGGTTTCCCACTCGATCAATTTTGGGTTCTTGATCTCCTATACTAGAGATTTTCTCTAATTTCTTATTGTGTTTAACATTCATTCCAATGTTTTCATCAACCAATAAATTTTTTTCATCCAATAACTCTTTTAAGTTCTAGGTCCGCATAACGGCCATGGTGAGCGGAGAGCGACTATCCTGACGACAAAATCACTGGGCCCCCACACTAATGACCATAAGATGCCATACCGATGGCATGCATGCATAGTTGTCTTTGGGACCCGCATCCTCCTCTGTGGCGTCCACTTTGTCAACCTAGTTAGCAATTCCCGGAAATAGTCACGCAACTCGTTTCACGAGGCCGATGCGAAGGGAAGATACGAGCAGACTGATGGGACGAGGAAAGTACGTGAGAAGTTGGCAACATTTAATGCAATATTTACCTACACCAGAAATGATCAAACAAGGAATGAAACCAATAAGTTTGGCACCAAACTGCGAACTGCATCTTCATTCTAGTGATACGCGACCTTCCACTGCGTAGAATTGTTGTGCCAATTTTGGAGAAGTTTGAGTTATTTCAAGAACATTCAGGTGCTATGCATAAACACGTACTTAATAGACATTTTAATTTAGTTCACAGATAGACAATTTGTATTATTAATCAGTCGTATAGATTTGTGAAGTTTTTTTATGCTTAAACACTTAATAACAATATACACAGTGTGATATACACCTTTGTGGGTATACCACAAAAGATAGATAAAAATACACAAGCAATATACACACTATGGTATTTTGGATTGTGATATACACACGGTTTGTATACCACAAAAGAGAGATAAAAAATACACAAGCAATATACACACTCTGCCATTTTGGATTGAGATATACACAATGTATATACCATAGAAGAGATATTAAAAAATACACAAGCAATATACACCTTTGTGGTATTTTAGATTGTGACATACACACAATGTGTATACCACAAAAGAGATAAAAATACACAAGCAATATACACACTGTGGTATTTTGGATTGAGATATACACATAGTGTGTATACCACAGAAGAGAGATAAACAATACACAAGCAATATACACATTGTGGTATTTTGGATTGTGATATACACACGGTTTGTATACCACAAAAGATAGATAAAAAAATACATAAGCAATATACACACTTTGTGGTATTTTGGATTGTGATATACACACGGTTTGTACACCTCAGAAGAGATAAAAAAATACACAAGCAATATACACTCTGTGGTATTTTGGATTGTGATATACACATAATGTGTATACCACGAGAAGAGATAAAAATACACAAGCAATATACACCTTTGTGGTATTTTGGATTGTGATATACACACAATGTGTATACCACAAAAGAGATAAAAAAATACACAAGCAATATACACGTTGTGGTATTTTGGATTGTGATATACACATAGTGTGTATACCATAGAAGAGAGATAAAAATACACAAGCAATATACACACTTTGTGGTATTTTAGATTGTGACATACACATAGTTTGTATAACACAAAAGAGAGATAAAAAAACACATAAGCAATATACACACTATGGTATTTTGGATTGTGATATACACATAGTGTGTATACCACATAAGAGAGATAAAAATACACAAGCAATATACAGACTGTGGTATTTTGGATTGTGACATACACATAGTGTGTATACCACAAAAGAGAGATAAAAAATACACAAGCAATATACACACTGTGGTATTTTGGATTGTGACATACACACAATGTGTATACCACAGAAGAGAGATAAAAAAATACACAAGCAATATACACACTTGTGGTATTTTGGATTGTGATATACACACGATTTGTATACCATAGAAGAGAGATAAAAAAATACATAAGCAATATACACCTTTGTGGTATTTTAGATTGTGATATACACATAGTGTGTATGCCACAAAGAGAGATAAAAATACACAAGCAATATACACACTTTGTGGTATTTTGGATTGTGATATACACAGTGTGTATACCACAAAAGAGAGATAAAAAATACACAAGTAATATACACACTGTGGTATTTTAGATTGTGATATACACATAGTGTGTATACCACAAAAGAGAGATAAAAAATACACAAGCAATATACACACTTTGTAGTATTTTGGATTGTGATATACACACGGTTTGTATACCACAAAAAGAGATACAAAAATACATAAGCAATATACACCTGTGGTATTTTGGATTGTGATATACACATGGTTAGTATACCTTAGAAGATAGATAAAAAAATACACAAGTAATATACACCTTTGTGGTATTTTGGATTGTGATATACACACTTTGTGTGTGGTATTTTGAATTGTGGTATTTTTTTCTTAATTTTTATGTTTTGTAGAGCAATCTTCTGCGAAGTATTTATAATTTCTTGTCTAGTTTTGGGATTCTGATTTTTAAATTGTAGATGAGTGATATGTATGTGTGGAAGATATATTTTAGCAGTTGTTGAAGTTCCATATAAACTTAGGAGTCGTATTGAGTTTAGCTTGTGCTTGAGCAAGCTCTTCCTTGATTTTTTCAACCACATCCTCTGTCATCTTATTAAATGACTTGATTACAGAAATGGGATCAACCACTACCCCAATACCTTCCAAGTGTGGATTATTTTTGTCCCTCTTTCTTTTTTTACTATATAAGGAGATGATGTTTTCGTCATTTTGTAAGAGGGTAGTGTGTCTACCATGTTGTAATTTTTTCATAGTTACCTTCCTTAGGCTCCTATATGCTTTGTTAAGTCTAAAATTTACCTCAAGAGGAGCATACACTGATTACTACACCTTTTCCAATTGCATGATGATCCATCCTTATCTGGTCATAGTGGAAGTGTTCTATGTAGATGTTATGATAGCCAATGATTGTGATGTTCCCATTAAAGTCACTGTTCTAATGGAGGAAACAATGGTAGAAGAAGGGGGTGTTGAAGATGACACAATGGTGGCCACAAAGGTGGAAACAATGGGAGAAGAAGAAGAAATGGCGATATATGGAGGAACAATTGTGGAAGATGGAGGAACAATTTTAGAAGCACCAACATATGCACTATCTAACTTTGGGGGAAGGAGACCAATCTAAAGAAGTAATTGGTGGAATATTGACACCAATGGTTTGGACCTTAAATACTATAATTTTTTCTCTTAAATGTTTCCCTTGTTGCACTAAATAGATCTTGAAAGTAATTTCTCCCTGTTCTAGATCACTAGCATTTATAATTGTGGCCATGGAAGGTGGTCGAATGGAGAAGATGAGATTGAGAGATATGGGTGAAATGGGTGGTGATGAAGTTGGTGGATCATGGATTCTCCCAAACTTAGTTGATGGAACCTTAATAGAAGGTGTAGGAGATGGAATTGAAGTGGAAGGCCCAACTATTATCACATGTCGAATTTGTAGGGATTGTGCATTCATACTAGGGCAAAATGCGACAATGGTGTAAACAAGGTTGACTATAAATGTGTCAGGATTAATCACTACTATACATAGTGCAAAAATATCTCAATTTATGTCGATTTTGTGTCATTTCCCATTTCATTTTTTCATTTTGGGAAGAAAAAAAACACAATTGTGATGTCATAAAAGGCTACCTCCCATGAGATATGTATTTGTAGAGCAACATTGACCCTTAAAAGGATAACACACTATACACACATTTGTGTATACCACACTATGTGTGCATACCACAAACCTAAAAAAATCTAATGCATGAAAAATGTGTAAACCACACACAAACATTAGCTTTGTGGTATACAAACATAGTGTGGTATACACACATTAGCTTTTAGGATTGCTTTAGGATTGTAGTATACACAAATGTTTCTTGACAAATGTTTTTAGGTTTGGGGTTTACACACATAGTGTGGTATACACAAATTTGTGTATACCACAAACCTAAGAAAAACTATGTGTGTATAGCCACGATTGTTTCTTATTACGTTGTTTGCATTTTTTGTCGCATACGTGCAAATGTGAAACCCTTTGTATACCACAAATTTTGAATACTTGTATCATATGACGTTGTTATTCCACATTTTCACTCCTAGTATCCTATGCAATAAAAGCATCAATTTAGCAGTTTATATATGAGACTTTATTCATGGTTTTAATTTTTGCTAAATATTGTAATTTTAGCTACACATTCAGTTATATTATTCTTGCTCCAAACTACTAACCCTTTATTTTGTAGGATGATTGGTGCAAGACATTTGGTTCTATAAATTAAATTACTAAGCTTTGTTTTGCGGGCCTCCTCTTGAAGACGCAATCACAAAATTATATCGTTTAATTTTATTACATTGCATCATCTTTCTTATGTGTTTTGTATTGTTGTTTGTTTATCCCAAAGGTTAAACCATGTATGCTCTCCTCTCGCATCTTAGGATGATCTTGAGGATCAAAAGCGATTGTCCTTTCCCTTTTTCTTTTATAGGGGCAACGTGACGTGGAAGTGACATCCATGCACTTGTCGTAGTCCTAGGAGTCTCGTGACTATGGAATTCACCTCCACACACGTAGACACACCCCATGTTTCGACGAGGTATACAAATTCTTGGAGAGATGTCGTTATTGGCTAAGCACTTGTTTGTTTTAAGAGCGACGTGAAGTGAGGGGATTCCATGTCCCAATACCTAGGCCTCAGAAAACATCCTTGTAACACGAGACTTGGGCCCCACGTACTGCAAGGTATATCGGGTACTCCCTAGTGAGCTCGTATATCCTAGTCTAGGAAACCTTTTGGCCACATATCAAGCTATTGTGCAAGGAGATTGCACTCCCCAAGATCACTCACTATCTAACCCCACATTGGTACATAGGTGGTGAGCCAAGAGTGGCACCCCTCAGTGTGTGGTATTGAAAGTGGGAAATAGCTTGATTGCAATCCCACTTGACTAGTTAGGGTGTGTATTGCATGTTGGTTTCTTGCTTGTGAACAACACTAACCATCATATCACCTTAAATTTTTAATCAATCAAACATCATCATAATCGACCATCCTTAATCAAACAATCCCAACCCAAATCCCATCACCATCCTTAATCAACCAATCTAATGCAAACATGACAGCTTGTGTATACCACATATTAACAATGGTTGAAAGCGATGTAGACTCATAACAACAACAAGTTTCAAATCATCTATAACAAGGTTTACACCAGCAAAATTCACCTTACTTTGCATGAGAAAGATCATACAAGGTTCATAAAGTTCTTATCTTGACTTGTATAAGCAAGAATTGTGCTAGTTTACTTGTTGGAAGGTTCTTTTTCAACATTATGCCCTTCCTCTAGCTCTGAGAATGATGATATTTCACCTACTTGTCTGCTCATAAGTCATATATGTGTCATTCTCACCTTTCTCTACGTTTGACCATCATCTTTCTTCAAGTAGCCCTTCATCCCAACAATCAAATTTGGCTTCTTTTACCACTATTCCACCTATTTTCACCTTGTACCCTATTCATGCACTCTAGAAAACATCAACCATCCACAAAAATGATAGGAAAAGAATGAAAATTCCACCTTTTACTATTTTTGATCAAATTTGATTTTTAGCTTCTCAACTCAAAGCATGCTTGCTTCATTAATGGGTATGAACTTGTTGTTTCTAAGGTATTTTCAACTCCAATAACATCTTCATATCAACTCAAATGTGTACCCAAAATTTGGGGTTCTATCTCCTTGTTTAACTCTCTCAATTCCACTTTTTGTGTTTTGTTCTATAAACCCTTACTAGGTTTTTGCAAGTAGACTGTCAAGCTCATGATATTTTATAGGAACTTCAAAACAAAATGAAAGGATTTTTAAGAACTCTTTAAAGGGTTATAGATATCCCTAAATTTTTAGAGGCTAACTTCTCTTTTTGCATATACTTCCTTTGTTAACTGACCCCTTCTTCTAGGCCTGAGACTGTGAATTTTGTGTTCTTCCTCCAACTATCAAGCATAAGTTTGAATTTCACCCTTAAAAATACTAAATTATTTCATTATCTGCTACATTAGATCCCGTTCATGATATGTTCATGCCAACTCATGCAAAGTATCCTCCATTCCTTATTTTCACTGCCCTGTCTATGTGCATGCACAAATTTCAGACCTCCAAATTCCCTTTATTAACAACACTTAACTCAAAATGGTCAAGAAGTTATCATGACTAAAAATAAAATATCACTCTTCACCCAAGAGAGTAATCAAAGAGTTATAGTCATGGATTTATTTATGTATTTTCTATCATGCACAACTATCACCAAGTCTAGAGAACGACTACCTTGATATGGTGCTTCCCCAAAAATTCAAGCGTCTGAAGTTACAATCTTGTTTCCTATTCTTTGGACCTAAGATTAACCCGTGATACTATTTTCTTATGGCATAATGAGAAAATTATCACAAAAACTTGCAAAGATGATCTCAGTCAACTCGTTTCATATAGCACAGTCATCTTATATCACACTTTGCATAAGCGAGAATACATTACAGAGTTTTGTTTTAGGCCCGAGTTTGCACCTTCCACTCACCACAATGTGTCAAAAGTATTTTCACAAATTCCAATACCATTGTACTCACAGTTGACTCAGAGTTCCATAGTTTAATCAATATAATCGGTGTAGTCATTTTTGCACCCACCAAGAACAAGGGAACCTCATGCGCGTCGGCCTATCACCCAGCGGTCCTGGGCACTCACCCGAGGCACGTGAGAGGTAGCCGAGTCTCTCTTTTATGTGAGTTTAGTGGAAGGCATATTTCATGATCTTGACTCAGTGATTTAAAAGACATGAAAAAGCTATAGAGCTCAGAACAGATTCTATACCCCTTCAGTCATAACAAAAGCAAAGCGCGTAACAGAATTAATCTGAACTAAGAAGTCCTAAATCTTCAAAGGGACTAAACATTTAAGGTTCATTGATCATACAAAAACAAGATCATAATAGAAACATGCAGATAATACAGGAAGGAGATCTTAATATAAACGCAGTGGTAACCTTATCATATTCATTCATAGTATTACTACAAAACATCATAGAGTGGTAGACCACAGTCATACACCATATTTGGATCCATACATGTATGCTCACAATTTTTTTCATTCCCCATTCCCTCATTACATCCTTCCTATAATCCTCTACCCATTTTATCCCATAGTTCTTGCAGTAATTTCTGCAGAGCTCCGCTTCCTCACTTGTGTCCCCTTTTTCTTTGTTAAGGCGCACGTATAAATAGGTAATTGAGCTCCAACAAACTCCTCTACAACCTCAGATTTGGCCCCAAGTGTCAAGGTGTGGACCGCCTCAGTGCATTCCTCTCCATGTCATGATTAGCTTTTTGGATCTTCTTATCGCAAGGTATATTCCTTCCAGGACACCCTATTGCCAGGCTGGAACCTTATCCAAACGGAACACGTTCTTCATGTGTTCTGATCCAAAAGGCCGAAAATGGCTAAGTCCCAAATTGTGCTTTGCGGGCGTGCATCCTTGGTTCTCTAAGAACCCTTTTTGAATCCTACCTTGTGCGCCTTAACTTGCGTGCTTCCTCCGGCCGTGCGTGCCTACGCGCCTTTAAGATTGGAAGCTACAATAGGGTCCCAACAATTAGTTCATCCAAGAGCCTTCACACACATACAATAAAAATTCAAAAGATAGGTGTGAAAGAAAATTACTTGCCCCTCCTTTAAGCAACTTGCAATAGTATTCTATTAACTACTCTTGTTTTTTTTTAAAAGAACTAGTTTGTAGGATTATAAGTGTTCATTTTTATAATTTCAAGTTGTTCTCTTTATTTATTCAAAGTATTTCAAATATTAACTTGTAAAATTTTTCTTTTATTGGTAACTTGTAGTACATTAAAACAAATACCTCTATATTTCATTTTAAACCGTATATATATCTATATCTATATCTATATCTATATCTATATCTATATATCTACATTCATAAATGTGTGTGTGTGTGTGTGTGTGTGTGTGTGTGTGTGTGTGTGTGTGTGTGTGTGTGTGTGTGTGTGTAATTTATAAAATAAATAAATAAATAAATAAATAAGGATATACATATACATATAATATATATATATTTATAAAAGAATAAATATAAATGTAGTTACCTACATTGTAAATAAGCATTTAATTTTTTTAAAAAAGAAATTACTTTTGAAAATACATACCAGATCTGCATTGCAGGTTTGCTTAAGTTTGGGGTGGGGTGGGCTCACGACCCCTCCCCACCCCCAATTTATTTATTTAAACTATATTCGGTGGGGGCCAAAACCCCCACCACTACCCTTACACTAAAACAACAAAAGAAATCTATTTTTAACACATCGATTTGTACATTTGGTCATGGTGCAAGTGAGAGATTTTGTTTACGCGTGTGTTAAATATATATATATATATATATATATATATATATATATCTCTATATCTATATATATGTATATGTATGTGTATGTATATGTATATATATGTATATATGTGTATATGTATATGTATATGTATGTATATGTATATGTATATGTATATACATATATATGTATATACATATATACATATACATAGATATACATATATACATATACATATACATATACATATATATATGTATATGTATATGTATATGTATATACCATATACATATACATATACATATACATATACATATGTATATGTATATATATGTATATGTATATATATGTATATATATATATATATATATATATATATATATATATATATATATATACATCTACATATACATAAACATATACATATACATATACATATGTATGTATATATATGTATATATATGTATACATATACATATACATATACATATATATGTATATATATATACATATATATGCATCTACATATATATACATATACATATACATATATATACATATATATATACACACACATATACACACACACACACACACACACACACACACACACACACACACACACACACACACACACACACACAACACAAACAAAACAAAATAAAGAGAGAGTAAAGGAATTTTTTTAATTAAAACTTACATCAATATACATGTATTATGCTCAATAAATATAAACATATTTATATGTTTTCTTTGTAAATGAAATACATACATCAAACTTGAAATAATTCTAATGGGATAACTCCATAAGCCTTTGGGCAAGAAATGCATTGATAGAGCTAGGTAATAAATTTCTTTCAAACCCTAATAAGGGTATTTCTTTATTTACAATATGAATAAAATATTCCCCTTGGAAGCCTTTCCAAAAGCTTGAGGAGTCCTTCCATGGCTTCCATTCCTCCTTCCCAAACCTGCAAGTCAAAAGAACAAAATGAAATAAGAAAAAATGAGAAGAGAAAGATATAAAGCAAAGTTAGGGTTAGGAATCCTCTCTTCCATCCAAGGGCTCAAAATGAATTGATCCTAAGGATGGAATTTATCCCTACAAAAAGTAGGTAAGAAGTAGTTGTGGGTGAATGTTTAGTTTTTAAAATTTAAATTTAAATATATTTATCCTCAATACATGGGTTGACTTTTGAGGGCCACTTGTGGATTTGTCATATTAACTAACTTCTAAACTTATGCTTGTAGGAACTTGGTTAAACCTTTTTAATGCCTTAGGTTTTAAATTATTATTAGTAACCTTTAATTGACCTTCCACCCTTTAATATTTTAATTTGCCATAATTAATTAATTAATTTAGTTGGGTTGTTTAAGTGTTTTAAGGAGAAATTAAATTATGGTGAATGTAATTTAAGCTTCACTTAAAATTAATTCTAAGAGGTGTGTTTAAATGTAATAATCTTCTTTATAACTTCCTCTCTTTTGTCCAAGATGTGGGCACGCCTTTCAAAAAAAATTATTTCATAATTTTTCCAAATTCTCCTTGGGTTTCGTGTGGCGAATTTTGCGGGCGTTACACTTGGTATCAGAGCTGCGGTTTCTACGCTTGGACCCTTGGGCACACCTAGTAAACATGAAACAAAAACAGTAAACCTAACATGACTCAAAACCTAAACTTTATATAGTATGATATTTTGATTTAATTTAATAGACCTTGGAAAATGTGAAATGAAACAAACAACAAAACCTAAAACAACAATAAACCTAGTACACAACATTACTTGATATATTAAAATAGAGCAAAATTAGCAAACAAACAACAAAACTAAAGGATTTAAAACTAATTCTGTTTTGGTCTGTGCAGGAGGCGCGGACAAGACAATGGGATCTTGCACGTAGATCTAGGTATACCACCCTCAGAGCAGGTCATGGCAGAGATTCTACCGCAGATAATTCAGACACTTCAGGAGGTGACTGCGGCCATTCGTGGTGGGGCTTTGGGAGGACGACATGATAGATGGGATGTGGAGCCCTCAGTGGAGGCGTGTGCACCCTCACATCACAGTGCAGAGGACCGGGTAGAGCACTCCCATGTGGAGTCAGTGCGGCATGAGTCCCCTCCTAGGGGGTTCGAGAGACAGAGATGCAGGGCGTAGAGATCGGTCTAGGAGCCCTAGGCCGAGAGCTGATCACGTAGAGGGACATAGAGGTAGATAGTCAACAACAACAGACCACATCAGGGAGATCCTGAAGCTTTGGCCATCACACTACTCTAGAGATATAGGAGGCTTTCAGGTAGAGGCCTGGTTAGTCAGCTTGAGCGGATGCTTCAAGCTTTGCCCATGTACCAGCAACACAAAGGCTAGTGTTGTGATTCACCTACTGAGAGATGGAGCATGGGTATGGTGGCGCACTGAGGAGCAGAAGCTCCATGTGGATTCAGAGTTAGTTACTTGGGAGCTCTTTGAGGAGAGATTTAGGAGTAGATACTTTCTAGGAGGTTTATCCAGCAGCGTATAGATGAGTTCCATGACCTACATCAGGCTACCATGATAGTGGTAGAGTATGAGAGCCAATTTTTAGACCTCCTACAGTACGTCGACTACATGCAGGACGAGCAGGTCAGGATCCACAAGTTCCTTAGGGGCCTAACTTTAGATTTGGGCGGGCGGTTCACATCCATTGCCCTTAGACTTTATCAGAGGTCATGGAGAAGGCCTATATTGCAGAGGAGACATGGGGGAAGACCCAACAGGCTAGAGATAGAGTGCATAGCCGCATACGAAGATGCAGGATGGTAGGTCGAGGGGATCAACCCCTCCTCCTCGTGGTGGATAGGTTACAGCACAGTCATCTTTTAGGCCACCATAGCAGTCATAACAGTAGCAGCAGACGCGTCCTCCTTTTAGACAACCACAAAGGTTTGATGTGCGAGAGAGGATGAAGTACGGGGCTGCCTCTAAGGGTCCCATCGGACGCGAGGGGTGCACCCAGGGCTTAGTCGGCGGGAGCTTGTCGGCGGCGTCCACCCTAGTCTATAGCCGGATCATCGGATCTCGACATAAACCCCTGAGCCTGCAGAGCAACATCACATTGGATAGGACTAGGTGGATGTTACGGTTGTGGTGTTATCGGCCATCATTGGAGAGAGTGCCCTTAGAACCCAAGTAACAGGAGTAAGGTGCCAATTTGAGCTGTTATTGGTGATATGGGATGCATTCATCAGATTTATGCAGCGGTCGAGAACCGCCAGGATGAGCACCATGGCACATCATCGAGACTACATGTAGCATTAGCGGTATTCCTACTTCTATCCTGTTTGATTCTGGTTCATCTAATTCTTTTATAGCACCTTCATTAGTAGAGCATTGCAGGTTGGTGGCAGTTAGGCAGGGTCTTAGTTGGGACGTTGAGATGGCTTCTGGAGCCAAGGTTTCTGTAGACTCCTTGGTGAAGGAGTGTGTAGTGGATTTGGGACCTTTCACCACTACGCATGATTTGCGTATCCTTCCTTTGGGATCATACGGGATCATCTTGGGCATGGATTGGCTATCTACTCATAGGGCCAGAGTTGACTATTACCATAAGGTAATAGCTTGTTCAGATGATTTAGGGGTTGAGTCAGTGATAGTTGGGGTTAGGAGACCCATCTCGGTTCGTACTATTTCTGCTATGCATCTCAAGCGGTGTGCATGATGTGGATGTCAGTTATATGCTATTACTGTGAGTGATAGATCAGAGGATGGACCTAGTGGTCCCTCACTCGATGACCACCCCATTTTGTAAGAGTTTGCTGATGTTTTTCCTAGAGAGTTACAGGATGCCACCTCCTCATGAGGTAGATTTTCATATTGACTTGGTTCCTGGAGTTGAGTTGATCTCTCGTACACCTTATAGGATGACCACACCAAAGCTTTGTGAGCTCAAGTTGTAGTTGGAGGGCCTTCTTGAGAAAGGCCTAATCCATCCTAGTGTGTCCCCTTAGGGCGCACTAGTGATTTTTGTCAAGAAGAAGGATGGTTCCTTGCGTTTGTGTGTGGACTACAGACAGTTGAACAAAGTAACGATCAAGAATCGTTACCCCCTTCCTCGGATCGATGATTTGTTTGATCGGATGAAAGGGGCCACAGTGTTTTCAAAGATTGATCTTAAGTTCGAGATACCATCAGCTGAGGATTGCAGAGGCAGATATCCATAAGTCAACTTTTCACATGGTATGGGCACTATGAGTTCACAGTAGTACCTTTTGGTTTGACGAATGCCCCGCAGTGTTCATGAGTTTGATGAACGGGGTGTTTATGACATTCTTGGATCACTTCGTGCTTGTTTTCCTTGATGAAATTCTGATTTACTCACGTACGTGTGAGGAGCACGAGGAGCACCTTCACTAGGTTCTTCAGTGTCTTTGTGAGCAGAAGCTTTCTGGAACCTAGAGAAGTGTGCTTTCTTTCAGTCAGAGGTGCAATATTTGGGTCACATCATTTCAGGGAAGGTATCATAGTTGATCCTTCCAAGATTAGAGCCATTATGGATTGACTAGCACCTACTAGTGTGACCGAGGTGCATAGTTTCATGGGATTAGTAGGATACTAGAGGATATTTATTCAGGACTTTTCTCGGGTTGCGTACCCCATCACTTCCCTTCAATGAAAGGGAAGAAGTTTGTTTGGTCAGATAGATGTGAGTAGGAATTCAGGACACTAAAGGAATGTCTCATGTTAGCACCTATTCTTGTAATGCCAGATCCTCAAGGTGAGTTCTTTGTTTGCACAGATGCTTCTTTGGTAGGGTTAGGAGGAGTGTTGATGCAGGAGAGCTATGTTATTGCCTTTGAGTCTTGCAAACTCAAAGATTATGAGCTCAATTATCCAACTCATGATCTTGAGCTTGCAGCTGTTGTGCATGCCTTAGTTCATTGGAGACACTTTCTTCTTAGTCAGAGATTCATTCTTAGGACTGATCATCTGAGTCTTCGACACCTCTTCATGTAGCCAAATCTAAATGCTAGGCAATGGCATTGGATGGAGTTGCTTTATGAGTATGACATGGTGATAGAGCATGTGAAGGGAAAGGAGAACATGGTGGCCAATGCCTTGAGCAGATGGAGACATTTGGCTTTGACTACCTCAGTGAGCACAAATTTGCGAAGCAGGATTCTTCATAGCTTCCTCTTGACAGTTTCTACATTATAGCTAGGGTAGAGATTGAGTCACAGAGACCCCTTGAAGGGAAATTTGAGGGATTTTCACTTGAGGCAAATGTTCTTCTTAGATACAGAGGACAGATCTATGTACCGTGAGGCGAGATTTGAGACATGACATTTTGACAGAGGCTCATCGTGCACCTTATTCAGCCCATCCAGGGGTGAAGAAGATGCACGCCACCTTGAGGCAGCTCTTTCATTGGCGAGGACTCTGGAGAGATGTAGCTCAGTTTGTGTCATGTTGTCAGGAGTGTCAGAGGGTGAAGGCCGAGCACTAGCATCTAGCTGGCCTTCTATACCTACATGTCATATTGGAGTGGAAATGGGACACCATTTCCATGGACTTTATAGTTGGGCTACCGATGTCGAGATATCATCATGATGCCATCATGGTTATGGTTGATAAATTGATGAAAGTGGTGCACTTTTCTCCGGTGAAGACTACTTATACAGCTAGTGCAGTGGCGTGAGTTTACCTGGATGAGATTGTTAGACTACACGGGATTCTGTGGAAGATTATTTGTGACCACGATCCCTTGTATACTTCCCACTTCTGGACTACTATGCAGTGGGTGCTTGGGATGAGCATCAATTTTAGTACAACATATCATCTAGAGATAGATGGGCAGACAGAGCGGGTGAATCAGATTCTTGAGGAAATGTTGTGGATGTATGTGATGGATCCCGAGTCTAGATGGGAGGAGTACCTGTATCTTGTAGAGTTTGCTTATAATAAAAGTTTCCAGAGCTCGATCGGAATGGCACCTTTTCAGGAATTGTATGGTAGAGAGTGCAGGACACCTCTCAGTTGGGACAGATTAGAAGACAAAGTTTCCCTTGGGCCAGCATTATTATAGGACATGGAGCGAGGGTTATTTTGATGAGACAGAGATGCAATAGGTGCGGGCAGACAAAAGAAGTATGTAGATCAGCGGAGGGTAGATCGTAGCTATGAGGTGGGCACGAAGGTATTTCTTCGTGTCAGACCTCATAAGAGTCCTATCCATTACGAAAAAGGATCTAAACTTTCTCCAAGATTCATTGGTCCCTTCGAGGTCTTGGAGCATATCGGCCCTTTGGCCTATCATCTAGCATTGCCACCTAGCTTGTCACACGTCCATGATGTGTTTCATGTATATGTTCTTAGGAGATATGTAGCAGATACTTCTCATGTATTAGATTGAACCTCATTGCGGAGTGCGGGATCGGGGCAGGTGATGGTGGAGCCCGTACGTATCATAGAGCACAAGACCTTGGGCCTTCGAGGCGAGACATTGATCAAGAGCACATTCGGTGGGACAAGTACGATGAGAATACTTGCTACTTGGGAGGATGTTACATCATTGCGAGCTCGGTTTCCACACTTATTTCGGTGACTTCGGGAGGAAGTCTAGTCTAAGGGAGGGGATCTAGTGCCCACTTCCCTATGACACTTATTTGATTTCCATTTTGAGTTATGCAGACTTTTGATATGGACATTACATATACTTATGTTGATTAGCGTGATGTTTTGTGAGTAGAGACATTTGGATTATGATTGGATTTTGCTTTCAGTATGATTTACGCAGACTCATGGATAGACTATTGGATACTTGATATTTTTATGATATGGATATATTGCATGTGTTCTAACATTGGATTTCTTCACCATGATAAGTAGAATTTAGTTGTTGAATTTACATTACTATAATTTTGGAAAATGATGAAATGTATAATTAAGTTGTGATTTAGACCTCGAAATAATGGATGATTGAATTACGTATAGATGTTTAATAAATTTCATGCATATGGTTATTTTGGATGTTTTGACATGGCGCAGGCCGAAGGAGGTATTTTTATTTTGCAAAAACACTACATGATTACAACCTAAAGGGGGATTGGGAACCAAACACAACAAGATGTCGGGTGGTTACAACATTTGGTCGTCAAAGTAACTTGTGAATTGTATTGTGTTGTTAATGTTTTTTTATGTTGTTAGGAAAATTCCCATGGGGGTAATTTTCTAATGGTGACCAATGGGTTAGGAATTTTATTTACTTGTTTCAATTTAATTTAGTTATGTGATTTTATTTGTGATGTCTCCTTTTTAAATTACTTTTGCTAAATATGTTTAGATTAATTTAGCATCTTGTTTTAAATTTTAAGTTTTGAGGGAAGCCTAGTGGGAGTAATTAATTTTGGTGGTTGGCTCCTTGAGCCTTGTGTTTTTCTTGGATTGTATGCTTGTTTTGAGTGTTGACCACTCCAAGTCCTTTGAATCTCGAATTTGAGATTGAGGACAATTTTGGGGGCTTGTGGGACAAGTTAAACTTGTCCCACACTTCCCAAAACCCCATACCAACCCTATCTATGGGTTGGGAAGCCAAAAGGGGTTATTTATTATTTTGGGAAGAGAAATGTGACTTTGGAGTGCACTTATCTTCCATTTGCATTTAATTGTGCCCTTAAGGCACATGGGTAGGGATGGAGTGTGGAAAAGAGATGTCATTCAACCCAACCACCCATTTATTGTGCTTTTGGGGTTGAGTTGACTAAGGGAGGTGGACTTGAGGATGTGTGATGTGGCATCCTACATGGAGCCACATCATCCTCCTCCTTCCCTTTTTTCTATTTATTGAAGTTTCCTCTCTTGTTTGGGGTTGGAGGTTTTTGTTTAAGAGTTTTTTTCTTTTAGAGGAGAAAAATTTTGGGAGTAAAGGAGCTTGAACTTGCATTCTTTGGATTGTTTGGGGGAGCTTGGAAAAATATTCTTGGGTTAGACTTATTTAATGGAGAGGTAGGGACCCTACTCTTTTTGCTTGCTTATTGTTTTGTTGTTATTATGCTTAAATTGGTAGAAAATGTATGTTTGTTGTGTTGTTGTGGGAAAAATGGGTAGAATGCTTAAGGCATGGTGTAGGAGAGGTCTATGGGAAACTCATGAGGGAGGCATAAGAGTAGAATAGGTATTTGTGGAGGGAGTTTGGGAGGGATGCCCATCTTGGGTAAGAATGCTTGCATTCTTACCTTGTCCTTGAGGGAGCCATAAGAGAAGGGAGGTATAAGAGTTTGGGAGGTATAAGGGGTACTTGAGGGAGGCATAAGAGTCATAGGGGCTTGAGTTTTATTGTGGAGGGTTTGGATGGGCATCTCATTTCAATGGGGAGGCATAAGGAAAACTTTCCCATAGTTCCTTCTCTTGTTGGCTTGGATAAAAGCCTTGTTGTGAAATGATTTGTGTTGTTTGTGTTTTTTTTTAAGTGTTTTGCTTGAATGTTGTGAAAGAAATATGTATTGTGGAAGCAAGTGTAGTTGCCTTGAGTTGGAGACCACCCTTTCATTGTGTTGTGTTTGGGGCTCGGGGGTCAATGGAGGAGATTGCTTCTCTTCTCCATTGAGTATTTTGGTTGGGAGGAGAGTGTTGCCTCTCCCCTATCTTGGTTGTGATTGGAGCTACTTGGAACTTAGAGCTTGGATGAAGAATACCTTGGAGCTTGTGAAGACTATTTCCATTTCCTTGAAATATACTTTTGTTGTAAATTTTATGTGAAAAGAAGTTGTATTATCTTATTTCTCAACTCAAAAGAAAGGGATATTGTAAGCTATATTTGCACCAAAAAGTTATATGGTTGAAGGAAAGTTTTACTTGAAATGTGTTTACTTTATTTTAAGAGTTGTTGTAAGGAAAGAAAGAAAATAAATGTGCTTTGAAAAGTCTTGTAATAATATTGTAAATGTATGGAAATAAGATTGTTAGTATGGTGTATGTGATATTGGGTTAAGGAAGAAATTAAGAGAGTTGTTTCTTTACTAAAATGAGTTCTACTAGTGTGAAAGAAAATTACTTGTCCCTCCTTTAAGTAACTTGCAATAGTATTCTATTGACTACTCTTGTTTAAAATTAAAAAAAAAAGAACTAGTTTGTAGGATTATAAGTGTTCATTTTTATAATTTCAAGTTGTTCTCTTTATTTATTCAAAGTATTTCAAATATTAACTTGTAATTTTTTTTTTTATTGGTAACTTGTAGTACATTAAAACAAATACCTCTATATTTCATTTTAAACCGTATTTATATATATATATATATATATATATATATATATATATATATTTATATATATATATACATTCATATATATAAGAATAAATATAAATGTAGTTACCTACATTGTAAATCAGCATATTAATTTTTTTAAAAAAAAAAAAGAAAAGAAATTACTTTTGAAAATACATATCGGGACTATACCGGTTTTGCTTAAGTTTGGGGTGGGGTGGGGTGGGGTGGGGTGGGGTGGGGTGGGTGACCCCACCCCCTACCCCATATTTTATATGGAGGGGGTGGGGAGGTGAGGTCGCCGACCCCTATGGGGTGGGGAGTGGGCTCACCGACCCCTCCTCACCCCCAATTTATTTATTTAAACTATATTCGGTGGGGGCAAAAAACCCCCACCACTACCCTTACACTAAAACAACATAAAAATCTATTTTTAACGCAACGACTATACATTTGGCCGCGGCAAAGATTTTGTTTACGTAGTGTTAAATATATATATATATATATATATATATATATATATATATATATAAACAAAACAGAATAAAGAGAGAGTAAATGAATTTTTTTAATTAAAACTTACATCAATATACATGTATTATGCTCTATCAATATAAGCATATTTATATGTTTTCTTTGTAAATGAAACACATACATCAAACTTGAAATAATTATAATGGGATAACTCCATAAGCCCTTGGGCAAGAGACACATTGATAGAGCTAGGTAATAAATTTCTTTCATACCCTAATAAGTGTATTTATTTATTGACAATATCAATAAAATACCCTAATAAGTCAAAAGAACAAAATGAAATAAGAAAAAAATGAGAAGAGAAAGATATAAAGCAAAGTTAGGGTTATGAATCCTCTCTTCCATCCAAGGGCTCAAAATGAATTGATCCTAAGGATGGAATTTATCCCTACAAAAAGTAGGTAAGAAGTAGTTGTGGGTGAATGTTTAGTTTTTAAAATTTAAATTTAAATGTATTTATCCTCAACACATGGGTTGACTTTTGAGGGCCACTTGTGGGTTATGTCATATTAACTAACTTCTAAACTTATGCTTGTAGGAACTTGGTTAAACCTTTTTAATGCCTTAGGTTTTAAATTATTATTAGTAACCTTTAATTGACCTTCCACCCTTTGATATTTTAATGTGTCTTAATTAATTAATTAATTTAGTTGGGTTGTTTAAGTGTTTTAAGGAGAAATTAAATTATGGTGAATGTAATTTAAGCCTCACTTAAAATTAATTCTAAGAGGTGTGTTTAAACGTAATAATCTTCTTTATAACTTCCTCTCTTTTGCCCAAGATGTGGGCATGCCTTTCAAAAAAATTATTTCATAATTTTTCCAAATTCTCCTTGGGTTTCGTGTGGCAAATTTTGCGGGTGTTACAAGAATTAACAGAGAGGGTGTTATTTGTTGGAATATAATTAGAAGCATGATCACAATTGGTAGTATGAGGTATTCTTATAGCATAAGATGTGTTGTTTGAAGGGAGTTTTGAATGGTCATCATTGGTTGATGAGGGATTTGTTACACTATTCAAGTTATCATTGATTCCATGAGTATCTGTGACACTATTGATTTGACTATTGTTGTGTTTAGGAGGACAATTGGGAATTCCATTTGGTAAAGAAAATCCAATGTTAAGTCTATGGTCACGCTCTCTCAGTTCTAGCTCTTTTTCTTGAAGTTCTAACTTTTTTTGTTGGATTTCTAACATTTCCCTTTGGGATGCAATTTTTCTTTCCTCCATTTGAAGAATTCTTTCTTCATGATCTAAGTCAATGTTTACAGATACCTGTGGAATAGAAAAATTACAATTACAATATATTGGATTTAAATATACATGAAGATTATAACCAAAAAAACATTTTAAAAATAAGTTATTGAATTATAAGAATGTAAGAAAATAAATAATAAAATGCATCTACTTATTCAATTGTATATAAAATTCAACCGAGGAAGAGAGTACAAATGATTACCTGATTTTGTGTCATTTTTGAGATAGATGGAAAAATACAAATAGAAGATGAATTTGGTTTCTAAAATGTGTACCTGCAACATCATCCATAAATCTTTTACATGAATATGTCTAAATTTAAAATATAGGGTTTGAATTGTTCTAAAAACAATACCTTATAAAAAAATTACAGCACTATTTATATAAATAATTAAAATCTAATAAAACTAGATAATAAGTTTAACAAGAGTTTTATTTAAATACAAATAAACAAATCAATTATATAAAAAAATTCAAATACATACTCAAAATTCTAAAATTAATATTTAGTAATATTATTAAATAAATTGGTAATGAACTATTAAATATCAATATTTATCTAAAAATCAATATTTAACATTATCTTATATTAAATCTATAAATAAATAATAATTGTTAAAAATAACTAATAATTCATATTTTATATAATTTTAAAATAAATCTATAAAATAATTATTAAAATAAATAATTAATTATAATTGATGTATGATATACACTTTAAACCACTAAGACTTAAACATCTACTTTTAATTTTAACTTACTAAAAAGACATGCAAATCTCACGTTTCCTTGAAATCTATTAATAATTAATTTTTAACTTTTCATACAAAATTACATGCAAATCTAATTTCAAATCTATAAATATTTAAATTTTATATGGAAACGATTGTGTGTTTTCACTTTTATAAGCTTCTGGATTGAAGACCAAGCACAGTAAAGAGGCGTTTTTCTTAGCAAAAACCATATGTACATTTTCAATTTGTAAATTTTGTAGCACCTTCTTTTTTTGGAAAATTCCTTTGATTGTTTTTTACCATCATTTAACTTTAATTGATGTTTAAACATCTACAAAGGATTTTAAATATCTCCCTACAATCATTAACATGAATAGTAATCGTATTTTTCTGGAAATGGGGTATTTGCAAAGGTTGTAGTGCTGGCTTTAAACCCATAACTATGCACTTTGATTAAAATAATTGTAGATAAATATCTTATAGAAATGAACCTCGTTTAGGTAGATTTCTAGATTTTAGAACTGATCATGTTTACAAGCCATCAATTTATTAAAACTGACCTTGTAATTTTTAATCGGCCATGGATTTATTATAATTTTCAAATACTTTAATGCCTACATTTCTATTTGTGATTTGTGAATTAATAAAAAGACTCATGTAAAATTCAACAATAGAAATAATAGTTAAAAAAGTAGATTAGAGTTGAGGCATAAATGTGTAATATATTAGTTTATGATCATCCTACGTAGAATATAGTAATTAGATGAATAATGTATTCATCATGGTATGGTAAAAACTGTTATAGGAAAGGTCTAAGATTTGTTAAAAATAGCTTCAACCGTCCAATTTCCAAAGGAATACCACCACTGAAATGATTTCCTTTCATCACCAGCACACGAAGAGTAAATAGATCCCTAATTTACTTAATTATTATTTCTTATAACCAAGGACGAGATCCTAGGTCATAGCCTTGGGGGTATGGTTCGCTCTTGATTATTATGTCCTAAATTTAGGACTTGAAGAGAAGTGAGGAATCATTCCTTCCAGTTTGTTTTTCTAGATTCAGTAAATGTAAGGAAGCACCATTATCCCAAAGCATGGAGGGAATTTATCCAGTAATACCATTGTTAGCTAATGTCAAGTATTTCAATGAGAGTTGAGATAAAATCCATTATAGGAATTGACCATCTATCTGACATGAAACTAGTTTTAACCCGTTGAGTTGAGAAATCATGCATGCACGGCAAAGGATGGGACTCATGCACGGAAAAGGATGGAACTCACACAGTTGATGTTTGAGTCGGGATGTTTCTTTTTGTAGCATGAAATCTAGATGGGAAGAATGAGCAGATGCCAGCCAACTGTGTTTAGCCAGATGGACTGCCATTTTCCATGCACTCCATGGTTGAAATAAAATATTGACGTCCATTAACCCATTGAGATGGAAGTGGGAACCCAGGATGTGCTAATATTTAATATGCAATTGGATAAATAGAAATATTGTAATCAGTGAGGTTATGAAAAATGGTCTCTAAAATTGTGAGTTGGTTGTTAAGTGGTATTTAATAAGGACTTCAACCATTTATGCCAAGGTACCAAAGGTGGTTTGCAGGGTTATATTCTTATTTAATTGGGAGAAAAACATTTACTAGTCAAGGGCCTATTTTACCTAGTAGAATTACATCTTGCAATTGATTGATGTTATCTTATTTTGACAGTCATGGTAAACTATAGCACGAAAACCACCAGGAGAACATAGATGATCTGACTTCCTCATAGTTAGAGCATTAAGAGAAATATTATCTGACACGGAGATAAGGGAAGGAATTTGGATAAAGAGTTCATCTCCAATACATCTAATCTATCCATTCCATACTAAAAAATATGCATAGTTTATTTATAATTTAACATGGAGTTATATTTAGCAGACTGCCCATACATTTTAATTTTATCTAAATATAATTTTCTATTTTGTATTCACCACTGGACTTAAATTATTATTTGTTCAACCTTGCATCCTTTTTTAAAAAAATTATTTATAGTCTCCTTCCCACGTTTCCTTATAATGTTGTCACTTTAAAAATAAAACTCATGTTAATGATAAATTTTACTTCATGCAGATTTGAGGTTTTAAATATAATAAATCCCCCTTAGTAGTTAAACACTTGTTCTAAGCATTTCTTATGCTGCATGCAAAATACTAGGTACATGTCCTTTTGTATTAACTAATAAAAAAAGCCCTTTTATTTTTTTGGTGCAGTCACCATGAGATTAACTCCCACTCTATGTTAATAATACAACATTCGTTTTAGCTAACTTCCTCTGACTTCCTCTAATTGATAGAAATGCTTGTTTTCTATTTTAGTTAATCTTCAAAAGTGGGAGAAACAAAAACTGGTTTCAGAATATGGATAAATTTGACTAGGCGTTGGCACCTTCCTACACTCTACTTCCATGCAAACTCTCTTACGTGCTCAAAGCCTCGACACTTGTCTGCTTTTTAACAATGTACAAGAAGTAGGCGAGTGTCAACTTTGTTTGGTGTTTTTATGTTTTCCTAAATATTTTGAATGAATTGTGACTAATTTCCATAGACAAAGTTGCAATATCATTGTAGAAGTCATTTTGGTAGAAAAACAATATGATAGTTACAATATGTGTGATTAGTTAATTTTTTTAGATTCACCATACTTAGATCAAATGTGTTTTTAATAGCCAAATCTGTTGATGTTGATTTGTTAAGAGTCACACTATATGAGAACCCTATAAGAATACTCATGTATGAATTTCATTTTTTTTTGTGAAGTATTGAATCGGAATAATATGTTAGACATAAGGCATGGATGCTTATATACAATGGTACCTTTTATACCCCATAGTAAAAGTAAAACGTGGGGAAAAGGGAGAAATTAAGTAGAGAAGGACACTTTGGAGATTTATAGCTAGGATATACTTGATAAGTGTGTGTGGACAATAAAACACCTAACTAGATTCGTTAAAAATGTATTTGATAAGCATCTAAAAGTTTTGATCTGGATCCCATGGATCTTACCTATATTGTATATGATTCCTCCACGATTCTTTCTACTTTATATCCACTCTTATCGTATAATTTTTAATGGAACAAACTTTATTTATCTGACCTAATTTTCTCAGCCACAATTTGCATAATCTTATTACACATATCCTTATTTTAAGTTGCATTTGTACAATTCTCCCCCTAGTTCAGAAATCTCACGACCTTAACCTGATATAACCTTTACGTGGTGAGGGGAATTATTCTTTCTGTGATGAGAGATATCATCTTGTTCTTTTTGTATCCATCTCTCTTTTACTTCTCTTTGTTACTACATTTTATTTTATTATCTTACTATTTCCTAGAAAATCTCCTCTCTTTTTGTCTTTTCTATCTTAGTTATTCCTTTATTACTTGCATAATGATGGTATTCTTGAATTATGAAGGCACTTTCTTACATTTTACTCCCACTCGAGATCTCTTCCATGCTCAAATTGGTTATTACGTCTCCCACATTCTCATTTGTTGTAGAAGTGTAATATGAGCCTTACATAGAGAGTTGTTAAAGTTATACTTAACAATATCCTCATAAACTTTATAATGTAATGTATATCAATTTTCCTATGCGGTCAGGCTTGTCTATAAATCTTAATAATACATATTAACAATCTCAAGCAAGAGAATCCTCACACCGAATGAAAAATCACTCATTACACCTTGGTGATCAAATATCTTAAAGCCTCATAACGTGGTACTCCAGATGGACAAAAATTTAAACATGGATCAGTTTTATGTCATCTGAGGCTCCTCTTCCTACACTAACACAAGTGGTACGTATAGAGGTAAGCGAAGACAAGCACACTGTGTGTGTATTATTTAATAGATGCATGGTTCCGATAGAGTGGTTTGCCTATCTAAGGAAATCAGGTCTCAAATAATGGTGTGGAGGTACTCACCATCAAGCAAGGGATGTCCAACATCGAGAATGAAAATTGACCATTTAATCGTGAATCATGAAGAGTTAGCTACTATAGACTTCAAGGAATTATTGAGTAGAAGAACAGTATTATTTCAACTCTAGGTACGCTAGCCAAAAATGTTTTTCTCCCACTTGCAATTGAAATATTTTGTTTTTTTATACTTCCTCTATCTAGAAATGGGAGACCGTAAATTGTTTCCTTTATTATGTCACTACATTTTTTCATAGTTGTAAAGTACTAGTAAATCTTAATGTCTGAAGAATTTTTTTAAAAACTCACAGGGTACAATTTCTTATAGCGAGAAAAGAACAATGTATTCAATGTGTGTGTGTGTAAAACAAAAGAGCAGAGCCATATAAAGGTTGTGGGAGGAAGGAGGACAATTATAACTGTCCATCAACAAATATAATCAACAATGTATTAAACTAACTAATGCTAACATTCCCCCTTATTACATTGTTCATACAAACATACATTTCCTGATACTAGATGTCCCCCCCTTAATGAGAACACTGCAAAGAGGGTCTTCACACGAGCATGTGCCTACATGGTCTCGATACACATGGTTTTTCTAAGGTTGACCATAAACCTAGAGGGACAGGAGCACTTTCCGACTGTTCACCTTGGTGGTTTTACAGGATTACCACAAACCAAGAGGATGATACCTCGGTGGTTTTACAGGTTTACCACGAACCAAGAGGATTTTACCTCGGTGGTTTTACAGGTTTACCATGAACCTAGTGCGAGTACCATGCGTTGCTTTCAGTGCTTTTCTGTTCCCCACGATGCTTTTCAATTTAGGAGGTCCCAAACAGGAAACTATGCAACATCTACACTTTATTGAAAAACAACAGAACAACCAACACAAAATTGAAATAAACAAACCAAAATTGAGGAATTGGTCCTCAATACCTTATTCGCCACAATATCTCAGCAGCCTCGTCACTTGCGGCTTGCAAGAGGTCGCTAGATTTCCTCCAGCCTCCGTTGTCCTCTGTCCTCCTTTGCTGCTTATAGTACTAGAGATGATGTGAAGCCAATCTCATCAACAACTTCCTCACTCTCGTCAGAATCTTGTGGATCTTCTATATGAGTAGTATTAGCTCCATTGTGTTTTATATTTCCTTGTAGAACATCTCTTGCTCGGCTATGACAGTTCCACATTGTATGACCTTTCTTCTGACAATAGTGGCATTCAATCTCTTGTTTAGGCCCTTGTTTATTTTTATCTGATCACTGCGAAATTTTCTATTTGTGGAATAAAGTGCACTTTCTTGTTGAGTATCACCTTCTGCAGCATCGTTAGTTATGTGTTTTCCTCTACGAGAAGAGTCGTGATCATGTCATCTAAAGATTTAGACTAAATTTGACTAAGAGTAAAAACAACATTGTTGTATTTGGAAGATAGATTGTTTAATAGGATAGCTTTGGCATCCTCGTCTTCTATCACAACTTTGACTTTTGCTAGTTGTCGGAGTAGAGACCAAAGATTATTAATGTGGCTAGACATAGAAACACTTTCTTCCATTTTGAATCTATATAACTGAAGTTTTAGGGAAAACTTGCATTCACTGCTTTCACTCCAAATAATTGATTTAAATTATCCCACATGTCCTTGGAAGATTTATTGAGATCAACATGATGGAGTTTAGAATCGGAGAGAGCAAGGCCAATAATGGCTTTTGCTTTATCATCTCTACACTACCATTATACTAATTTGGCGGCGTCTGTGGGTGTTTTCTCTTTCCCATCTACTATACCCCATAAGTTTTTATGCATGAGTTGTTTTTGGATCTTCACCTTCCATGTATGAAAGTTTAACCTCGAGTATTTTTCCAAGTGAATGTCCATAATAACTACTAAGGAAACGAAAAAAATGGTGAAGTAGGAAGTAAATTACCAGTCATGACTCTCTGTCATATGTTCTACACTTCTCCATTGTCTACTTTATTGACACCCTTTTCTATTGGAAAAGGCATGGTCTTATCTTTCACAACATTATTTTCAACGACGAGCCTCCCCTTAACTTTTTCAAGGAGAGAGGGATAATCAGTTATGCAACCGCTCTCTGCAAAATAGACCACATCATCCTCATTAGCGTTGATCACTCCAATCTGCATCCTTCTTCACTCCATTGTTCTCCTCCTGTCTCGTGGCTCTGGAGGTGAAGGACGGAGGTCCTTGTGGTGGCAGCAGTGGTAGTGAGGGCCGTGGATGTGGTGGTAGAGTTCACACTGCTCCTACACACATGCTTCTTCTATACCCTTTCTCACGCTAAACACTTTACCAAATTACAAAAACAACAGACAAAACATTTTCAGCCGTGTATTTTAGAGAAATTTGAGCCATATTATTGAATGAATATCAACTCAAGCGTTCAACATCTGTGCCAAATACAACGCAGACCATAAAAATTTGAAATCACTGCACAAATGCTTCTTCATGGAAGTACCAGTGAATAGACTTTGTCATCAATTTACTCAAGTAGACACGTCACAGCCAAATAAAACAAAAAATGCCAAAAAGGAAAACACATACTGCCATGTCTATCTTCACAGGTCTGCAAGATTTTCTCTTGACTGCAGGTGCTTTTGCCCAACATTTCAGTGCAGATCTACTTTTCACTAGTTGGTCGTTGTCACGTCCATGTCTCCAGACAGATAGCCAATCCTTCAACACATCCACTCCTTCAGGAACAGGTCTTCACACATGCTTGAGGGTGGAAAAATGCTCTGATACCAATGATAGGAGACAAAGAACAATGTATTCAATGTGTGTGTATGTAAAACAAAAGAGAAAAGCCATATAAAGGCTACGGAGGAAGGAGGACAGTTATAATTGTCCATCAACAAATATAATCAACATTGTATTAAACTAACTAATTCTAACAATTTCTATAACACTTCAAATAAAAATAATAGTAAAATAATCCATTAAAAATCTAGGGCATCAATCATTGGATTTTCTAATAAAAATAATGCTTACATCAAAATAGTATAAGGACATGATTGATGAGATCTAGATTATAGAAATGGGATTATGGGACTTTGCTAAAAACTCATGTATAATATATATAAAATAACAGAATTAAAAACATCAATCCTTGTCTCAAACAAAATATCTTCCTTGCAATTCAATGTGAGAGAAACTGAGTCTAGAAACCTTCTAATTTTGTGATCCATCAAATATTTTAACTTCTCGCAAATTGTTTGAATTCAACTTCCAAATGTATTTGAAATGCTTTTTGTTAGGTTTAAACCATAAATCATGGAAAATTTTGTGGAAGATGGACACTTGGAAAGACTCCTAAAATTGAATACCACAAATTATGGATAGACTCGAGTAGGACTAGAAGATAATAATACTAGTTATACTTTTCATTAATGAAACAAATAACTTTTATTAATGCTAGCTATAGTGATCATGAATCAAACAACTAATAGTAATGTTTAGAAAAGTATGTTCAATAATTTAAATAATAAATAATTATATATTTATATTAATTATAGATAAAATAAAAATAAAAATATATAAGATTTTTAATTTATTGTATTTTTTAATGATAGTTATTACTAATAAATAATGATAGTGGTTAAGTATTATTTGTGTTAATTATATTTTTATTTTATAACAATGATTATTACGCTAGGCCATTTTAAATAATTTAAGTAGAAATATTTTAAAACCACAAACTTAAGTTATTAAATTATTTTTTTACATAATACTTACATATTTTATGTTGAATTATTTTTAATATTTTTATAAATTTGTTAAAAAAGTTAATTTTAATTGTGTTTACGTCTTATTTACAAAGAATTAAACAATTAGATTTTGCATTGATGCTATAGAATCATATTTTATTAATGTTATGTACATAGTTTATTTATATATTTCTAAAATTTTGCATTTATAATCTAGAAATTGCATTAAATACTAAGAGTTGTCATTTTTACTTTTTATCATTAATATATATTTATTTGAACTTTTGTAGATTTTAAAATGCCTACAAGTTCCAGTGATAGTGATTCTAGTGGTGGTCCTCAACCCTACACTAGTGATTGGTATGAGCAAAGTATATATTGTGAATGCTTCAAATGTAAAGGGCACGCAGAAGATGGAGACGTTCTATAGTTATTTCTCACTTGAAATTAAATGGTCATATGGAACCTACTAACATGGTATGTTTGGAAATTTAATTTTACTTGTCTTGTTTAGTTATATGACATGATATACTTTCACCTACTCCTCGTGAATTATTTAGTAATATAAAATATTATTGTAGGTTCCCAATGTTATTCCACCTAATACAACTAATACACCTGTGGAGAATATAAACCAAAATGACATAATGAATGATGAAGTTCCAAACATGGATCCATCTATTGATAGTTTACTTCATGACATTTTCACTGAAAAGGACTCTGAATTGAATGAAATGGCAAGGAAAATGTTGTATGAAAATGCAGAAATATCTATATTATCGATAATATTTTTGTTATTGAACATAAAGGCTATATTTGGGTGGTCAGACACTAGCTTTACTGCTTTGTTGAGGTATGAAAATTTAATAATTAAATATTACATTTCTTGACATTTCCTTATATCAACAATGTTAATCATGTTTTACAATGATTACATACAAAAATATTTTATAGTATTTTTTCTAATTGATTGGTGTGTGTTCTTTTCATGTAGAGTTCTTAATGTCAAGGTTCTTCCAAAGGGGAATCATCTTCCTCAATCATACAAGGAAGTGAAACACTCTTTAAAAAATATAGGATTGAACTATAATGTTTACCATGCATGTCCTAATGATTGTATGTTATACTATGGTGAGAAAGAATCATTACAAGAATGTGATGTATGTCATACTAGTAGATATGAGCATCAAGGTGTTGTTGAGTCAAAAACATTTCCTCGAAAAGTTCTTCACCATTTTCCTTTAATTCCTCAACTTAAGCAAATGTTTAAATGTAAAGAATTAGTAAAGTTCATGGGTTGGAATTTTGAGAATAGAAGCAATGATGGAACCTTACGAACTGTAGGGGATGGTAAGGCATGGAAAGAAATTGATGAGAAATGGCCAGATTTTTCACGTGAGAAACGAAATGCCAGAATTTCAATAGCTATGGATGGGATTAATCCATTCTCAATTCAATCATCGGGATGGTCTACATGGCCAGTAGTTGCAATCCTCAATAATATCCCACCATGGATGGCAATAAAGAAGGAACATATAATGTTGACTCTAATTATTCTAGGTGATTAACCTTCCTGACTTATATCTTTTATTTCTTTAATCTCATATGAAATATTAAATTTATAATAATATCTAATTATTTTTAACTTATTTATGGTTATAGGAAAGTATCAAGTACGTAATATGGATGTATACTTGAGACCCCTCATTGATGAGCTTAAACAATTATGGGCGGATTTGAAATGCATGACATATCAAGGCCTATTGGGAGGAGAGATTTCTTCTTTCGAGGCATGATGTGTTGGACCATTCATGATGCCCCAGGGTTATCTTTATGTTGTGGTTAGTGGATATATAATATATTCTTGATATTTAATATTGTGAATCATTTTATACTTGTTGAAAATATTAAAAAATTTACATTGACATAATGATAATACATGACTACAGGTATTCAAACAAAAGGGAAAGTTGGGTGTCCATCATGTGGATTTCAAACAATTGTGAGACACTCAAAATACTTAAAGAAGGATATATACTATGAATATAGACAATTCTTGCCTATTAATCATCCATACAGAGTAAGAAAACAAAATGATTTTAACATGAAACCAGTAAGAGAACCTATTCCAAAGGTTTTGACTCCAAATGACTGGTATATCACTTATCATGATGGTGGAGGTGAGGAAAAATTTAGAATTTTTTTGTGATACTTTTAAAACCATTATTAAGTATAATACTAATTTATAATTCTTTTTCTTTGTGTGAAGAAAAACTACCTCCAAGCATGAAAAGGTACTCAATATTTTATGAACTTGAGTATTATAAGAGTATGCCCATTGTACACCTACTTGATGTTATGCACATTGGATGCAATGTATCAAGATCACTATGGAATCTTATCATTGGAAAAAAGGAAGATGGAATACGGTTGAGGAAAGACCTTGAAGTGAGTAAAGTCATGTGTCCATTATGGCCAAATCCTGATGATAACTCATTCCCCCTTTTCCTTGGAAATTGAGCAATGAGGAGAAAAATCATATCAATGAAGCCATAAAGAAAATAAGGTTCCCTACAGGTTATGGTGCAACAATAAAGAATTGTTTCTCTAGAGCGAAAAATGAGGATCTTATAGGACTAAAAACACATGATTGGCACAACTTGATTAAGGTGAGTTTATATTTAAAGTAAAATGTTTGTATTTTCTTTAAATTTCATTGAGATAAACTAATTAATATTCATAACAAATGTAAACTTCTTTGTTGCAGGTTATACTTCCCATTGTTATTCCTAGTACCTTTGATCAAAATATAACCAATGCTATATATTTCTTATCAAAATATATCAGGTAACCATAAAATATTTAATTTTATCTAATATATCTTTTTATATACAATTATAAATTATTTATAACTCAAAATTAATGTTAGTTAAACATTATATTTCAGGTTTCTATCCTCAAAAGAGATTAAAATGGAAGACCTTATATATTGGAAGGAAAAAGCACCTATATTAATGTGTACACTTCAAAAGTATCTTCCTACTATATATTTTGATCCACAAGTTCATTATCTCATACACCTTGTTAAGGAGATAGAATATTGTGGTCCAATCACATCAAGATCAATGTGGCTTGTTGAGTGTTTAATAAAGGTAATGAAGCACTTTGTGTGACAAAAGGCTCGACTAGAGGGTTCCATTGTGGAGGGTTACATCACATTCAAAGCAATGGTGAATGTCAGTTCTAATTACTTATCGATTTTCATTCTAGTATGCAAAGCATTCTGGGGTTCTTCTCAACTAGATATACTAACAAGTGAAGTACTACAAGGAAAAGGGAGGTTGAGAAAAATGCGAGGTATGCATTATGGTTTATAAAGTATTTCATTTTTATATAGTTTATCCGTATATTAATTTTAATAATTTAATAAATTTTACTTACAGATGGAAATGAGTATGAGAAAATACACCTCTATGTTGCACATCACGTAAAATGCATGGATAAATGGATAGATCTATACAAATCAAAGAAGGAAGAAGCTGACACAATTGCATATAGAAGAGCATCTAGAAGGATCGGATCCATGAGTTGAGTCCCACAACTACCTGAAAATCATAAAAATGTGTGGCTAGATAAATGCCCATGGGATTGGTTGAGAGATAATATTATACAAGAAAGTAAAAGAGATCCTCTTAATATATCAAGGGAAGAACTAGAAATAGTAAATGGAATAAATCTAGGGAAGGTTTGTGCATGCTTATAATTTATTTCCTTTTTAAATTCTATTCAATAAAAAAGTATTGTAATAAACATTTAGGAATGAGTTATTAACATTGCATTGTAAATATTTTATTTTGTAGGAGACATTACAAATCAATGTGGGCATATGGTAAGCACTTTTGAATTGAGAAGATGGATAAGCTTAGGCGTACATTTGATTGTGGTATATCGGCATATTTTGATGTGGTGGATTCTAGTGAAATTGAAACAAAGATGAAGTACTATGGAATTTTGGAGGACATTATGGAACTTGACTTTAGGACCTTTAGGAAGGTTATATTTCTAGTCAAGTGGTTTTCATTGATTGAGAAAGGAAATAATAGAACAATTTATATGCATAGAAATGGTTTTCCTATGATTAAAACATCAAATTTTATGCACAC
The DNA here is from genome assembly GCA_018340775.1 of Taxus wallichiana var. yunnanensis. Classification (NCBI taxonomy): domain Eukaryota; kingdom Viridiplantae; phylum Streptophyta; class Pinopsida; order Cupressales; family Taxaceae; genus Taxus; species Taxus wallichiana. The sequence goes on along the minus strand of CM031234.1, from coordinate 384,051,603 downwards.
AAATGAGCCATATGTATTCCCAGAGCAATGTGAACAAATTTTTATCATCCAAGATATGCAAAATCAAAATTGGTCTTTTGTCATAGAGCACAATCCAAGGTGGAATCGTCATGCATCATTTTTAAACACAAATAATGTTGATAATACAGATGAGGATGGGACACATAGTACTGAGGAAGTTGAAATAATGGACAATATAGGAGAACATGTACAAGAACAAGAATTAGAACATGTTGAGAACCCATATGAAGATATACAAGAAGAAGAAGGTGAAGAGGAGTGTGATGGACAAGAAAATGGGGAAACTGAAAGCATAGGTGATGAATATGATCCAACAATATTTGATAATCTTGTGGATGATGATATCATGGATGAGAGAGAAGACTCTGGGATAAATTTATTTATTGATTTAGGAGAATTTGATGTTAGTTCAAAGCAATATCAAGAGTTGGCTCAAGATGAATTTGATGTTTATCATGAAGACATGCAAGATGAATGATCAATAATAAGTGTCATAAATTCTCATTGTATTTTATTTTTCTTTGATAAATTTGAAGACATAATTAAATTATTCTACTATTGACTTCCTCCTACATGTTTTGTATAAGATATTATTTTTATAAATAATTATATGAAACTTTATTAGTTTTATTTGTTACCATATTAAAAAATATTTAAAATGACGTGTAATTAATGTTAGATTAAGAAAAATTAAAAAAATGATATATATATATATATAAAATCTCCATTATGCATTGAAAATAATTATGTAATTAACGTACTTTAGTTATATTAAATAGAAATATATAATTTATTCATTTTAACTTATATTAAATTTTGTAACACAATTTTCTAAAATAAATATTATTAATTAGTTATTAATACCAAACAAAATTATGTTGTAATTCAATGTAACAAAATATTATTTATCTAACCAATTATACATAACTCTAAAAATATTACTTAAAACAACTGAAAACAATAAATATATATTTATAAAATGTGACATTTATTTATAAATTAAATATTAGATTATCCATTTTGAAATATGTGAAATCTTAAATTATATACAATATAAAAATTATACAGTACTCTCATTTTATGTTAGTCTTCTAAATTTGTTATAAACAATCAACACCTCCTCACAATCCTGGGAATCTCTGTCACCATTATTTTTACAAGTGAAAGGTTTTTGTCGAGGACTCCATTAATTGTAAGTGAGATGTCAATATGGGTTATCTGGGTAATTATAGGAGTAATTTTTATAAGCTCTATAAGATTATTATGCTGGAGCGGCAAATAAAGCTGAATTACCCTGGAGGAGGAGGAGTGACCCGCACGCTGTACCAGATAATTTTTCTCATCGTATCAGTCTGCTTGACATTCACCTTATTTCTTTCCATTTCCATCACTATCTATCAGAAGCCACCACCAGATTCGAAGCGTTGAAGAACAATCTGCTCTTTCTGTTCCGTCTGAAAATATAGAAAATGCGGGTACACGGTGATTAAATATGTTTTTTTAAAGATTTATAATGAACTTTTTGGCATTGTGCAAAAGTCAATGTCAGATCTCTAGGGTTGTGGTAACACAACAAATCTGAAATGTAATTACCACAATTATAAGAAATTGACAGTACTATTTAACTATCTATTTTAGTTGCACCTTTGTGCTGATATATTGTAACACATTATGTGGACTAGTAAGAGACTTAATTGATCATGTCCACAACATGTTAAACCTTTCACTATAAGATAATGTGTCTGTTATCCACAAAATTTCCACAAGTTTTTTTGTCAATTGTTTGTTTAGAATTGTGAATCCTATTTTGTGGGTTCCATCTACAATTTGTTTCTTTATAAATTTCTACAGTAAACCAAAATAGAGAATACATTACCTACTATTGTCATTCCTCTCTTGTATTTCTAAGGTTTTTTTATTATTGATATCATGCCTCCCAATATACTAGAGCATAATCTGATAACCAATAGGAACTTTTATAAACAATCTAACTTACTTTCAAATTCTCATATTAAATTTAAAAATATGGAACCTTTTTTAAGAACAAATTGTAAGCATGTGGAAGAAATTTATTTCTATTGATGTTCTTATAATAGTGTGTTTTGGTATCCTTTCTACTCTCATAATAGTTAGTTCTTCTTTGTGCCAAATATTTCACCACTTCCGTATATAAAAAAATTGAAATTATAGAAGCCTTCCCCAAGCATAAATTTTTACATAAGAATATTTTTGCTTTGTGGAGGAGTTGAGAGGAAAATGATTGCACAAAATCATCTAAATATATATGATATTGTAGGATGTGATTACTCTCTGTTTTACACTATCCAAATCAATTTTATAAGATAATTATAAAGCTCTTTTATAATGATTTAATTTCCCTATTTAGTATTAATTCCATATTCCCAAATTAAATTGTTTTTGAAAGCCATAATTAAAGTTAGAACTTGATTAGATTATTGTCTATAATTTTCAACCCCATATAAATAATTTTTTAGTTAGAATCTTTTAAATAAATTAATATGCGATATTACTTGAAAATAACTTCATCCAATTAATTTTTGATCTCATTGTAATAGTTATTTATGTATATCTCATAAATATTTCTAAAAGACATTAATCCATCTCAATATTGTAGTGGGTATCAACTTATTGTTTATTCACTATCATCCTCCTTTGTCAAGTCCATTTTTTTTTTTCTTGATTTTTTGTGTCAACTAACAAGTCTATTGGATAGCCATCTTCATAAAAACCTTTTATGTACTTCTTTACCTTTCCTTGACACACACTCATAGTCTTTTGTCATTTTTTTATGTGTATTGCGTGCAATCTTAGGATTATGGGCCTCTTCAAACATACTCTTGCACAACCTTCTCAAACTTTACTTCTATTTCACTTCCTTTCACTTATTTTTATTACACATAAGTCTTTCCGTCCCTTCATAGTTTCTTGCATACACGTATCCAACTAGATTGGGAAAAACATATACCACACTTCCATAATTCCTACATGTCATCCCTAAACATTATTCCTCCATGCACTAATTTTTAAATTCTCTTCTTTGAAATCTCCTTGCACCTCAATTTACTCGCATTCTCCACAAAATAATTTGTGCACTATTATGCGAACTATTCTAAGGTGAACTTCACCAAATCTATACTCTCCCATACTAGCAATTTTGTAAAGTCTCTAAACACTTTATGGAATCACTGGTTAACGTTTCCACACTTCTTCTAATCATTCCTGGCAATCTCCATCATATGTTTATTTTCTATGGAAGTATTAATCATTATTGATGTCCTGCTTTTTGATATATCTCAAGAGCATGTTGCCTCTACAACTTGTATGCCACAACCTTTTTCTCTTTTAAATAATTGATAAACATGACATGTGGTTCATATATGCCTTCCCATAAGAAAGAAGAGTTTTGCATTAGTTCTCTACACATTTTCCCTAACTCTTTAACATCTAATTATAGTTTAATAAAAATTAAAATTTTGGAAGTAAAGCATTGAAAAATAAACTCTTAACAATAATAAATTTTATATTAAAACAAAATTTGAATTCTATCTTTGGGAAATTCTCACTCAAATTTGTGTTCTCTCTTCAACCCAATGATGGAAATATTGGAAATGGGATCCTTAAACATTATTAAAGATATCTTCTCCTAACAAGGATTTTACATTCTTTGACCATCATTTCCCATCTTGTATAACCTTGATTTCCATTGGATATTCGTTATTTTGTGCATTTTTGGAAAAAAAAAAAAAAACGTTTATTACAATATGGAATGCTATTTTAAAATCCAAACATTCTCTTTTTTCTTCATGTTTAAATTATTATGCTTTTCCTTTCATTCTCAATCTTATACATGAAAGTGTTCTATAGTCACATTACCTATTCTACAACCACATTACTCTTATGCACCTTTTTAGGGTATATCGTAAATGTCAAAGTGTCTTGTCTTAGATTAATTGGTTTTTCAAGTCATTTAGACCTGATCATTTTCATATATTGCCCTTCCACCCCTATCACATTGACTTATATTTACAATGCTTTTAGAGTGGAAAATATTTTTTAATTTGGAATGAGATAAATTCAGCAATTTTTCTTATGATATTTTTTTCATTAAGGGTAAATGGTTTTGAAGGGGACCACACCCCATGTTACAAAAGGCTCAAAATCCAGATAAGCATGAAATCAAAAGTGGTTTTAGACAAGTGGGGACCACCCCCAGAGAATGCTTGCAATCTAGATTCACCGATGAAGAACAAAGGAAGAGGACAATCTACCAACAAGAATCCAAAGAAGAAAAAGGTTGCAATGAAACAACAACCGCAACACAACAACATACCAACAAACAAAACTAGATTGGAAAATACATATAAGTGCAATAGGAGCAGCCATGAAGAGAAATGAGAAAAATCATATAGTGGAGAATAAGTATTCTTTCCAGTTGGTTTCTTTTTTTTTTGTGCATCGCTTTCCAACCTTGTGAAATCTCCTCAATAGGGAGAATTACCTCAATATAATTAATCGACATCTATGTGTTTTTTTCCACAATAGAGATAGGAGGGGTATTTTCCTTATCATCCATGCTATCAGTTGGAGTAGGAATTTTGTTTCTTTGAGTTAAGTCTTTTGTATTATCGTTGCTACCAACTACCGGAATTTCGTAGATAGGGGTTTCGAGACTAATTCGATCTACCGTCTCGAATCAACGTTTGAGTCCAAATCCTCCTTGGCATAAAAACCATATGCTCTGGAAGGGCATCTTTCCACCAATTTTTTCTCTCAAGATATTCTTCTTTACCATCCCACATTCAAGTAGGAGTGTGACTCTAAATGTAATCACTTTCTACATCTAAAAGGTATACATTTGTAAATTTTTCTTATGACATTATCGATTGCAATATGTCAATTTATAATAAATATATGAATATTTAAATGTACTTTTAGTTATCAAAGTTCAATCTTGGAATGTAATGTTGGAGGTGGCTTATCTTTATACCTTTCTTTATCTTTGGAAAAATGATCCTGACATCATGGATTATGTCTCACCTCCATCTAATTCTTACGATCCCTCATTGAGAGGACTATGCAATTTTGCATCTAATATCACATCATTCTCATAACCACTCATAGTGAGGTTTTCCATATATGTACACACCATTAAGAATATAAAGTGTATATAACTATATAGATGCAATGGCTTTTTCTAGGATTATTATTCTAAAGTAATTAATAAACATTAACTAAATGCACATTCAAAGTAAAGCATTGTTGGTTTAAACTATGCTAAAAGGATATTTTAAATTCTTCACCGTATCCCCTTTTGCATTTTACTTGGCAAAAACTAGAGTGCATTGTGATAGTGTGTCAATGACCCTTATGCTCCCATATGTCCAAACCATATATGAATCAACAACCTTGAATTGATCTTCTTCATCCATGTGTGTTGCTTTTTTTCCCTATCACCATTGATTAAGTGTCCCCATCACTATCTTTCCCACTACCCCTTTCACACTTCCTTCCTTCTACAAGGCATTATTTTTGTGTTTAATTGAGAAACACTACTCACTATTACTTTTAAAAATTCTTCCTACGAAATATTCTCTCATTATTTTATCCTCGAGTAAATAAAGTTTATTGAATTATACTAAACAAAATATATTTAATCAATTTTTTTGTTGTTATTTTATTTAAAGTTATATACCATGATATGGTGGACATTTTCATCTATATTTGTTTATTTATCATGTCCGTTTACAATTGTTGCAATACTAATAATTAATAACACTTATGTATATGTCAAAATATAATTTCATATTTGTCATAGTTAGTTTTTTTAATTAAAATCTAAATTTGATATAAAAGGTGCAAGCTTCCACCCTCTATCATAATTTGAATTTTAGCATTTCTTTTTGCCACTTTAAGGATTAAATTGTACGATGTGAATAATGTGAATGAGATCGAGACAATACAATGGAGAAAATATAACAAATACTCTTTGGGTATGAACAATCTAAGTTATGGAATATTGGCTGGGTTCGAACATTGCACATGGTAAATTCTCACCAAGTTTTTCCCTTTAAGCTTGCATTCCAACCACGTGAATAATTTCCACAAGATTAATATGATTAAGTGTATTATATATATCATATATTATTTAGATAGGAACATTTTTTCCATGGAATAGGTGTGGGAAATATAGGTATTTAATTTCCACACTTTAATTTCAAACGTTATATTCATGTCTACATTTTAACTATCGAATTAAACCTTGTACAATCAAAATTCTTACTCCATGAAATAAAAATATCAAGCTTGTTCTTGAAATATATAACCTACCTTTCACCGATATGCGTAATGGCTTAAGGGACTCAATTATTGATGGTTATTTCATACACTACATACTTTTCTAAAATTACTTGATCGCTTTGACTAGAAAGAAAGGATAGAAATTTCTACAAAATGCAAGCATTCGTGATGGGTTTTTAACACTAAACCTTTTTGAGTTCTCCCCCACCCCCATTTTTTTCCTCGTTTTAAGATGGAAATGCTTGATTAGAGCATGGCTAGCAGATATTATTTATGTAGGAAATATTTGATCCATGGAATAAGTGTGGGAAATGCAATTATTTTATTCACACCATTTAATTTACAACTTTCCATTTATGTTTGTTTGTGTGTAAAGTTTCCATTTACAACTTTTTTATTTCCTTCTCATTCAAGTTTCCCTCTTTTCCCTTATCCACCCACAAACCCATTAATCTTTTCCCATCTTCCTCCTTAATTTTTCTCTCTCCAAATTCACTTCTTCACTACATTCACTTTGACATTTCAATCATATATATCACACGTGATTTCTAGTTTTTGATGTTTTCATTTTATTCCAATACAAATTCTATGATTTTTGTTTGCAAAAGTTAATTTTGTAGTGATCGAACACCTCTCCAAATTTCCTTCACAATGATATTTACCACATAAGACAATTCAACCCAACTAAATTTCCTCCATAGTGAAATTTCCAATAATGATACTTCCCGGGTGCATTTTTTTGTTTGATATTTTTCGGTGACATGTAACAAGAAATGTCCATACCTAACAAGAATTAGTCATCACTTTGGATGAAAATATTTTCTATTTATCTTCTTGGTTTATAAATAACTCTTTATTTGTAGTATAAAATAATTTTTTTTACTTCTATACACTTTATCATTGAGATAAAATTTGATCCCCAACATGAAATTTTAAAGAATTAAAAATGGTGAGATAGAGACAAGGTTCTCTCTCCACTCCAGGTTCATAGATATGGTATAATATAATCATTTACCATCCAATTTTTTTTTCTATAGAAGTGATGAACCCTAAACGCCTCTCTCCTTCTCGAACCCTAAAACCATCATGTGATGTCCTCTCTCACAGTGGCGGTGGTCAAGGGAAGCTTGAGGCTCGAGTGGTGGATCTGTTGGCATAGGGACACTTAGAAAGAGTCCTCAGTAGATATCTCAACTAAAAATGAATGTTCGTGTTTCCTCAAAGATCTTGAATATGGAGATTTCAACTTTTGGTAGCTCTGCATCGATTCCTAAGCCCCCTCTCATGGTGGGAATGATGATTAATGTCTCCAACATTCTCAAGTGAAGAATCAAAAGACAAAACTAAAGTACCCATTATCATTCAGCGATTGAATTACCCTTCAAATCAAAATGAAATCCCTCCTATCAATATTGTTGACAATAATCTAATTGATTTATGGTATACTCAAATCTATGACTACCTTGCTGAATCTAAAATCCCATCCGACTTATCACACACTGACCCTAAATGATCATTCCTTCAACATTCCATCCACTTCATCATCATAGGTGGTATTCTCTACAAACGTAGTTTTGACGGTATCTTGTTAAGATGCCTTAATTTTCATGAGTTGAATAAAGAAATGAAGAATTCCATGATGGCATTTGTGGAGGTCACTTTAATGAAGATTCTATCGTTAAACATGTCATATGGCTAGGTACTACTAGCCTACTCTCACTAAAGACTATTGTGCATATGTTAAGAAATGTGTCAAATTCCAACTACATTCATATCTCATCCTTGTCCCCTGTCAAGCATTATAACTCACTTAAGACTTATGGCATTTCTCTCGGTGGGGTTAGAACTCATCAATGCTATCAATCCTAAATCTTCTCAACAACATCATTCCATTATCACAGCTACAATATATTTCACTAAATGGGTTGAATATATCCCTTTGACGTCAAATAAATATGGATTATCGTTAACTTCATATATTAGTGCATCATATGTCATTCTAGCATCCCACACAAACTTGTCACATACAATGGAAAATATTTTAAGAAAAAAGAACTCAAGAAAATTTGTGACACATTCAACATCAAGCTTGGTTTTTCATCACCTTATTATCTTCAAGAAAATGGATAGGCTGAAGCCTATGATAAAATACTTAATAAAATCCTCATGAAAATAGTTGATGATGGAGGTAGGAATTGGCATCTCAAAATCCCGCTTGCTCTCGGGGATGATCAAACTAGCATCCATACCCCTAAAGGAGCTATACCCTTTTCAATTGTCTACACTCTAAATATTTCTTACCACTCGAAGCTCAAATCCCATCACTTTGTGTATGGCGTGTAAAGACTTCATCCATGACGAAGAATATCGACAAGATCACTTAGCATAACTTGAATAGTTAGATGCAAAATGTCTAACGGACCTCGATCATAATCAAGTTTATCAAGATCATATCAAAAGAGGCTATAATAAACATGTCAAAGAGTATGACTTTAAAATTGGTGATCTTATGCTTAAATAAAATCAAAATGTCACTCAATTAGAACAAAGTAAACGTGGAAAGTTTTCCCCTAATTGGATTGGTCCATATGTTATCACTCACAAGTATGGGTCGAGCGTATCATCTCACTTCCCTTGATGGTGAACCTAAAAAGGAACCTCTGAATGCCTTAAACTTGTGGCCTTTCTATTGTTAAATGATTGATCGTCATGACAATAGTTACATTTAAGATATTATCACTCCATTAAACCATCCATGTTATGAACAATAATGATTTGAAAGCATGTGGTTATATGTCATTATCCTAAATATACCTTAAAGATGAGCACCACATCTCTAGTTATCACATATTTCACTATGGACAAGTTCCTCCTTTGCAAGAACCCCTTAATCATTACGTCGACCTACTCTATACCAACTAAAAACATGATATGGGGCATGTCTCAGATAGGTCGTATAAGCATCTTCTCCCCTCCTCGAAATGGTCGATTAGGGTCTTTCCCTCAGCCAAAAATGTATGTAAAATTCTTTAGATGCTCCTTATCAAAAAATAAAAATAAATAGATTGATCCTCAAGGAAAATTATTCCAAATATAAAATAATTAGAATAGACCGATCACTCAAGGATGGCTATCTTGTAAAATTAAAAATCAATAATGTAGACCATACCATTAAAGGATGGTAACTTATGTAAAAAAATGGCTTCCCGCATTTATCAACCTTTCAAAATATCAAAATTTCAAAGCATCCAGAAAGCTTCTCACATTGATCATCTTTCCCATTATAGAAAACTTTTTGCATTGATTAGTTTGCTTCAAAATCAAATATGTAAAGCTAGGGCATTTCTTTATGAACCCATCAGTAAAGGAGAACCCTTTTCCCGTATTGATCTATACACATACAAAACCCATTTCATGTCCTGGAGAAATTATATTTATCTCATTCCACCTTTTAGTAAGGTCTTGTGTAACTATCTATTGAAAATCTCATTTAACTTTCATTTTTAAAGCTACAAGTGCAAATGTTTTCAAAATTTCAAAACCTATTACGTATGTATCAAATCCATAATGAGGTAATCATTCCATTTTACTCGTATTTTATTGGTCACATTTTTGATAAAAATCTATTTTGAGATCACATTTTAATTCATATTAAATCCTTTAAGCAATTTCCATAACAATATTCTACAAACACATTCTATTTTCTATCATCATATTTATCTACGATACATATCAATTTTTTTATATTCTAACACATTTAAATTAAAACATATATTTCTACATCATCATCAATAAAAATTAACACCATGAAAATTAAAAGAGATATACGCCATAAACAACATCTCCATCATATATATATATATATATATATATATATATATAATATATATATATAAGGCTTCTAAAATTCATACATCACATATATCATAAATACATATAATCATCCAAAGTGAACTAGTAATATCAAAGGAACTCATTAGCATGAGCATTTTGCTCTCTCATGCGTCGGCACATTTACCACCAATAGCTCCCGTACCACCAACAGTCCTAGCATCACCACCGAATCCTCCATCACCACCGCATCCTCTCTTTGGTCTATGCGGTGGGTGACCCATGCTCCTTACACTCATAGTAGGTCTTTTCACGCTAATCAAATAATCAACATATAATACAACATCTAGTTAATCCTAAATCACCATATCAACATAATAATGTAGATCTTCCCATAGTGTCTCGATAATGGGCCATGGAGATCACCCCAAGTACTATAGGACCTCTATCCATAGCTTCTATGCCCTCTCGTCCACTAGCCCGAGCCATCATTGTTAGATTTGCACTAGAAATAGAAGTCCATGTAATCCCTAAGGCCTTCTTTAATGTATCCATCCCTCTACTGATGGTATTTGTCTCTATCAAGTGTAACTGTGTGTAATTTGTACCCTCAAAACACCCCTCTCTCCAAGTTGTTTCATGAGAATATCCCTCTCTGCAATCAAAGAATCTCTCGATACCCATAAGGTCATCCCTCTCTCACCGGGTTGTATCCCTCTCTATCCACCATAGCCTTTTTGGTTTTCACCTCTACAATAGATGCTACCAAATCATCATCAACTTCCTCCTCCTTCTCCTCCTCATCATCGTTAGAAACATGTATCACATCCTATGCTTGTGCTCCTCCCTCCATTCGAGCATGGACCCATCTCACCCACTCAAGTACTCGGATCCTATAAAAAGATCTCAAGGCATGGGTCCACCATCCTATCTACACTTTGGAGTAGTACCCACATTATCAATAGGCATAATCTAACCATAATCATTATGGTCTATATCTCCTTCTTGCTCAAAGAATAATCATCGGCCTCACTATAATCGCTTTCGAGTCTTCATGTATCCTTCCACCAGTCTATACTATATGGGCTCCTCAGGCACATCATGAACCAATCCAAATTGTCTCCTCACCCGAATAAAATGTAAAATATCATACTCCCCTTCTTTGTATTTCTGAATCCAAGTATCATGTGGTGTACCAATCATCTTATGCTAATAACTGGACTCAATCATGAAAACCTAAGTAAGGCCTCCAAACAACATCACCCGACTATAATACTGATAATGAATCTCTATAAAACGTAGAACTCTTCTTCTTCCTCAACCTTCCCATATCCTACCTCCATCTCATGAATTTGACATGTCTCTCACTAATACCCCATGACACTCCTAAAGGCCGAGCAATATGAATATTCTCATAGGCCCAAGCTTGTAATAAAAATGCAATATCAATTCCATACCACTTGTGAGCCTTCTAAGCCCATAAATCTCTCAATTTCTGAGTAAGTAAAGTGGACCCCCACTCAAACACTATACGATGCTCCATCATCTCTACCACTACACCTATACTCATCCATGGAAATCGCCAACTACCGAATCCGGTAAAGCAACACGTGAGATGGCCATCATAATCATGGTCATCCTGGTACAACCATCCCTTGATGGCATAAACGAGGCCTAATAGAGGAAGTCCCCCGAATCATACTTCACATCATCCTCCTCTATGTCATATAATCTCCTCATCACCTCCGGTATCTTCACTTGCGTGATAGCATAAATCCCCTCTTTCATGCGGATGGGAAATCGCATGATCCGATGAACATCCTCTAACGTGATAGTCATCTCTCTAGTAGGAAGCCAAAAAATACAGGTGGAAAGATTCCACCGCTCTAACAATTATAGAAGAAAAATTCCCACATTTGTGAATCCACATGTAAGTCCTCATGGCACCAAAACCTACTTCCTCAATGTGCTTCCAATCTTCATTGGACATATTAGCCCTAACCTCATCAAGAATAAGTGTTATATGATCCCCGATCGTTACCTTCACATCCATCTCGCAAACACAAACACAATTCACACATTAGTAACAAAATCATAAAATATAAACAACATCACTAAATTAACACTAAACATTTAAAATAGTCTCTAAAAATCATACTTTGCTTAACAAAATTTCAAAACTACTACATGACAGTTCAATCGCCGACGATTCACATAAATCGTAGGTGATTGCATGAATTATTGATGGTTCCTTTGTTTCTAAATTATGGAATCCGTATGCCCCCAAAATGATAAAAATTTCTGAAACTATCCAAAACCAACAAAAAACAAACAAAAAAAGTCAAAAACCACTTACCTTGCTGTACTTGGTTTGCAATGTCTGCTAGAAGAAGCCATTGCACTAAAAATATGATTTCTCACCCAAATTCACTCTAAAAATTTGTATTTCACCATGTTAGAATGAGCCAAATAACATTTCAATCAGCTGATTTAAAGCCCTAAATTGGACCCAACACAATCGTTGATTATTTCCACAATCGTTAGCGATTTCTTTGTAATCACTAGCGATTTCTTCGTAATTGCTAGCAATTTGCCCCACTTTTAGCATCCAAGCCATTTTTCATTCCAAACAATATCAAATCATCACTTTTTTAATATATATGTGTTTCTTTTAAAGGACCCTAGTACTTGAAACATTAACTATTGAACAAATGAAATTGACTTTGGGATTTGTCATATGTTTATGGGACGTGTTCCCTTTAGCCCCCATCACTTGACTTCCGTGTTTATTTATCCTACCTTCGTGGATCATACGTCTATAGGTATAGATCCTCTTGGTTCCCCTATCATTTGATTCCATGGTAACATATCTTATTTCATTACAGATTAGAATGGGGAAAATTTATGAACGAAACACATGACAAACTTATCAACCTGGTGTTCCTTTCATTGCGTATTAGTCACCCCATTTTGTGGGGGGATCACCCATACAAATACAAAGAACTCCATAATATTTTTCTAACACTTTTCCATTAAACCGTTAGACAAAAAGGGGTAAATGTAGAAAATAAACAAGTAAACCCCTCATTTTATTCAATTAATCACATCAACATCCCATACTTTTGCCCCTCATCACCCCCTCATTTTTATTTAATTAAATATATTTATATTTCATACCCTAAATTATACACAACATTTAATCATGCTATAATCATTTATCCTAAGTTTAATATTCCATCATATTTCACCTTCTTGTAAATCCCTTATCACATCACTTTTACACATGTAAAATCCTATTTATCCCCTATCCTAATCATTTCCTAAACTACCCAAATCAACTTAAATCTATTTATTTATCTTCTAAAAATCCATGTAGCACCATTTTAAACCTATTTTCTAACTCCCTTACCTCTACAAACAAAATCATCATTATAATTCACTCACATCAAAATCATCTATACAACTAAATTAGATAAAAAAGAAACATAAACAAAATCTAGTCAAAATTAGCCTCTATCGTCAACCTCCAAAACAAACACAACACGTCCCCAAACAACTTAACAAATTATCCACTCAAATCTTATCCAAATATCCTTGATTTTGATGTTGTTTCAACCATTTTCCTCTAAAAATTTAAACAATCCAAAATCACCAAGCAGTTCGAGTAATTGTCATCGGTGATTATATAATCTAGTTTTCTATCCTCTCGACGGATCCTCAATTTTCATTCATGAGTCTTAGCTTTTATTATGAGTCAATATCTTCTTGCAAGGCACAACTGAGTATTTAGTTACTTGATTTATTAGAAAAATCATTATTCACAACCATCAAGCATTCTCGTGCCATTTTAGAGTGCTTGTAGAGATCACATCTCATCAATCGAGTTGCAAACTTTACCAACTTTCTCGCATCATCTTTCATCAAGGTTAGAGACTACTTCTCACCCCCACATCATTTTCCAGGTATTTCTTGTTCATTATATTTTATTATTTATAAATTTTCCATATTAATTGGAATAATCAAACATTTGAATTTATTCATCTACTAAAAATCACCGAATCGCCAACGATTCCTATCACTTTTACCTTCCTGCAATTTTTATCAGTTTTCATTCAGTATATTTTATCAATCATATCAAATTGGTTTCTTCTAACATATTCTTGAGCATGGATTACTTTTAGATGGAAATTGGTGGCCCTTCTCATGAAATCACCAACATCCACTCCTTGTCGATAATTTGACACCCTTTCTATTGGGAACAATATGATATCTTGCATGATCGACTTTGTGTACAATCCACCACACTCCTCAGACCAATTGGAAAACATTTTTGAGTTCACTCACAAACTCCATCAAGCATTAGAATAATATTGGTGAGCATACTTCGACTACATACCCATCAAATCCAAACTTGTTTGGGTCAGTATACTGGTGAATAGGATATCCATTTTGATCTTGAGTTTGAGTCATAATCCATCTATAATTTGTCTCTTATCTGCCTGCATTGTATCAACTTATCATTTTTCATATCTATATCTTGTATTGATTTATCATGTATCATTTATCTATTTTAATCCACTTGATTATTTAAATAATGTGACATCCTTTGAGGAAGCCCTTTGGATTCCTAGAATCACCCTTTTCCGAGAAACTCACTTATCCATATTATTAATCATATCTTGTGTAGTGTCTTTGATCGCAGGTTTCTTCACATGAAAGGATATTTTACACATCTCTCAAGGACCACAAAATTTAGTATCGTCAGTCAACATCTACGGGTATTTCTAAATCCCACATCTTTTGAGGTCGGTATGATTAGATTTTCTTGATTTGTTAATTTAATTTGAATGAGTAGGAATATTTCTAAACATGTCGATGGTTCACGTAACCTGAAAAAAATATCACCTACAAAAACCACAATACCACATCACATCTATAAAAGAAAGATGTAATATGGGGAGTCGACTGATCCCAATGGTCACCTCAAGAGTGAACTTACAACCGATCGTTACACTACTTCTCATGATACATGTAGTTTTCTTGATTGTGTGTAAGAATATTACCCTAGGATGACCTTATGCAAGTGCAATCGATAGTGGGTTGTAGCTATATGTAGTAATCAAGATAGATGCATGGATGAAATAAAGGAAATTCCCCTTCCTATGTTGTATATGTAGAAAATTCAGTTCCTTGTCCCGCGAATGGATGATAGATGGATTCCTTGAAGTTATTTAGGATACTTTAGATGTATGCTTAGCTGATGATAGTATATGCTTACATCCTTGTCCTTCATTTTGAATACATAACTATGTATTTATATGATTCCCTTGTTTTATTTTCATAATTGACAATCTGGAAGGCAGACCCATATGTGAAAAATGTGCTAAAAATATAAAAGATATGCAAAATAAGTCATTAAGGTGGAAAAGGGTAAGGGGCACTTAGAGGGTACAGGGGCACCAAGGTTCTCCTGTCTTGTCTGGGAACCGGTGTCTGGAACCATAAAATATATATAAGTAAAATACCTATTGGGTTATATAGTTTGTAAGACCAAATAGAAAAAAAGAAATAAGGACAAGAGACCAAAGACAAATCGTTAATTACTAGTTTTCTTACTTAGGAATTATATGAATGGTAGTATGTGTTTAGGACCTAGAAATGTACCCAAGTGCATGATTTAGTATCTACATAACTACAATTTTTTCCCAAATTACAAGTTTCATTCATGGAAAAAATAAATCCACCACATGATATTAATTGGGCATTTATTGGTTCATCTCCACTCAATCAATACAACATTGAGTGCTTTCTTTCCATGGATTTCCCATAATGTTTTATTATATGGTGTTCATTTTTCCATAAACCACATATCAAATGGGATCATATGCATGAATATGATGTACATTTTTGTGGTATCACTATAAAAATTCGGTAATTCATGATTCCACTACTTCATTCTTAACATTATGCTATGCCACAAGAGCTAGGAAATATTTGTACTTTTCACAAAAAAATTATGGATAACTTGTCAATCATGGCCTTCATGGTTCCCAAATAGATAATAGAGTATCATGATACCCATATTATAGAGAAACTAATGAGGTTTATGTCATGTTTGAGGGGGACAAGATCATTTTTGTGTAATCATATACATGATCTCAATTTGGCGCAACATAAACTAAATCAATAGAATTACGTAGAGTGATGTAAGGAACTCATCCAACACTATCCAAAGATAGATGTAACTATAGAAATAAGGACTTAATAATGTACCCCCACATTATATCTGCACACATATACAACATTTATAATCTTCTACAAGGAGTTGCTACAAAAAATGCATTGCATCGACTATCGATACAAGTGAGGTAATTGTCATTTGTCTTTCCTTACTGCTATAATTTTTTTATTTTACCAGCCACATTTATCTCATTCATAACACATGTATGAATGGAAACATAAAGGGTAGGCTCATATCCATGACTTATTATGGCTTTCAAATGTGGAAAACATGGATGTACTAAACCGTGATGACCCGCTTCAAGTAGACAAAACAATGTATTTATTAAACAAAATAGTAAAAACGTGGAATCAACCTAAACATTTAAATTATAGGACTGATTTATCCCTCTTGATGACACCTTCTTGTTAAACACATACGAGATACTTGTGTGCAATGCTTCAACTAATTATGAAGACATGTTAAACCGCATGAAATGACATAAGAAATATAGGAAGCTACCTATTTATGAAGGAATGGTGCCACTCTTCAATGTATATATAAATCCCCTTGAAAACTATAGGAGAAATTAACTCTAGTCACATATGAAATAAGGAAAAATGTACTCCCCTACATATAATGACAAATGATTCAACATACACAAATTATACATGCTAACATTATAGAAATCCAATATACACTACCAACCCATTATGTGTCTCACCATGCAGTTCTACAATACATAACAAAGTACATAGAAAAGGTAATGAAAAATTTAGAGAGTTACAATCATATGTTTACTAGGATATATAATATAGTTTCTATCAACAACCTTATAAAGACATCCTACAAGAATTTCTTATTAGAAACTATTTTTGATCACAACATTTACGTATAATAGACAAGATATACCCTATAAATACTTCCTTTCTCATTATGTATCCATAAATTTATTTCCATTTCTATTATTAAATAGGTTTTCAAGTGTGTCCTTTCAAACACACTAGTAACATCCAAAATTTATTCATTCATAGATGCATACATGTAGTGCCTTCTATACCTAAATCAATTATACCTCTTTGAGGAATCCTATGCATGTAATTTCAGCAATCAAAGGAATGGATCATAGTGGTGTTGGTGAAATAGGTTGTCGTAGATAAAATTATTGGTTTCCATCAATAATCACCGGGCTAAGCGCCTCCTTCTTGTGTATGGGGAGAATCCCATTATTAAATGTAAAGTACCTAAATATGTGTGGTGGCCATTAGGTCATGGATCACATTAGAATAGTCCACTGAGCCTATGGAAAATTTCTTGTACCAGGGAGAAGGGAGGAATTTATAGTGAAGAGAGGTAGAGGGTTTAGGAGAAATAAGGATAGATGGTTTATTTTTTGAATAGGCTAACCAAATTCACACACATCAACCAGACTAGGTCCATATTCAATTATAAGAGCTAAACACTGCTAAAATTGATAAGAGTAAAAAACCATAGACACGTAATTCTATTGATTCATCTATCAAAGGAACAAATAAATCAAATTAAGAAATGTAAATCTTATTTCTTGATGTAGTAGTGGTAAATCTCAACAACATACATTCAATAAAAAATTTTCAACCTTTTGGAATGGAGAAGCCATTCCAATTTATAACATTACAATAATCCTTTCATCTCCCCCATGTATGAATTTTCATCTCACTATAATTTTAACTTTTCACATTCTCTTAGAAATGAAATTTAACCCTTTTCTTATTTTTGAAAAATACTTTTACAATAGAACATTAAGTCACTTAGGTGAATAAGATGAAAGAGTGAAAAATATATTATTAATGAAGGAATATCATTTTAGAGAGAGGGTGAGGAGAGAGATAAAGAGAGAGAGGGGACTAGAAATACAGAGATGGGAAATACATTTTTGATGAAGGACTTACTTTTGATGAATTATGAATAAATTTCCTTTCCCTAGACTATTTGTTGAATCTGAAACATTGTGATTGCATATTCCACCTTCTCTCGACTTACAATATGTGAGCTCATTATCAAACATAGATAAATTTTTTAGAAACATGTGTTGATGCATGCATTGCTTGATATTACTTCCATCATCACTTATGGTGAGATCCTACCATTATGTTCATGATGATAATTCCATTGATGACTTTGAATTCTAACTAAGATCTTCATGTTTTAGATCCCTCACGAAACTCAAGATGTTCTTGATTTCACTTATTTTTAAAGTGAGTATCTATGAATTATACATTGACACAATGTGATCCATGTGATGTACCTTTCATGAATGGATTCAATCAAGATGACTCCCTTATACTACAATTGGAAATATTTATATCATCCAAATTATTTTGTCGAATGACACTATGCGCAGAGATATCTTTGGAATTGGTTCTTTAAGAGCATGTGGAGTGTTTTTGACATTGTTTGGGGTTACGAATGATGAGAATTCAAATTTTTAAATAAATTTACTATTTTTTGACATACCATGCCATCAAAACATGCTATTTTTATTAAGTTCACTTACAAGTGTCGGATTGCAATGAAAATATTCTTAAAATTATGGGTTTTATTCTGAGATTCATTATTCCAATTTTAACATGATTCCCTCATCTAGATAAGTTGAACAATTATATTTTCATCAATGATGGTAGAATAATGAGATAAAAATAAGTCCTCTATATCTAAAAAACTTAGCCACCTCGTTATGAAAAAATGACTTATTTCAAATTAGATTATTCAAGGAACATTTGCTCCAAATTTTAGATGATTTCACCCACCGCATATCCGTAGAAATGAAAAAAATATTGATTTATTTTTAATACTATAGAATGGTATCCTTTAATGGAGGTTAGAGAGGTCTCAATATAAATTTTCTTCAAAAGCACTAAATTTTGTGAGGGAAAGATTTGATAGAGTTTTCATGTGTTTTTGTGTAAATTTTGACCACATTTTAATCCCGACACTCGCATTTAAGACCTAAGTGAATTTGTTTGTCCCCTTGTGTCTTTAGGGAAAAAGGGGAAAATTAAGACCCTTAAGACACTAAATCAAATCTTAGAGAAAGAAGATGACAAGTGCCAACATGAGGCTCAATGAGAAGGAGATGCATTTAACTCCACTTTGACTTGACAAACTTAATTTAACTACACATGGGGGTTTATGATTGAGTTGCCCCATGAAAAATAGAAAAATTGGATAATGGGGACACCTAGGAAACTGAATTGCACATTATATAAAGGTTTTTGCATGTGGTATGGTGTAAATTTGGGTAAGTGTATATTTTAAGCTTCTCCCTCACTCTCACACACCTTAACTCATCTTAGACTCAACCCGGGTTAGCCGACTCATGTTAAGGTTAGTGTTTGAGTTACACCAGTGCAAGGGGGACATAAGGGAAACCAAGGGAGCAAAAGTAAACTTTAAACCTGGTGATTACAAGTGGAAGCATGTGGGGAGAGGAGGATGTGATGAGGTGGCTAGGAAAAGCACATGGGGGCTACAAAATGTACATGTGGTGTCAGTGAGGTCATATGAGGGTCAAGAAGCTATAAAAGGATTTTGGAACACTTTCTTTCTCTGATTTTCCCTTGGGACACAAAATTTCATTTTACACTTTGTGGTGACATGTGTGAAGGTGAAAAAATCACTATGGGAAATTGGGATAAGTGGAGTGAGTTTTCCACATCGAGAGCATGGAAGAGTGTTTTTGTGTTAAAATTTATATTATTTTGAATCAATATCACTTTTAAATATCAATGGAAACATTCCCGAATACTATTATTTCTAAAACTAAAAAATTTGGGCCCTTTTCATCTAGAACTAAGAGGGGAAACTTGTAAAGTTTGAAGTGTTTCAAGAAACATTTGAACCTTAGAAATTTTTGCCATTTCCATCTTATAGATAATTCAAATAGATTTCAAATAATTGTTTCATTTATTTATAAATCCTTCAGAACTCCTTAATCATGTGAAGAATCCATATTTCACCATTTTAGCTTTCATTCCATGCACCTAGAAAACCTAGTGTTGAACAAATTGTTCCTGAATCTGATTTTATTTCCTAAAATTTCATAAATTACTTAATTTTTTTAATACTCCCTAAAATAACATTCAAATTCTTTATAATTTTCCTAAATGTTCCTCTACGGTGTTTACCAACTTCAAAATGACCAAAATTGGCCTTATTACGCCTCCAATAAGATTTATCTTTTAACAAACTTCATTGGATTTAATCATCAAATTGTGTAATCATATGTGAAAAATGAAATAAAATGAATGATATTTCTAGGAATTTCCTCCGAGTTGGGGTAAAATTTGAAATGAGGGAAGGATTTATAGAGGGAGGATGTATAGTGATTGGGAAGCCCTATTTTCAAATAGGGGCTTAGTTGGCATGCTTAGAAATTTTAAATTTTGATGCTAGCTATCAGTACGTGGAAAAAATTGGCCCTATCTTAGGGAAATTGGATTATAAGGGATAGGAGAGAACTTCAGGTTTCTCATGGGATTGCAAACCAATGCTTTGTTCATTAGGTTATATAGTTATTTCTTCACTATTAACATAAGTGACATACACACATACCAAAGGGAAACAACACACAAAAATATGGAGGGAAAGACACACATAATGAAAGGGAAAACATTCCAAAAAATCCTAAATAACCTTTGTACACATTGTGGACAACCACTTTCATTAAAGCACCAATTGTGACACGTCTATGGGTATCACATAATGCCTTTCTTATGAAAATTCATTGACAAAATCACTGAAATATGACCCCTTTCTCAATATATTGAGGAATTTTGCATGATTGTTCTTATATTTTAGGGTCCACTCAGTTTTTATTTCCTTTGCTTCTTTGAAACTTTCTTTGCATCTTCTCATTTTTATCCAAGTTCATTCCAATTGTTGTTTTTTCTCTTCACCGCTTTGAGAATGAGTCCCATACATACTAGGCTTGTTGACTTCACATTGAGGAATATGATGTTTTATATGTATTTGTTCTTAATTTTTCATCTCCTTCATTACCACTATTTCCATGAGTTACTTGCTCGTAAGATGTTTTAGGAGTTTCAACATTATTATTGGCTTCTTGATGTTCCATGTTTGCAAGTTGTTCCAAACTATCTTCTTCCACGCACACTAGCTCAATATTGACATTTTTATTACTAGGATGTGATGTGCATAATGTTTAATCAATATAAAATGAATAATGAAAACCATCATATTTTCCAACTTGGCAATTTTGAACCTCAAAATCCATTTTCATGATGAGTGCATCCTTTTCGTAAGTGGAGTCATCATCAAACAATTCAAGAACATTATGATTTATACCTTCCTTATTGAGAGAAATTTTATTTTAAATTAACTCATCCTTGGGTGGCTCAAGCACCATCTCATCTATTCATTATTGATTGATATGGTAATCATATTCATGAAAGGAGATTGGGCACAAGGTTGGGAAAAATATTTAGATTGTTGTTTTCCCAATCTTGACCCCATAAACTAGAAGTACATTTATGTGAAGATGTAATACCCTTCTTCAGTAAGGTCAAAATCAAGAGTCTGCAACATATTTTCAGTCTTGCATTCATTCTTTGAAGAGTCACCCAATCCCAATTAGAAAGAGAAAGTATCATATTCTTATTTATAATTATTGAACAAATCTTCATGATGAACTTTGATATCATGATTGGAAACGTTAGACTTACTTGCTAAGAATTTTCTTCCCATCATTTTACATTCGTGACCCACATTTCTCATCACCTCGGGATTTATTTTCTGCAATCTAAGAACTTCATGACTATCATCATGACTCAAGTAGATAAATTTCATTCATGCTCCCATCCAAAGAGAAGTACATGATTTCAAATTCGGTTCCATCAATACTCCATGATGATATCCGACTAAATATGTGACACTTGGATACTCTTTCATCAACATGGGAAGCTCAACATCATCTTCTAATGCTATGAATATTTTATAAGACCTTGAATCTTGAAGTAGGATATCCATCATTTGGTCATCCATATTTTGGACTATGTACTTAATTTTATTGATGGGAAGAAGTTTCTTCATCTTACCATTGACTGGAATGGTGGCATGTGACCAATCCATCAATATATATCCACTAACATTTAGAAAAAGCTTCAACTCAAAAACATACCATACGAGGCTGGAATGTTTGCTATAATTATTTTCATCGTGATATTCTTGTCAATAAAATATGCAAATGCCACTTGAGAATGCTTAACCTCGCCAATGAGCGATACATTTTTCATTTCCATATAATAGAAATGGCCATTAGTAGGAGTGAGAGAGAGACCCAGATCTTTAGTAACTTTTTATGGCATGACATTATCGGATGTGTTGATCTCAATAATAAAGTTAATCATTTTATATCTGTAGACACCTATAATTTAACCCGAGAAATTTAAATACTTAAATTGTGCTAATTATCCTCTTTCCGTAAATTGATGACATATCATCAATATTGCACACTTCCTCTTCTATCACCATTAATTAGCTACATTACGCTAGTTAATTAACCCTTCTATCCAACAAATACACCAATTAACAACATTCCGTTAATTAATATCCCTTTCTATCTAGACTAATTAATTATTATTAATTAATTAGTTTCCTCTTCCATTAAATCAATAAATCATCATTTATTATATTTGATTAAATCCCTCTCATATTCTAAATCATGCTAATTATTCCTCTAAAAAGCTTCTATGAGCTTGCTCACCTATTAATTAATCATTTGGGTTAATTAATAAAGCCCCTCAAACCCCATGGGTCACTAAAGGACAAACTAAACTCTCCTAAGGTTGACTCAACCCTTTCTAAACCTCCCTTATCCACAACTAACCCAACCTCTCCATTTATCCCACATGAAGAGAGATGTAGATATTCTTCTATCCATTGGGCTATATAAGGAGCCCTCCTCCTACCTTTCTATTTACACCTTACATGTTTATAGCTAATCTATAGAAATTTCATCTTAGAGCATCTTTCATTTGAGTTAGTAGCCTCATTATTGCATTTCATTAATCAAAGCTTTTGGGTCATATGGAGAGAATCAAAATGGTCTTGTAGCCATATTTTGATGAGCTTCCATTCCCAAACCCTTGAAGATCAAACAATCAAATTTTATTGCCATGGATATATCTAGGTTCATTTAGTATTTTGGTGATCTAAAGAGTAGATATTCTAATGCTTACAATATTAGCTTGATTTCTATTTCAAAATTTTAATGCATAATGTTGGTATTTAGTCTTGTTTATCTCTTAGCATGATGATCTTTGTGTAGTTAGTTCATGTTTTGAAACTACGAAGGTGTTAGTTTTAATTATCTTTACATAGATAACTAATACATAGATACATTTGACACGCCTAGTGGGAGTTACTCCATTGTCCTTTGCACTTAATTTCAAGTTTTTGTAGTTAAGTTTCAATTTTGGTTACTAACCCTCCTTTTGCATATATTGACATAACTTATTTTTCTTAACTTGTTTTGTTGAGTTTGAATGTGTTGAGTCTTCCTTGTAGGTATAAAGGAAGTGAATTGTTGTCAAAATTAGAATTGATGGGAAAATTTCAATATTTCTCCATGTTTTCATTTTTACACTTACTTTTTCTTCATTCTACACGCTAGTTTTTCCAATTTCTTGAAAATCTTAAATTCTTGAGCATGTATGTTAATGTTTGATAGTGTTGAGTATTATATTCATATATTAATGTGATGGGTTGTTAAAATTGAATCTTGGTTTGAAAATTTTGACCATTTTACAGATTAAGGGACTTTTGTTTTACATTTTTGAGTGCATGTGAAGTGCATACTCATGAGCATATGCGTAACCCATCTTCCGAAGGCCATAAATTTTGCTCCCAAACTCAAATGAATCTTTTTTTTTTTTTTGCGTTGGAAAGGTATTGAAGTTAAATATGTAATGAAAACATAAATTTGAGATTTATATTTACATAAATCCTAGGTTTTTCTTTTATTTTAAAACTGGTCATTTTCTAACATGTCTAATGTTTTGATGAATGTTGTATTTCCATGCTTTACTTGATTTAGACCAAAGCCTGTGTATGATATTATCTTGAACCTTTTTGTGATCTTGAAAATAAAAATAACTTTGATCTCTATCTTTTTAACATTGGGATTAAACTTGGAAATTTGATTATTCAAGGGAATGAACCTTTTACAAAGCATTTTGAATGGTCCTTTGATTTGAAGTTTTCCATTTATATATATAGTTGGGATAAAGTTTGTGTATGCTCTTCTCTTGCACCTTAGGGTGATCTTGATAATCAAAAAGCAACTTTAGTCTTCATTTTATAACGTTTGGTAAATTAGAAATTTCATCTTTCATTTTTGGTTTAAGAGAATTAACATTTATCAAGATTTTTTATGGTTCATTGATTGCAAAGATTTTATTTAATTTTTAGTTGGATTATTTGTTGCGTATGCTCTTATCTTACATCCTTAGATGATCTTGAGAATCAAAAAAATTATTAATTCTCTTTTAAATAATGTGATTTGTTTGGAAAACTACTAATGCTGATTGTAGGACCTAAAAATGCTTGTCAAAGAAAGGAGTTTGAAACAAATTTTTCTAACTACACATGTGTTGCAGATTGCCAAATAATGAACGAATAAACCACATTAAGTCTAAAAGATAAAAAAACACACCACATTCAAAACACTTTATTTGCAGGTTCGAATAAGGGTACGCCTATCCTCTTAAAACTAGGACATAGCCCCTTTGGCATAAGCCTTAAGCTAAAACAATGGGGGTGGTCATAGGAACCCAAAAGTATTCCACGCAAGAGGTAACCTTGTGGATGAAACAGGAAGTGCTCCGCACAACCTACTTGAATAGTTTTTACCATTTGTGAGATTTAGCATCAAAGTTATTTGTATCACGACCCCGGTGAGAGTACATGATGAACACATTTATTGTCCACTATGATTGAAGGGGGTAAAGTAAAGTTGAGATACTCCAAGAATTAGTCAGTGAGACTTTTCTTGGAAAATCAAGCTCACTCTTAGATAACTTGTGACACCTAGTTGAGTGAACCACCTAGGAAGCCATCTTTGACCAGAGCCAACTTGACCATATCAAAACTAATTTGAGTTGAGAGCTATCATTCATCACGAAACATGTGAAGCGTTAATTTTTCTTATTTTTTTACTTTCCCTAAGGTGAGGTGAAACTCTACCAAAGTGAGGCCAATAGTTTTCAACACCAATTGATCTACTTCCTTCCTTTTTCCTTTTACACTTTGTTGATAAGAAGAAGAGTGACTACCCTTGTGTTGCTAATTGATTGTATTCACCACTTTTGTGTCTGCTTTACTCATCCATGTTTTTACTGAGTTCTTAAATGTCTAAAGTGTGTGGAGACGTTTTTATATCATTGGTAGCCTTTTTGATCTGGATACCCAAGTCAAGATCGTCATCGTAGTTAGGCTTGGTTCATCACTTTGATTCTCCTTTGAATGATTATCTTGTTTATATCGTGTCGCTAAAATTTTGGTATGTACGTCTTGCTTCTTGTAAACTTGACCTAAATATCTATATTGTAGGGTTATGCTATAGACACTTTAACAATTCCTAGGCATACTATTGCTTTAGTTTGATTCCAATCATTACCTTGATTCCAAAAGTGTTAAGTGTTACCACTTGTGCATGTTATATAAATATCATCTTGATATCAATACCTTACTTTTTCACAAAGTTTGGTATCAATATCATCTTTGTGCATGTTATATAATGATGCTGATGAAGATGAACAACCTCTTATTAACATAGATGATATCTTAACACATGGACATACTTCTACCTCTAACTTGGGAAATGATAATGTAGTGAGATATAGAATACCTTTCCTTAAAGTACTACATAAAGTCGAATAGAACAAAAAATGTTGAACAACCTCTGCAACATGAAGAATAAGAGGAAACTCTCGATTAATAAGTTGCTATTCAACAAAAAATTTACAACCTTAGTCGACAATTAGCTTTGTTAACATCTCATGCAAAAAAATAAATAAACAAGAATGTACAAAAGATAAAAACTAAGGTCAAAATTAGTGAATATTTGGACAACCAAGGAGGAAACAATATAGACCACAATTGTATATATATCCCTCCTACAAAATAAAAATTACTCGTGCAAGAATTTCAATCTATGAAAGCAAAATTACAAGAATCCAAGAGAATATTGTAGGGAATAGCATAAAATATCAATACGAAGAGCTATGTCCCCATCTGCTTTGATAAAACTATGGGCGCTTTACCCTTCCCTACAAAGTTTGATATGCCAAAATTTGACAAATATAGAGGGAAAGGAGACCCGCGAGACCATGTAAAATAATTTTACATGGCATGCCAAGAAGTGGCATATAATGAAAATGACCTCATATGACTCTTTTCAAAGAGTCTAGGGGGCCAAGCCTTGGAATGGTTCACTCGCTTACCTCGTGGGTCTATTTTCACATGGCCTGAACTGGAAGAAAGGTTTGTATGACACTTCTCATATAACATAGAAAGTGACATAACCATGTCGACTTATGCTAACGAGACATTTCTTAGCTTCATACAAAGATGGAGAGGGATGGCTGTCACTTCCTTTGTGCATTCCCTAAAAAATATGGTGAGTATCTTTGTGCCCAACCTCAACCCAAACATCGATTTTCATCTACAAATGCATTGTGTTCACACCTTGAAGAGGTTATTGAAAAGGGCATTCAAATAGAGAAATCCCTTATTTCCAAAGGAACCATTAAATCACACTATAAGGATAACCAAAATGTAAAACCCACAGAAAATCTAAAAATATTTAACAAAAACAAAAATGTGGTGGGAGCCGAGTCACAAATTCCAAACGCGTAAAAATGGTTTAGACTGTCAACCTTTTAAACTGACCAAAGGACCTATTCATCCACCACCTAAATGTAGAATGTTCACTCCTCTCAATGAGACTTTTCGTCCATATTGAAACAATTAGATGCGGCTCACATGGTGACTTATCCCATGACAAAACCCTTTGATGACAACACTCCAAAACCATCATGGTACAAAGAGCATGATTACTATGAATTACATCATGTCAAGGGACACAAAATAGACAAATTTCTATGACTTCGTCACTACATCAAAGATATCATCGAAAATGGGGAGATAGAAGTGGACACCCTAGAGAAAACTCAAATGCCAAACAAAAAGATGGGAATATTCAAAGAACCATTCCCTAAACACCTCGGTAAGTCAAATGAGAAAAATATGGATCAAGGAGAGTCATCCTAGAGTTACAAAGTGGTGAATTATCTATATACCAAAAAGGATAATAATAATTATGATTCACTCATTGTATGTATCCACTCTCTTAACTTGACCATGTGAACACCATTCGAATCAAGGGAAAGGATTACACTCCAAAGTAAAAGGCGCGCCCGCCTCATGATTCTTGAAAACCTCTCGTTAACCCTATAAAATGGTAGGTACAATCTCTTAGAACATCTTGAGAAGACATCTTCCAAGATTTCAATCTTGAATCTTCTCAAAATATCGAATGTACATAAGGACATCTTGTACAAAACACTTCAGGGGTCACGAGTGCCACTAGAAGTAGACCTTTACATCTTTAAGCTGTGGTGGAAAACATTGCACCAACTGAGTACATCTCCTTTAATCATAGGGAGATCCTTATTAAAGATCCAACACATAATCTCCCCTATATATTGAGGTATTTGTTACCCACCAAAAGATAAAATAGGTGCTTGTGGACAACGGATCAGGGCTAAATATATGCACGTTGAAATTAATTAAGCAACTGGGACATATAGAAGAAGATCTAGATTCCACATCATTACCATAACCGCTTACAAAAATGTGGAAAGGAAATCAGCTTGAACAATCACATTACCCATAGAAGTAGGACCCACTTTTCATCAGATGAAGTTTTATGTATTGGAATTGGAACTCCCATACAATATGCTTCTTGGTCGACTATGGATTCATGCCATGTAGGCCGTGCCGTCAACGTTCCATAAATGGATCAAATTGAAACACAAGGGGCACACTTTCATGATACAAGGAAATACAAATTCCTTTTATCACTGTAAAGATCTCAATAGTTTTATGCGTAAGGGTGACTATATGTGTCCCTCTACCGATATAGCTATTCCTCTTCAATATGAAGCCATGGAGTCACGGTAGATTCAGATTCCTAAGTTCTCGCACCCATGAGGATTATACATCAACTTATCCTTTTGATTCATGGGAGATGAAGGTTCTAGAATATGGTTATGGAGAATATAATGTGCAACATGCTCTTTTGGTTTCAAAACTATCATTGTTAACTAAAACTAGAGGTCGACCCAACAATCTTTGTTTAATGGACTATAGATGAGTGAACTATTGGGTCATTTTTACCTGGAGGGTAACTCGCCGAAGAAAAAATTGTTAGACCCACCTATGACTTGGGTCCCTGAAGATACTCAACCAACTTGTACTAAATCCTTGAGTATGAGAAGTCTAGCCGAATGATGTACTCCATGGGCTCTGAGGGTCTAGGATGCAAAAAGAATGAGAAAGGACCGAGAGAACCAGTTCCTCTTCCACATTTCAAGATGGAAAGATACGACATCAACATTTGACCCTATTGATCATACCCCAATGATCAAGATGCCACCTATTCTGAGTGCAAAGATAACTCGATAATTAGATAGTGATACAAATTCCCATTGTAGCCAATACGAGGATCTTGCCTCCAAAACCTATTCATGGATACCATTTTCCTCACCATAACCCCTATTGAACCTAAAATTGACCTTGTTTACCATTTCCTTGTTGAATGGGATCAAAAACATCACTTACCACTGGATATATTTGAAAATGATGAACCCATTGTAGAATTCATGGGCATTCAAGATACAATCCTGATTGGAGACCATAAGAAGGGTTTCTACATTGACTTAGATACCTGTGTGTACTTCTATGAGGAAGCTGAGCTTTGTGGTCAAGAAAATTGAGAAAAAACAAGGGAAAAAGTTCCAAAGAAAAGCCTCGGAAATAAAAAATTCCAAGTCACACAAAAAAACCTCTTTGAGGCACTCGATCGAAAAACAAGTGAAAAGATCAATGGACAAGAAAAGTGACCATGCCAAGGGTGAAAATCTCATAGAGACACCCTTGGAAGAAGATCTCAATCTTCCTCCCGATCCTACACATATGGAAGATTTGTCAAAAATTCTAGTAGAAGAAACCATTGATGTGAATATTGGAACAAAATACAATCCAAATATAGTCAAACTAGGAGCTTAACACTCAAAACAAGAATTGAAAACATTCATCATGCTTCTATGGGAATTTGTAGATGTATTCGCATGGTCCGATAAGGATATGTCAGGCTTGGATCCAACTTCGGTAGTGCATGCGAGATACCAAACCCATCAAACAAAAGCTCAGAAAAATGCATCCACAGGTGGCTCTTCTAGTTAAAGAAGAGCTATAAAAATTGCTAGCGACGACCTTCATTAGATGTATTCATTACTCAAAATGGATATCAAACATAGTCCTTGTACAAAATAAACCTATTTGAATCGAATCTGTATGGATTTTAGAGATATTAATAAGGCATGTCCAAAAGATGATTTCCCATTGCCCAATATTGATATGATTGTTGATTCAACTACAGGATATGAAATTTTATCTCTTATGGATGGCTTTTCAGGCTACAATCAGATCAAAATCATAGATGAGGATCAACACAAGATGACCTTCACAACCCCTTGGGGAACTTTTTGTTATCAAGTAATGCCCTTTGGCCTTAAAAATGCAGGAGCAACTTATCAAAGGGAAATGACCATGATTTTCCATGATATGATTCATGACATCATGGAAGACTATGTGGATGATATCCTCGGAAATCCAAGACAAGAGTAGATCACCTTGATATTTTGTGGCATATCTTCGAACGTCTTCGGAATAAAATACCGATTGAATCCTAAGAAGTGTGTTTATTTGGCATACTTCAAGGAAAGATGCTAGGATTCATTGTATCATGAAGAGGGATTGAGTAGACTCAAATGCTAAAGTTATCGCCATTACTAAATGCCTCCTCCCAAAAACATCAAACAACTACGCAACTTGTAAGGAAAGATCCAAGCTATTCACCACTTTCATTTCCCAACTTGTTGACAAGTGTCACTCATTCACTCACCTACTTAAAAATGATGTTTCCTTTATTTGGGGACTAGAGCAACAACATGCCTTCACCTTGCTTAAGCAATACTTAGCCAATCCACCTGTCCTCATTCCTCCAACTCTGGTAAACCACTCTGATTTATATTTTTGCTACTCAATTCACTATTGGTGTGTTTCTTTCCCAATATGACCTCAACCACAAAGAAAAAGCTTTGTACTTTCTCAGTTGTACTCCCATTGCTTATGAGCTCAATTAACTCGAGATTGAAAAATCTTGTTTGGCTGTATTTTTTACATTCCAAAAACTTCTCCATTACCTGTTAAATACTAAAACCAAGCTTATATCCAAAGTTGACCCACTTAAGTACCTGTTGTCAAAACCCTCCCTTACAGGTAGAATGGCTAATTGGATCATTTTACTAAGTGAATTTGACATTGAGTATGTACATCCAAAGTTTGTAAAAGTACAAGTACTCATCGGTCAGTTAGTAGAAGCACCATTACTGAATGAGCAGAGCACTGTGATTCTGATTTTCCAGACACTTCATTAATTTATATTGAGGAATATATCATGTGACAAATGTACTTTGATGGATCTTTTACTTTTCATGGTTTGGGGTCAGGTGTGGTATTAATTACTCCTTCAGTGACCCTATACCTCAATTTTTTCACCTTGGTTTTCCTTATACAAATAATATTGTGGAATATGAGGCACTCATCACTGGGATGAAGTTGGAAATCAAATGGGATATCCATCATGTTAAGATTGTTGGTGATTCACAATTGATCATCAAACAAGTTAATGATGAATATAAAGTCAAGGATGAGAAACTCATCCCCTACAAGAAACTGGTGGAAACTTTGAAAGAGTATTTTGTGTGTATTACATTCAAACAGATTCCAAGAGCACAAAATAGATCCATAGACGCTATGGAAACCATAGGTTCTATGCTACGAATTCCACTAGAAAGCAATGATATGCCTTTCTTTGTTGAAAATCTATGCCAACCTGCGTATGACATGCCAAAATCCTGTTTGGCTTGTGAGGTTGTTGGTCCCAATTCCCCATGGTATGCACATATATTCACCTATCTTAAAGACAAACCTTCCCTCCTGATATCTCCCATTCCAAAAAACAAAGCCTTATCCCTAGATATCCTGTTATACCCTCTTACGAGGTACGCTCTATCGTCATGGCTACGATGGGAATCTATTACGTTTTCTAGATGTAGTAGAGTCACTCCAAGTGATTAAAGAGGTGCATGAAGGGGTGTGCGGGGCCCATACAAATGGAATGGTTCTAGCTAATAAAATTTTGAGATTAGGCTACTATTGGCCTACTATGGAAACAATATCACTGCAATTATGTGAGGAAGTTCATGCTCGTCAAAAGTATGGAGATTTCTTCCATGCGCCATCAGATTCGTTGTAATCCATCACAATCCCATGGCCATTTTCCAAATGGGGACTTGATTTAATAGGGAATCTTACCCCTACCTCATCTGATGGCCATACCCACATCATTACATCCATATATTTAACTAAGTGGGTGGAGGTTGTTCCTTTGACTTATGTTACGGGTTCTCGATTTCAAATTTATCAGTAATCACCTTATCTCACAAGGTATGACATTCTTGTGGACATAGTTATTGAAAATGGAAAATCATTTAAGAAAAAAATAATGAAGGACCTTTGTCATCGATTTCAAATAAAATCAATTCGTATACGCCATATTATCCATAAGGTAATGGGAAAGCTGAAGCCACTAACAAAACATTAGTTTAAATCATGGAAAATATGGTGAGTAAGACAGTCACAATTGGCAATTGTAAATTAACCTAGCCCTTTGGGCTTATAGGGTCTCCATTCACACTCCTACTAGTGCGACACCCTATTCCCTAGTATTTGAAACCGAATCCATTATCCCATTGGAAATCGAGCTTCCTTCCCGAGAATATCTCTTAGGAATTACTAGGAAAAGGATGAGGATTACAGATTGGCCAAAGCTTGCAAAATTAAAACTCTTGGATGAAAAGTGCATATGTGCCCTTAACCATCTCAAATTGTATCGAACAAAGTCTCAAGAAATTAGAAAAAAAGGATCATACCTCGTTATTTTGAGGTCGGAGATTTGGTCATGAAATAAAATTAGTTCAAGACAATGGTGGAAAGAGAGAAGAAAGGAAAGTTTGAATTGCATTGGTTAGGACCTTATGTCATTATGGCCAAATATGATACGGGAACATGCAAACTTGTCCATCCCAATGGTGATGAGATCAAGTGAACCTATGAATTCCATGCATCTTAAGAGTTTATATGCTTAAACATGGCATAAAAAAACAATAAGAAAAATAAAAATGATCAAAATATAAAAAAATAAAATAAGAGAAAAAGAAAAATAGAAAGAAGGTCATTAATATGTGAAAACCATGTAATTTTGGCACTTTGGATAGGTCCTTGGTGAAAACCGATTTTCGGCACCTTGGGAGGATTCGTTGTTCACAAGAATCTTACATCTGGAGGGTAATTTTACTTAGCCTAGGGCTAGTTCCACATCTGCATCCGAGATTCCATGTGAACCTATCATGTCAAGCCTTGATCTGGATTTTTCTCCTCTTATAAATCGGTGAAGGGATGGTCTTTGTATATTCCCATCTAACGCTGGGGGAACTTCTGTGACTTCACCTTCCTGTTTATAAACACGTGGTACCTGCCCTTGTATATTCTCCATCTAACGTTGGGGGCATCCACGTTTCTTGGTTACCTGTGCATAGCTTCAAAAACCTTAGAAAATCACAAAAACATTCAAATATGTTTGAAAATCACAAAACATTCAAATATGTTTGAAAATCACAAAAACATTCAAATATGTTTGAAAATCGTAAAAACATTCAAATATGTTTGAAAATTGCAAAAACATTCAAATATGATCAAAATCCAAAATAATAGAAAAACACAATACACAAAAATAGTAGAAAAGTGTTTCACAAAACAATCTTACAAAAACATAACTTTAGTTTACTTACTTTATCTTGTTTCTTGCTTTGTTTGTGTACATTGTTTGCTTGTATAGTTTCTGCTTGTTTGTACATTTGTATAGTTTGTTTCTTAGACATACTTTGATAAGATTCATATTTTCTTGCTTAGATTAGATTCATTCTTACTTGTACATATGTAGTGTTTTTTCATGCTTGTAAATAATTGTACATAGTTGTGTTAATTCGTGTTGGTTGCACTTTGTGTATTTTGTTAACATTTGATTGTGTTTGCTTATCGCATGTTCATAGTTTTGTTATCATATCATCATATATCCATCATTATCATCACATATAACATCATCTATACATCATATATAAATAAAATGCTATGTGTACATCATACATGTATGGTATGTTAATCATCACGTATCGTATCATAAAATGGGGGAAAGAGGGATTGCAAATATTAAAATCTATCCCCCGCACCAATATCATCATGTCATCTCATCCACTAATCTAGAGTATCACATGTACAATAAAATTGATATAATCTATGGATCTATCATGTCAAAATCAAACACATGTGGTACAAACATCTCAACTATCATCATGATACATAACACCGCAGTGTGAAATCAAACCATATCACATCACACTCTAACTCTTCTTCTACTCGCCGTGAATAATTATTTTATTTAAATAATTATTTTTCTTCATTTTTTGTCGTCTTTGGGGCATTTTTTCCATCGGTACTCATTTCTTCTCACTAGGACAATTTTATTGCTCCTATGCATTATCCCTTCTTCTACACACTCCATCGAATAATTATTCGTTATTAAATAATTATTTTATTAATATTTCTGTTGTCTTTGGGGCATTATATTACGTCTCTGCTTCTTTCTTTCTTCTCCCTTGGGAATTTATTTTGCGTCTTGGAGATTCTTGCTGATTCTTCTACTTTCTTCTATGCATCCAACCCATTAAAAATTAAAAATCCAAAAAATTATATATCCAACAAATATCCAAAACATTTCATAATTTCTCAAAAATCCTAAAAATTGTAAAATTTACAAAAATAGGTAAACCAACTCATAGCGGCTGAAACTCGTGTCTTGCACATGGTATTCATTCCATATCTTACTGGAATTTTCATGTGTTCATGAATTAAATGACTCGCAGATCATCGTACTTTAACCATTTACAAAGCTAACCTACTTACTTCGTCGGTACTCTAGGGCACATATAGTTTCCTGGTACTGTTTTGTGTCACACTATGCTTTCTCATTGGACCAAGTTCCCTTCATCATCTTCCCTTGTATGTATCCTTTATCGGGGCATAATTTTTAACCCTTTGCATCAATCATGAACATTTTGGGATATTCAGCTTGATAACAAAACATTTGTACAACCGTCTTGACCGTTGTTGGTTGGAATATGTGTGTTTGTACTTGTTTTCCCTGTCAAATGAGCTTGTTTCCTTCTCATATTGCATTGCTTTTTGTATGTTGCATCGAGTGGGTGTTTCAACAATGGAAAACTATTTGTAGCATGGATTTTCATGTCATCCTACTTTTTTATGCTTATATTTTTAATAAGGACCGATGACGTAGATCTTTGACAATATAATGACAATAAAGTTGTTACAATACATTGGTTGAAAGCTTTCTATTTTCTTTTTCCGTCTTCATTCCTCTACATCATTCTCCTATCAACACTATTCTTCTTATTCACTTGGGACATCCTGCTCCTACCCATTCCTCTATTTCCTTTCTCTCACCTTTTTTGATTGTTGATCACCTTCTCTCATCACCCCATCGACACTCAAGGGGGAATCTCTCACTTCTACTAATTTTTCTTCTACACTTTCAAAATTTATCTGCCTACTATCTTTGAAGTGGCATCACTTACGCCACCCCAAAGAGAAAAAAAAATGTGGACACCTATAATTTAACCCGAGCAATTTACATACATAAATTGTGCTAATTATCCTCTTTCTGCAAATTGACGACATATCGTCAATATATCACATTTCTATTCTATCACCATTGATTAGCTACTTACAGCGCTAGTTAATTAACCCTTCTATCCAAAAAATACACCAATTAACGACCTTTCGTTAATTAATCTCCCTTTCTATCTAGACTAATTAATTATTATTAATTAATTATCTTCCTCTTCCATTAAATCAATAAATAATCATTTATTTGATTAAATCCCTTTCATAGTCTAAATCATGATAATTATTCCTCTAAAAATCTTCTACGATCTTGCTCACCTAATAATTAATCACTTGGGTTAATTTATAAATCCACTCAAAACCCATGGGTCACTAAAGGACAAATTAAACTCTCCTAAGATTGACTCAACCCTTTTTAAACCTCCCTTATCCACAACCAACCCAACCTCTCCATTTATCCCACATGAAGAGGGATGTAGAGATTCTTCTATCCATTGGGCTATATAAAGATCCCTCCTCCTACCTTTCTATTTAAACCTTACATGTTTATAGCTAATCTATAGGAATTTCATCTTAAAGAATCTTTCATTTGAGCTAATACCCTCAGTCTTGCATTTCATTCATCCAAGCTTTTGGGTAACATGGAGAGAATCAAAATGGTCTTGTAGCCATACTTTGATGAGCTTCCATTCTAAAACCCTTGAAGATCAAACAATCGAATTTGATTGCAATGGATCTATCTAGGTTCATTTATTATTTTGGTGATATAAAGAGTAGAGATTCTAATGCTTAGCATATTAGTTTGATTTCTATTTCAAAAATGTATCTATGTACTAGTTAGCTATGCAAAAAGAATTAAAACAAACACCTTAGTAGTTTCAAAACATGAACTAACTACTTGAAGATCATCATGCTAAGAGATAAACAAGACTAAATACCAATATTATGCATTAAAAATTTGAAATAGAAATAAAACTAATATGCTAAGCATTAGAATATTTACACTTTAGATCACCAAAATACTAAATGAACCTAGATAGATCCATGAAAATCAAATTTGTTTGTTTGATCTTCAAGGATTTCGAATGGAAGCTCATCAAAGTATGGATATAAGACCATTTTGATTCTCTCCATATGACCCAAAAACTTGGATGAATGAAATGTAATAATGAGGCTATTAGCTCAAGTGGAAGATGCTTTAAGATGAAATGCCTATAGATTAGCTATAAACATGTAATGTGTAAATATAAAGGTAGGAGGATAGATCCTTATATAGCCCAATGGATAGA
The DNA here is from genome assembly GCA_018340775.1 of Taxus wallichiana var. yunnanensis. Taxonomy (NCBI): domain Eukaryota; kingdom Viridiplantae; phylum Streptophyta; class Pinopsida; order Cupressales; family Taxaceae; genus Taxus; species Taxus wallichiana. The sequence goes on along the minus strand of CM031234.1, from coordinate 384,014,757 downwards.
AGAATCTCTACATCCCTCTTCATGTGGGATAAATGGAGAGGTTGGGTTAGTTGTGGATAAGGAAGGTTTAGAAAGGGTTGAGTCAATCTTAGGAGAGTTTATTTTTTCCTTTAGTGACCAATGGGGTTTGAGGGAATTTATTAATTAACTCAAGTGATTAATTGATAGGTGTGCAATCTTATAAAAGATTTTTAGAGGAATAGTTAGCATGATTTAGACTATGAGAGGATTTTAATCAAATAAATGACGATTTATCGATTAAATAGAAGAGAGAATTAATTAATTAAGAATAATTAATTAATCTAGATAGAAAGGGGTATTATTTAATTGGAAATAATTAATCAATGTAGATAGAAAGGGGAGCTTAATTAATTAGAAGAAATTAACTAATCTAGATAGAAAGGGGAGCTGATTAATGGAAGGTTTTTAATTGGCACGGTTTTGGAAAGAAGAGTTAATTAACTAACGTAATGTAACTAATTAATGATGATAATAGAGAAAATGCGTGATGTTGATGATATGTCATCAATTTGTGGGAAAGGTAATAATTAGTGCAATTTAAGTATTTAATTGCTTGAGCTAAATTATAGGTGTCTACATTTGCTCCTCTTTGAGGTTGCGTAAATGACACCAATTCAAAGATAGTAGACATATAAAATTTTGAAGACGTAGAAGAAAAATTAGTAGAAGTGAGATATGCCCCCTCGAGTGTCGATGGGGTGATGATAGAAGGTGATCAAATATTGAAAAGGTGAGAGAAAGGAAATAGAAGAATAAGCAGAGCGAGATGCCCCGTGAATAACAAGAATAATGTTGATAGGAGAATGATGTAGAAGAGGAATGATAGATGGAAATAAAAGAGCAAGATTTAATCCAAGGTATCTTTGAAATAACTTTTATCATCATCATATTGCCAAAGATGTACGTCATTGGGCCTTATTAAAAATATAAGCATATGACAAAAGTAGGATGACATGAAAAGCCATACTACGAACAATTATCCATTGCTTTGAAAGACCCACTCAATGAAACATACAAAAATAAATGCAATATGAGAAGGAAAGTAGCTCATTTAATAGGAAAACAAGTAAAAACATACATATTCCAACCAAGAATGGTCAAGATGGTTGTACAAATGTTTTGTTATCAAGATGAAGATCCCCAAATGTTCGTGATTGATGATAAGGGTTAAATATGATGCCCCGAGAAATGATACATGTTAGGAAGATGTTGAAGGACACTTGGTCCAATGAGAAAGTGTCGTGCACCATGAAACAATACTAGGAAACTATATATGCCCCAGTACCGATGAAGCAAGTAAGCTAGCTCTGTAAATGGTTATAAGTCGATGATCGTGATTTGTTTAATTCATGAACATGTGAAAATTCCAACAAGATATGGAATGAATACCTTGCGTAAGACACAAGTTTCAACTGCTACTATGAGCTGGTTTACCTATTTTTGTAAATTTTACAATTTTAGGATTTTGAGAAATTATTAAATGTTTTGGATTTGGGCTAGATATATACTTTTTTGGATTTTTAATTTTTGATGGGTTGGATGCGTAGAAAAATGTACAAGAATCAACAAGAATCTCCCAAACACAAAAGAAATGCCCCAGGGAGAAGAAAGAAGCAATAGGCAACAAATAATGCCCCAACACAATGGAAAAATTAATAAAATAATTATTTAATAACAAATAATTATTCGATGGAGTGTGTAGAAGAAGGGATATCGCCTAGGAGCAATAAAATTGTCCTAGTGAGAAGAAATGAGTACCAGATGGAAAAGAATGCCCCAACACAATGAAAAATGAAAGAAAAATAATTATTCATGGTGAGTAGAAGAAGAGTTAGAGTGTGATGTTATATGGTTTGATTTCACACTTTTGTATGTATCATGATGATAGTTGAGATGTTTGTACCACATGTGTTTGATTTTGACATGATAGATCCATAGATGATATCAATTGTATTACACATGTGATTCTCTAGATTAGTGGATGAGATGACATGATGGAATTGGTGTGGGGAGATAGATTTTGATATTTGCATCCCTCTTTCCCCCATTTGATGATACGATGCGTGATGATTAGCATAACATACATATATGATGCACACGTAGAATTTTATTTATATCAGATTTATAGATGATGTTGGATGTCATGATATTGATGGAGATATGATGATGTGATAACTAAAATATGTACATGTGACAAGAAAACAAAATAAAATGTTAACAAAATACACAAAGTGCCAACCAACATGAATTAACACAACTATGTACAATTATTTACAAGCATGAAAAAACACTCTACATATGTACAAGTAAGAATGAATCTAATATAATAAAGAAAAGATGAATCTTATCAAAATATGTATAAGAAACAAACTATACAAATTTACAAACAAGCAATTACTATACAAGAAAACAATGTACATAAACAAAGTAAGAAACAACATAAACTAAGTAAACTAAAGTTATATTTTTGCAATATTGTTTTGCGAAACACTTTTCTACTGTTAATGTGATTTTGTCAAACAATTTTCTATTTTTTTAATGCTTTTATGAGATATTTTCATATTGTTTGTATGCTTTTGTGAAACAAAATTTCTATTATTTTTGTGTTTTTCAAACATTTTTTTAATGTTTTTGTGATTTTCTAACATTTTTGAATGTTTTTATGATTTATAACATTTTTTGAAGCTATGCATAGGTAACCAAGAAATGTGGATGCCCTGAGCATTAGATGGAGAATATAAAAAGGCAAGCATCACATGCTTATAAACAAGAAGGTGAAGTCACAGAAGTGCCCCCAACGTTAGATGGGGAATATGCAAAAACCATCCCTTCATAGATTAACAAGAGGAGAAAAAGCCGGATCAAGGCTTGACAAGATAGGTTCACAAGGAATCTCGGATGTAGGTGTGGAACTAGCCCTAGGCTAAGTAAAATTACCCTCCTGGATGCAAGATGCTTGTGAACAACGAATCCTACCAAGGCGCCAAAAATTGTTTTCACCAAGGGACCTATCCAACATGCCAAAATTGTGTGGTTTTCACATATGGACGACCTGTTTTCTCTTTTTTTTTTTTTTGTATTTTGATCATTTTTACTCTTTTTTGGTTTGCTTTTTTGATTTTTGCACCATGTTTAAACATATAAATGCTTAAGGTGCATGGCATTCATAGGTTCGTGGAGCTCATCACCATTGGGATGGGAAAGTTTATATGCTCTCGTACCATATTTGGCCACAATGATGTAAGGTCATAACAAATGTGGTTCGAACTTGCCTTTCTTCTCTCTTTCCACCTTTGTGTTGAACTTATTTTCTTTCATGACAAAATATCTGACCTCAAACTGCCGAGGTATGATCCTTTTGTTGTAATTTCTAGAGACTCTGTTCTGATACAATTTGAGATGGTTAAGGGCGCAAATGCACTTTTCATCCAGATTTCTATTTTTTCAGATTGGGCACTCTATAATCCTCATCCTTGTCCAAGTAATCCCTAAGAGATATTCTCAGGGAAGGAAGCTTGATTTCCAATGGGATTATGGATTCGGTTCCAAATACTAGGGAATAGGGTGTCACACTAGTAGGAGTGCGAATGGAGGTCCTATAAGCCCAAAGGGAGGGGTGAATTTATAAATGCCAATTGTGATTTGTCTTACTCACCATATTTTCCATGATTCAAACCAATGTTTTGTTAGTGGCTTCAGCCTGCCCATTACCTCGTGGATAATATGGCGTAGACCACTTCAATTTTATTTGAAATTGATGACAAAGGTCTTTCACAGTTTTGTTCTTGAATGATTTTCCATCGTTAGTAACTATGGCCGCAAGAATGTCATATCGACATATAAGGTGATTCATGATAAACTTTGAAATATGAGCTCCTATAACATAAGTCAAAGGAAAAGCCTCCACTCACTTAGTGAAATATTCCTTAGTTTGTGATGATGTGAGTATGACCATCGATGATGAGGTAGGGGTGAGATTTCTTATTAAATCCAATCCCCATTTCGAGAATTTTCATGGGGTTATGATTGGGTGCAACGGATGTGATGACGTGTGGATGAAATTTCCATACTTTTGACATAGTATGCATTTCATTACATAGTTATTGTTATCCAATTTTTCCACTTAGGAAAAATTGTTCAAACACGATCTTGCACAGGAGAAAATTGAAGGGTAGTTTTAGTCATGCGATCCTACATTTCGAATCTAACAATTAGGTTACAGGAAAGCTTGACAATGGAGAAGCAAGGTCAGAAAATGAGAGGCGAAGCAATGTTAAAGGAGATCAAATCTCAAGTGAAAAAAAGAAAAGGCTCATAGCTTTTGGACTTCACATTTCTAGAGATCTCGGAGAAGCGAAGGTTGAAAAAAAGGAGAAAGATAACTCAGTAAGTCAAAATTGAGCCTAGAGAAAGTCGACTCCAAGTGAAGTAACAAAGCCATGGAAGGTGCCACTTGTTAGCTCAACGCACTTTTAAAAGGTGCGACAAAAGCAAGGTCCCCAAATGAGCGTAGGCCCTCGACGTGGTCGAGCAAAAAAGGCGAATCCGGCCATTGAAAAGTCTAAGCATGGGAAGAGCCAGCGGAATCCTCCACGTGCCTCATTGGCGCAACTTCAAAGGTAAAATCCAAAGGCAAGTCCCCAAATGAGTGCAAGCTCTCCACGTGTCTAGGGCCCAAGAAAGTTGCACCAGCCATTGAAAAGTCTAAGAGCCAGTGGAAGCCTCCACGTGTCTTTTTAGTGCAACTTGAAAGGTAAAATCTAAAGGACAGTCCCTAAACAAGCACAAAGCTCACCATGTGGTCGATTCCAAGAAAGGAAGAACCAGATGTTAAAAAGCCAAATTAAAACAATAGAGGTAGCAAAATCCTCGATGTGTCTCATAAATACAACTTCAAAGGTAAAATAAAAGGGTAGTCCCCAAACGAGTAGGCTCGCCACGTGGTCGAGTTCGAGAAAGGTAGAACTGCCGGTTGAAAATTTAAAGCAAAGCAACAGAGCCAGTGAAGCCTCGCACGTGTCTCATCAACGTAACTTTAATGGAAAAATCTAAAGAAAAATCCCAAAGGAGTGTAGGCTCTCCACGTGGCTAGGATCTAACATAGTTGCTCCTAAATAGGTGGAAAAGGCAGAGCACAATAGAAACAAGAGGACTAAAGCTGCATGTCCATAGAAGGTGCCACGTGTCGGTTTAATGGACTTTCAAAAGGTGCAAAAAAGTGGAGACCCTAAGGATGTGCTTGACCCCCACATGGATCTTATCACAAAGAAGGCAGAATAGGCTCGTGGATGATGCCAAATGTCCAACCATCACAAATTCAAGAGTTAAAGGAGAGGGTAAAATCTTAAGAATGCATGGGGATTCCACATGGATCTTGCATGGATAGACTCCAAAACCCAAAATAGTTTGGAAAAGATTGGCGGTAGGTCAATTAAATGTAGGATGAATCATGAAGCCCACCGAGAATTTTAAATGCACAATCTTTTAAAATATTGTGAAATCCTACATTAAACACCCAACCCCAACCTTCGAATGGCCATAAATTTTGGATCCCGGATTTGCACAAGAAAATAATTTTTGGAAAACTTACGATCTCCTCTATATAACTACGACCAGATATCTTTAAATTAGTGAGACTAAGTTGGTTGAAATTAATAAATACATTCTGCCATTTTTGAGGCTGTCAAGCTTCTCATCTATCATCATACTAAGGTATTTCTTTTTCCCAACAAGGAACATTAATGGAGGCATGGGTTTTCCAGTAAAACCCATCATTGTTCAGGTGAATTCAATTCTCTTTTGGGGTGGTTGAAGCATGATTAGAATTCTTCCCTCCTTTCTCTCTCATTCTTCCTATATATTGTAAGGAGGGAAATTTTTCTAAAGGTTGAACTTTTTTGTTTTCTTGCACTCTCCCTTCTTTTCTTTCTAAAAGTGTATTTATGGAGCTCAAACCTCCCATTCAAACTATAAATGCAATCTTGCCTCTTGGCCATTGTAATGGATTGTATCAAATCTTTGGAGCAATAATATAAGTTTGTGGATGATTTTAACCCTCTCTTATGTTCATTTTATCTTCTTGATCTCTCATTGCAATCTTGGTTATTTGTGCATGATGGTTGTATTACATTTTTGATGGTTTGTGTTTAATGGAAAAGCAGTGTTCAACATTCCTTTGGTGCATCACCCTTGTTAGTTTAGGTTTTATTTCTTGTATCTCCTTAACCCTGTCTCCTTGGAAAGTTAGAGTAGGTTTTAGAGTAGATCCTCTACAATATGAATGTGTGCACTGAACAGAGGAATAGGAACCAACCTTCATCCGGAGAGCTCTCCCGATTTGCAAAGTCCCACACTTTGGGAGAAGCTCCATGTTATGCAATCACACTGAGAGTCTCAACCCATCAAGTTGTAGACATTCAAGGGTGTTGTGATTATGCATCAAATTTTTGGCATGCCCAATGGGACAAAGAGGTCATTCCATAAGCTTTGAAGGCATTTTCAAGAAGTTCAGACTTAGAAATTGCAAGTTCTCCAATTTTAGACTTTTCACCTCTCAGGATGAACTCCAAAATCAATTTTCAGGGGCTTAACTTGCTCAAAATAAGTCCAAATTTCACCAGTTGATAGATCTGGGGATAATATTCAAAAGGGTATGTTTAGTTTTTTAAATTTTAAAAATTTTGGAGTTTTTTTGAATTTTAGGTTTTGGGATTGTGGTATTTTAGGTTTCAGGTTTTTGGAAATTTTGGAAGTCTTGCATTTTCAAGTTTTTGGGACTGTCATTCCAAATCATTTTTCAAACTCTAGAATATCAAATACACAGGTCCTTCAAAGTTTTTCCATTTTTATTCTTTCAAGTTTGGTGTGTAACTTGTCAAAATCTAGCCTTTAGAGGCTCATTTCCCAACACATCTGGTGACTCAAGGGATAGAATTCAGTAGTGTAGCAGCACAGGTTTCCCAAGTACATGAGAAGAATTCAAACTAGGTATGATACTTGAGAAGAGGGATTATTTTTCTACTTGTAATTATCATCGAGGTAGAGAAGGAGAGAAGACCACAAAGATCACCATCTCCACCTAACAGGACTTTGTCTACACCTCCACCTGGTAGACCTTTTCTTTAATCAATGAGAGTTCTCCACCAATCAGGATGGTGCAACCCAATCCCTATGTCAACTTCATGGTAGTAGCCACTTGCCCTAAATGCTCAAAATCCAATTCCAATTATGACATTGAAGAACATCCCATATTTCACTGGAGAGAACCAAACAACTCCGATTGACCACATCCAGACATTGCAAATGTTTGTGTAATTCATGAAATCAATGAAATGGATATTGCGGTCAAGTTGTTAGCTTCATATTTTAAAGGAAAATATTTGTAATGGTTTAGGAGCCTCACAAAGAGGGTCTATCCAGAATTGGGATCATTTATGCATAACCCTCCATAATCAATTTGGGGAAAAAGGGAGATAATCTGTCTTTTATTGGAAATAATTGACAACTATTAAGAGGGATCCTAATGAGAAGTTGACCGATTTCAATTTCTATTTCCACGGACATGGGATAGGATTTTGATAGCTGTTAGACCAACTACCGAAGGAGCATTCCTTTACTTCTTGAAGGCTATAAACTTAGATATTGCAATGATGATCCAATCAATGGGAGGTATAACTTTACCTACAGCCTATAACATTGCTATTAGAGCTGAAAATTGCTTGATTCAAGCTGGTAAGCTAGCACCAAGGCCACCAATGCCTCTCTATCTAGACATGGGAGCTCCTACAACTAGTCAAACACTAGAGTTGAATCCCATTCTAGCCCCTAGAAATCAAAGCAAATAGTGAGGCTTCAACTTCTTCAAGCACTTCAAAAGAGCTATAGGAGGTTATGAAACAACTACAGAACCTAGGAAATGAGCTAGTGACTATCAAGAGACAACAAGCTCGAGTTCTAGACCATATCAACACCCCAAATCAATATCAAGCTAGGCCCCCATATCAGCAAAATAGACCACCAAATCAGGCCAGAAATCAAAACCAGAACTAGGGACAACCTCAAGTTTCTAGGCCATTCTCGACCATATGATCCAAATGCAACTTCAACGTCAAGAGCCTTGGTTCCAACATAAAACAACATGGCACAGGAGTATGAATGGTGTTACCCTTGCAATCTACCTCATAATCAATCAATGTGTTTCAATGGTGCACTAAACTAGGCCTTGATGGTACAGACCATTGGTGTGTCCCAAGAACCAAGTCAAGAAGGAAATCAAACACAAAACTCAACAAGAGGCACCTCTAATGAAACCACATTGGTCAATTAGGCACACAAAAGATTTTGTGGAGTTAATCAACCTCCTTTTCAAGGTGTAGCTGCTAACACACATGGTCAAAGAAGAGGAACATAGAGGAGGAAAACCATCTAATCCATTTGTTTCTCAGCCCACTCCTACACAACAAGGAGTTAGTAGACCAAATGCAGCCCCAATGTGCAAAATCAGCCTAAGGAACCCATTGCAGTAGCACATGTGCCTGTTCAAGCACCAGAAAAGGTCACACCAAGTAAGGGGAAAAAAAGGATAATTCATCCCCTTCAACATTATTGATCAGATGAAGAAAACACATGTGAACATTTCCATGTGGGAGTCACTGGCAATCCCAGGACAATGAGATTTGTTGCAAGATGCAATGGCCAATTGGTCTACCTCAATGGATCAAACCAAGGTCAGGAGAAAGTTCTCACTAATGCAGTGCAATAGGGTGGTGGTCAACCAAGAAAAAATTTGAAGCCTCCACCATTCTATGTGTCATTGATTGTTGGAACCACTTGGTACATAATTACATGATCGATTCGGTGCAAGTAGCTCAGTGATGCCAAAACAAATAACAAATCAATTGGGTCTAAAGTATGAGCCAATTGATGAAAGGAGTAGTGAAATTAGATGGGACAAATAATAGGAATGTTGGGGTCATCAAAGGTTTAAGCCTAACACTACATGCCTATCCAAATGTCACAGTCTTACAAGATGTGTCTGTAATTGACCTCCCACCACTCTTTGCACTGTGTTTGTCAAGAGACTTCACTACTAAAATTGGTGGATATCTATCAATAGATTGGTCACACATGCTATTCAAATAAGGTATGGAGCCAAGGCAACCATCAGGTCAGAACCAATTGCAAAATTTCACATTGAGCCTCATGTGCCAAGTCCTATCAATGCAAATTTCTCATCCTTTGATCAAGAAGAGTGTTCAAATGATCTAGAAACAGACTACCAAGGTTGAGGGTATTCCAGATTTAACTTTGGATGAATGGGAAAACAAAAGGCATGCATTTGACCCATTTAAGGAAATGGAAGAATCTGAATTGGGTGTATATTGTGTACATGAAGAAAATTCACCCATTTCTAACATCACCAAGCCGGAAAATAAGATGATAAAATGAAGTATGGAAACTATATTTTTGATGGTTCAAGAAGTAAACAAGGTGCTGGAGGAGGAGCTATGCTATTTCACCACAAGATATGAAATATTACTCATCTTTCCATTTTCCAATTTTCTTTTCAAACAACACAGTTGAGTATGAAGCTTTAATCCATGGATTGCATTGGGAAAGAAAAGAGGCATAAAAATTATAAGTATTTGGTGATAGTGAGCTAATTGTGAATCAAGTTAGAGGAAACATTTTTGCCAAGAATGACCTACTCAAGAGCTACAAAAATAGGGTATGGGACCTAATTGAAGATTTAAAGCTTTTAACATTGTGTCCATACCTAAGAAAGAATCAATGAAGTACATGAGTAGATAGGCTTTGTAGCATTGGAGCAACATTTGATGTGGTGGATAAACTCAAAAGAGAGAAAACACAACCACATATCCATGTGATTGTAAGGCCAATATTCCAGATAATAACACTAGTTGGCAAGTGTTTGAGAATGATCAACAGATCATTAATTTTTACAAGAAGAAGAGCTAAATTCTCCACTAGGAACCAAGATAAATTGAGAAGCAGAGTATGGGACCAAGTGGTGTAGCTGTGGACAAACAAGCTTCCAAAGGGTTTGGTAACATTGGAGTCTATCTTCAATCCTAATGACCAGTTTCGTAAAGAAAGCCAACATACAAGTCAAAGGGAGAGATTCGAAACCTATTTTGAGTTGGGGAAGGAAAAACACTCCAAATTGGTAAGGTGGCCACTAAACAAGAGAGATATGAGTTCATAAAACTTTTCCAAGAGTTTCCAGATGTCTTCGCTTGGAGTTATGAGGACCTACGAGGATTCAATCCAAAGTTGGCACAACATACCATAGAACTAGATCTAGATGCTAAGCCCATCAGGAAGAAGCAAAGACCAATCAACCCACACATTGAGCCTCTTATGAAGAAAGAGCTAAACAAGCTAATAGAGGCAAGCATTATATTTCCAATCAAGCATTCAAGTTGGGTTGCAAACTTGGTACCAGATCAGGAAGAAGAATGGAGAAATAAGGTTGTGTGTGGACTTTGAGACTTGAATAGGGCATCTCTCAAAGACCATTATCCACTCCCTTCAATGGAACAAATCTTGCAAGTGGTATCCGGCTCGGAAAATATTTTCTCTCCTAGATGGATACTCGGGGTATAATCAGATAATGGTGAAAGAAGATGATCAGTTCAAAATGGCTTTCACCACTAAGTGGGGCACCTATGCCTACAGGAAGATGCCATTTGGATTGTCAAATGTCGGGCCACTTTCCAAAGGGAAATGGATATGGCATTTAAGGGGTTGATCAACAAAATAGTATTGGTATATCTTGATGATATCACTGTGTTCTCCAAAAATGTAATGGATCACCTTTTTCATCTAAGACAAGTATTTCAAAGATGTAGGAAATTTGGGGTATCATTAAATCCCAAAAATGCATATTCTGGCTCATGAAGGCAAGCTCCTAGGCCATATTGTGTCAAAGGAAGGATTGATGATTGACCCAGAAAGAGTTGAAGAAATTCAAGCATTACCCTTTCCAAGTCATAAGAAGGCTCTTCAGAGCTTTCTAGGAAGGATCAATTTTGTTCCATAGGTTTGTGCCAAATTTTGTCACTCTTGTGAAGCCAATAACAGCTGATGTTGAAGAAGAGCATGGCATTTAGGTGGAAAATGAAAGAAAAGTGAGTTTTGAAGCAATAAAAGAGGCTATATCCCAAGCTCCAACTCATCAATCCAGACTTCTCCAAGGACTTCATGCTCTATGCCTTTGGTAGTGGGGACACAATTTCTGCAATCCTAGTGCAACAAAACAAAGAGGGATCTTGAACAACCAGTTGCCTTCTTTAGTCAAAAGTTTGGAGGACTATGAAGTGAGATACTCCTTCATTGAAAAGCATGTCCTTGTAGTGATCAGGATTTTGAAGAAGTTCAAACACCTAGTTTCAAATAACAAGATTCAATTACTAGTTTCCCATGCAGGGAGTCAAGACTTCCTTTTGAACAAAGATCTAAATGAGAAATGTGCAAGATGGATCACTCGTGTCATGGAATATGACATTGAAATTAAGGTCACTAAGCTGGTCCGTGGAAAGGGACTATGTGAACAACTAGCCTCGAGTCAACAGGTTGATGCAAGTAATGAAAATGGGGTTGTTTTGGTACTACAAGATGGTCAAGAACAAGCAAATGATAATGTTCCTATCCCTTGTTGGACTCAAAACATGATACACTTCCTACAAAGAGCCTATGGCCTCCATAAAATGAGAAAATAAAAGAGGAGATACTTCAGATTACAAGCCATTCCATATGTGCTTGTTGATGGTGTTTTGTTAAAAAGGACATCAATGGTGTTCTACTGAGATGCATCGGAACAAATCAAATCGAGAAGGTGTTACAATGAGTTTCACGATGGAGAAGCCGGAGGTCATTTTTCCCCATGAGTAACAACTCTCAAGATAATGAAGGTGGGTTATTATTGGCCCACAGTGTTCAGTGACTTCTACACATGGATAAAAAAGTGCAAAAATGTGCATTCTTCACAGGAAAAGAAAGATTAGTAACACTTCCATTACACCCAATTTTAGTTGACCAACCATTCATGCAATGGGGATTGGACTTCATTGGGGTCATCAATCCAAACTCAAGCCAAGGTCACAAGTGGATTCTCACAAAAACAGAATATTTCACCAAATGGACCGAGGCGGTAGCACTCAAGGAAGCAAACGAGTCTAGCATACTAGACTTCTATGAAGGAATAGTGACTAGGTTTGGTGTACTAGCCACTATCATATCAAACAATGCATTGGCATTCCTAGGTTCCAAGATCACAAAATGGGATGTTAAGAATGGAACCTACTTGAGCACCTCTTCAAACTATTACCCACAGGGTAATGGGTAGGCTAGAGTCCACAAATAAGAATTTACTAAGAATCATCAAAGGAATCTAGATGAAAATCAAAGGACATGGCATACTAAGCTCAAATCAGCATTATGGGCTGATAGATCACACCAAAGAGGTCAACAGGTAATTCTCCCTATAAGTTAGTCTATGGGAAAGAGGCAGTGTTGCCTATATCATTAGAGCTACCTACATTGGAGCTCATGAAGCAATTGGAATTATGATTTTGAACCAATGGAAGCTAGGTATGAAAAAATGATGGAATTGAAGAAATTAGAGAACATGCAGTTCAAATGATGGAGAAAGATCAAGCCTTAGTCAAAATATGGTTTGATAAGAAAGCAAGAGCAAGGACCTTTCAGAAGGGGACCTAGTTCTAAAGTGGGATGTAAATCGGGAAAAACTAGAAGGCATTCCAAGTTTGATGCCATTTGGAGTGGCCCCTACATGGTCATAGGATGTAAAAGTAGCAATGCCTTCCAATTGTCTACATTGGATGGAGAAGAGCTTCCGATTCTAGTTAATGGGATCTACCTTAAACATTTCTACTGAAAAGGAAAGGTTTCACCCTTGTAAATATTAGTCTAGGATTTTAATTCCTCTAAGTGTGTATGCACATTTGTCTTGTTGTAGTTTAGGTTTCAATTTCCCTAAGTGTTTCGCATAGGTTTTTTGCTCCAAGGTTATATCATTATGCATTCAATGTGCCTCCAAGTGAATGTGTGCCTACAATCCATTTCCAGAAGTAGGTGAATGCTCCAGTCAAGACAATTTTCTACTCTCAGAAATCTCACCTTCAAGATTTTCTTATGAAAATTGAGAGTACAAGCAAAGAGAGGTTCAGGTTCAAGATCAAAGAGTGTAAGCTTCGGTTCGAGGTTTCAAGAATGAGATCGATATCAGGATATCATTCATGACTCCATGCCCAATGGATACTTCAAGGCAACTGATCTTTCACACCTAGCAAGCAGGTGATCCCACGAGTCGCCAAATTGTTATCCAATTTTTCCCTCAGGAAAAATTGATCAAACAGACCTTGCATAGGAAAATTGAAGGTTAGTTCAGTCATGCGAGTCCACATTTCAAATCTAAAATCAGGTTACAGGTAGGCTTGACAATGGAGAAGCAAGGTTGGTAAATGAGTGGCCAAGAAATGTTAAAGGAGATCAAATCTCAAGTGAAAATATGGTGAAAGGATTGAAGTTTTTGGACTTCACATTTTTGGAGATCTCGGGGAAGCAGATGGTTGAAAAAATGAAGAAAGCTAACTCGGTAAGTCAAAATCGAGCCTAGATTGAGTCAACTCGTGAAGTAATAGAGCCGTGGACGGTGCCACGTGTCATCTCAACACACTTTCAAAAGGTATGACAAAAGCGAGGTCCCCAAATGAGCACAGGCCTTCCACGTGGTCAGAGTTCAAAAGGAAAAACCGGCTATTGGAAAGTCCAAGCTTGGGAAGAGCTAGCAGAAGCCTCCACGTGCCTCATTGGTGAAACTTCAAAGGTAAAATCCAAAGGTAGGTCCCCAAATGAGTGTAGGCTCTCCACATGTCTAAGACCCGAGAAAATTGTATCGGCCATTGAAAAGTCTAAGAGCTAGCGGAAGCCTCCACGTGTCTTATCAACATAACTTCAAAGGTAAAATCCAAAGGGGAGTCCCCAAATGAGCGCAGGCTCACCACATGGTCAAAGTTTGAGAAAGGAAGAACCGCCGTTAAAAATTCAAAGTCAAAGAAAGAGCAATGAAGAAACCTCCACTGTGTTTCATCAGTGCAACTTCAAAGGTAAAATCCAAAGAAAGACTCCCAAATGAACACAGGATCTCCACGTGGCTAGGGTTCAACATAGTTACTCCTAAATAGGAAGAAAAGGTAGAGCACAATAGAAACAAGAGGAATGAAGAAACATGTCCAAGAAGGTGCCACGTGTCGCCAAATCAGTGCACTTTCAAAAGGTGCAATAAAAGTGGAGACCCTAAGGATGCACTTGACCCCCATGTGGATCTCAAAACACAATGAAGGAAGAGCAGGCTCACGAATGATGCCAAGTGTCCAACCATCACAACTTCAAGAGTGAAAGGAGGGGGTAAAATCTTAAGAATGTGTGGGGCTTCCACGTGGATCTTGCATGGATAGACTCCAAACCCAAAGTAGTTTGGAAAAGATTGGTGGTAGGTCAATTCAATGTAGGATGAATCATGAAGCCCACCGAGAATTTTAAATGCTCGATCTTTTAAAAGATTGTGAGAGCCCACATTAAATGCCCAACCCTGACCTTCAGATGGCCATAAATTTTGGCTAGGAGCTCAGATTTGCACAAGAAAAGACTTTTGGAAAACTTATAGTCTCCTCTATGTAACTACGACTGGATATCTTTAAATTAGTGAGACTAAGTTGGTTGAAATTAATAAATACAATCCACCATTTTTTAGGTGCGTTAGGCTTCTCATCTACCATCATAATGAGGTATTTCTTTCCCAACAAGGAACATTAATGGAGGCATGGGTTTTGTAGTAAAACCCATCATTGTTGCAGTGAATTCAATGCTCTTTTGGGGTGGTTGAAGCATGATTTGAATTCTTCCTCCTTTCTCTCTCATTCTTCCTATATATTGTAAGGAGGGGCATTTTTCTAAAGGTTGGACATTTTTTTTTTCTTGCACTCTCCCTTCTTCTCTTTCTGAAAGTGGATTTGTGGATCTCAAACCTCCCATTCAAACTATAAATGGAATCTTGCCTCTTGGCTATTGTAATGACTCTATAAAATCTTTGGAGCATAGTATAAGTCTATGGATGATTTCAAACCTCTCTTATGTTCATTGTATCTTCCTAATCTCTCATTGCAATCTTGGTTAATTATGCGTGATGGCTGTATTACATTTTTGATGGGTTTTGTTTAATGGAAAAGCAGTGTTCAAATTCCTTTGGTGTATCACCCTTGTTAGTTTAGGTTTTATTTCTTGCATCTCCTTAACCCTGTCTCCTTGGCAAGTTAGAGTAGGTTTTAGAGTAGATCCGCTGTAATATTAATCTATGCACTTGAAAAAGCAATAGGAATTGGCCTTCATGGGAGAAGCTCCATGTTAAGAAATCACACTAAGAGTCTCAACCTATTGAGTTGCGAGACATTCAAGGGTACTATGATTATGTATCAATAGTTGCAACAATTTGTTTCCATAGTAGGCCAATAGTATCCTACTCTCAACAATTTCTTACTTAGAACCATTTCTTTTATATGGGTGAAGCATACCCCTTCATGTACTCCTTTGATCGCTTGGAATTACTCGACTACATCTAGACAATGTAACAAATTCCCATTGTAGCCACGATGATAAAGCGTATCTCTTGAGATGTTATAATGGGATATTTGGTGGATAAGGAATTTTTTTATTAGAACGAGAGATGTTAGGAGGGAAGGTTTTGTCTTTAAGATAGGTGAAGATATGTGCATACCATGGGGAATTGGGACAAATAACCTCACAAGTCAAATAGGATTATGGCATATCATATGCAGGCTGGCGTATATTTTCAACAAAGAAAGGTATATCATTGCTTTTTGGTGGAATTCGCAACATAGAACCTATGGTTTCCATAGAATCCGTAGATATGTTTTGTGCTCTTAAAATCTATTCGAATGTGATACACATGAAATAATATTTCAAAGTTTATACAAATTTTATACTTTTTTGTAAGGATGAGCTTCTCGTCCTTGACTTTGTATTCATCATTAACTTACTTGATGATCAATTGTGAACCACCAACAATATTAACATGATGGATATCCCATTTGATTGCTAGCTTCATCCCAGTGATGAGTGCCTCATATTTTGCAATATTATTTGTAAAAGGAAAACCAAGGTGAAAAGCTTGAGGTATAGGGTTGCTCAAGGAATAATTAATACCACACCTACCCCGAACCATATAAAGTAAAAGATCCATCAAAGTACACTTGCCAAATGATAGATTCCTCAATATAAAGTAATGAAGTGTTTGACAGATCCAAACTTACGGTCTCTTCTCTGTAACAATGATTTTGCTAAGCTCGATCGAAAGTACTTGTCCTTTTACTGAATTTTGATGTACATACTCAATGTCAAATTCACTTAGCAAAATGATCTAATTAGCCATTCTTCCTGTAAGGGTGGGTTTTGAAAACATGTATTTGAGTAGTTAAACTTTGGATGTAAGCTTGGTTTTAGTATTTAACAGGTAATGACAAATTTTTTAGAAGGTAAAAACTATAGCCAAACAAGATTTTTCAATTTGAGGGTAGTTGAGCTCATAAGCAATGAGAGTACGACTGAGATAGTTCACGACTTTTTCTTTATGGATGAGGTCAAATTAGGTGAGTAACATACCAATAGAAAATTGAGTAGCAGAAATATACAACAGTAACTCGGATTACCGAGAGTTAGTGGCATGAGGACAGATAGATTGGCTAAGTATTGCTTAAGCAAGGTGAAGGCTTGTTGTTTTTTTGGTCCCCAAATAAAGGCAACATCTTTTTTAGCATATGGGTGAATGAATGAAATTTGTTAGCAATTTGGGAAATGAAGCGACGGTTAGCTTGGATCTTTCCTTGCAAGCTACGTAGTTGTTTGATGTTTTTGGGAGGAGGCATTTTAGTAATGGTAGTAACTTTAGTTAGGTCTACCTTAATCCCTCTTCATGATACAATGAATCCAAAAAACTTTCTTGATAGTATGAAAAACACACATTTCTTAGGATTTAATCTAACGTTGTATTCTCGAAGGCATTCAAAGATATGCTGCAAAATATTAGGGTGATATGCTCTTGTCTTGGATTTCCCAAGGATATCATCCACATAGTATTCCATGATGTCATGAATCATATCATGGAAAATCATGGTCATTTCCCTTTGATAAGTTTTATCCTCATCTGCGATTTTGATTTGATTGTATCTTGAAAAGCCATCCATAGATAACATTTCATATCCTGCAGTTTAATCATTAATCATATCAATATTGGGCAATGGAAAATCATCTTTTGGACATACCTTATTAATATCTCTCAAATCCATATGCATTCCGATCCCGATAGGTTTTTTTAACGGGGACTATGTTTGATATCCATTCTCAGTAATCAATAGGTCTAATGAAGCCCACCGCTAGCAATCCTTCTAGCTCTTATTTAACTAGAAGAGCCACCCGTGGATGCATTTTTCTAAGCTTTTGTTTGATGGGCTTAGCATTTGCATGCACTACTAGGATATGCACTACCAAAGTTGGATCCAAGCCCGAAATATCCTTATAAGACCATGCAAATACATCTATGAATTCCTGCACCAAAGCATGGTGAATGTTTTATGTTCTTGTGTAGAGAGTGAAGCTCCTAGTTTGAATATCTTTAGATTGTCTTCTATTACAACATTCACATCAATGGTTTCTTTTATTATCATTTTTGACAAATCTTCCACACACGTAGGATCGGGAGGAAGATTGAGATCTTATTCCAAGGGTGTCTCTACAAGATTTTCACCCTTGGCATGGTAACTTTTCTTGTCCATTGATTTTTTCACTTGTTTATCAGCCAACACCTCAAAGAGGTTTTCACTATGTGACTTGGAATTTTATTTTTGTTGAGGCTTTTCGTTGGAAAAATTTCTCTCAATTTTCTCAAATTTTCCTAACCATGAAGCTCATCTTCCTCACTGAAGTACACACAGGTATCTAAGTCAATGTAGAAACCCTTCTTATGGTCTCCAATCAAAATTGTATCTTGAATTCCCATGAATTTTGCAATGGCTTCATCATTTTCAAAGAGATCCAGTGGCACGTGATGTTGTTGATCCCATTTGACAAGGCAAGGGTAAACAAGGTCAATTTTAGGTTCATTAGGGGTTATGGTAAGGACAACGGTATCCATGAATAGGTTCATGGAGGCAAGATCCTTGTATTGGCTATAATGGGAATCTGTGTCATTGTCTAAATAATCGAGCTATCTTTACGCTCAGAATATGTGACATATTGATCATTGGGGTGTGATCCATAGGGTCGAATGTCGATACCGTATCTTTCTGTCTTGAAATGTGGGAGAGGAACTAGTTCTCTCGGTCCTTTCTCATTATTTCCGCATCTTAGACCCTTGTAGCCCATGGAATACATCATTTAGCTAGACTTCTCATACTGTGGATTTTGTAACAAGTTGGTTGATTATCTTTTGGGACCAAAGTCATAGGTGGGTCCAATAATTTCTCTTGAGTGAGCAACGCCGAGGTAAAAATGACCCAATAGTTCACTCATCTCTAGGCCGTCTGAAATGATAGTTGGGTTGGCATCTAGTTTTAGGTGACAATGATAGGTCTGAAACCAAAAGAGCTTGTTACACATTATATTCTCCACAACCGTATTTTAAAACCTTCATCTCCCACGAATAAAAAGGAGAAGTTGATGTAGAAGCCTCATGGGCATAAGAACTTAGGGAATCTGAATCTACTCGTCACTCCATGGCTTCATATTGAAGAGGGAGAACTATATCAACAAAGGGACATGTATAGCCACCCTTACGTGTAAATTTTTTGAGATATATATAGTGAGCGAAGGGCTCTGGATCTCCTTGTATTGTGATAGCATGTCCCTCATGTTTCAATTTGATGAATTGATGGAACATTGATGGCACGACTTGCATGGCATGAATCCATGGTGGGCCAAGAAGCATATTATATGGAAGTTCCAAGTCCAAGACATGAAACTTTATCTGATGATAAGTGGGTCCTACTTCCATTAGTAATGGGATTGTTCCAACTGATTCCCTTTCAGCGTTGTTGTCAGTGGTTATGGTAATGATGTGTGACTCTAGATATTCTTCTGTATGTTCCAGTTTCTTAATTAATTTCAATGTGCACGTATTCAGCCCTGATCAGTTGTCCACAAGCACCTGTTTTATCTTTCAGTAGGTAACGAATACCTCAATATATAGGGGGAGATTATGTGTTGGATCTTTAATAGGGATATCCATATGATTAAAGGAGATGTACTTATTTGGTGCAATGCTTTCCACCATAGTTTTAAGATGGGAAGGGTTTACTTCAAGTATCACTCCCGACCCCTTAAGAGTTTTGTACAAGATTTCCTTATGTACATTCGATATTTTGAGAAGATCTAAGATTAAAATCTTTGCATATTTCTTCTCAAGTTGTTCTAAAAGGTTGTACCTACCATATTGTAGGGTTAATGGAGAGGGTTCAGAATCATAAGGTGGGCCTTTTCTTCCCGTCTGATAGGCTTGGATTCTTGACCCAACTCAATAGTATGTTATGCCAAATTTAGGTTGAAACCTCTTAAATATTTATAAGTCCAGCAAAGACATCTGGTAATTCTTGAAAAAGTTGAAAAATTCAGATTTCTCTTATGGGGTACTTACTTTACCAATTTGCAATGTATTTCCTTCATCTACTGAAATGGGCTATGAATCTTCACCCTTTACTTGAATGTTTTCTTTTTCTTTTAGATTTGATCATTTGGGTTAAAGATTGACTCCAAGGTTACAAGACCCTTTGGTAATTTGTTAGGTCTCAGCTGCACCACTTGATCACCATACCGTTGTTCCAACATGTCTTGGTTTCTAGCAGAGAACTCAACTTCTTGTAAAAATTTAGTGATTTGCTGATCATTCTCAAGACTTACCAACTTGAATTGTTATCTCGAAATAGTTGGTATTACAATCACCTTGATATGAGGCTGAGATGTATCACTTTTGAGAGTTTCTAAAACATCAAATGCTACCCCAATTGCTACTAATCTATCTTCTTCTTTATTCTTCTTTCTTGGGATGAAATTTATGCTAAAAGCTTCAAATCTTGAATAAGATCCCAAAACTAATTCTTGTAGTTCTTAAATAGATCATTCTTGGTAGAATTTTGTTCTCGACTTGGTTCACAATCATCTCACTATCACTAAATACTTGCAAATTATTTATGCCTATCTTTCTTTCCCAATGCAATTTATGAATTAATGCTTTATACTCAACGGTGTTGTTTGATCAAGAAAATAGAAACGAAAGCTAAGTAATAGTTTGTACTCTTTGGTGAAATGAGCGTAGCTCCTAATACACCTTGTCTACTCCTTGAACCATCAAAGAATAATTTCCATAATTTATTATCATCTTTGTGATCTAGCTTGGTGATGCTAGGGATAGGTTGATTCTCTTCATGCAAGAAATAGACTCCTAATTCATATTCCCGCATTTCTTTATAAGGGTGAAAACTTTCTCTTGTTTTCCCATTCATCAAGAGTCAAGTCTCGTAGTGCATCCGACTTTGGTATCTAGTTCGAAGTGCTTGGATAATCTTCTTGATCAAATGTTGAATAATTCACGTTTATTGGACTTGGTGTGTGAGGCTCAATATGAAATTTTGCAATAGGCTCGCATCTAAATGTAGCCTTAGATCCATACCTTGTTTTGAATAACATATGTGACCAATTAATAGACAAATAACCTCCATTTTTAGCAAGAAGTGTCTTGACAAGCATAATGCAAAGAGTGGTGGAAAGTCTATAACAGATACATATTATAAGACAATCACATTGGGAAGTGCATGCAATGTGTGGCTAAAAAATATTTGATTACTCCAATCATCATTACTATTGTCCTATCCAATTACACCACACCATTAGAGATGACTTCATATTGAATACCCACATGATCAGCTATTTATTCTAGAATGACTGAGCTACTTGTTCCCGAATCAATCATGCAATTATGTACCAACTTATCTCCTATGATCAATGACATATAGAATGGTGGGGATTTAATTTTTACCTTTGTGATCTCCATGATTTCCTCCTTGTTGAGTTGCATTAGTAAGTACATTTTCTTGGTGATTCAGTCACTAATTTGATGTTGAACAGTATTCCATAACAACTTGCAATAGGTATCTTTTTCCTAGAATAGACAATGACTACCACATTGAGATGTTCACATTCATTTTCTTCATCTGCTCAATGATTTTGAATGAGATAAGTTATCTCTCTCGCTGCCCTTTGGCATGCACTTTATTCTCTTGCACATGGGTTGTTATAATTGGTACTTGAGTTGGTCTAGAAGGTGGCTTAGGTTGGCCTTGTATATTGGGAGCTACACTTTGATTACCCATACCTTGTGGAGTGATAGAGGGTTGTGGATCACTTGAATTTGATGATTGTCCTTCTAAAATATTCCTTTCCTTAGACCATGTATTCATTGCTACACTTTGAGAAGACGCTTGATTCATACCATACAAAAATTCACCTTGCCAATTGACAAGTGTAGTCTCACTCGGAGGTGTACCTTGTTGAGATACTTCACGCTCCCGATTTCCTTCTTGTCCTGTTTCTTGTTCCACACCCGTTGTTATCACCGTACGATCTTGATTCAAAGCGCCATTGAAACACATTGACTGGTTATGAGGTTGATTACATGGGAAACACCAGTCATACTCTTGAGCCATGTTATTTCGCATTGGTACCAAAGCTCTAGATGTGGATGCAACATTAGGATTGTATGGCTGAAATGGTCTATTATTAGGAGGATTTACTCAGCTATGATTTACAACTTGAATAGGTACCCTATTAGGCTGATATGGAGGTCTATTGGGTTGAGTTTGAAGCTGATATGATCTGAAGTTTTGAGCTTGCTGCATCTTAAGTGTCACCAACTCATTACCCAATTTTTGTAGTTACTTCATGGCCTCTTGGAGCTCACTTGAGGTACTAGAAGATGAGGTAGAAGTTTCAGATCAAGATCTAATTTCTTGGAGCAGGATGGGAGATAATGTAGGTGCTTGACTAGTGCTTGGAGCTCCTAATTATGGATATAGAGGCATAGGTGGCCTAGGTGCAAGTTTACCATCTTGAATCAAGTAATTTTTAGCTCTAATAGAAATGTTATAGGTTTCGGGTAAAGTTATACTACCACCCATGGATTGAGTCATCATGGAAATATCATAATTTAAAGCTTTGAGTATAGGAAATCACCTTCAACTACTGGTCTCATGGCCAATGGAATCCTATCCCACATCCTTTGAAATCTGAAGTTGAAATCGGTCAATTGTTCATTAGGATCCCTCTTAGTTGTTGTAAATTGTTCCAATAAGGACATATTATCTCCCTTCTCCCCAAATTGATTGTGGAGAGTTGTGTACAAATGGTCCCAATTCTTGGATAGACCCTGTTGTTAGAATTTTGAACCCTTGCAAAGATTTACCCTTAAAGGAGGATGCTAACAACTTGAAAACAATGTCCATTTTAGTAATTTCATGAATTGCACACACATTTGCAATGTATTGGATGTGTCAATCGGAGTTGTTTGGTTCTCTCCAGTGAAATATGGAATGTTCTTCAATGTCAGAATCGAACTAGATTTTGTGCATTGAGAGGAAGCGGGATGCTACTGCAAAGTGAAGTTGACATAAGGATTGGGATGCGCCATCCTAATTAGTCAAAGAATTCTTGTTGATTGAATGAAAGGCCTTCTAGGTGGAGGTGTTGATAAGGTTCTATTTGGTGGAGATGGATACCTCTAAAATATTCTTCCCCTTGTTGCTCTATCTAGGAAAAGTGTAGACACACAAAGAGTCCCTCTTCTCTATTTCTTAACCTTGTTTGGATTCTTCTCATGAATTTGCCAAGATTGGACTGCTAAAACTAGTGGATTTTTCCTCTTAGGAGTTGTCGATGTGAAATTTCAAATCTTTTTACAAAGCTGAAACTTATAACAAGTGCACATCAATCTTGCTATAGTTAAAATGAATACCTCTTCATCCCATCGTGCATGCCATAACTATTATCACTGAATCACAGTACCCTATGGTTTGCACAAGTGTGTGTGCTTGAGGTCATGGTGTGACTGGATAACATTGGTACTATCTCCAAGTTGTGGGACTTGCTACTTGAGATATACCTCCAGAGAAAGCTAGTTCTTTCTCCTAAACTACCTGCCACAATCCACTCTAATGAAGGAAAAAACTAACTTGTCCCAGTCTAACTTTGAAAGGGACTAGGAGAGAGATTGCATGAAAAAAATCCTACACTAAAGCGGTGATACACCAGAAAAGGAGGGTGTGAGAATAGTCTTCCAATGTGTGAAAAGTAGAAGCAAAGTGCATACTAGAAGGGGTGATAACAATTCTCCATAATCTAGAAAATGCATTCACAAAAATATTTCATACATACACAATGATAATGAATCCCTACAAGAACATAATATAGACATAATATATTTTCAATGAGGTTGAAGAGGCAAGGAGAATGTAGACAAACACAACAGGGAAGAGATATCCACAAACTTGTATCTATTGCTTTCATTAATATGCACAGTTCAATCTATTACATAATAAGGGCCTAGATCACCATGAAAGGAGTCCACTACAAGGGCCTACAACACATTGGCTTCACAAAATAATTTTGACAAAGGTTTGCTACTTAAAAATGTCTCCTGTTACAATGAGCCCAACACTCTAATTTATAGAATTTTGAGAGGAGGGAGAGAGAGATAGAAATGAAAATCTTGAAATCTATCTTCCCACCACTTGCAAGATGTCATAAATGGATTGAAATGATGGTATGTTGCTTGTAAAAGGCCCCCATACTGTCCCATAACTTGTAGCAATGAGAAATGTCTTCCCATGCTTCATTGAATGCATCCCAACCACAACTAAAATCACTGTTCTAAACTAGGCACGTTTTCTACAAAATAAAAATCGATTCCTCAAAAATTATGGATATCTTGATTTCTATGCATTGGTTTCGAACCAAAATTCCAATGGTACCAATTTTGTGCATTTTTGTTGAGAATTGCAAAAGATATGACATTCTGAGTGTAGGCGGTTGTTTTGGGTTTGCGAGGCATTTATTTCATTTAACGGAATAAGCATTTGAATGACTAGAGATAAAGATGTTTCTTTTATTTGATTGACTAGATCTCCTTGTATTGTGATAGTGTGTCCCTCATGTTTTAATTTGATGCATTGATGGAATATTGACGACACACTGTATGGCATGAATCCATTTTCGGCCAAGAAGCATATTGTATGGAAGTTTCAAGTCCAAGACATCAAAATTTGTTTGATGACAATTATGTCCTACTTCCATTGGTAATGTGATTGTGCTAGCTAATTCCATTTCCGCGTTGTCCTAAGCAGCTTATGGTAATGATGTGGGACACTAGATCTTCTTATGTATGTCCCATTGCTTAAATAATTTCAACATGCACATATTATCCCCGATCCATTGTCCATAAGAACCCATTTTATCTTTCGGAGGGTAAAAATACCTCAATATATAGTGTGAGATTATGTGGTGGATATTTAATAGGTATTTCCCTATGATTAAACAATATGTACTCGCTTGGCGCAATGTTTGCCACCGCAACTTGAAGATGCGAAGGGTCTACTTTTAGTGGAACTTGTGACCCCGAAGAGTTTTGTACAAGATGTCATTATGTACATTTGATATTTTGAGAAGATCTAAGATTAGAATCTTGGAAAATGTCTTTTCAAGTTGTTCTAAGAGGTTGCACCTACCATCTTGTGAGGTTAACAGAGAGGGTTCAAGAATCATGAGGCAGGCGTGCCTTGTTACCGCAACACAATCCTTTCCTTGATCCGGATGGTGTTCACATGGTCATTAGGAAAATGGATAAATCCAATGAGTGAATTGTAATGATTATTTTCCTTCTTGGTATATAGATGATTCACCGCTTTGTAACTCCTGGGATGACTCTCCTCGATCTGGATTTTTCTCATATGAATTACAATGTTTAGGGAATGGTTCTTTGAATATTCCCATCTTTTCATTTAGCATTTGAGTTTTCTCTAGGGTGTCAAATTCTATCTCCCCATTGTTAATGAGATCTTGGATGTAGTGATGAATTCATAGAAATTTGTCTATTTTGTGTCCCTTGACATGATGTAATTCACAATAGTCATTCTCTTTGGACCATGATGGTTTTGGAGCATTGTCATTAAAGGGTTATGTCGTGGGATAAGTCACCATGTGAGTTGCATCCAATTGCTTCAATATGGCTGAAAAAGGCTCATTGAGAGGAGTGAATATTATACATTTAGGTGGTGGTTGAATAGGTCCTTTGGTTAGTTTAAAAGGTTGACTAGTCAAAACTATTTGTATACATTTGGAATCTTTGATTCCGTCTCCCACCACGTTCTTGTTTTTTTTGAATATTTTCATCTTTTCTATGGGTTTTACGTTTTGGTTATCCTTAGAGTGTGATTTAATGGTTCCTTCAGAAATAAGGGATTTCTCTATTTGAATGCTCTTTTCAATAACCTCTTCAAAGGTGTGAACACAATACATTTGCAGAAGAAAAGCGATGTCTGGGTTGAGATTGGGCACAAAGATACTCACAAGTTGTTTTTCAGGGAATGCACAAGGGAAGTGATAGGATATCCCTCTCCATATTTGCAGGAAGCTAACTAATGTATTGTTAGGAAATTTTTTAGTGCCACACAAGTCTGCCATGATTATGTCACTTTCTATGTTATACGATAAGTGTCATACAAACCTTTCTTCCAGTTTCGGGCCATGTGAAAATAGACCCACGAGGTAAGTGAGTCAACCATTCCAAGGCTTGGCCCCTAGACTCTTTAGAAAGAGTCGTATGAGGTAATTGTTAATGTAGGCCACTTCTTTGCATGTCATGTAAAAATATTTTACATGGTCTTCGCAGGTCACCTTTCCCTCTATATTTGGCAATTTTTGGCATGTCAAACTATTTAGGGAAGGGTTGAAGTGTCATAGTTTTATCAAACGGATGGGGACATAGCTCTTCGTATTGATATTTTCTACTATTCCCTGCAGTACTCTCTTGGAGGCTTGTAATTGTCTCTTTCATAGATTGCAATTCTTACGTGAGTAATTGTTCTTTAGTAGGAGAAGCAGGGATATATATATGATTGTGTTTCGTATTGTATCCTCCTTGATTGTCCATGTGAAGTTCACTAATTTTAACCTTAGATTTTGTCTTTTGTACATTCTTGTTTATTTCTTTTTGTACATGATATGTTAACAAAGCTAATTATCGACTAAGGTTTCAAATTTGTTGTTGAATAGTGACTTCTTCTTCGAGAGGTTCCTTTTATCATTCATGCTGCGATGGTTGTTCAACATTTTTGTGTTCTATTATAAACTTATGTCATACTTTAAGGAAAGGTATTCTATATCCCACCACATTATCATTTCCCATGTTAGAGGTAGAAACATGTCCATGTGTTAAGATATCGTCCATGGTAATAAGAGGTTGCTCGTATTCATAAGCATCATTTGTAGGTGGGATTATCTCTTGTTCACTAGGTATTCTGGCTCCTAACTCCACAACTCGTGCTAGTACATGATCCTTGTTTCTAAAAAGGAATTCATCTAACAAGGTTGGGTTGAAATCAAATTATGGGTGTGGTGATTCCAACGAGTCATCGCTATGATATATCATTTCTTATACCTCTTTCTTCGTAGAGAATAAAGGCCCAAGATCATGGCCAATAAATGGGTTTGACCCTTGTTTGTTTGAGGCTTCCCAAGTTTGTGTATGTCTTTCTTCCAAAGACTTATTTTTGAGCCCTAATCTTGTTTTAGGGGCCATGATGTGTAATAGTTTCACTAATGTATCTGTGAATGTGTTCAAATATTTTAATCAAACCTAAGTGAAAAAAGAATGTCAAGAAATCAAGGTATGTTATGAATGTCAAAGAACCAACGTGACACAATGATTGCTCTTAAATGAATGAGCCAAGCAAGAATCAATCACATAATTTTGAGTTTCAAACCAAATAATCAAATGAAGTACTTCCATAATTTTTTATCGAAAAAGGGTAGTTGGTGTCGTAAGATGATTAAAAAATGTCCCCACTTTTGTCGAGTTAAATTTTTTTAACAAGGTGTAAGTAATAACAAGAATTTAACACGAATTCCAAACAAAGTATAGTAGAAGCAAGCCCAAATTCAGTCAAGACCAATATTCCAAAAAGTATCAGCTTATGATTGTGAGTGACATAACAATTTTACCAAGATATTTTAACCAAAATTTGTGAGAAAGTAAGGTATTGATTAAATTTCCCAAGTTAGCGGTAGAAGTATGTCCATGTGTTAAGATATCATCTATGTTAATAAGAGGTTGTTCATCTTCATCAGCATCATTATATAACATGCACAAAGATGATATTGATACCAAACTTTGTGAAAAAGTAAGGTATTGATATCAAGATGATATTTATATAACATGCATAAGTGGTAACACTTAACACTTTTCAGAATCAAGGTAATAATTGGAATCAAACTAAAGCAATACTATACCTAGGAATTGTTAAATTGTATATAACGTAACCCTACAATATAGATATTTAGGTCAAGTTTACCAGAAACAAGATGTAAATACCAAAATTATAGAGACACGATATAAACAAGATAATCATTCAAAGGAGAATCAAAGTGATGAACCAAACCTAACTACGATAACGATCTTGACTTTGGTATCAAGATCAAAAAGGATACCAATGATATAAAAACATCTCCACACACTTTAGATGTTTAACAACTCAGCCGCAAACATGGATGAGTGTAAATGAACACAAAAGTGGTGAATACAATCAATTAGCAACACAAGGGTAGTCACTCTTCTTCTAATCAACAAAGTGTAAAAAGAAAATGAAGGAAGTAGATCAATTGGTGTTGAAAAATGTTAGCCTCACTTCGGTAGAGTTTTACCTTGCCTTAGGGAAAGTAAAAACTAAAAAAGTAATTCTTCACATGTTTTGTGATGAATGATAGCTCTCAACTCAAATTGGTTTTGATATGGTCCAAGTTGGCTCCTGGTTAAAGATGGCTTCCTAGGTGGTTCACCCGACTAGGTGTCACAAGTTATCTAAGAGTGAGCTTGATTTTCCAAGAAAAGTCTCATTGAATAATTATTGGAATATCTCAGCTTTACTTTACCCCCTTCAAGCATAGTGGACAATAAATTTGTCCATCATGTACTCTCACTAGGGTTGCGATACGGATAAATTTGATCATAAATCTCACAAATGGTAAAAACTAGTCAAGTAGGTTGTGCGGAGAACTTCTTGTTTTTTCCACAAGGTTACCTCTTGTGTGGAATAATTTGGAGTTCCTAGGACCACCCCGATTGTCAGTAGCTTAAGGCTTATGCTAAAGGGGTTTTGTCCTAGTTTTAAGCGGATGTGGCGTAGCCTTATTTGAACCTGCAAATCAAGTGTTTTGAATGTGGTGTATTTTTTATCTTTTAGACTAAATGTGGTTTAGTCATTTGGTATATAGAAATCTGAAACACATGTGTAGTTAGAAAATTTTGTTTCAAACTCGCTTTCTTTGACAAGAATTTTTAGGTCTTACAATCAAGCATTAGTAGTTTTCCAAGTAAATCACATTATTTAAAAGAGGATTAAGAGTTGGTTTTGATTCTCAAGATCATCCAAGGATGCAAGAGAAGAACATACACAAAAAATAATCCAACTAGAAAGTAAAGAAAAGTTTTGCAATCAATGAACCATATAAAAAGCTTGATAAATGTTAATTCCCTTAAACCAAAATTGAAAGATGAAGTTTCTAATTTACCAAATGTTATAAAATGAAGACTAAAGTTGCTTTTGATTCTCAAGATCACCCTAAGGTGCAAGAGAAGAGTATCCATAAAATTTATCCCAGCTATATAGAAATGGAAAACTTAAAATCAAAGGACCACTAAAAATGGTTTGTAAAGGTTCATTCCCTTAAGCAAAATGAATAATAAAATTTCCAGGTTTAATCCCAATGTTAAAAAGATAGAGATCAAAGTTGTTTTTGATTCTCAAGATCACCAAAAGGTTAAAGAGAAGAGCATACACACACTTTGGTCTAAATAAAGTAAAGCATGGAAATACAACATTCATCAAAACATTAGACATGTTAGAAAATGACTAGTTTTAAAATAAAAGGAAAACCTATAATTTATGTAAGTATAAATCCTAAATTTATGTTTTCATTGCATAGTTAACTTCAATACCTTTCCAACACAAAAATATGGGGTCATTTTGAGTTCGAGAGAAAACATTATGGCCTTTGGAAGATGGGTTACACATATGCTCTTATGCTTACGGGTATGCACTTTGCACTTGACATGCACTCAATAAATGTAAAAAAATGTCCCTTAATCTACAAAATGGTCAAATTTTTCAAACCAAGATTAAATTTTCACAACAACCCATCACATTAATATATGAATAGAAGACTCAACACTATCAAACATTAACATACATGATCAAGAATTTAAGATTTTCAAGAAATTGGCAAAACTAACATGTAGAATGATAAAAAAGTAAGCTCTAAAAATGAAAACATGATGAAATATTGAAATTTTCTCACCAAGATTCAATTTTGAAAGAAACCCACCACATTAATATGTAAATAGAAGACTCAAACTATCAAACACTAACCTACATGCTCAATAATTTAATATTTTCAAGAAATTGACAAAACTAGCATGTAGAATGTTGAAAAAGTAAGCTCTAAAAATGAAAACATGGAGAAATATTGAAATTTTCCCATCAATTCCAATTTTGACAGAAATTCACCTCCTTTATACCTACAAGGAAGACTCAACACATTCAAACTCAACAAAACAAGTTAAGAAAAACAAGTTATGTCAATATATGCAAAAAGAGGGTTAGTAACCAAAATTGAAACTAAACTACAAAAACTTGAAATTAAGTGCAAAGGACAATGGAGTAACTCCCACCGGGTGTGCCAAATGTATCTATGTATTAGTTAGCTATGAAAATATAATTAAAAGTAACACCTTAATAGTTTCAAAACATGAACTAACTACACAAAGATCATCATGCTAAGAGCTAAACAAGACTAAATACCAACATTATGCATTAAAACTTTGAAATAGAAATCAAACTAATATGCTAAGCATTAGAATATCTACTCTTTAGATCACCAAAATACTAAATGAACCTAGATAGATCCATGACAATCAAATTTGATTGTTTGATCTTCAAGGGTTTGGGAATGGAAGCTCATCAAAGTATGGCTACAAGACCATTTTGATTATCTCCATATGACCCAAAATCTTGGATGAATGAAATGCAAGAATGAGGCTATTAGCTCAAATGAAATATGCTCTAAGATGAAATGCCTATAGATTAGCTATAAACATGTAAGGTGTAAATAGAAAGGTAGGAGGAGGGCTCCTTATATATCCCAATGGATAGAAGAATCTCTACATCCCTCTTCATGTGGGATAAATGGAGAGGTTGGGTTAGTTGTGGATAAAGAAGGTTTATAAAGGGTTGAGTCAACCTTAGGAGAGTTTATTTTGTCCTTTAGTGACTCATGGGGTTTGAGGGGATTTATTAATTAACCAAAGTGATTAATTAATAGGTGTGCAAGCTTATAAAATATTTTTAGAGGAATAGTTAGCATGATTTAGAATATGAGAGGATTTTAATCAAATAAATGACGACTTATTGATTAAATAGAAGAGATAATTAATGAATTAAGAATAATTAATTAATCTAGATAGAAAGGGGTATTAATTAATTAGAAATAATTAATTAATATAGATAGAAAGGGGAGCTTAATTAATTAGAAATAATTAATTAATCTAGATAGAAAGGGAAGCTGATTAACGTAAGGTCTTTAATCGATGTCGTTGTTGGATAGAGGAGTTAATTAACTAACATAATGTAATTAATTAATGAAGAAAGAAGAGAAAATGTGTGATGTTGACGATATCTCATTAATTTGGGAAAGGGTATAATTCCTACAATTTAAGTATTTAAATTGTTAAGCTAAATTATAGGTTTCTACAATATCCATTTACTAAAAAGGATAGATAGAATGGTTCTACTTTCCTAGAGGTAGAGGGTGTGGAAGAAATAAACTTCTAAGAAAGAGTAGAATAAGGGGTGGGGGCAGTTCTTTGTCAATTGAATTTTGGAACATGAACCCGAACCACTTCCTTTAATTAACTAGACTAGCCTATAAATTGTATTGGGATGACGTTTCAAGTACTGACTCGTAAAATTGGATTTTGGATTTCTTATAATGGTCAATAATGTTAAATTTTGTAGGATTGGTAAGCACATTGGCAACAAAGTGACAAATTCGACATGAGAAATATTTTTATTCTTAGGATAAATGGAAGTTGAAACTAATTTTTCAAGAGTAGTGTTATCACCGAATCACAACACCCTATGGTTTGCACAAGTGTGTGTGCTTGACCTCACACTATGATTGGATAACATGGGTACTATCTCCAAGTTGTGGGATTTTCTAGTTGAGATAGACCTCTAGAGAAAGTTGGTTCTTTCTCCTAAACTACCTTCAATAATCTACTCTAATGCAGGAAAAACTATCTTTCCTAATCTAACTTTCCAAGGGACTAGGGAGAGAGAGTGCATGAAAATAAATTCTACACTAAAGCAGTGATACATCAGAAAAAGAAAGGGTGAGGATAGCCTTTCAATGTGTGAAAAGTAGAAGCAAAATGCATGCTAGAAGAGGTGATTACAATTCTCCACAGTCCAACAAAATACATTCACAACAACATTTCATACATAAAAATGATAATGAATCCCTGAAAGAGCATAAAATAGACACAATATATATAAAATGAGATTTAAGGGGCAAGAGGAATGAAAAAAATACAACAGGGAAGATACATCCACAAACTTGCATCTATTGCTTCATTGATATGCATAGTTCAATCTATTACAAAATAAGGGCCTAGATCACCATACAAGGAGTCCACTACAAGGGCCTATAGCACATTGCATTCACAAAGAAACTTTGTCGAGTTTTTCTACTCAAAACTATCTCCCTTTACAATGAGCCCAACACTCTTATTTATAGATTTCTAAGAGAGAGAGAGAGGGAAAGTGAAAATCCTGAAATCTGTCCTCTCACCACTTGCAAGATGTCATAAATGGATTGAAATGATGGTATGTTACTTGTAAAAGGCCCCCATACTGTCCCATAACTTACAGTAGTGAAATATGTTAGCCCATGCTTCATTAATGCATCTCAGCTACCAAATAAAACACTACTACGAACTTGGGCATGTTTTTAAAAAATATCAATAGATTTATCATCAAATTATTAATTTATTGATTTATGTGCATCGAGATTGGAACCACGATTCAAATGGTACTATTTTTGTTTGTTTTCGTTGATAAATACAAAAGTTATGGCCTTCGAGTGTGGGCAAACTATACTTTCTGGTATGCCAGCCTTTTTGTCATTGAATGGTATTGAGTGTTTAATTGTATGGAGCTAAAGATGTTTTATTTATTTTCATATAGATACCCTCATCAAAATTTTGAGTTGAGTGTTTAATTGTGGCATAGAGGATGTCGTGTTCTTTCTATAAGGTCAAATTTTGTGAAAATTGGAGCTCAGGATAAAAAGTTATGATCGTTTGAAGTTCGTGGTCTTGATTTGTAGTGTTTTCCTTTACATGCGAGACATATTAGGTATTTTGAGTCCTTGTGTCCCGAATGTCTTGGGAAAAATCCCTCTCCACCCACAAGTTTTCTTCCTATTTGGCTACTTCGGCTTTTGGTGGTCTAGTGTGTTCACGTTGACCGCCATGAGGGCCGTTGACCTCTACATTCGCCACATCTCCTTTATGGTTGGCCATTTCCGCATTTCAAAAACTCATGTCCTGTGTGTACATGTGTTATATGGGCCCCAAAACCATACTTTTCTGATTTTCTCTTGGTGCGGTGATTTTTTCCCTACGGCGCACTCATGTCCCAAATCTCACTGATCGCGAGGGACAAAAACATCCAATTTTGCCGATTCGAACCTCCTACGGCCATTTCGGCTTTCCAGGTCTTAGATGTCCCATGCGTACCTATGCGGCTTGGGCCAAAAAAGACTTGACTTTGCCAATTTGAACTACCTGCGGTGATTTCGGATATGCAGTCCCGCATGTCCTAGTGTCTTGTGTGCGGTGCAGGATGAAAATTTCAGATTTTGCCACATTTCACTAGAACAGCCAATTTTTTGGATTTTTTCAATTTTTCTAACTCCTTGAATTTTTTCCTTGGATGGGAGGGTTAGAAAAGAGCCAAAGGGACCTCCAAAACCTGATTTTTTCACCTTTACCATTTCTTCCTACTCGAGCCTAAGGAAATTATGCAAGTTATCCAAATTACCTCGAGGGGTGAATTTGGGATAACAAGTAGATGAATGAGAATCAACCAATAAGGTAGAAGGAGTCTTGATTGAGGTAGTCTTGGGCTTGTTCTTAGCTAACTTTGATTGAAGTGGACAATGATCATCCTCATTTTGTTGTTGTTTTTTTACAAAGTTTCCATTTGAGGATCCAATTGTTTAGCTTGGGTGGCGGAATAAAAGGATTATTTTTTTTTGTGATCATGTTAATACTACAAAAGAGTTAGAGTTCATGGCATCCATGGATGCTTCATAATATTCATCCGGTGAGTATTCAAAATAACCTTCTGAACATCCATCTTCTTCTTCTTCAATTTCTAATTCAGCTATTTCTTCACCTTCATCTTCCCTAGTCCCACATATTACATTGGCTAATGAATATTCAAAGGAAAGCCTTCGAGATACTCCTATAATCTAATTTCTATTCTAGTTTTGGTATGATGCATGTTGGGAAACTTCCTTCTTTAACATTGTTAAATCATTGGCCAACTTTTATAACAATCGATCAAAATTTTCATCTTTGAAGCTTTGGACATTATCCTTCATTAAATAGTTGTTTATCCTTCCTCACATGATAAACTCATCTTCCACTCAAATGAGAAGTTATTGAGCATTGTACAAAGTGTTTGGTTGAGATATATATAGTATGAAACTAACTTCAAGGAGTTTGGAATTCATGAAGAACCTTTTTTGAGTATCCATAGTAGGATAAGCATTAGTAGGAATCTTCTTTGATCAACTTGTTGAATTTTTATATGAAATTTTGCATTGAATCTTGTGGTTATTTATTAATCAATTTTAATTAATAAGGGAGGTCATGCATGTCTTCTACACTCTTGAATTTTTCTTCAAAATTGGTTTTCATTTCATCCCAATCAATAATTGAGTTTGATGACAAGTAGTAAAACCAATCCACGGTGGAATCATGTAATAATTACACAAATAACGCAAGGTAACATCTTTGTGTTACAATCCAAGAATTTCACATGATGTGATCCAAGTTGTAATATGATCATTTGTTCATTGCTTTCCATCTCCATAGAATTTGGGGAATGTTTTCCTTGATCCTTTTGGAAGTTCATGAAGTGGTGGAGCTAATACCAATGGCCCAAATTTTATTCCCGTGGCACAAATGTGAATCATTATTTCCTCTTCTTCTTTGTCTATTTATTCTCGTTGTTTATTATTCCAGAGGGATGAGCACTAGTAGTTCTACAAATAGTTATTCAATACGAGCTTCAAGATGATTTTTACGAACTTGTCTTTCTACCTAAACAAGAGGAAGTCTTAAATCATCTCCTTGTTGTCACTCCAATGTGAGGTAAATAATGCCACCGATATGATCACATTGGGCATGCCTTATTTCTACCAGATTGTCTCAAATCAATAGAAAAGTATGAAACTAGAAGAATGCATATTTTTCAATAGAATCATAACAAGGATATTGAACATTCAGATGAAATTTTTGTTATTTTTAATTTTTTTCAATTTTATGGCTTTTCAAATATTTTTTTTTTGTATTTTCACATATATTTTACAGTGCATAAAGGGATAATATTCCCAAAGGATTCGTTAAGAATTTTGGTGAAATAATTTATCGAGGTGTAAATTATTGGTTTCCACTAATGGTCACGTGGCTAAGCTCCTCCTTTTGTGTATGGGTAGAGTCTAATTATTGAATGTAAATGTAGTTCTCTCCTATTTCTCTCCTTTTTATGTCAATTGAATCTATGATATATTTATGTTTGAGACCTTTATATGGATAATATCATGTTATTTAGATTGAATTCTTATGGTTTTGTGTTATATTATCTCTTATTTTAATATTGTCCTTAGAAGGATGAGATATAGGAATCACAAAGTGATTTAAAACCTTATCCTTACCTCTTGGTTAAATTGTTACAGTCATATGTCTATTATTTACCTACGGTTTACACATATTATATTTTTAACAATGTTTATAATGGTTTATTGTTAAAATATATCTATATTAATTTTTCATATTTATCTGGAATGTGTTAACCTCACTTGACCAGCTTTTGTATGAGATACTTGGTGGCAATAATCTTACCATTATTGCTTGTTTCAGTTTTGTTATTATAGATGTTATTTAAATGGGTTATATTTTGTATTTTGTGAATGTATATGATTTTGGATATCATCATCATATGGATATTAATTTATTATATAAATTAGATGTTTTAACTCAAAAATAATATCACGAATTTGATGTATATAAAATAATTTCATTTGGTGTTAATCAAGGGATCAATTTCAGTGTCAAATGTTCACTAAAATTCCCAAAACCATGATAGTGCAGTAGATCCTTCTCAGATTTTTCCGATGACTATAAGAGCGTAAAAACCAGACACTATGAGCTCAAGATAATTTGAGTCAAAGTTTGGTCAACCAAAAGGTCAACATTGGTCAACATTTCCATGGTGATGTGTACTTGTGCACAATTAGCCAAGTGGCTCAGTTGGTAGTGGACAAGTGGAAAAAGGGAAAAAGAGGATAAAAATGAAGTATTGGTTTGCAACCTCCGGTCTTCGTAGAGCGTAAAAGTTGTTTGTTGAAAAAATAGGCTCAAATTTTGTTACGGAAGGGAGCTTAACCACTGTGAGGATGATTATATCATTGCTGATGTGGTGGGTCCTCAAGCCACCACATGGCTTACCACCAAGATTTCAATGTCACCTATTTTCCTATCGAGGATCGACAAGTGGTCTTTATTTCCATATTTCATTAGTGGAATATCATATTATGGTATGGTCGAATTTTATATTACTTGTGTAATTATTCACCATGTAAATCCATGTCACTATATGGTTACACCTCCACATTGGCCACTTAAGACTTATCTCTTTGCATTTTATACTAAGTGCTTTGGATGATATTATTAGCCATATGAATTATTGGTAAGGGTAGAAACCAAACATCTTTCATTTTGGTTTCCAATGTTTACTAACAAAGAAGGAACACAATACTCGAGCCTTACTAAAAGTATAAATTTTTGAAAGGAAATAATTATTTGAAAATATGACATGTTGTTCCTATTAAGGAGGCATTCTATCTTACATTTTAATTTGTAGACTATTTTTTTTGTAGAAGTTTGAATGAGAAAATGGTCAGATCCTTGCATTAGGAATTACCTCATATATACAAATATTATATTTAAGAATTTAGGATGGTAATGTGTTCTAATTTTTATTTTTAGTTTATACATTTGAAAGTTCTTCTTTCTATTCTTATACAAGTTGAAATGGAGAGATAGATGTCGTATGTGTTAATAGGGGATGTTAAACTTCCATTAGATACTATTTTGGGAAAAGAATTAAAATCTTACTTTAGCTCCTCTTGTGTGTTGTATGGAAAGAGAGAAACTTTGTATTTTAGTAAGGGAAATAAATTTCTAAATTGATTCATTGTGAAAGACCCCATCCATTATTGTATGTTATTATGAGGAACTAATTAACTTTGGATTAAAGGATAACATGGATTATGATATAGATATCAAATTTAGAAGAAGTTATTATCAACTATGGTACTTGTAATACAAAAATGAGTTACTAAAATTGCTTTTTAAACCTAGTTTATACAACAAGTATTCCAACTAACCTATAGATAAATCCATTAGTTTTTCAAGAGAAAGGAAAATGGACTTAGTGTAGTGTTTCCACGGTTTCCCAAAACAAGTAACGTAAGCTTTTTGACAATTCTATCTGCTTTTTTTTTTTTTTGAATCATTATTATCTATTTATTTTTCATAGCTCTCAACTAAGCAACTTGATATATCTTATAAATATTATTGAGAAAGTAATTACATTGTTAAAGTTGAGAGTTTAACTCATAGAAAGACCTTGGTTAAATGGAAATATGAATTTCATGTATCTTTTATATCCCCTCCTTTCTTCTTCATATTTTTTCTGATGTTAAAATTTTTATTTTATGGTGTCAATATTTTCTTTTCCACCTATTAGGATGTTAAAAACCAAACATCTTTCATTATTTTTCTATTTTGGTTTTCCAATCTGAAGGAACACAATACTCGAGCCTCTAAAAGTATAAATTTTTGAAACCTCTTCATTAAATCTTAAGGTTATATGAAACTCTATCTTCTTTTCCCGAGGAAGTACACATTAAAATATATCCATGGTTTTATTTTTTTATATTTTTTGATTCACCTAGTAAGATGAATGAGATATCATAGACATATAGACACACACACACACACACACACACACACACACACACACACACACACACACACACACACACACACACACACACACACACACACACTCTATCTTCTTTTCCCCGATGTATATGTATGTATGTATGCATATGTATGTATGTATGTATGTATGTATGCATGTACGTATGTATGTATGTATGTATGTATATGTATATATATAATTTTAATTAAACCTTATTTTAGAGTAACTTACTGTAATAAATGACATTCATATGGTTAACTAAAAAATATGAAAGAAATAAGAATCCATGTATGTAACACCCTAAGAAATGAGAGAGGGATGACGAATTAGCTTATGTTGTGCAATATAAGAGTGATTATGACTATATATTTACCTGAATATGCTAGAAATAACATTGCAAATGCTCAATAAGGGTTCGAACCCTATAAATGTACATGGAAGAAGAAATCACGTAGAAGGATAAGAGTGCCTCAACTACTAACGAATTATCTAGGTGTCTCGTGTCTACTCGGATGCTCATAACATTTTATTTTATAGGTTAGAATATCTTTTTATTTCCTCTTTTTCTCTCGATTTATTTATTAGGTCACCTATTAGACTCCGTAACCTATGAAATCAATGAATACATAAACATGCCCACAAAAATACAATCTAATAAAAAGGATAAAGAATGTGGCTTCAGAATGACCCCAATGGTCACTGGAAGAGTGAACTTATGACCACGCTGCACTATATATCAAAATCCATGTAATTCTCTGTGTATATGTGTGTATCCATGTTACATGCCCTAGGTTTCCCTTATGTAAGTTGTATGATGGTAGTGGGCTATATATATATTTTCCCATATATGCAAAATGTGTGTGACAGAATAGAATAAAATCCCCTCCTATGTAGTGTTTGTAAACTATTGCATCCATTTTCAATTGTGTGAGTGTGTTATCTTTTATATTTCTTTGTGCAAGCTTAGGTGGTGATAGATAATGCTTATAATGGTTGGCCCCCAATTTGAAAGAATTCAATAATTATATGTGCTTCTCTTGTTTGAATTTCGTAATTGACAACCGAAAGGCCTAACCAAAGTATTAAAAGGTGACCAAAAATTTAAAGGGATCCAAAAGAGTAAGAAGAAGAAAGAGAAGGATAGGAGCACCCGGGAACTTTTTCCATAACTTGGTGCTAGTGTCCGAGGCCATCAAAAGGTAAATCAATCAAGTTTAAGAAGAAATGTAAGATGTGTAAAGCTAAAAAAATGCTAATTCAAACTTAGGAATAATAAGTCAGTAAAAGATAAAGTAACCAAAATTCCAAAAGGAGTTGAAAATAAATAGTTTTATTTTTTAA
Organism: Taxus wallichiana var. yunnanensis; assembly: GCA_018340775.1. Classification (NCBI taxonomy): domain Eukaryota; kingdom Viridiplantae; phylum Streptophyta; class Pinopsida; order Cupressales; family Taxaceae; genus Taxus; species Taxus wallichiana. The sequence continues at coordinate 383,975,626 of CM031234.1, read as the reverse complement.
GAATCATGTATACATTAGTATGCTTTAGGTCTTAGAAATGTACCCAAGTGCATAGATTTTTCCCCTATTTTTGGTTGTTGATTGAATACTCGATAAAGCATAAAGTAGATAGAGAATATGTGTACCTTGTTATCCAAATACGAGTGTAGGTGATAGTGTGTTGAGTGGAAAATTAGCCATGTGAAGTGTGTAGTGATCACAATGTGAATCATGATAACTAGGAAAAGGAGGTAGAGCATAGGGGCGAATTGTATGTGTAGTATAGTCCTATTGGAGCTTGTGTTTGTTGATGTGATTTTATTCTTAGTACTTGTAAGGATGGACCTACAAAAGAAGAGAAAGAGACTAGTCAATGCCCCATTTATGGAAAATTATAGTAACATATGGGGATGTGCATCGTAGAAACCACCACACATGCTGAAAAGAGAGAATAGAAAATAGGTTTTAGTGTAAAGAGATAGGATGCAATAGAATATAATTTAACACAAATTGTGAAGAAAAGATGGACCAAAAAAGTGGGTTGCATACATGGAACATCAATCATAATGTCACAATACAATAAATTCGGATACATCCATAAGAAAACAATGATCAAACATGACATAGAACATAACCCACAAACAATAGTCAATAAGCAATAAGAGAAAACCACAATTTTATATAATTTTGCAACAAAAATTATACACATCAAGATCCTATTAGAATGTTCTAAATATAAATAATATGTCAAATCATGTGTAGATAATTGAAAAGTAAGTGATAGTAATGAAAGTAGTAAATATTGTACCTATAGGGGTCGTGATGTGGAGTAGGAGAATAGTAAAGGTAAATGCCCCACGATCCTTAGCAGACTAGTAAAGAGAAGTGTCGAACATCGTTTAAAAATGTGTAAAATTCTTGCATTCAACTCAAGATACCATGTGAATGTGTATGTGTGTATAGTAAATTATAATGACATTATGAGAATCTAGCTAGCATAGGAAACAAAGTGCAACATGGAAGTATTATAAGCTAACAAGAGTAAATACAACCAAGATAGGTAGACACTATGTGAATGTGATGGTGTGATATGATATGAAATATATGCATATGAGAGTGGCCTCATTTCCTCCAAATGGATGTGTGTGACATGAGGTTCATTAAGGAATTTTTCCCTCAACAATCAATTATGAACCATAGAACAAGATTGCATCATTTTGTAGGGAGGTGGAGTATGTAGTAGCAACAATGTGTTGTATAGATAGGAATAAGTAATGGTATAAGAAGCAAGTGAGGAGGGGTAAAGTATGACTCCCCACAAGTTTGTATATAAAAAATTCTAGCAAACATATGCGATTATTTTGAGAAAGAATATCCAGAGTATGTAAGTGAACGAAAGGATGTATACCATATAGTAGTATGTGTATCATTAATAGAAGGATCCATAAGTAAGCACGAGGAGAAAAGAGCGTATGGTGTGGCATAGGAGTGGAATAGGAATCTATATGCATATATATAAGTAGTAAGGTTTTCTCATAGTGTAGATAATATAGAGTGCTTGTTAGAAAGATTGAATTGAATCGGAAACAAAGTAATGTATTGGTATGTATGTGAGTAGTATGGATAGGCAAATCGTAGATTTGAATGTTCATTATGGGGGAAGTTCGATACCCAAGAACTGTGTGAGTTATGGAGATCTATCCAACGATTGTAGAGAGACCATGCCATAGTGGTGAATGTTAAAATATGTCATGAGAAGATTTAGGTAATCAAAATGGTAGATAGAGTTAAGGGTATCAATAGCATCAAAATCAGAGTCAACAACATTACTAGGATTTAAATTTAATGTGCACAAATGCTCATCTAAAATATTAAATGGTTCATCTACATTGTAAGATTCATTTAGTTCTAAGTCATTGGCATAGGAATTATTTGCATCGAAAGGAGGAATTATAAGTTTAATTTTAGGAGGTTGGTGAGGGATCTCAGCTTGTGGAGAGGGAATTAGTTGTTCTTCCTTTGATGGTTTGGCCTTATATGGGGTTGGTGTTGACTCTTGCATTACTGGAGAAGCAATATGATTGATTATTGCATGATTCTCTCTAGACATAGAGGGATCATATTTGGGAACCCATTGGGGTTTGGTAATTGGAGATGAGCATGGAACAAAATGTTGTGTATAAAATGAAATAAAGCACTAATTCTTAAGTTTCTCAATTGTTTGTTCTAAAGATTAGAAATGATTTTCATGATGTCCTTGATTCTATGATTATTTCAAGATGGAGACCTTTGAATTTTTTAAGTTGATAAGGAGGATAATAATGACTAGGTGGAAAGGTTATTGACTAGTGATTGAAGAACTAAGAGAGAATATTATGTTGCCTTGCATTTCTATCAAACTTGATATTTTCTTATTGTTGTAATATCTTGACCTTACTTATATGAGAAAATTTTGTAGATATGGGATCACGATGAGTCTGTAGAAGAAGAAATAGCATGGGAATGAGAAGTATCCTTAAGATTTTGGATATAAGTTGTGAGGATGTAATCATAGTTTCCATAGCTTGAAACTTATCTTGAAAAATGTGTAAATATTGAATTGAATCGAAGCTAGTTTGATTGGTTTTGTTATCAAGACTAATAAGGGGGTCATAGATATGATTCAAAATTATACTTACTTGTGAAGGTGACATATAATGAGGGAGGTACATTGTGTGTATGAGTTTTGTGAGACCATATTTGAAAACTAGGTGCTTTTGAAATAATTGATACAAGGAGACTTGAGGAAAATTAGGGGCCATGATATGAAAGAAAAGGTAATTTGTGAAATAAGATCTCTAGAAAGTGACCCAGAGAGATAGGACCAAGGGTGAAACCCTAGGAAGATTTATGTAGATAAGATTTATGATAAAAAATAGATTGAAATATAAACCTTATGTAACTAGGGTTTACGGTTAGGGAGAGATAAATATGATATAATAGGCAAAATAAGGATCTAAGTGGTCGATCATGAGTTTCCATCCACCAAATGATTTAATTTAATTTAAATTAAACCATATTTTAGAGTAAATTATTGTAATAAATGCTATTCAAATGATTAAGTACAATAATATACAATTAATAAGCATTAAAGAATGTAACACCCTAAGAAAATGAGAGAAGGATGATGACTTAGCTGATTCTATGTAACATGAGAGTGATAGTGATAACATATCTACTAAAATAGGATGGAAATAAAATAAAAAAGGATCGACGAGGGTTTGGAACCCCATGAATATTTAGGGCATAAGTGTCTACATAGAAAGATAAGAGTTCCTGGTGCGAACTACTAATCTGGGTGCTAGTGTCTGCTCAAATGCTTCAAACCTAGTCATTTATGGTTTGGAATATCTTAGTTGTTATTTACTATTTGTCACTCTGATTTATCTATTAGGTTTTTGGTTTCACCTATAACCTGCAAAACAAATGAATAACTGCACATACCCAAAAACCACATAAAATCGAATAAAAAGGGATGCAGAATGTCAATTCAAACTGACCTTGATGATCACTTGAAGAGTGAAATTACAACTAAGAGCTACACTACATCTCGGATGCCATAACATTCTCTATTTGTACATTTGTATCCATGTCTCATGCCATAGGTTTCCCTTATTCAAGTTGTAGAATGGTAGCGGGATATATCTATATTTTCCTAAATATGAAAAATGTGTGTGATGGAATAAAGTAAATGCCCTCCTATGTAGTGCATGCATACTAATGTAAACCTTTTCCCTTGTTTCAATATGTTATATATGTGATTCATAGTTCTCTTGTTAGTTTGTGCAATCTTAGGTGGCAATAAATACTTCTTATAATGTTTGACCCCTATTTGAAAGAACTAAGTAAGTATATATATGATCCCCTTATTTGAGTTTCGTAATTGACAAACCGAAAGGCATACCAAAAGTATTAAAAGGTGGCCAATAAGTGAAAGGGACCCAAAAAGTAAGAAAAATAAAGAGAAGGATAGGAGCACTTAAAAGAGGGATATGCGAGAACCGATGTCAAAACAATGCACCACAATGAAGTTACACTCTGATGGTAACATCGTAGCTCTAATGCAATAAGCAAGATTCAAACAATGGAAAGAATATGCAAATAAGAAAATAGGTCTTCTCATTCTCATAGATTGAAAAAAGGAAGTACAAATAGGGGTGTTGTGTAACCCCATGCCTAAACAAGGAAAGTAACTCCTATGATGCCATTGACACATATGACATGATTGACGCATATGACGCCACTAAAGGAGGAGTTACAATTCCAAATAAGGAATGTAACTCCTATGACACACTGACACAAATGATAATGACAGATTTTATGATAGAATCTGACACTTGTCATTTGACTCCCTAAGACCTATGACTCTCGCAAGGTGAGATGACTCACCATGTGATGTGGATGATGACTAGGCAGGTCACACACACTAACACCCCCTTCATCGAAGCCGAGGAAGAGTTAATGGTAAGACAGAAGAGAAAATAAGACTTCCCTAGAAAACTAAGAAAGATGTTCCAAATGGGGCCTAACAACTAAAGGTCTGATAAGGTGCCCATATACAAACAACATATTTATTGAAAGAAGAAGAGGATAAGGAGGACTATATAACCCAAAGAAGATGGGTGGCTGCAAATAAAGCTCACCCCAAGAAGATACCGTAAGTGAAGAAATTTCACCTCGGTGAAGGGCTTGGTGAATATGTATCTGTGCAACCTAATCAACTATCTCGAACATATTGTAAGTTGATGATGTTTTCATGTATTAGCTCCCGTATGAAGTGCATGTGAATCTCAATATGCTTCATCCGGCGATGCTGAATCGGATTTCTACAAATCGAGATAGTGCTCATGTTGTCACAAAGAGATAATGGTAGGCCACCGAAAGTGGATGCAAAACTCACAAGATACCCCGTAACCAAATAGCTTTTGTGGTAGCATTAATAGCTCCTTTGTATTATGCTTCTATCTATGATATGGAAATGGATTTTGCTTACTTGTTGGACCAACCGAAAGGACTGAACCAAGAGTGAAACTATAGCCTGAGGTAGACTTCCAATGATCTAGATCACCGGCCCAATTTGAGTCTAAAAATCCAACCAAGTCAATCTCAGTCCCTATTAAGTAATGAATACCATCTATGTGAGTGCCATGAACACAATGAAGGATACAATTTTCTACTTTTAAATGCAGCTCATGAGGCTCTGCGTAAACTGGACATGATCCCGACAACATATGATAGATCCGAGCAAGTGTGAGTAAGGTAGATCAAGCTCCCCACCAACTTCTAATAAAGGGTACCATCAACCAAGGGGGAAGAACAATCGAAACCAACTTCACCTCGAAATAAAAGTAGGTAAGGACTTGCAATCAGACATGTGAAACTGAGCAAGAAAATCAAGAGAGTACTTAGGCTGCGAGATCATAATTCCCAAGTCAGATTGTGAAATCTAGATCCCAAGAAAGGAATGAAGCAATCCTAAGTCAGACATGGAGAATTTGTTGGCTAAGGAGATCTTCACAGAATTAATGATAGAGGAAGAGCTACTCGTGATCAACAAGTCATCAACATAGAGAACAAGAATAAGCATGGAGTCATCCTACTACGAGAATATACACATTTGGGTCAGAGTGACACCGAGTGAACCCTGATGCAAGTAAAAAGGAGTCCATCTTGGCATACCAATCCTAAGGGGCTTGTTTAAGGCCATAGAGAGACTTCTTTAACTTGCAAATGAGGGATGGATCATGGACATAACCTAGAGGTTGTTCCATATAGATCTCTTCCTCTAGGTCCCCATGAAGGAAGGCACTCTTAACATCCATCTGGTGGACTTCCCATCTATTAGCAGTAGTGATGGTAAGGGTTAGTCGAATGGAAGTCATCTTCACAACCGGAGCAAAGGTTTCTAAGTAATCAACCCTAGCTACCTGGGAGAAACCCTTAGCTACAAGTCATACTTTATACTTCTCAACTTCTCCATTGGCTCCATACTTTGTTTGATATATCCACCTACACCGAATGATTTTTCTTCCTTTCGGAAGAGGGGTAAGATCCCAAGTGTCATTATTTATGAGTGAGGAATACTCCTCATCCATAGCAGAATCCCACTCAGGAATCCCGAAGCTTCCTAGAAAGATAGTGGATTAGAAGTAGAGGTGAAGGAGTGGGGTCCAAAAAAAACTCAAGTGAGTACGTCTCTCATCCGAAGGATCACAAACTAAATCTCCAAAGACTCAGAAAGTTTTCCTAGCCCAAAGAGGTCCCAAAGGTTCAAGTTTAGAGTCAGAAGATTCTTCACTCAAGTGAGAAGGGACATAGTCCTCATCATCACTACTATATGAATCAAAAGACTTGGAAGTTTGAGGATCGGGAGGAGTAGGGAGAGGAGAAACTCGCTCAACAACATCATCATCTGATGAGTTAGAATCTGAATTAGTGGGAAAAATAACTTCAAGTGGAAGTAAAATTCAAGGATGACTCATCAAACTTCACACTCCTCTCAATATAGAGCTCATGGGTTATAGGGTTCAACAATCGATATACCTTCATACCATCAGGATACCCAAAAAAGATACAAGGTTTGGATTGTGGATCCAATGCCTTACATTTCTTCTTGGGAATCCAAGCCATAACCTTGGATATGAAGACTTGAAAGTGCTCAACATCAGGTTTGTGTCCAAACTAGGCTTCAAAGGGTGTCATCCTCTTACTACCTTGTGTTGAACACAATTTAAATGTAACAATCACAATTCACTACTTCAGCCCAATACTGTGGAGGAAGGGACTTTGAGTGAACCATACAAGTAGTCATATCCTTTAGATTTCGGTTCTTTATTTCTGTAACTCCATTTTGGGAAGGGCTGTAAGCAACTATATACTACAAAGCAATCCACTCAGAACTGTAGAAATCCTCAAACCTATTGCCCACATACTCACCTCCATTGTCATTACCAAGAACCTTGATAGAGTGTTCGCTTGTTTCTCAACAAGAGCCTTAAAGTTTTGAAATTGCTCAAAGACTTCGGACTTAAGATTTAGAAAACATACCCAAGTATAACGTGAAAATTCATCAATGAAGGTTAGTATATATAGAGCTATGGTGAAAGAAGGAGATGGAAATAGTTCGAAACATCACTATGAACAAGATCCATGAGGACGAGTAGCTCTCCAGATTTTCCCTTATCAATTTTTTTTTTTTTCAGGTGCTTTCCGAGGGTGTAACCCTCACAAATACCTTTATAAAAATTAATTCTTAACTGTTGTGACCATTTCATTTTGGTTCAATTGTTCAAGGTAACGATAATTTAGATGCCCAAAATGCTCTTTTCATAGCTTGCTAATCTCATTTGCATGAGTGAGCAAGGCATTGGGCATCAATCATAGGAGAAGTGGGAAAAGGTTTACAACCGTGAATGGTGATCCACCTTTCCCTCACCACAAAGCAAATCGAGTTAAGCTCAAGAATGATCACCAAGATAGGACCAAATTCCACTCACATTCCTTCACCAAGGTGGGTGATTTGGAAAACTAATAGGAGATTGGGAACACTTAACACTTGGTTAAATGTTCCACCTTCTATCTCTATCGGTCCACTACTAGAAACCGACACATGAGTTTCATCACCCAATGTGATTTGGGACATGCCACATGGTTCAATGTTAGAGAATTCAACCTCTGAAGAAGCCATGTGGTGCGAGGCACCAAAATCGATAATCCAATTTGATGATGGATCTGATCTAGCTACAAGGGCCTTACCTTTCTTCTTTTCATTTTTAGACTCCTTTGCTTTTGAAAACTCACCCTTCTGAGCATTTTGTTTGATGGATTTAGAAACACTTATGTTATCCTTATCAAGTAACCAAGTTAAGTAAAACAATGATGCTCGTCGTGGCTAGAATACTTACAATAGGAGAATTTACACTTTTCCTTCTTCGCTTTAGGCTCATAAGTTGAAGTGTTAGTGTTGGGATTAGTCGGGTTGGTTGGTCTTGGTTTCTTTCTTAGGTTGGTCCTTTGTTTATTTCTTCTTTTCATTTTTCTTGCCCTTATTCGCCACAAGGGCATGTGACTTGGATTTTAGAGTCCCCATTTGAATGAGTTTGTCCTATTCTCAAATGAGTTGGGATGAAAAACTGTCAAATGAGGGCATTTTCCAGGCACTACCCAAGGCATATTTCATGGCGTGGAAGGTTGAAATGAAGATAGAGTATTCAAGACCTAACTTAGAAAGAATCAACAAGATCAATTGAAAGTATTTCTTCTCCACTTTACATTCCTTTAGAAGCATTCTAGTATGGAAAAACTTTGAGAAGAAGGCCTCAGAGGTTTTCAAAGTCACTAGGATTTAACCCTAGTAGTTCATTCTCCAACTCATTTGCTCTCATGTCATGTTGCTTCCCAAAAATATCGTCGAGCATTGTCCACACTCCATCGGGTGTCGAGGAAGTTTCGATGTGGAAAAGCAAGTAGGAAGAGATGGACATAAAAAGAAGACCTAAGGATTCATCACAACGGTTGAAGCATTTAGATCTTTTGGGTTCATCATCGGGTTTGGTCTCTAACCCCATGGTGACACGGTATAATCCTTAACTTCACAAAACCAATATAATTTTAGATCTCCACTCGAAGAAATTAAAAGGTGTAGGCATCGGTACTTTAGAGATATCTATAATGAAGAGATAAAACCAAGGAAGGAAGAAGGAAGGAGAGAGAAAGGAAACAACCACCCTAGAACAATATCACACCCCCCAATTTTGGAACTTTATAGTTATGTGACTGTGTGCCAAGAACCAGTCTATCACTCACCTTGCAATCAACATAATACCATGCAAGAATGGAGAAAACAATCAAGGTTCATTGAGCACAATAGTTCGACACCATAAGCAAGCACAAGAACAAGTGAAAACAAGAAGGGGAAGAGAAGGCCTCGTGAGAAATAACATCTCACATCGCACGAAAGAATCCATTTTCTGTAATACCGTGGCATACGTGCTCATAAGTACACAAGCAATAAAAGAGATAGAACAAGGCTCAAGATAATTCGAAATGAGCTGATACAAGCAATACAATGACACCCCCTAGAATGTGGCACTTTATAAAATAGTTAATTTACAAAACTTATAATCCCATCATGTAGTGTGTGAAAAAACATGCAACTTTGACTAAAGAAGTGCTCAAAACCAAGCAACGAGTCAAAAGTTATAGCAAAAAAATGATTCTCACAACTGATGGAAAATGCCAATAAGCCCTACAAACGGATTAAAAAAGTTCCCTAAATACATGCAAAGGGTGTTGTATATATGCTTGTTGAAATGACATCAAATTTTAGATAGGGTTTGTTTTTATTGTGAGGGGGGATTAGCCTCCTACCAACCCCGAACCTCACCCTCCATCTTCGACACTCAAAGGAAGGACAATAAAACAAGCAAAATACCCCAATATTTTTTTACAATGCTAATGAATTAAATGTTTTTAGCCTTCAATTTTTTTAAAGTTGATTGATTTTACCAATAATGAATCCTTAAAAAAAGGTAGGATAGGGGCCCACGTTGACCAAGCTGTTGAGTGCCAAGTAAAACCCACGTTGTCAATAATGTAACCGTCGAATGGTTAAGTAAGCCCCACTGGTCTCCATAGTAAATGAAACCATTGATGTAGAAGATCGGTGAGCCCCTTACAAAGTCCACATGCCCGAAGAACTAGGTAACGGTAGGGGTAGAGAGCAGAACCAATGCTGCGGAGGATATTCCAACGACAGGTGATGGTTGTGCAGAGCTCGACGATGAACACCATGGAAATAAAACTAGGATCTCGAGTGAATGCACAAATGACTAGGAGTAATTTGTAGAGAAAATGAGAAATGGTGGTGAATGATTCAAAGCAAACAACAATGAAAATTATTGAGTGGAAGGTGGAGTCAACACTCATATGGTGGCTCAATGCAGGTTGTAAAAAACATTCACGAACAATGCAAAAGTGGACCAAGCCATCGAGCCAATGCGAGTCAGTCTCAATGCACAACAAAGTTCATGGGAAAGGAAGCCTTAGCAGATGAACATGACCCAAAATGCACAACCGAATCCTAAGCAGTGAGCCTACCAAGAAAAATGTCCACAAGGGAGAACTTAAGCCAAAGTACCCACGTTCAGAAAAAGAAAAGGCTAGTGAGTTAACGTAGAGGCATGAGAAAACTACAGGTTGGGTGAGCACGTAACCACAGAAGCCAGTGGTGAATCCAAGCATGTGGGAGTATGGAGCAAGAAGATTACACAAATGTGTGAAACAAACGCTGAGAGTGCTAAAACAAGAACATAGATCCAAGGCGAGAGGTATCAATACTCAATGCATGCTAAAAGCAATGCATGAGCAAACAAAAAATGAACCTCCAAATCAAAAATTTTCTTGTGCAGTGGGTTCACCAATGCAAAGGTAACCTCGAGAAAAAATGAACCACAGGTCCACACCAAAGCAAAAACGAGCTCACGAGAATAGGATCAATCACGAACTCAGCAACTGATAAAGAAAATTGACCAAAATACCCTCAAACTTGCAACTACTAAAACCTCAATGCGAGGTGAGCAATACAATTCCAAAGTAATAATAAAAAAACTTGCATGAGGAAATAAGAAGAAACCAAAAGTAATAAGCAACTGATAAATGAAGAGTGTACGTTTTAATCAAACCCAACTCCGATACCATGAAAGAGGGATATGTAAGAACCGATGTCAAAACAATGCACCACAATGAAGTTGCACTCCAATGGTAATGTCGTAGCTCCAACGTAATAAGCAAGATTTGAACAATGGAAAGAATATGCAAATAAGAAAATAGGTCTGCTCATTCTCATAGATCAAAAAAAGGAAGTACAAATAGGGGTGTTGTGTAACCCCCATGCCTAAACAAGGAAAGTAACTCTATGATGCCACTGACGCATATGACGCCACTAAAGGAGGAGTTACAATTCCAAATAAGGAATGTAACTCCTATGACGCACTAACACAAATGAAAATGACATATTCTATGATAGAATCTAACACTTGTCATTTGACTCCCTAAGACCTATGACTCTCGCAAGGTGAGATGACTCACCATGTGATGTGGATGATGACTAGGCAGGTCACACACACCAACAAACCCAGGAGGTACAAGAACACTTAGCTGCTTTAGTTCCAACTGGCCATTAGTGTCTAAGGCCATCAAAACATAAATTAGTGAAGTGTCGACAAAATTGAAATATGTGTAAATCCAAAAGGATGCTCAATCAAGGTCAAGAACAATAAGGTGTAAAATAGAAAGAAACCAAAATGCCAAAAGGAGTTGTCAACCACTAGTTTTCTTGCTTAGGAATCATGTATACATTAGTATGTTTTATGACCTAGAAATGTACCCAAGTGTATAGATTTTGTGTCTACACACGCATATATATGTATATATACATACATACATACATACATATATAAACACACACACACACATATATATATTATACTTATATTAAATAAATGAATTTTAAAGGGTTTTTGTGTGAGATTGTTTTTATTAGGGTTGTAACATTGGTAAAAGAATATGTAATAAACGGATTTATATATTTTATAGTCTTGTATACATGGATATAATATATATATATATATATATATATATATATATCTTACCTCATTCTTTCCATTATCAAGATTTATTTTAAATAAAAAGGCCTCATACCAATCAAGCTTATCATAGATGGTCAACATTTTATACTTGTGAATTTTCACACATATATATGTGAAACGTGTTACAAAATTTAAGATTAGTAAATTTTTAAAGATTGAAATAAAGAATTTAAGGGTTGGAAAAGGATCCTTGTCCTAGCCTCCACCATTTATTTTTCCAAACACTTACCTCACTAGTGGTGCGGATCAACTTGCAACAATTAGTTGAGAGAGGCTGAAATAGTGGACAGAGAATAAAGATTGATATCTCTTATTATTCTATATTATTATCAAGAACATGGTACATATTTATAGGTATATTGAATAAAAAATATTCCCCTGAATGGATGGAGAAGATACAAACAAGAAGGAGAGAATAATGGAATAGATAAAAATTAGTATAATAATAAGATAATGTACATAGACTATTTGCTAACATTCCCCCCTTATTACATTATTCTTGCAAATGTGACCCTTGAAAAGTTCAAATTTCACTTTTCCAAGAGATTTTGTGAGAATGTCGGCAACTTGTGCTTCTATAGGATAATACTGGAGCTGAATGTGATGGTTCAAGACATGCTCTCGAATGAAATGACAATCAATCTCAATATGCTTTGTTCGTTCATGAAAAACTAGATTCTACATGAGCTTCAACACACTTTGATTATCGCAATAGAGAATAGGTGACTATTTTTCAGAATTTCTAGGTCATCCAAAATGTGACGTAACCATATCATCTTCACACACAACTCCTCATGCGTGATATTCTACCTATGTGGATGAGATAGAAACAACATTATTCTTCTTTCTTATCCATGAGATAGGTCTAGATCCGAGATGAAATATGTATCATGTAGTTGATTTCCTATCATCAACAGATCCGGCGTGGTCTGAGTCGACGTATCCTTGTAAGAAGAATTGATCATTCTTCTTATATTCCATACCATAATCAATATACCTCGGACATATCTCAAAACATGCTTTTCTACATTCCAGTGACATTTTTTTGTTCTTGCATGAATCTGGAAAGATAACTGACAACATAGCATAAATCTAGTCTGTATATGTCAAGTAGATGAGTCCTCCAACAAATTTCCTATAGAGAGTAACATCTACTTGAGGTGAGTCTTGGAATCTTGAAAGTTGCAAACCTTTCTCCATGGGAGTGGATATAGGTTTACAATCGACATTTGTACTTTTCCAGGAGTGTCTTGGCATAATTTATCTAGGAGACAAAAATGTGATGCTCTTTTTCCATATCTTCCAAGCCAAGACAATAATGTAGTAGCCCCAAATCTGTCATGTCAAAGGTTCTTTTGAGATCATTCTTCACAATATCAACTTGATCTTCTGAATTTCTAGTGATCACAAGATCATCTACATACACAACAAGAATGAAAATTTCTTTCCTACCTTCTTTATATACAAATTTGAATATGAGGGGCTACAAGTGAACCCATGCTACAAAAGGTGATCATTGATCTTGATATACCATGCCCTTGGAGCTTGTTTCAGTCCATACAATGATTTGATGAGATGACATACCTTCTTAGGATGTTCTTCATCAACAAATCCTTCAGTTGGGTCATGTACACTTCTTCTTTCAGATCACCATTTAGGAAAGCACTCTTGACATCCATCTGTTGAAGTCTCCATCCTTTCTATGTGCTGCCAGTGTGTAAAAAATCTGATGGTCTTGATCTTCACAGTGGGTGCAAAGGTTTCTCTTCATAGTCGATGCCCTCTTTCTGAGCATATCCTTTTTTACTACAAGTTGTGTTTTATGTTTGTCGATGGATCCATCTACCTTATATTTAGTTTTTAAAACCCATTTTAGCCTATGGGTTTCTTTCTTGTTGGTGATTGATAAGTTCCATGTCCATTTTTCATGAGTGAGTCATATTCTGCATCCATGGCTTCCTTCCACTGAGGTTGATTGAGTGCATCACAACATTATCGTGCTCATTAAAGCTATTAATCAGTGAACTCATGAGTGAAAATTTTACCTCATTTCTTGTTTGAACTCTTTGTTTTGAATCCGATGATGTATCTAGGAGTTGTTGCAAATGTGAGTCCTTGATGGTGCTTTGTACCCACTTCGATGAGAACTTGGCTACTTTTGAGAAGAACTATGTCATTTCCATGTGGATTGATGTGGAGTCACATTCTCCAGTTCTCCAAGGTCAAAAAATAGCTCTCCTTATAGCATTTCTTTTCTTTGAGTAGTCTCCTCTAGCTCATCATCTGATTCGGAGACTAGTCGGTGAGAGGTGGTTGGAAGTGGATCTTCTATTGATACTATTGAGTCAAAGGATGACTCATCACAAACCACGTCTCGACTCTCATATATTTTCTTTGTCTCAGGATCCATGAGATGATATGCCTTCAAGGTAGTGTTGTAGCCAAGTAGGATACACGGGAGTGTCTTTGGCTCAACCTTCTTTCTCTTCTGAGTTGGGACATGCATGTATGTTGTGCAACCAAATACTTGCAAATGAGAAATTGATGGCTTTCTACCACTCCATACCTCTTATGGAATTTTATTTTGTAGAATCTTTGTTGGTGCCCTATTGAGAAGATATACAACTATTTGTACTACTTCAGCCCAATAGCATTCTTCTAGCTTTGTTGTTGATAGCATGCATGAGCCATCTCCATCACTGTGTGATTGATATGACACTCAACAATGCCATTTTGTTGGGGTGTGTAGGGAGCAATCAGGTTCTCTTTTTATACCTTGTTGGTTCAGAAATGCCAAGAACTTATTTGATGTGAATTCCCCCCTCGATCTGAGTGAAGTAGAAGAAGTGGTTGTCCGGTCTCTTTCACAACACGATGATAGAAGTTCTAGAAATGTTGAAGAGCCTCACTTTTCTTCTTCAAGAAAAACACCCACATCTTGTGAGAGTGGTCATCCACGAATAGTTGGAAGTACTTGAATCCTTGAAAATGAAGTAGGAAGAGGGCCATTCAGATCGGTATGAACTACCTCCAAACGCTTCTTGGCATGAAAGGTGCTTGCTTGAAACGGATCCCTGTGTTGTTTTCTTGCAAGACACCAGGGAAAATAGGCAAGGAACTGGACAATTTGGGTAGTCCATGAACCATTTCTTTTGAACTCATCTGATGTAATGAACTAGCTGACAAGTGTCCATATCTAAAATGCCAGAGTGTAGTAGATTGTATTGTTGATGCAGATAAAGCTATTGTAGAAGATGAAATAGTATCTAAAGAAAATAACTTATCTTTTAGAAATGCTCTAGCAATAATCTTACCTTGTTGCGAGATCAAACATGATTTGATGCCATTTTGGACAAGAAATTCTACCTTCAGGTGATGATTCAATAGCTGAGTCACTGACAAGAGGTTTTAGTCAATCCAGGAACATATAGTACCTTTGTAAGCGTACATTTTCATGGTCCCAGAGGAATGGTGACTCTTCCTATTCCTTCTGCAACGTACTCTTTGTCATCGGCTATCTGAACCTGATCACCAGTGGGTTGTTCATCTAGTGAATCAAATAGATCCTTATCACCTAACATGTGCTTACTTGCACCGAAGTCTATCAACTAGACTCTCTTCATGGGTGAAGTCTAAGAGATGAGTACAAGGTTCTTACCACAATGGGCTCCTTCTATGTCTCCTCATCAAATTCATTATCTTGTTGGGCTGCGAGATGTCCCTTGTGCTTTCTCCAATGGGGGATGTCATTTGGAATTTTGAAAATCTTCACACCCTGATGTGCTTGTTTGACTTGAAGACCCTTGTTTTAAGCTATTGTACCAACAATGATCAATGTCGTGAGTGTTGGTTCTGCAAATGTGACACCACCTCTTTGACTTTTGATCTTTCTGTTGTTGTTTTGGTTGCGCTTGATTTGGCTTCTCTGGGGGACCCTTCGATTCTTTTGGCCATGGTATGGATTTGAGAACTAGGGCTTTATCCCTAGTCTCCTCTTGGGATGAATTGATGGCCTCTTCTTTACTGCAAAAAAATTCACAAGTTCTTCAAATGCCACTTATTTGTTTAGATACATTCAGTGTCATAACGAACACTCAAATTGAGAAGGGAGTTCTCTCAAGGTGATCGCATGAGAATTTTTTCATCCACCATTTCACCGAGCACTAATAACTTCGATCGCAGCTCAGCCACGTGACATAAGAACTCCTCAACTTTCTCATCTAAACCCATAGAGAGGGTGTGCAGCTTGGATTGAAGATGGAGAATCTTAGTATGATTTTTGGCCTCATAAATGGTTGCCAACTTGTCCCAGGCCTCCTTTGGTTCCTTCACATTCCAAACATGTGGTTGCACATCATCATTGATACTGAGCATTATCAACATTAATGCTTTGGCACTAGCCATCTCATACTTCATTAATTCATCGGGGTTGTGGGAACGTGCACAAATCTAGTCACGATGCCCCATAATCCTTCAAACTGAAGGATTGTCCGCATATTTTGTTTTCCAAGCCACAAAATTGGGCCCTTTAAGCAACTAGCATCCAGAGAAGTAAAAGTTTTGAGCAGACATTTTAATAAAAAAATTAATTTTTTTTTATTTATTTATTTATTTCAAGAGATATTACAACTATGACTCACTGATGTGAAGTACTAGCTCATAGATGCTCTCATACTCACGTGCTGAGAGACAATGACGCTTTGTGGGGAGTTCTTCTTCATCTTCACATAGTCGCGTCATACATACGATTCTAATTCCTTTTGAACTCACTTTGCTTGGTAGTTGACGTCAAAAGAAAATAGTCCAAGAGTCCTTTGCGAAACTAGTTCATCAAAGACAAGGTTGTCGGTGTTGCGTAGCTCGTTGAGCAGTGCAAAGTAGAACCCAGAGCTCTCAAGAGCTTCTGGACGGTGTTCTCTCCAGCTTATGAGTTGACGTTGCGGATTTTAGCAATCTCAATCATGTTATTTAGGCTTGACATTCAATGTTTATTTGTGGAACTCGACTTTAGCTTGAATGAGACTTCTTTCATATGTATCAGAAGCCCAGTAGCATGTGGTCACTTTTCACACAACCTCTATATGGATTTGTGTTTTTTTATTCTGTGCGTTGAAATGTGTAGTTGCTTAGCTTCTCAACATGGATGTGCATGCAGGTATCCAGTGCTTCTTCAAAAACAGGTCACATGATTCCAAAGTTTCTGGATCACCCTAGCTTATTCACCAAACAAATGTAATGTTCCACGTAGGAGTTTTGATCATGCAGCTCTCTCCCCATGTTGTTATTCTTTCTTTTCTTCAGAAATGTTGCTTCTTACACCAGCTGGAATATATGAAAAGATTGCACTCGACTCTCCTTTCACGTGTACTCCAAGAGCCACGATCCTGGGACAAGTGGGAAGAGATATATTCAAGTTAATAAGCGATAGAAGCAATAGTTATACTCCTCGCAGATCAGCGCTGCACCTCAGATTGTCTTCAGCAAATTCCACGCAGATAGAAACAATGAGACTTCACTCAACCAATTTGATTTCACTCCAACAATGTCCATGTAGTTCCAAAGAAAAAAAAATTCAAAAAATATAATATTTCAATGAATATCAGCGTTGATAATTGCAGGAGTGTCCAAGCCTTTCTACGCACAAAATAGAAGACTATTTTTTTCTCCTACGCAGTAGCAATTTTTTCCCACGCATTATCTCCTTTCTTCACGTACAGACATATTTATTTTCTTGTCTACACAACAAGTTACATACACCAGTAGTTCACGTTGCAAAATAGATGGACATGCATCCTTTTATCCCTCATGCTGATTCCACCACACATGTCGCTTCAGATGAATTCTTCTCTCCACGCAGCTTCACGTAGGCAGATCTTCTCACTCTACTTCCACGTAGCATTCAAGCACATCTCTCCATGCAAGTTGTAGATCAGATCGCTCCTTGTAGCCATCCAAAATATTCTTTAATGCTGGGCGACATCCATTCCTCCACACAGGCTAAAGATAAGGCCAAATTCAAGGCATAAATGAAGATTTTTTTTTAGAACTGGTCACTTAAATCACCATGCACACAGTAGGTCTTGGTCTCTCTTGCATGCAAGTAGAATGGTCTACACCTTCAAACACACGTTCTGATACCAGATTGAGAGGCTGAAATAGTGGAGAGAGAATAGAGATTGATATCTCTTATTATTTTATTATTATTATGCATATTTATAGAAGCATGGATGGAGAATATACATATTTATAGGTATATTGAATAAACAATATTCCCAAGTGACATAGAATTTCAATAATGAATGGATGGAGAAGATACAAACAAAAAGGAGAGAATAATGGAAAACAAAATAGATAATTTTTGCTAATCTAATCATCTAATCTAATAATAAGATAACATACGTAGACTATGGCCATGCCTTGGGTGTTAATCCCTTAAGGCCTCTAGATACAACTAATGAACAGAACTTAGAATTTCATTACATTGACATGAAGATTACAATTGGAAATACAACAATTCCTCAATCTATTGATCGATCCACCTTACAGCTTTAATATTTCCTTTTTATATATCTCATTAGAATAAGCGTGAAGAAAAAATAGTTCTACTAGAGTTTGAATTAGATCAAGTAAAGTATCTTAAGAAAATAATATGGAGACTCAATGCATGTAACATAATTAATCAACAAGTGTTTACATATCAATCACATAACTTAAGTAACTCGATCAATTTGATCAACCAATTCCTAAATCATGAATTAAATTAGTTAGTTCCTTGTTAAGTTGTAATGCATAATC
This sequence comes from Taxus wallichiana var. yunnanensis, assembly GCA_018340775.1. Classification (NCBI taxonomy): domain Eukaryota; kingdom Viridiplantae; phylum Streptophyta; class Pinopsida; order Cupressales; family Taxaceae; genus Taxus; species Taxus wallichiana. The sequence goes on along the minus strand of CM031234.1, from coordinate 383,957,165 downwards.
AGATGTTGGAGTTGAGTCCTCTCCTAGTTCTCAAGTTTTAGTTCTAACTTTACTTCTACCATCGACATGTGTAAAATAAAGTGTTATGTCCACATTCCAAGAGATTCTCAGGATCATGGATTCATTCATGTGTGTGACCTCCTTTTTGTGGATGCCTTGCTTGTAGACAAATTGTTTGACTTAGTGCGAGTTGTTTTGGATGATTCCTTTACTATGGATGATTCCTTTGGCTACTGACGGGTTGCTGCATATGGATCCTTTGGCTACACGTCGGTTGTTGCATATAATTTTTTTACAAACAAGTTTGGCATGATATAAATCATCATTTAAATACCTTATTATAATCAAGAGAATAAATGCGTACTCATGAATATCAAAAAATAAAGTGAGCTAGTAATAACTATATTAATTAATATTCAAGCCAAAAATTTAGATTTTAATAAAATGTTTGAGAAGTATCATAGGAAAATACAAGTGCATGCTACAAATGACTCAACATAATAGAGAAGATGAGTTTTTTAGAAAGGAAATTAAACAACTCATCACACCCCCATACTTAAATCCACTTATCTCATTTCATTTTTGTTGTAGAATATAACGTTTAAGCTTGTGATTATTTTTAATATCGAATGGGCTATGATGGATTCAAAACCAAGTATTTTTCTATAATGAGGGTAAAATGTTTCGAATGTGAAATTATAGACAATAATTAGCTTATAAGAAAGGATGTAATTTTTTTAGCATTAATTAGTTTTCTGAATCATAGTTAGTGGGTGCGTTATAGGATATATGGGTATAGGTTCAAAATATTGAAATGTTAACATCTAGCTCATAATTAGTATTACTATGCAAATTTATGGGAATTAATTTCTATTGGCTATGTGCACCCTTGTAAACAATATCGTTAAATATAGACTATCACCCTTACTCACAATCCTTGTTTTTATTGATCCCTCCATCATTGGTCTAGAGGAAAATGCTACATCTCATGAAAAAATGGGGTTCATAATTGGTAGTTGCTGCATTTATCAAGAAGAGGAAGGACCTTGAAGTATGAGTCCATGAAAAGAGGAAATATTGTATTTCTTTGTATCATATGTAAGGCTTCATGGACATCTCATATGCATAGCTTATCAATTCTTCTATGATTATAGTTGTGGTTCATTAATCTTTCCATCAATAGTTTATGTAAGAGTGACATTTTTGTACTAATAACTTGATTAAACCTCATAGAGGAAATTTTGTTGTTTATAACATAGATAACAATATTTTGAGTAAGCTTCAATACTCTTTCCTAATGGCATCTTATTCCATTATATTTGATAATATTCAACCAAGTTTAGTTTTCGAGGGACACACTTTTCTTAGAAGAAAATAAATTATGTGAAAGGCATGACTTGCTTAAGGGTTTATTATTCCTACCCTTTCAATGACTTCGGGAGGAACTTGAATTATAGTGAAGGGGATGTAGTTCCCTCCTATTTTAATCCTTTTCTCGACAATTGAATTTATGATATATTCATGTTTCATATCCTTTTAAGGATAATATCATGTTATTTGGATTGAATTTATATAGTTTTGTGTTATATTATCTCTTTTTGTCATCTTGCCCTTAGAAGGATGTTAGATGGGGCTCATGAATCTGATTTACAACCTTATCCTTAACACTTGTTTTTTACGCTTTATCGGTATTATTGATCTAGGGTTTACAAGAAATTTATTTTAGATAAGGTTTATAATGGTTAATGATTCGATATATATATATATATATATATATATATATATATATATATATATATATATATATATATATATATATATCTAGAATGTGTTAACCTAACTTGACAGGTTGTGTATGAGGCACACAGTGCCAATATTGTTACCATTATTGTTTTTCCCATGTTGTTGTTATGGATGCTATTAAAATAAGATTTAAATGGGTTATATTTTGTATGTTATGAATGTATATGGTATTGACTATCATCATCGTATAAATAGTAATTGATTATATAAATTAGATGTTTTAACTCAAAATTGATTTGACCAATTGGATGTATGTAGAATCATTTCATTTGGTTTATTGTATCGAGCATGTATGATGACTGTGAATCACATGTGCAGGATACATGTTCACCATAGGAGAAATTTGGACTCAAAGATGCATCTCAATTTTACTTGAGTTTTTGTTTGGCCTTGTGTTTGTGTTTTGATTATTACATACATTCTTACTGGTTCCTTCTTGATCTTTATTGTGTTAATTTTCTAGCCCTTCTTCTAAGTTATTTTAATGGCCTAATGGTTCCTACATGTGTTAGGGGTGATTTATTATTATTAAACTAATTTTTAGAGGTATGGACCACTTAAAAATGAGTTAGGTGAGCCCCACCACCTCTCCATGTGTGCCACTTGTCCCAAACCCGAATTTTGGTTAAAACTAGAAATTGTAAGTGTTACTTTTTCTATTGGGGATCACATTTACAAAATCATGTACCCATTGGACCCTACATATGGGTAGAGGGACCTTTTTCAATGCTCAAATGGGATTTTTCCTTCCATTTGAGCCCCTCTTATCCACATCATTATTTGTGTTTGTTTTGTGAGCCACCTTTGTATTGGAGGAAATTTAATTTCTTTTCAATTTGAATTTTTGCGAGATTTTCCTCCATTATGATTTTTTTCTTTTGTATTTTAGAGAATTGTAGGATTATTTTTGGGAGAATGAGATGGGTAATACATATCACTCTCTCATTAGTGAGGATTTATTTAGACTCTCCTTATTATAACCCCAACTTGAAAGGGTTGGGGACTTTTTGGGCCTCATTTTTTACATTTTGGAGTTTTGGAAAGCTTGGAGGAGATAGAATCTTGGAGAAACGTTTTGGATTCTTGAGGTCACGGGGAGCTTGAGCTCAAAATTTGGAGTTTTTAATGTCATTTATTGTAAGGTAAGTCTAATGACTTTTTATTTATCTAGCATGGTATCAATGTTTGTTTTATTAAATTTTTTCTTTTTTTTGAATGGATATGTACAAAAGTGTTGATTATTGTGTTTTCTCATAGTTTTATCCATATTTGTCCTCTTTTTTGATGGCTACGGAGATAAGGTTATTAGGAGAAAGGAAGATCCTTGGTGGCTAGTTGTTATTTGGTAGAGTGTTTATACTCATTTGGTTAAATGAAAATAAGAATTCCATGTATCTTTTCTACCCCCTCTTTTTTTTCTTGAGAAGTGCTTGAGTTTTCTCAATGTGTGGTATGTTGGTACCCAAATTGATTCTTCCTCGGAAGTTGAGTAACATCACAGTTTTGAAATGAAGCTTAGAGACAAGAAGATCATGTTGTATTTTGTTTTGTAGCTAGGGAAGAGATGCAACTTGCTCTTTGTCACTCAGATGTGGAGAAATGGGTAGCACCCTTAAGAAGATTTGATGTATCCTCGCTACTTTATGGTTGTGGAGGAGATGGAGATATCCTTTATTGTAAAGTTATTAAGAAGATATTGAAGATAATATGATCATTACAACAAAACCTAACTCTTACGAGTTGTCACCATAGATAATGGAGATATTTTCTAAGCAAGGTTTAGGCTACTAAAGATAATGAAAACCTGATTGTTTCTGCATGTTTTGGTAATAGAAATTATGCATTTGTACACACACAAGACAAACAAGGGTAGTATGGGTAAGATTGGTTGTTTTTAAATGAATTTTTGGTCGAGAGGTGAGGCGAATGACTTGACTCGCCATATCTTTGAGAAATTTTACAAAAATGGAAAACTCAACAAACAAAATGCTTTAGAATAGACAAATGCTCATTTAACCGAGAAGGTGTGCTTCAATGGAGGCCCATATCAACATGTTTTCACAAAAATTTTTGAATCAAAATGAAGGCTCAAATTAATAAAAATTAATTAAACATTATGAATCTATGTTTCATCACACCTAAGATACCCTCAAAGTCTAACAAACAATCTTATAATCATGCTAGAGTACAATGGTTTTAAATTTGTTTATTTCACTATCAAATGAAAGCTCTTTTGATAAATTAAATTGAAAATGCCACCACACTATCACAAGGATAAGATATTGTGTGATTCACAAATATTTCAATGTAATATTGTAATGGGAACAAGAAAAACTATTTACAAACATTTAGAAAGCGAAACAGACACAATTTTGCACAAAATCAAAATGGATTAACTCAAATTTGATTAAATTTATCACCAGGGGAAAGTTTCTAGAACAATCTCGAGAGCTCACAATGGTGGAAGGCTTACAACCACCTTGACATGATCAAATTTAACACAAAAGAACTAAACAGGTTTCTCAGATGGTTTCTCAGAAAGATGGGCTCTGTCAAACTCTTCTCTTAAGAATTAAATCCCAAACTCTAACACTCCAACCATTTCCATGAAAAATTCATGAAATTTATAACATATTTACAAAAAAATTTCCCCCAAAAAATAAAACATTCAATATACCAAGTCTTTGTTACGATCTCGATCACATTCCCGAGAATCAGATTTGTAAAAAATTGTCAAGTGCTTAGTGAGGAAAATCTCTTCAAATATCTCAACATTAAATTATTTCTTCTAGTAGATCACTCTCCATCTTATTCGCCAACTACTTTTGCCCCTAATATGTCAAATCTGGTTCTTTACGTGCCAAGGAAGGAAAAATTTGAAGATGAGATCAAACCCAATAGTCAGATCACATCTTAATGGTAAAAGACATCTTTAGATCTTCCCCATTAAACCAAGATATCAAATTTATTCTCTTATTTTTTTGGTGTGTAGGATACATCAAAAAATTATGAAGACTCACAACTCCAAGGCCAAACCAAAACGTAAACTTTCAAATGAGCATCGTTCCTCCACGTGGATAGGTTTTGGGTTGAGATGAGCCACATAATTTTTAGAGTTCCTCACCGAGCTACATCCAACCAAAAAGGGCCATGTTTCCATTAATATAGAGATGTAAATTTGACCAAGAAAACACATCTGTCAAACCATAAAAATGTCGGAAAACAAATGTTCGATCCTAGAGATGAAATTTTCTTCAAGGACAGATAAGTCGAAAATATTACAGAATTCAAACATACTCCTTTGAGCTACATCCATTCACATTTCCTCAAGTATTTGGGACAAAAAATGAAAAGGAAAACAAATCTCGACTGTGGAAAATGGAAAGAAAGAAATGGCTCAAGTTTTATGCCCAATTCTCAGACTCTTTCAGATGGACAGAGAAATGAAAAACCAATAATGGATCCATAAGTGATCCTCGACCCAGGAAGGGACTGATTACATGAAACCAAATGGAAGACAAAGTCTTTTCAAGCACAACATGGGGAGATAAAAATGTGACAGAGGCCACAAACTGAGGGATTTTAATGGAAAATGGGGCGAGACTAATTTAAGAACCAACATCGACTCTGACTGGGAATAGGCACCCCCTGAGTGCCACAAGAACCAAATAACAACCAAGTGCCAAAAATATCCATTGGGTAAAGGAGTTAGCTTATAGAGTAGAAAATCAGAACCATCTTCTAAAATGCATGGAGAAACCAACAAAACCAGTCACCAAGGACCGAATGAATAAAAACACAAAAGACAGAAAACAAACCAACAAACTATACACTAATACAAAATGATGCTAATCTCGATTCTAAGGAATCAATCAAGGAAATGTTTCAAATGCTTTCCATTAACATGAAATTCGAGCTATTTCCCATCCAAGTCCTTCAAGAAAAAGGTATGTTCACCAATTTGAATATCAATGGAGTAAGGGCCCATCCATAATGCATCAAATTTACCTTTCTTGCCCTTATCTTCATGCCTGATATCCCATAATAACACAAGATCTCCCACGTTGAAAGCTCTTGGAGTGACCATTTTGTTGAATAAATTCTTCAATTTTTCTCTGAACTTTACATGCCTTTGGTGCGATGCCCTCCTTTCTTCATCAAGTTCAACAATCAAGGTTAATGTGAGCATCATATGGACTAAATTATCGATCTTCCAGTTATTGAATGAACTGATATGAGGATAATTACATATGCAGGGGCAACAGGGCTTGAGTTCCATACACCAACTAAAACGGACTTTTTCAAGTTGCTCTTTTAACAATAATTCGATCATCCCAAACAAAAAACTTCTACCATTCACCCCATTTCCTTTTGTTCATCTCCAAGGTTCTTCTAATAATCTTCAACAAATTTTTATTATTGGACTCTGCTTGTCCATTTCCTTGGGGATTGTAGTTAGAAGCATATGTCAAATTGATCCCATACTCTTTGCACATTACCACCAAAGGTTTAGCCCTAAAGCTCATGGCATTGTTAGCAACAATTTTAGCTGGCACTCCAAACCTGCAAATGCTATGGTTCAACAGAAAGTCCATGACAATTTAGTGTGTTTCTCTCTTGGTGGGGATTACCTCTACCCACTTAGTAAAGTAATCATTGGCTACAAGAATCCACTTATGGCCAACACTTGAAGGGTCTGAAATCTCAAAAAATGAAATCCATTCCCTATTGCTTGAACGAGGCTTTAATTGAGACAGGTTGCAAAGGCAGGGAGCCTGAAGCTTTCAGTCTTCTAGAAAAATGTTGGCAACTCTCACATCTTCTAACCAATAGAGTTGTATCCTTGAAGAGAGTTGGCCACCAATAACCAGCCCTTACGATCTTGGTGCTTGTGAATGTTTTATCAAAATTTCCCCCACAAAATCCTCCATGGAGATCAACAACTATCTTGGGGATTCATCTTCATAATGCACCTTAAGAGAACTCCCTCAGGGTTCTTCTAAGCTAACCCAAAATTAGTAATGACATATTTATGGGAAGTCAACTTAAGAGCTCTTTTCTGATTTTTACTCAAATACTTAGGGCTATATAGATGTCCGAGATAAAAATTATACCTTGTACCATTCGAACTCATCAAATTTTCAAGGACATCCACCTTTACTTCTTCTACCTCATTCACCTCAATAGTTTGTAAGTTTCTCTCAGCCATTAGCTTAGCTAAGCCAAACCTCTCACCAACTTTGTGGTTTTGATATCCATGTCATATTCTTGCAACTTGTTCACCCATATACACCTTTTGATTGCGACCTCCATCTCTAATAAGATGTCTTTCACCATGGTGTGGAGAACATAATCACCAAATTTAGAGCTCGAAATGTAAGGTATGAAAACCTTTGTTTCTTTTACCAAGGAAAATTCTTTCTTCTCCATAATGGTGTACTTCAACTCAGCCCCTTGTAATGCCTTACTAAAAAGGCAATTGGCCTCTCAGCCCCTTCATCATCCTTCTATAACAAGACAAATGTAATAGTGTTCTTGAAGAAAAAGAAAACAGTTAAAAAGGATTCTTATAATCTGGAGTTGCTAAAACAGGGGCATGCTTTAATGCTTCTTTGATCCCATTGAAAGCTTGAATGGAAGCCTCTTCCCATTTGATAACTTGGTCCTTCTTTAGCATGCAAGTAATTGGAATGGTCAACTCAACAAAGTTTGATATGAATCTTCTGATAAAATTTATTTTCCCAAAGAAGGACTGAATTCCTTTCTTGGTTCTTGGAATTGGGACCTTGTTGATGGCCTCTACCCTTTCTAGATCTATCATTACCCCTTCTTTTGACACAATGTGACCAAGAAACTTTTCCTTCTACACTCCAAAATGGCACTTCTTTGGATTGAGTGAAATTCCATACTCTCTACACCTTATTAGCATTTTTCCAAGTGTTGCAAGTGATCACTTCTCTTCCTAGAAAACATAGTCACATCATCTTGGTAAACATCAATAAAATCATTAATGTAACAAAAAAAGCAACATCCATTGCTCTTTGAAAGGTTGTTCTAGAATTCATCAAATGAAAGGGCATTCTAACATATACATAAGTTCCCAAGGAGTGATAAAGGTTGTCTTAATTCTCTCGATTCCTTCACAACAACTTGATTGTAGCAGAGAAACCATCCAAGTTAGAAAGAAGCTCAAAACCAGTCACTAATCGCTTCATGTTTTCCATGTTTGGTAAAGGATGATTATCCTTCATTGATGCTCTTTTGAGATTCCTAAAATCCACGCATAGCCTGATGTCACCATTCTTTTTCTAACTAGCACTAGGTTTACAACCCAAGAAGAATACCTTGTGGGCTGAATAATCCCTCCATCTCTCAGTTTCTTCAGTTCTTCTTGCATTTTAAGAGATAAGAGTGGATTGATCGGCCTCTATTTCTACCTGAATGGCTTTGCATTAGATTCCAAGGGAATCTCATGTTGAAATAGATCCTCTTTGTATGCCTTCAATTTAGAATAAGTCTAAGCTAGGAAATCTTGATATTTTTTCAACAATTGAATATAGGATTGTTTCTCCTCCTTGCTGAGATTGCTTCCTAGTTACATTTTCCTTGGTTTGTCCTTTATACCAAGGTCATTCTCCTCAACATTCCTCGAGGTTTCTATATGTCTATTAATAATGCAATCAACATTATCAAAGTTTTATTCAAGAGCAACCAGCCCTCTAGGAATGGTATTATTTTTTAGTTGGATGATTCCTTTTCCAAACAAGGATTCTTTACCCTCTGCTGCACACACCATTGGCTCCCAATCAATACATTGATAAGAAAACTCCCCTTTTTCCGAAAATCTTCTGACCTAAGCATCATCATCAAAAATTTGCCAATGTGTAATGTTGTCAGGACAAATGGCCTTGTTAACACCTCAACATCATATTCATAATATGAGGACATTGCACAATTATCAAACGAGATCCCAATACTACAAATTTTTTGCCATAAAATTGAACTTCCTATCATGATGCATTATATTAAATGAATCAAACATCTCAAACAAGTCCCAGGTGCATGTTTTTACTATTTTATTCTTTGATTTTTGGTAGCATACAGTTTTCTGATCTGCTTGAAAATTAGTTTTGAATATCCATTGACAATGATGTCCTTAACACCATATTTCCAAGCAATTCTCAAACCTAATAACACTACTTCATATTCAACAATGTTATTAGTGCACTCAAAGTTGAGTTTGAAAGAAAAAACAAACTCTTCCTGGCCTGGAGAAATTAGAACAACACCAACGCACCATTTCCAAACTTGGAACAAGCTCCATCAAACAATAAAGTCCAAGGAGATCCTTCCTATTCAAGACACTTGCAATCTTCAATTTTGTGCTCTTTCCCATCAGCAAATCCAACGAAGTTATCAGCATCAACACTTGTGTACAACACCTCATAAGATGCATTGTTAGGATCCTCAATGAGGTGCAACATCTTCTTTTCTCCATACAACCTGACAAGGCTGCCCTCAATTGGGATGGTGGCACATGACATATCCATTTGAACACTTCCACCAACACTTGCAACCCAATTTATTGACAATAACATGCCCCATTTGGTTGGGCAATCAACAATAACAACATCAAGTTTCAAGTTCTTACCTAGGTAAGATGCAAGTTTCACCATCAAACCTTTCACACATCCCACCACTGACACTTCTCTAGAATCCATGTCAGTGCACTTCCCATATGTTGTTGTTACTTTGATATCCAACTCATTCATGACTTCCAGAGGCATAACATTGCATGATGCTCCCAAATCAAACATACAGTTGTGTAGCAATCTATCCTTAATGATCAGAGTAGTGAAGAATGGATCTACATTTAGCTGAGACTCCACCAAGGATGTTCCCAAATAAACCTCAGGTGGTTCACCTAGTTCTTCCAATGCTGGTGGTGTTTCTAGCTCTTCAATGATTGGAGGAGTCTCCACAATGTTTACATTTCTACCTAGGTAGTCTTCTCCTCTTTTAGCCCCAAATACTCAAAGGCCCTTTTCTTGTGCTTAGGAATCCTAAGAAACTCAACAATTGGAACAAAAATCTTGATCTGACTCAAGACTTGGGAAATATCATAAGGAACATACTTTGGCAAGGAAACATTGGAAGGAAATTGACACATTCATCGATGGCATAGGACTCTTTGACAACTTGGGCATGAAGAGAAGGATGCATTTTGTTTGGGACAAAAACACCTTTGGTAGATGCATATTTCTTAGGAGCCTCTTTAGGAATATTTGAGAGCAATGGAGTTTTTTCTTGGCTTGAGGTCCCGCCCTTTGATAACTTTACCTCTTGTATTATACTCCTTCTCTTGGGTAAATACAACGTTCATCAACAACTACCTATCCTCCTCATATGGGATTCCTTATCAACAAAGCTCTTAAGTATTCTTAAGTAGTCATTATTAGGTATTCTCAAAAGCTTGTACAATATCTATTTCTAAAGTATGAGAAGGAGGAAGAAGAGGTACCCAATGGATGCAATCCCAAAAAATTGTAGTAGTTCGAGCACTTATCACCTCAGTTGAATTTGCTCCTTGTTGTGAGATCATGGAGAAACCCATCATGCAAACATCATCATCATTATCATCATCAACTTCTTCTTCTATTTGCTGATCTATTTCACATGGAACATGGGGTATGAAACATTTGTCGCACCAATCAATTACATCTATCTCTTCCACAACAACAACTCTGCGAAGCCAAAGGATCGGGTACCATTCTGTTTTCCCTTCCCGAGGCTATTTATTTCCAAATCCAATAGGTCCCTTGCCTCTTTCATCGATATATGCTCATTTTTACGATGATTTGTAAATCTATCTTGGCCTTGTTACTTGTCTTTGACCTTGTGAGATCTGCCGAATTCCTTTCTCTGCCTAGGCTAATTTGTATGAGATTTCTTTGACAGCCCCTGCCAAAGTTTTTACAACTTCCTCCAAATCAACAATGTTACTTGTTTGAGGTTTTTCCGGGCTAACCAGCTTCACACCCTCCCTCTTAGGAGGTTTTCCAATTTCCTTGATGTTGTTTTCAATTTGCAGATCCATAGTGAAGGCTTGCCTCAAATTGGTAGGGTTTTTGTCCCTCAAGTAGTAAGCAAATTTTTTATCAAATGCATTTGAATATTTGATCAAACATGATTCATCACATGGTCTCAAACTAACAGGAAATATCCTCAAGGTTTTGTTAAATCTTGTGTTGAAATCATGTACTGACTCATTAGGATTCTTCTTGATGTTTTCAAATTCTGCTAGAAGAAACCTAGGGCCAGTTTTATTACCATACTAAAATCTAAATGCATTATTCATTTCCATCCATGAATCAATGGAATTTTCTGGAAAAGATTTATACCAGTCCCTTGCATCTTCTTCCAAGGTATGGATAAAAGATTTGATATATACATCTTCAAACTCAATCTCAAAGTCTTCCATCATGTTGATAAAAAGATTTAAATGTTGATCACCAGTTATTGCATTATTTCCTTGTAACTTTGGCGTCTATTTCTTACATCTTGGGAACCGCATTTGGATAACCACCATCCCTAGAAAAATTTATAGGACCAAAGGTATTTACAACAAATGGAGGTATGGGTGGGGGATGGGCCATGTTGTTTCGAGGAGGTGACCTTGGGGAGAAACAAAGTGACAAGGGACAAGGGGTCTTTGAAACACACTGAGTATAACTTTAAAAATGGATATCTCCTAAAGGATTTATTTCTTAGAAAACCCTATCAACTTTGGAAAACATAGGGGAAGAATGTGAATAAAACTATTCAAATTCAAATGAATCCCCCTCCGGATGGAGAATTCAATTCCAAAAAGAGACTACTTGATTTAGAAGCACTTGAATGGAAATCTTCAATGATAGGACGATCACTTTCATCAATGGAGATCTCTTTCTTTGACTGCTGATCTCCAACAACTCTCCAGGTTCTTCTTCCTTCTAAATTTGTTTTTCCTAGCTCTGGAAATAATGCCTTAGCAGGATCCTTAGTGAAGAAAGATCTTCTTCCTTCTAGCTTTGCAAAGATTAGTAACAAATCTCACTTGACATAGGTTAAGACAACGATATTTATCATGAATCGGATCAATAGGGATTCACCACCAAGGATTTCCACCTTAGTTGTGCAAATGCACTAAAAAATATGATCTGTCAAATGTTTGTTAGCGCTAAGAATCGGGAATGGAATAATTTGACCTTCTTTTACCCAGATTTATCAATGACACTTAGTGCAATAACTATAGAAAATGAAAATATTACACATAGCACTTGTAACTTTGAACACTTCTTACAGGCCTAAACACAGGATGATGTTGAAACAATGTACTAGCACTTAGAGCATATAAGAAATGTTTACTAGGGTTTGAATATGGAATGCAATCACAATGTCCCTAGAAATGACGCCACTCATGTTGGTACCCAAATTGATTCTCCCTCAAAAGATGAGCAACATCACAGGTTTAATAGGAAGCTTAGAGACAAGAAGATCATGTTGTATGTCATTTTGTAGCTAGGGAAGAGATGTAACTTGCTCTTTGTCACTCAGATGTGGAGAAATGGGTAGCACCCTCAAGAGGATTTGATCTATCCTCACTACTTTATGGTTGTGCCTTTCAACCAGGGTGAGAGGACCCTTTTGTAGCCTTTGCTGTTTGTGGAGGATATGGAGATATCCTTCCTTATAAAGTTATTAAGAAGACATTGAAGAAAATATGATCAATACAACAAAACGTAACTCTTACAAGTTTTCACCCTACATAATGGAGATATTTTTAAAGCAAGGTTCGGGCTACTAAATACAATAAAAACTTGATTGTTTCTACATGTTTTGGTAATAAAAATTATGGATTTGTACACACAGGAATTAATTTGGTAATAGAAATTATAGGTAAGATTGGTTGTTTTAAATTAATTTTTGGTGGGAGGTGAGGCGTAATGACTTGACTCGCGAGATCTTTGAGAAATTTTACAAAAATGGAAAGGTAAACAAAAAAATTCTTCAAAACAACAAAAATTCTCCTTTAACTAGAAGGTGTGCTTCAATGGAGGCCTAGATCAACACGTTTTCACACAAACTTTAAGAATCCAAAATGAAGGCTCAAATTGAAAAAATTAATTAAACATTATCAATCTCTATTTCATCATGCCTAAGATACCCTCAAAGGCTAACAAACAATCTTATAATCATGCTAGGAGTACAATGATTTTAATTTTTTTATTTCACTATCAAATGAAAGCTCTTCTGATAAATTAAATTACAAATGCCACCACACTATCACAAGGATAAGATCTTGTGTGATTCACAAAGATTTCAATGTAATATTGCAATGGGAATAAGAAAAACTATTTGCAAACATTCAAAAATGAAGCAGACACAATTTTTCACAAAATCAAAATGGATTAACTCGAATTTTATTAAATTTATCACCAGGGGAAATTTTCTAGAACAATCTTAAAGCTCATCAATGGATTTACACTTGTAACCACCTTGACATGATCAAATTTAACACAAAAACACTAAACAGGTTTCTCGGAAAAGATGGGCTCTGTCAAAAAATCTTCTCTTAAAAATTAAATCCCAACCTCTAATACTCCAACCCTTTGCACAAAAAATTCATGAAATTTATAAAATTTTTACAACGAGTTTTCCCCAAAAACAAAACATTCAATGTATCGGTTCTTATTACGATCTCGATCACGATTTCCATAATCAGATTTGCAAAAATTTGTCGAGTTCTTAGGGAGGCAAATATCTTCAAATATCTCAACATTCAATTCTTTCTTCGGTATATCAATCTTCATCTTATTTTCCAACTACTTCCACCCCTAATCTCACAAAAGGTTCTTTGTGTGCCAAGGAAGAGAAAAAATTTGAAGATCCGATCGAACCCAATAGTCGATCACATCTTAATGGTAAAATACGTCTTTAGATCTTCCCAAAAAATCCAAGATGTCAAATTTATTCTCTTCTCTATTTGGTGTGTAGGAGACATCAAGAAATTATGAAGACTCACAACTCGAAGGCCAAACCAAAAGGTAATCTTTCAAATGAGCTTCGTTCCTCCATGTGGACAGGTTTTGGGTTGAGATGAGCCAAATAATTTTTAGAGTGCCCCAATAAGAGCCACATCCAACCAAAAAGGGCCACGTTTCCACTGATATAGAGATGTAAATTTGACCGGGAAAACACACCGTCAAAATGTAGGAAAACAAAACCGTTCGAGCCCGATTTGATGAAATTTTCTTCAAGGACGAGAAATTCTTAAATGTTACAAAATTCAAACATACTCCTCTGAGCTACATACATTCATGTTTTCTCAAGTATTTGGGACAAAAATGACAAGGACAACAAATCCTGATTGCAGAAAATGGAAAGAAAGAAACGGCTCGAGTATTACGCCTAATTCTCGAGACTTTTCGAGATGGACAAAAAATGAAAAACCAATAATGGATCCATAAGTGATCCTTGACCCGAGAAGGGATAGATTACGATAACCAAATGGAAGACAAATTATTTTCAAGCAAATCACGGGAGATAAAAATGTGTCCAGGCCGCAAAACCGAGGGATCTTAATGGCAAATGGGCGAGACTAATTTGAGCACCAACATGGTAATGGCTTCAAAGTTTGGTTTGTTTGTGTATATGTTTGGTTTTTTTCTTCCCTTATTCACCTTATGCATCTTGGAGGCATACTCCCTCTCTCTCCCATGGAATTGGAGGGAGTCTAACGTGTCATCCTTTTTGGGAAGTGGTATGTAACGATTCCTATTGGTTGGGTGGAAAACCAAGAATTATTCCATGTGGTTTCAAATGTTTTCTAATAAAGAAGGATCACATACCTTGGAGCCTTACTTAAAGTATACATTGTTGGAGAGAAAATAATTATTTGAAAATATGACATGTTCTTCCCTATTAAGGGATAATTTTCCTCTTGCATTTTAATTTTTAAATTATTGTAAAGTTTGAATGAGAAAATGGTTGTATCGTTGCATAAAAATTCCCTCATATGTATAAATATTTAAATTAATTATTTAGGAATGGTAAGATGTATGTAATAGATTTGAATGCTTTTATTTCCATTCTTATACAAATTGAAATGGAGATAAAGATGTTGTATGTGTTAATAGGGGTTCTTAAAATTCCATTACATATTATGATTGGGAAAATAATTAAAATCTTACTTTGGCTTCTCTTGTGTGGTTTATGG
Source organism: Taxus wallichiana var. yunnanensis (assembly GCA_018340775.1). NCBI lineage: Eukaryota > Viridiplantae > Streptophyta > Pinopsida > Cupressales > Taxaceae > Taxus > Taxus wallichiana. The sequence goes on along the minus strand of CM031234.1, from coordinate 383,942,104 downwards.
TAAAGAGAAGCTTTGTATTTTAGTAAGGGAAAGAAATTTGTAAATAGGTGCATTGCAAAAGATTCCATCCATTGTTATTTTGACAAGGAGCTAATTAACTTTGGATTAAAGTATAACATGGATTATAAGAGAACTATCAATTTAGAAGAGATTATTTCTTTTATTATCAACCATGGGGCTTGTAATACATAAATCAATTATTATAATTATTTTTTGAACTTAGTTTATCTTACAAACATTCCAACAAACATATAAATAAATTGATTAGTTTTGCAAGAGAAAGGAAAATGGAATTAGTGTAGTCTTTCAATGGTTTCCCAATAAAAGTAATGTACGCTTCCAAATATCTTTTTTCCGCCTCATTATATTTTTTTTTCATATCACTCAAGTCAGCAACTTAATATATCTTATATATATTATTGATAAAGTAATTATATTGTTAAAGGTGAGAGTTTAAACTCATGGAAAGCCTTTGTCATATTTTTGTGGGATGTTAAACTTTTTTCATTTTATGGGCTCAATATTTGAAACCTCCTTAATCACTCTTAAGGACATGTGAAACTCTGTCTTATTTTCACCTAGGTAGTACACGTTAAAATATATCCATGATTTAATTCTACTATTTTTTTACACAATAAGATGAATGATTTATATAATATGCAAATAAATTTGAAATAATTTTTTAAAGGGTTTTTGTTTGAGTCTTGAAATTGTTTCAATTAGGGTTTTCACATTGGTACAAGAATCTGCCTTGGAAATGGATTTATAGAGTTTATATTAGTGTAAACATACACTCTTAGATATATACATATCTATGTATATATACTTATATATGTATATAAAAATATATATTCTTACCTAATTCTTTTCACTATCACGTTTGTTGGAAAAATTGTCTGTGCTTTCCGTGGGATTTGTGACATGGATTAAATGCATCCCATGGATTAATTAGCTCTATCATTTGTATTAGAAATTAAATTTTCTTCATTTTGGTTTAACAAAAATTGCTTCTAATAATTTGTATTAGAGCAAAAGGTCAAGGGTTCGAATCCCCCTGGGTAATGCTGGGGGGAGTTGTGAAAATTATCAGCACTCCTCATGGGATTTTTGACATGTACTAATCGCCTCCCATGGATTTATTATCTTTGGTGCTTGTATTAGAAATTGAAGGGTCAACTATTGGGTTTAACGAAAATCACTTTCAACAAATTTTTCTTTTAAATCATAATGCCTTATATTGAAAAATATTATGATAGATCTTTCCAACATTTTATACTTGAGAATTTTCACACATACATATGTGAAATGCATTAGAGTATTTAAGATTAATAGATTTTAAAAATAAAAAATAAAAATTTAAGGATTGGGGAAGGATTCGTGGCATGGTCACGAACACTTATTTTTCCAAACCATCACCTCACATTATCTCACGCCTTTGTCTCCTTGGTTGTGGCCTTCCCGAGTCTCTTTCCCTTATACAGTCAAATTATGTTCGTAGCCACCATAATTTGGTAGTTTTCTATTTTTCATTCATATAATCCCCTAACATGTGTGGCCTATCTATATCAAGGCTTTAAACATGTGTGCATGTGTCTGTCTATATATATATATATATATATATACATATACACACACACTTATATAACGAAAACTACATATATGCCACAAATATATATTTACAAAACCATCCATGATAATGGAGGAAATATTCATAGATAAACCAACCACCCATTAAATATATATATATATATATATATATATATATATATATATATATATACATATATACATACTACATATACACACATATATTAACCTACATATATGCCACAAATATATATTTACAAAAACCATCCATGATAATGGAGGAAATATTCATAGATAAACCAACCACCCATTAATCTTAGATGATATTTGCAAATACATATAGAAATAAGTGAATGATACTCCATAAACATCCATGGAATTTCTTGGTGTGCCATGAAAAATCAAATAATACGAAGAGGTGAAATGAAAATGAAATTATAATAGGAAAAATTAAAGATATTTATGGTTAATTTATGTCACCTAAGATCTATAATGGGTAAGCATTCCATCCTAAGGCATATACTAAATGTTGATTCACCCTCATTCAAAAGGGGCATGTTAGTACAAAATCATGCACCCCGGATGAGCTTGGATTTGAGTGGGCCATCATCTGGTGTTATTTCCTAACATGGGACCATCTCTCAAGTTGTGGGACTTGCGGACTTGAGATGGCCCTCCGGAGAAAGCTGACTTCTTCTTCCTAAACTACCTGCCACAAGCTACTCTAGTGCAAAAAACCTATCTAATCCTAATCTAACCTTCCAAGGAGACATGGAGAGAGAGAAAGTGAAATAGAGCCTACACTAAGTGGTGATACACTAGAAAAGGAAGTGGCTGATCACAAATCCAACTACCTAAAATGGAGAGAGGTGAGCAAAGGAGAGGGTGGACAAGGTGCACCACAGACCAGAGATAGATTCACACAGAACACCACTTCAAAACCCATTAAACACATCTCCCAGAACCTATAATAGACATCAGAGTATGCACAATATTACATGCAACGATAAGAGGAAAGAAGAGACAATAAAATAAGCAAAGGATGGACAAGATGCATCACAAAATGGATTTTATTGCTCCATGAGTCACATAGTACATCATCAATGGGAAAGGGGAAAGAAAATGTCATTACAGAGCTAAGAGAGGAGGCTTAGACTCCACATTCTACCCTAAGGAAGAAAGAGAGAGGGAGGAATAAGAGAACAATGACTAACCCCTTGGGATATGCCCCTCCTTTACAATATATAGAAGAAAGAGAGAAGGAGAGAGGGAAGAATTTGAATCCTACTTCAACCACCCCTATAATGCATTGAATCCACCTACTCCAACCACTCCAGGAAGCATTGGAATCCACCTATAACAATGATGGGATTTACTACAAAACCCATGCCCCCATGTGTTATTCCTTGCTGGACAAGAAAAGAGGCCCATTCTTCATCATGGTGGCAGGTGGGAGACTTGATAGCCTTGAAAATGGTGGGCTGAAAAATTAATGGGGGTAGGTGAGTAGCAGAACATCGAGAGATTTCCAAAAATTCCATTCCCTCTCAAATATGAGCTTCCAGTCAAAAGATATGGCCATCTGAAGATTTGCGCGTCGAGGCTGTGTGAAATTGGAAAAATATAATCTTTTCAAAGCGGATACATGGGCCCAAAATTAAAACTAGGTTTTATGCGAAAGGGTGCAAAATCACAAAACCTCCAAAGCAGACCACAGCCAGAAATTCACTTTTTCCTAAAATCCCCGCAAGCCCACAACCTTCTCATTTTCCATTTGGCGAACAAACCTCCTCGGGCTCATGACCAACACTGCAAACCGTGCCATTTTGTGAAAAGTGCAAAAGTTCCAAAATTCCTTCACAGAACCCTCGGCTGTATTTATACTTGGGAAAAATTTCCTTCGCGGCCCCGTAGCTTTACATTTGGTGAAAAATCATCCCGAGCCCGTCAACCCACTTTTGGTGAAAAAACCTTCCAAGGCTCACCTTCCCGCTTTGACCTGCAACATGGCCACGTGTAGAGTTGGCACACAATTGGGGACCGCTTCTATATTTTCTCTTTGAAGTTGCATCAGAGAGACACGTGGCATCTTCCGCTAGCTTTGCTCTGTTTCTTTGTGTTTTCAGCTAAGTCCCTTTTGTTTGGTGGGGCCATATGTCTGACCCTAGACATGTGGAGGCTCAGCACTCATTTGGGAGCTGCCCCCAAAGTTGATCTTTGAAGTTGCACCAAGTCGACACATGGCACCTTCCATTGGCTCCGACATGTTTAGACTATTTAACAACCGGTCCTATTTTCTTTTCAGACTTGGGACACATGGAAGCTTCGCACTCGTTTGGGGGACTGATTTTGGCTTCGACCCTTGAAGGTGCACTATTGAGACATGTAGAGGCTTCTGCTAGTCCTTTTATACTTAACTAATTTGGGCCGTTGCCCATTTGACTTCTGTTGGACCTTAGACACGTGGATAGTCATGTGCTACTTTGTAAACCCTGTTTGGACCTGAACTTTAGAGGTGCACTTATTGGACATGTGGGGGCTTCTTCCCACTCCGAGAATTTTCAATAGCCGATGAGACTCCCTCCAGGTCATGGATGCGTGGTAGGTTGGCGCATATTTGGAGATTGTCTCGAAGTTGCCAAGATGACGCGTGGAGGCCTCCACCAACCTGTGACTTTTCGATGGTTGATGAGACTATTTTTGACACCGACCACGTGGCAGGTTGGCCCGTGTTTGAGACTTACCCATGAAATTTTCTTTTGGAGGAGTTCCGTTTGGACACGTGGAGGGTTCCGCTACCCATTCTTTCATTAGCCGATTGATAGCTATCTCTGTATCCTTTTAGACTCCTGTCCACGTGGTGAGCTAGTGCAAAATTGGGGACTACCTTTGGATTCACCCCTTGGAGTTACGCCGATGAGGCACGTTGCACCCTCCACCACCCCCGTGACTTTTGTATGGCCGATGAGACCCATCTTTAGACTGGGACACGTGGAAGCTTCACACTTGTTTGAGTCTCGCCTGGGCTTATACCCTTGAAGATGTGCCGATGAGACACGTGGGCCTCCTCCTCGATCCTTTTATAGTTAACAAATTTGGGCCCACTCCTCTTTATTCATTTTTGGTGGGTCACTTTTGTTTATTTAGGTGTGACTATGTTGGGTCCTAGATACGTGGAAGCCGTAGGCACATTTGGGACCTCCGTTTGGAGTGTGTCTTTCGAAATCACACCAAGATGACGCGTGGCTCCCTCCCATGAGCCTGTTTGTTTGGCCCCAAGTTGACCGTATGCGCGAAGTCTACAAAATTTGGTCTCTTTGTCTGATTTTTCCTATGCACTTTGGACTCCTTTGTCGTCGTTTGATCCTCCCTTGTTGAGCTACTTTGCCCCTCTATTATGATCAATTGTGAGTTTGTAGGTTAGATCCGACCCTTCTGATTTTCTTATGCGAGGTCATGTTTGGCCAATTTTTAGGGGGAAATTTGGGATAACAGGCCCACCTAATTATCTCTTCCCTTTTTAATTACAAATGGAATCATTTTCTTTCTTGTCTATTAAAAATGAAATGTTTTATTTATTTTGAAATATTTGATTAAATTTGAGTTGGAGAGAATTTATATTTGATAAAACTAAATCTCTTGCTTTGAGGATTTTCATTCTAACATCTGGAGTTAAAACATGTAATTTGTGGCTAGTTTCTTGTAAACTAATATATGGAAAATTATATGGGTTGAACCTCATTTAATAATTTTTTTACCTAGGCATCATTATCTAAATTCTTAGAGGATCCAAGTTTTTTTTTTTTTAATCTTATTTGCACAAGTAATCTCAAGTTGGGGATAATAATTATCATTTACAGAGACAAGTTGTAGATTGGAGATAATGAATAATAATTAAGGTTAAATTGTTACCCTTGGTATAACTAAACACCATGATATAGCCAACACTATTTAGATGAGCCCTAACTATTTTCTTATCTTGAAGTTGGCGTCTTTAAACAAATGGGAAAAAACATAATCTTGTATTGAGGTTCATAATATAGAGAGTATCTGTATCAACTCACAATATTCCATGTGTGCTAGATAACAATCATTAATTTTTACTATACGGTTATTTCATAAAGCCCTAACCACCCTATAACTTAACAAAAACATTAACTCAAATTTTACAAGGTTATTGATCTAGCAAGTGTATTATTTTTAGGTCATAAAACCATGGGAATGACAATAAAATATCTATATATGTAGGGTGGTGGTTAGGAAAGGGATCACACAAGAATACTTAACTAAACCAATGGAAAATTTCTTGTATCGAGTGCACAAGGGAAGAATTTTCAGTTAAGAGAGGTAGAGGGGTGTAGGAGAAATAAGGAGAGAGGGTTAATGTTGTGACTAGATTTTAATTTTCATAGACATCAATCGGATTTGGTCTAAATTTAATTAGAAGAACACAACAATGCTAACAATTATAAGACTAAAAATCATAAAAACATAATTCTATTGATTCATTCAACAAAGGAACATGCACCTTTCTTTGTTTTACAAATTATCATGTTTACAAATTTTGAAATTAGAGGGAGAGTGAGTAGATGAAACATAAAAAAATGCAAGGAAGAAATGTAGCTCTTATTTCTTGATGTAGTGTGGTAAATCTCAACAACATACAATCAATCAACAATTGCCAACCTTTTGGAATTGAGATACATTCTAATTTATAACATTACAATTGTCCTTTTATCTCTCCCCATATGGATTTTCATCTCACGATTTTTTTTGAATTTTTACATTCTCTTAGGAATGAAATTAAATCATTTTATTATTTTTTGTAAAAGGGACTATTATAATGCTACATTAAGTCACTTAAGTTAATAAGATGAAAAAGTGAAAAAGTACATTCTTAATGAAGGAATACAATGTTATAGAGAGAGCGTGAGAGGAGAGAGAAAGGAGTAGAAATTCGAGAGATGGGAAAGCTCTAGGTGATGAAGGACCTACTTCTGATGAATTTGAATGTAGTTTCTTACCTTGGACCATTTTTGAACTGAAACACTATGATTACATATTTCACCTTCGCTAACTTGCAAGATGTGAGCTCATTGTTAAGTATGGATCAAGTGTTTAGAAACAATTCTTGAGGTATGCATTTAATGAGATGAATTTCATTATCACTTATGGTGAGCTCATGTTATTATTCTTGTGATGATAATTCCATTGATGATTTTGCATTCCAAAAATATCTCGATGTTTCAAATACCTCATGAACTTCAAGATGTTCATGATTTCACTTGTTGTCCAAGTGATGATCTCGACTTGTTCCTTGAAACAATGTGATCCATATGATTTATATTTAATTAATTGATTCAATCAAGATGAATCCCTTCTATTACAGTTGGAAATATTTAAATCATCTAGCTTCTTTCATCAAATGGTGATATGCTAAGATCTCTTTGGAATTGGTGCTTTAAGATCTTGCAGAGTGTTCATTGACCTTGCTCAAGGGTTGTGGATGATGATAATTCACCTTTTTGTAAAATTATTAATTTTTACATGCCCCACCATCAACACAATATATTGTTTGTAATTTCACTTTAAAGTTTTAGATTACAACCAAAAAAGTCTAAAATTTTGGGTTTTATTCCAAGATTCTTTGTTCAAATTTTAAGATGATTCCCTCTTCTAGATGAGTGGTAAAATGAGATTATCATTAAGGATAGAATAATAATGAGATAAAAATTGGTCCTCTATATCTTAACAAATTATCCACTTCATTGTGCAAAAAAGGCTTGCATTAAAGTAGACTTTTTGAGGAACATTTACTCAAAATTTAAGATGATTTCGTCTGTTGGATCTCTGTAGAAAATAAGAAAAAATTTGGTTTCCTTTTTTTTGTGGCATGACATCCATTATTGGAGGTCATAGAGGTTTCAAAATAATTTTCATGAAAACCCAATAATTTTTTTGAGCGGAAGATCTCGTGATGTTTTTATCTACTTTTGTGTAACTTTTGACCATATTTTAATCTGATACCTGCATGGAAAACTCGACCACATTTTTTTATCCCCTTATATATTTAGGGAAAAATTGTAAAATTGGTAGATTGACACAAAAACATGTTCTTTGGAGAAAGGTGGTCACAAGTGGCAACATGAGGTTTAATGAGAATGAGATGCATTTAACCCCACTTTAACTTGACAAGCTTAACTTAACTACAAATGGGGTTTTGTGCTTGATTTGAACCATACCAAAGGGACAAAGGGACAAGTGGGACACATGAGACACTAAAGTGTGCATTGGAGAAATGTGTTGAAATGTGGCATGGTTGAAATTTTTATATGGATTTTAAGCTTCCCCTAACTCTCACACAACTTAACTCGGATTAGACTCAATCCAAAGTTAACTTTGACACATGTGGAGGTTAGTACTTGAATTTCACTAGTGCAAGGGGGAAAAAGGCACACCAAGGACACAAAAGTGTGCCTTGTTCTTGGTAGTAACATGTGGCAACATGTGATCAAAGGAGGATGTAATGAGGGGGTGGGAAAAGCACTTGGGGATAAAAAATGTACCTATAGAGCTATGTGAGGTATAATGATGGTTAAGGAGATACAAAAAGGATAGGGCACACTTTATTTTCCCCTTTTTCCCCTTGGTACAATTGGGACAATTGTAATACAAAATTTTGATTTTCACCTTGTCGTGACACGTGGAGAGGTGAAAATTTAACTATGGGAAATTGGGTCATTGGGAGTGATTTTTCCCCTTGGGTTCATAGAAGAGTGTTTTGGGGTCAAAAATTATATAATTGTGACTCAAAATCAAATTTCATGATCAATTCAATAATTATTAAAATTCAATTCTTCTTGTAACTCAAAATTCACATGCTTTTAAATCGGAAGTAAGAGGGGTAAATACGAAGTTTGAAATGTTTCAAAAACCATTAGATTCTTAGAGCAAATTTGATATTTCCACCTTGTATATAATTATAATATCATTATAATATCTATTTTATTGCCTTATAAATCATTTGGGAAATCCTAGAATCATCTAGAGAATTTATATTTCACCATTTTATCTTGCATTTTGTACTCCTTGAAAGCTCGGTGTTGAATAAAGTGTTCCTTAATATGATTTTATTTCCTAAAAATCCTAAATTTCTTCAAACCTATTTAATAATATCTGACATCACCCTCGGATGATTTATAATTTCCCTAAATTTTCTCAGAGGGTGTTTACTAGCTTCAGAATAACCAAAATTGGCCTTTTTAGGCCTCTAGGAGGATTTGTCATTCATCAAAATTCAATAAACTCTATCATCAACTCATGTAATCATACCTACAAACTAAAACAAACTGAATGTTACTTTTAGGAATTTAGTCTCATCCGGCGTGAAGGTTTAACTAAGGTAATTTTGGCCAAATAAAGGATGCACGGTGGATTAGGAAGCCTAATTTTCAATTAGGGGATTAGTTGTAATGCTTCATAATTTTCAAAGTTCAAGATACTTATTTTTCATGATAAAAGTGGCTACAAAGGAAATATCATGCAATTATTTAATTATTCCATCACTACTATGATGTAGCCACTATAGATGCCTCAAAATATGAATATTTTTGTTGTTTAGAACTTTTACTTTCTGAAACCATTATAATATATCTTAAAAGATATCATCAATTTTGTAGTTCAAATAATTGGCTGATAGGAAGAAATAATTTTTTTTACCTCCCTTTACATATATATAGAACCAATATTTAATTATAAACAACGAATGTAATGAGTATAAGTGATAAAAAACACAAGGAGATTACCCCATGCAAATCGAACTACTATAATTGGAGCATATATATCTAACCTTCATCCATCTAGCAATACAAGGATTGATGAGCTAGACATAATAAACATCTAAGAATTTGACATTAGACATGATTGGACATAATTTAACATCCCCATCAATTTTTAACATTGTCGCACCCAAATTCGTAGAAAATGTGTGGCTCGAGAAGGAACTACCACTTGTTTTCCATCTAACAATCATGTTCCCCTCTTGTTATCATAAAACAATATCTTCGGTACTCAAATTTTACTGCAAACATAAGAAGAAATGAACAGATCAAGTATTAAATATGATCATTGGAGGTACATATATTATAAGAAAGTACTACCAGATACATTACATTACAATGGATTACACACATAGGAAGTGACAACTACTCCATTGTCCTACTAGCTACAATACGTGTTGCTACCCTCTACATAAATACATCTACTATACATTTTGACCTACAAATACCTATTGAAACAATAAATTATCTTGAAGTTTCTCTGTTGGAATTATTCCAAGTGAATATGAGGGAAATAATTTTTTTCTCATAAATGAAATGAGATTCATTGGCCCTAAAATGTTGACCAACATAAATTGTAGATTACGTCAGTATTCCCTATTAAAACAACATAGATATTGGTAGTCTCTTGATAATAATCATGGGAAAATTTGGTCATCTCCCCTATTAATAACATATCACTATATACATAAAATCATTTGGGCACTCCCTCTAACACAAATTTGAGACAACCATTACCTTATACACAAACATGAGACAACTACGCTTAAACCCAAAAAAGTTTCAATTCAAACAAGTATTGACTAAGAACATAAACACATAACCACATTCAAGTTGTGGAGGCTGTATACAATCCATAATCACAACCCCTAGATGTGACATCCTTTATTTTCATCGACTTTAAGAACTATCTAAAAAGTACTTGTTGGGATGTCTTCAACCCAATGCAATTGTCAATACCTCATGTCAACTGAGAAAGACATTACCAATTCTCACTTAAAATGTCATGGGATCTCACCATCAATAAGGCATAAGGCCTTATGCTTTATAAGGCCAAAATAGACATCCGCATGATATCGACTCGACCAATGAGAATACAATTTACTAAAATATCGGATTAAACGCCATCATGACCTAAAAATCTCAACTAATTTTATATTTTACCATTATGTAAGAATGAAGTGGACAAAAATATTCACACACACAATGAAGAGGAGCACATACTACATTGTAATCATATTTCCTTCACATACAACACATATAGGAGGTCTAAGATACACAAAACATATAACTATTACTTTCATGTTTAATATTTTATATCACATTAGAGTTTACCTATTTAATTTCCACCTCTATATATATGAGGCTCACTTCAATTTATAAAATAGGAATCCATTTGTAATGTAATAAACTACAATTTAAATTAATAGAGACATCAATTTTGGTTGAGATCATGTGTGCACATAATGTATCATATTTGTTTGTGTTTTCAGATAGCACCCACCATCCGTATGGATAGAAAAATTCATTCCTTTAGATTGGAATTGTATCTTTAAATTTATGAGTCTCAACCCACCTCGTTCATGGTGGCTATGTGCAAGAGTATTGAGCACCAAATCCCAATTTCAAAGGCAACGATATGGCCAATACCATATCAAAAAAATATCCCATGCTTTTTGTGGACACATTATTATCCTCTTTATTATATTTTGAACTCGTGTGTAATTTCTATTATATAAATTTTGATGTGATTGAGGGAATTATTGAAATGTCTAATATGTGTTTGAATTTCACCACAATGAAATTTATTTACAATATAATAAATTCCACCTCTCCATTCATTCATGTGGTAATGAAATTTTATGTTGATGGTCATTAACATACGATTCTGAAGGAAACATCTAGTTATCAAAAATTGTATATGGTGTGAGTGTTGTATTTATAATCCACCAAACCAATTGCCATCTTGACATGTTAATAGTGCATATGTAATATTGACATGGAAATTATTTGTAAATGATTAAGGTTCTATATTTAATGAAAATTTTCCATCCATTAATTTGGAAATGGTTTTAATAGGATTAAGGTCCTAGAGTTGATTTTTTTCTCAAAATTCCTCGAACATATTTGGTCTCATGTAATGTGATGATTATAGTATGTGCACACAAAATAATTTTGTTCAAATTCCTTCCAAACACTTAGGAAAAGACATCTCTAAGATTTAAAACCACTTTCCATAAACGTTTTCGGCATGCTCTTAGCTTATGTCAAAATGGAAACTTTAGAATAATGTCTAGACATCCATTAGAGCATAATGGAAATTCATTTTTTCAAATGTTGTTTCTTGTAGATTATTAAGATATTAAAATTCAATAATACTAGATTAATCAAATATTTAAGTTATAACTTCACATATTTCCATATATAGATAATCAACTTGAGAAACAACATGGTTATTAAATTAAGTAGAATTGGGCATCCTTGGGTTTAAATGATTTTAAAATGAGTTGCTAGGATATTTTTAAAAAATAAACAACATTCCATTCTAAGTGATATTTTTAATGATGCGGTTGTAATTGGACAAGATATATTATTTAACTTTTGGATGAGAAAGGTGCACAATTTCTATACTGGAGTGATTATATTACCTTTTTGTATTATTAAATGAGCTATATGCGATGAAATTTTAGATAAATTGATCCATGCAACCATTATGTTGAAGCTTCCACATTGTTTCTTGGAAGCATGCATAAGGATCATGGACTATTCAATAGTCTATACTTGATGGAAATCATGCTTGGTGTCTTTTATTTTGACTATATGAAATTTTATAATTATTTTTGGAAATAGTTAGGAGAGTAGGAGTAGATATAAAAAAGGATTATTTGACCAGTTCCATTTATATTTTTCATTAAATTTTAGATATTGATATGTGGTGTGTAGCTTTAAATAGGTTTTTTTCTAACTATATAAATCCTTACCACTTATCATCTATCACGAGTTAGACAAATGAATACTTCCAGTTTATTCCCAACCTATGCCAAACATGGTATGTACAATCACCAAAGCATAATCGATAAGTGATTTTTTCATATGTTATTACAAGTGCCTTGTAGATATGTATGAAAAATGTGAAAACATTCACATAAGACATTTAAATTGTTTCATGGAGTGCAATAATTGAAATATTTGCACAAAATGGATTTTGAAAAGGACTTACAAGTTATCTAATAAATAATATCATAATTTTTTCAATGTCCTTATATCTTTTGTCAAAATGGGACCTTGGGATTAGGGAATGCACATTCATCTAACTATAATGGAAATATGATTTTTGTTCAATGTAATTATAGGTGTCAAGGTAGACATGTATGGAAGAAGTAGAAATACACACACCACATGCATAAACATCTTGATAAAATGGTGTTCCATGAGATGTGATCTTTTGGACTACAATGAATAAATGATTTATATAATTTTATCCATTAAATATGTTTTATTTTCAAAAGTATTCGGCATATGTAAAGCGAGACTTGCACCATTGTCTACATACATAGCCCATGCTAAAATGGGAGCTTTAAAAGAGGATATGGACATCCTTTGTCAAATGTTATATTTATTAATGTTTTTATTGATATGAAAATAAAATTTGTAAGCACATAAAAAGAACATATTAGTATTTCATTTAATTTATTAATATGAAAATAATATAATAAGCTACTTTCAAATTGATATCATTTCAACATAATACATAAGTTAATTTCTTTTTATTGGTATACAATTGCCCAAAATGATATTTTTGTCTTACAAGTACTTTACTTTCATCTAAAGATTATACCCATTCATTCTTTAAAATGCTTAAAATTAAATATTTTTGTATTTTACCATATACATAGGTAGCATACATTTGAAACATATTCCCCTACTCATCTCTTACTTAAAACTATATATACAAGTTTTTACTATGGAACTTAGTGAAGCTCTTTTTTTTATAACAATTTATCATGTAATCCACCAGATGCTCAAGTGACTGAAAAATGCATTTTGCTAATCACTCGCATATAGAATTTTAAACCTTACAAAAACAATTACAAAAATCAAGGTCGAGTCATATGAAAATAATTTCTCCATAAGTTCATAACTAAAAATTAAGAAGAATTTTTTAGCTTTGATCTTCTAGACAAAAAGGGTAAAAACATAACTATCACTTCTTTGAACTAGGAATCTAAACTCTTCTATAATTAGGTAAAGTCTAGAAATATTTACAAAATATTTAGTGGAACCTTAAAGTATACAAAGAAGTAAAATTGTTATAATTTTTTTATGGGAAATAGTACTCATCATGACATCACTTGTCAAACAAGATGCAAATGAAGCTTAATTTCTATGAATGCACCAATTTCAATTTAGGTCAATAAAGGTGATTATAAGGTCAACTACCAGACTTACTGTTAGACATCATTTTTGTTGTTATGTTCGTTACTCCAACCTCAACCATCAAAAATTGGATGGAGCATACGACCAAAGAAGAACATTAGTCCTAAAAGATAACTCGGGATATTGTATTGATGCAACCCTCTGAGGTGTTTTTTTCATGAGGAAAGGTTCTAGTTGATCTCTTTACATCAAAACATCACCCAAACTAATATCTACACTTAGGAAATAAATAATAATAACATACAACAGGAAAAATATTGGGAGTGGTTCTAACACACAGTACTAGCTTAGAATGACTATCATCAACTACATGCATCCAGGTGTTTCTTTGGCTAGCTCATAATAATGTGCAATCCAAGAGGCCCATAAACCAATAGTCCCTCTCTCCACCATTCTAATATTGATGACCCATGCACTACTAGAAAGAGGGCTAATTTTCCACAATGTTATCCACAAAATAATCAATTTGTGGAAAAAATGTAGATTAGCAACATTAAATGGGTGGCTTCTATAATATACAAAGTAGATGTTTCACAATTTCATGAAAGTTATATGTAATTTGTGGAATATTCATAATCATATAAATTTATTGTAGAAAAATCACAATATATCTATTTGTTTTGGAAAAAAGATAAAAATTCTCAAACTATATTCAAAGGATACTCTAAATAAAATGTAGATTGCAATTTCTAATTTCCACAACATTCTAAACTTCAATAAAAAAATATTAAAAAATTTACGGCTAAAACTATGATTACTCTTTGTCTAAAAAATAAAAAATATAGACAAAAATTAATTCTTATTTTTCATAATCTACAAAATATATCATAAATAAATAATCACATAGTTTTTAAGATTTGAGTTTTATCAAAAATAAATAATCACATAATTGTTAAGATTTGATTTTATTATTAAAAATTAAAACCATTAAAATTTAAATTGAGTATTATCCCTAACTCACTCTAATTGTTGACAATCTACATTTAAAAATTTATTCAAACTCTTATTGTAGATAATCTACATTAATAAAATAAATAGTGATAATAATGAGGATTGCAAAAATAAGAAAATCTTAAGTAATCTACACTACTCTAAATTCCAATATTATTTATGTGGGTAATCTACATAATATTACAAATGTTATTTGTGAATAATTTACACAACTACAAATAAATAGTTTGACTAGTCAATTCAATTAAATTGTCAAATATATAGAGGATCCATAGGACTTAAATAGTGGAATATCCACATTAATGATATTATTAGCTCACTTACATAATTGTAAATAATATAATTATAAATAAATAATAATTATATCAATATAATTTCATTACAATTATATAATATTTATTGTTGGAAAACGACATTACCTTAATAATGTTTTTGGATAATCCACAATATTTGAAATTTTAACCAATTAGATTTATTAAAAATGTAAAATCTCCTGCTATTGTTCGAATTTTTGAATCATACTAATAAAAGATTACATTCTATAATTATATTTAAAACACATAATATATCTAGTACATTTGAAATTAAATTAAATTAAAAATTATTAAAATTTAATAGTAGTTAGGATCATGATACAAAAAAATAAATTTTTACAGCATATTTTTTTAGAGTGGTCAGCTACTATAAAAAATTAATTTTGTAGTAAATTATTGTATTAATTTTTTTTTCAAGAAAAAAATCAACTTTAATAAATGTCTACACCTTTATAACTCATTTTGCATGTCATCTTGATTGAATTCCTCATCATCTTGAACCAACTCTTGAACTTGTTCTGTACTAATTTCCAATTCCCCTAAGTCCACAACTAAATTAATCATGGCATCTTCTCTATCATATCCAATATCATCATCAACAAGATTATTAAATATCATTGTTGAATCTTGTCTACTCATGTAATCTGAAATATCATCTTCTTCTATTCCTCCTTCTGGTAGTATACCATCATCTGATTGTCTTAATTCATGATATTCTTCTTGGGACTCTTGTGACTCGACATGATCTTCAATTTCAACTAGTGGTTCATATTCATTTTCATTGTTTGTTTCATCTTCATCACTATTAGCACCATTGTTAGAATCAGGGTTTACATCTGAAAATGATGGATGTCGTTGGCTCCTTGGATTGTGTTCGATGATGAATGACCAATTCATATCATTAGTATCTTTAATAAAAAAATTGCTCACATTGACTAGGGAATACATAAGGCTCATTTGTCTCCATAAAGCTTGATGTTTTGATAAGGGAAAACCATTTCGATGCATTTTAAATGTTCTATGACTTCCATCCTCAACCATTGGATACCACTTGACATGAAAGATAACCTTCTTGAATGCCCTGAAATCAAGCTCAATAATTTCTTGCAATATACCATAGTATTGTTTCCTCAAACACTCATTTGAACCATCCATCTCAAAGTATCTTTGAGATACCTCGATCAAAACTCTGCCTTAGTTCATCAGTCTTCTCAATACGGAAATGTTTACCATATGCCCACATTGCTTTGTAATGTCTCACCTGCAACATAAAAAATACACAGTTTTAAATTTCATCTAGAATATGTAATTTAAAAATGTAAAGAATATGATATTAGAATAAGTAGAACACTACCAAAGTTATTATTATAGATTATAAAAATATACCTTTCTCATATGTGTCCCAGTGGAAATTTCTAATTCTTCTCTAGAAACAATTGTAGGATCTTTATTATTTTGAAATATAATATTTTCTCTCAACCAACTCCAAGTACATTTATCTGGCCATGTATTTCTATGTTCAACTTGTAACTTCCTTGTGTGAGTTTTATTCATAGATCCGACCCTCCTAGATAAATTTGAATAAGCATTTCTATCAGCTTCTTCCTTCTTTGTATTATAAATATCAATCCACTTATCCATGCATTTTGTGTGATGGGAAACAAAAACATGCATTCTCTCCCATTCATATGGATCTACAACTCTAAAAAAAGTTAACTTTAATTTTTTTATTGAAATGAGTATATTAGTGATATAATAAAAAAAATTAAATGAAAAATTATGTACACACCTCGAATTGTTCTCAACTTTGACCTCATTTGAAGTACTTCACCGGTGAGCATATCTTGTTGACATTTACTCCAAAATATTGGTGTATCTAAATGGAATTTTGGTAAATATTGTGTTACACGTACCATTGCTTTGAAAGTAGTATAACTTGTTGCAATAGAGCCCTCAGGGTGAGCTCTTTGTCGTACAAAATGTTTTAGTACCTTCAATAAGCACTCTACAAGCCACATAGACCTTGATGTAATAGGACCACAATATTCAATCTCTCTGACAAGATGTACTAGATAGTGAACTTGGGAATAAAAAAATGTTAGTGGAAGATGCTTCTGAATTGTACATAGTAGTATAGGTGCTTGCTTCTTCCAATAGTCTATATCTTCCAGCCTAATCTCTTTTGAAGTTAACCACCTAACATAAATCATAATAAGTATATTCAATAACAAGAATTATTTTTTATCATAAATAAATTATTCTTACAATGATTTTAAAAGGAAATTTACCTCATATATGCTGATAAGTCAAATATTGCAAGTCTAATATGTTTGTCAAAGCTATTTGGAATAATCGCTGGTAGAATAACCTACAAAAAACAAATTCCATTATATATCTAATATATTTTGAAGATTTGAACTCATATATAGTAATATATGTATGCTATGTATACAACTCACTTTAAGAAGGTTATGCCAATCATGTGTCTTCAATCCTATCAACTCTTCATCTTTTCCTCTTGTGAATGCGTTCTTGAGTGTTGCAGCAAATCCTGTGGGGAATTTTATCTCCTTAATTTCCGATTTAACTTGTCTTTTCTCCTCACTTGTTAATCTCCAAGGACCGATAGAATATGAATCATCAATAGGATTTGGCAATAGATGAGGCATGAGATTATTTTCTTAAAGATCTCTTCTCAATCATAATCCATCAACTTTTTTTCCATTGATAAGATACCATAATGATTTTGACACATTGCATCCAATGTGCATGACATCAAGAAGGTGTACAATCGGTAAATATCTATAGTAAGGAAGTTCATAAAAAATTGAGAACCTCTTCATTCCTCGAGGGAGTTCACCTTGATAAATCATGTAAAAATATAGTGAGATGTAATTAAAAAAATAGAGATATATTTAATGCAAATCCTATGTTTAATTCCTTACCTTGAGCATTATTGTATGAAGTATACCAATCATTTGGTGTCATACACTTTGGAATGGGCAATTTCATTTCCTTATTATTGAATTCACCTCGCCTCCGTACTCGATATCGATGATTTATGGGCAAGAATTGCCTATATTCGTG
This sequence comes from Taxus wallichiana var. yunnanensis, assembly GCA_018340775.1. Taxonomy (NCBI): domain Eukaryota; kingdom Viridiplantae; phylum Streptophyta; class Pinopsida; order Cupressales; family Taxaceae; genus Taxus; species Taxus wallichiana. The sequence continues at coordinate 383,923,890 of CM031234.1, read as the reverse complement.
GAAGATAACCTTTTTGAGGTGATTGGAATGCTTAGCTATTGTTTCACTTCCACAGGATGGGCAACCAAATTTACCTTTTGTTTGAATACCTACAATTATGATTTTGAGAATATTTATAGTTAGAGGTAAATTTTTGAGATCCATGTTACTCTTATGAAAATTTAAATATTTAAATAAATCAACTTACCACAACAAACAGATAATCCTGGGGCATCATGAATCGTCCAACACATCATTCCTCGAAAAAAAAGTCCCTTCTACCAATAGGCCTTGAAATATCATGCATTTGAAATCCTTTCCATAACTCTTTAAGTTCTTCAATGACTGGTCATAAGTATATATCCATATTTTTCACTTGATATTTTCCTGTAAGTGAATGAGTTCCAAATGTAATTGTAATAAAAATATTATAAGATTAATTAAATCATGTGGGGATGAAAATAAACTATAAGGAATTATATATTATATCTAAGGGTATAAGTTAATTCACCTGGAACTATTAACGTCAACATTATTTGCTCTTTTTTATGGCCATCCAAGGTGGGAGATTATTCACAACTACAACAATTGGCCAAATGGAGTACATTGAGGACTGGATTGAGTATGGATTAAAACCATCCATCGCTATTGAAATCCTTGCATTTCGTGGCTCACTTGCAAAATCTGGCCATCTCTCATCGATTTCTTTCCATGCTTTCCCATCTGCTACAATACGCATTGTTCCATCTATGCTCTTATTGTGTGAATGCCAATCCATGAGATTTCCAATATCATTACATTGGAATACATGTTTAAGTTGTGGTATTAATGGGAAATGGTGAAGTACTTTACGAGGAACTTTAATAGATTTAACAACACCTTGATGCTCATATCGACTTTCACCACACACATGGCAACTTTCTTTATTTTCATTTTCTCCATAGAATAACATACAATCATTAGGACAAGCATGATAAACTTTATAATCCATTCCCAAATCATTTAAAGAATTTTTCACTTCCCTATAGGAGCGTGGTAGTCGATTTCCTTCTGGAAGTAGTTTATCAGCTAGAAACCTGAACCATAGAATTATGAACAATAAATAATTAATATTTTATCATAATAAAAATTATATTATGAATTGTATAATATGAAATAATTAAATGTACCTCAAAAGTGTTGTAAAGCTAGTATCTGACCATCCAAAAATAGCCTTCAAATTTAGAAGTAATAAGATTGTCGCTAGCACTGAGATTCGTGCACCTTCATATAACTTTGTACTTGCAAGGGTTTTCATGTTAGATTCTTGATGAGTGAAAATTTCATGCATCATATCTTCAATCCCGGGCTCCAAGATTCCCATTTCATCATCCATCATTTGATTTGGGTTCATTCTCTCCATATTTTCTTTTGGTTCATTACAGGGCATCATAACTAGTACCCTGCAAAAATATTTTATATAAATAATTAATTATAGTTAATAATTAAATGCAAAGTAATTAGTATTAAAAGTGATCTATATTAGTTATGGACATATACCATAGGTGTTTCTTGCGTAGAACCATGTTTTCCTAAATGTTGAATCTCTATTCTACGCCTTTGTCGTCTACAACCTCCACATTTTGGAAATGTAAGGTTCGGGAGCTACAAATCCTTCGCTATCACTAGAGCTTATAGTCATTTAGTATCCTACATTTTATTCAAAATTAACGTTAATTAAAACTTTTTTATATCAAGAAATTACAATATGTGAATATAGTTACAGAACCTAAAGTTCACATTAATAAACATCCAAAATAAGAGATAATAAATTAAATAGATAACAAGATTTTAATAAATGATAATTAAAATTTATGGTTTTTTTTTGTATTCAACTTTAAATCTATTAAAAACAATAAGAAATCAAACGCTAAATGAATAAGGTATTTTGATTCATAGAATAAATTAGAAATAGAATATATGAGAATTTTAAAATTGTATGAACAATCACATGATGTATTGAAGAGTAATAAGTTATTTACAGTAGCAAGACACGTATTTAGAGGAAAAAGACTTATTTTAGGATTATGGATATATAGATGAGGAAAGGGGAATATTTAATTTTCCATTTATGGTTATTTGTTGTTTTCATTCAACTTTATATCGATTAAAAAACAAAAAGGCTAAATGACTAAGGTCTTTGGATTCATAGGATAAATTAGAAATTGAATGAGAATTTTAAAATTGTATGAACAATCACAACATGTATTGAAGAGTAATATATTATTTATTGTAGTAATCTACATGTATTTAGAAAAAAAATATTAATTTTAAGAATATGGATATATACACGGGGAAAGAGGAATATTGACAAAAACAAACATACTCCACAAGTAGTAAATTTTTTATTATTAGGATGATCATTTCCAATATGAAATTTCTTTGAAAGTTATGTGTTATATATTCTTACAAATAATGCTACATAGTGCAATATTAATTTGTGTAATGATTGGTATTTGTTATTTTTGAAAATGCATTCCAAGACACACATATGAATTATATCTAACATGCGATTATAGGGAATGAATTTGAACATGAAGATAATTTAGAACCCTACAATAAATCAAAAGAGAATAATATTGAGAAAGAAGTATACTAGAATAAATATAAATCTTAATATAAAATGTTTCTATGTTACATAAAATTAGAACTAGAAAATATAGCTATAAAAATAAATAAATAATAAAATTATAAAGAGAGCTATGTAATAACAATATTCTTAACAATATCAAAAGTAAAATATATATTATAAAAAATATAAATTATGATAAATATAAATATTAACACTCATACCATTTAAAAGTATAATTTTGATGCCACGTATACTCCTTAATTATAGAGAAAACCTGTAACCTAAATTAAAATAATGAAATTCTTCATTATTGGGTGGAGAACACGTATTCTTAACTGAAGTTAATTTTAGGTTTTCCACAAATTATGTTGACTTATTCTACTGTTTTCATATTTGCATAAAAAATAATATTACTCCCTCCAATTCTGTTTTTCCTGTGCAGATTTTTGGCTCTATGAGCAAATGCAAATTTGATAGTTTGTTTTAGAGTTTAAAAATAAAAATCCATGCGGCTTTGCATCTTTTGTGAGCATTTTGAATTAGTTTAATATAATTATTAAAAAAAAATCTTTTCCCAACTATAATAATTTCGATTTAAAAATAATATTTAGTTTCTTTTTATTCAATAATTTTTTATTTTCTTTAGATCCAATAAAAATTATCATTATTCTTTTGTAAATAATTTTGAAATAAAAATATATCATATACTGTATTAATGTAAGTAGAATTTAATTTTGTTTTCATATTTTTCTATAAATAATTATTTCAAATATAATTAAAATATAATTATATTTCTACTATATATATTTGAGGGTATTATCAAATAAGATATATGTCTTTTCTATCATGCAGGGGTATACACACGGCTAAATTATTTTAGCAACTATTTGACTATTTATATTTTTCTCCAATATTCATTACAAATGGCAGTAAATAAGGTACTACTCAAAAGTTATGAATTTTCATTTATACGTACAATATTTTTATACATTGATAGGCATGATTTGATATCTAATTTATTATATTCTTTTACCAGGGACCGACATTCATTGTCGATTTAGACTATGAGGAGAGGTTAATGCGTCTTAAGAGAAATAATTTGGAACTACAAGAGAAGGAATTAGAGCTGAAAGAGCGTGAGATGAGGATTAATTCCATACAAGATGAATTCTCTTTGCGTGCAATTTCAAAAATATTCCTACAAATGATGAATTTGATGGTATCCCAACATCCCCCAAAACTAATCTCTCTAATAGTACTATGAAAAATTCCCTTCCTATAGGTCCTCAACAAGTCAACGGTAACTCAATTTCTGCTACGAATAATGGCCCTAGTAGTACAATGATAAATTCATCTCCCGTAAATCCTCAACAAAATGTTTGTAGCAGCATTCCTTCTCATGGTGAACAATCAAATGATCAAAATGAAAATCTTGTGTCAAGTTTTGAGAGCATGCTTAAGGTGAGAGAAGTTACTTCCATAGGTCAAAGGGAAGCCACTCTAAAAGTAGACTATAAAGGTGAGGTACTTAAGATTAAGGGGCTGGAACTGAATTCTATGCCACCCTAAATAGCCATATAGAGCAAATATTTGGGGATAGTTTGCATAAGACATGGCCAAATCAACCCAAAGATAAGAAAGATAAATTATTTTCCTTAATGGTTTCTACCTATGGGCATATTTTTGATAGGAAATGGTTGTATTCAGAGGCTAGAAAGCGTCTACATGGAAAAAGAAACTATACAAAAAGGCTTTTAAGAAAACAACCAAATCTTCCTAAAGATCCTTTAGTTTCACAACAATCATGGAGTAAATTGCGGAGGGAACACAATGGATTAAAAAATGGTAAGTATAAACACTTGAAGGATGTAACAAAAGCTAGACTACAGCTGAAAAGGCCAGCCATAAGCTGGGACAAGGCGGTATCAAATCCTTGAGCTTCTATGGTAATATTATTCTAAACTCAATTATAATTACATAATATTACAATCTTCGTAGAATTTTTCTAATCAATAAATATATTTTATCGTTTCCTAATTTGTTTTCTTTGTAATTTATAGGTAGTCGAATTTGGAAGGCTCCCTACAGATGACGAGATACAATATGCTCTTATGTTTGGATATGAAAAGTTTAGAAATGACAAATTAAAAGCAAGTGAGACTATTGCAAATGATATTCGCGCCAATTCCACAGATTCAGTAATTTCTTTGTACTTTGAAAATATAATTCTTACCAAATTTTTGTTAGTAAAAATATATGATAAATGTATCATAATTTTTGTTATCTTTCCTATATTTTTTATTGTTTACTTTTATCAATATTTTTTTATTAATATGGTTCTAATTTTTCACCCTAATACAATGTTCCCCTTATACGTGTTTCTCCTATAGTGCATGTATAATTTCTCCCCAATGAATTGTGATTGTCCTTTAGCCTGCTCATAGCCTACTTTAGTCCATCCCCTTAATGCTTCATGTGGCTTAATTTTTGGAAACTCTAGAGAGAAGTTAAAGTTTTGGATCAAGGGAGATCGTACCTCCTTAGCAAAAGGGCAATGTGCAGGCTTGATATTATTAATTTATTCCTCACTTCCTTTGCATAGAGGGGCCCATTATGGACCTTGAAAGCAGTTTTTTCTCATGGACTGACTCATGAGCAGCGAACCACATCAAGGAAATTGCCTTTAGGAGTCCATATTTATTTCAGATAATTTTTAGTCTTTTCTGGAAGAAATGGAGCCCAAGGATCTTTGAGAGATAAGGCTACCTTGGAGCCCAAGGATTTTTCTCAGAGCGTGCATACCTTGGAGCCCAATTAGGTATAACTGGTTGCTTGTCAGCATATCTTATATACTTTGAAACCTTAACAGAACCAAAAGTTATGCCTTGTTTATGATTTGAAAGTTGAGCCATCATTATATCTTGTCATATGCTCTCTCCAGTTGTGCCATCATCCCCTCAAATTCTTCTGTGAACAAGTGCAACTGCATCAAATATCATTATCATTGCGAATATTACATGTAATAAAGATCTGTTACAGGTTTGTAATTTGAACGCTTTAATTTATTTTTGTGATCTGTTTCCATGCTGTCCTGAAATTGGAAAGGGAAAAAGAATCGAACGTACATATGAACACTTACTTTAATGTTTGATATGCTTAAGAAAAACCATTAATAAACCACGTAATACCGAAATTGAAATTTTGATTGCGAAATTCAGGTGAGTTTTATATTAGACGAAAGAGAGAATGTCCACACGTTTGTATGATTTCAAATATGATAAGCTCCTAACACGCGTTGCAGTAGTTTTCAATCACTCCCGGATGGACCAAGACACGACTGAATATATATTATTTTCACAGCTTCATAGCAATCATTATAAATTGATTGAAAAGGGAGGGAGGCATATAACCATTAAAGACTAAAAAAAAGCTATTAGTTAAAATATGGCTAAAGTTTGTCAATGGAGAAACTCTTAATAGTAAATACCATTGAAAAATGCTTTTCAACTACTTACGAAAAAAATGAACTACAAAATTATTAAAAGTGGATGCAGTCTGTAATTGTCGCCGCATTATCTAAGTTGGAAGTGTGTTTTACACTTTTGGATTTGAAATACAGTTAACCAGAAATAAAGTAAGAATGTTGCGCTGTTTTACACTTCTAGATTTGAAATACTGTCATTGTTTAAGTTTTTAATGAAGCTAAGAAATCAGTTACCTGACGGAATTAAAGTACAAAACAAAATATGAGGAATCCCAAATCGCCAGCCAATCTTTTCACTTCTTCAAATTCATACATGGATTAGCCAGTTGCCTCATCCCCTCTTCTTTCTGCATATTTACTTTTTCGGGTATAAGAAGCCTTTATTTTCTCGAATCTCTCTAATGGACTAACACTAAGGACCTTGTAAGGATTGTCATCACTACTTGAACTTGATCCCCTGCCAGCGGATGCAGCAGTGCACACAATTCTGTAGTTCCCCAACGCTTGCCTTATAAGGATTGTCATCACTACTTACTTTTAGATGCAGGTTACTAACTATTTAGGTTTGACGGGTGAGTATGTTGTGTTCACAGAGAAGAAGATGAGCATCCTCCTCTTGCAGTGGTGAGATTGAATCTGTAGCGTCCAATACAGGCCTGGCTGCTCAAGTTATACACAAAATTTCAGAGGAAGCAGTAAATTTTAAAACCAGGGTAGTGGATATATATATTTTGTCGAGATATGCATTCATGTCTTTTGAACACAGAGTTGACAATATTTCATAAATCCATTTATGTGGACTGAAACTCCAACAAAGAAGCAGAGCAGGGGATTACGCAATTTTAATCATCAAAATCTATGTCCTAGGGCAGTTTTAAGAACATACAGTCCATCAATCATGAGAAACCGAAGCGCCAACCTCCAAAAACCATGTTGGGTCACTGAAATTGTTTCTTCTTTAACAAATCCGAGTCTACAAAGCTAAATCATTTCCCACCACTCATTTGACACATCTGCTGGGGTCCTTGTGTCCTACATAAAAACTTAAAGCAACAAAAAAGAAGGCTATCCCTGTTCACATCCTGAGGTGAGAAGCGTATACAAAACCATGCCCTCTGAGCCTATCTTATCCGGAGATAACAATTTTCAATCATGGGAAGGGCAAGGAACAAGTCCAGAGGAGCTTGTAGCAGGGCATATCTCAAACTCGTCGTTGCTACAGTGATTGTTTTTCTCAAAACAGTAAAATTATTCTTGAATGCGTGAGGAAATACATAGATACTGTTGAATATAGCCAAAAGGTGGGATATTTTTCCTAAAAGAAACAAGAAACCCTTTTACAGAAAAATTTATAGAAAACTTGGAATAGAAACAGCAGGGAGTAGCAGACTCAAGTGTAATTGAAGGAAATTTGTAATTAAGGTTTGCAGGACTGGAATTTGATGGTATGTGGTCTGTTTTCAGGACTTTAGATCATATTTTTCAATTGAAAATAAATTTGGAAACGAATACTATCATATATGTACTTCATTTTTCTCTCCTTAAGAAATATATATAAGGCAATATGTATATACTAACTTGTGTTTTCATTATTAATGAAGGAATTTGAAGAAAGTGAAGGATCTGACTTACCGGATGGAATGGAGACTGAAGAACATGAAAATATTCGAGAATGCAACACTTCAGCCAGTGCTCAAGCCCAGTCAGGAGAAAACAACACTCCAATCAATGCTCCTTCCCAATGCAAAGAGAATGCAACTCTCATGTCCAGCCAACCAACACTATAGCTAGCACTGCTATCTAACCAATGATTCAATAAAGCTGAATAAAAACTTCTACAAGCAATTTTGTCAAAAATATTATTAATAGGATGGTTATTTATACATTATATGAAATATCCAAATTTCATATATTTATTGAAATAAACATACAAACTTCAACAATATTTTTATTTCCTATTTTACAGAGATTTATCTCTTTCTAAAGTATTGTTTTATTAATAAATATAATTTTTAAATATAGAATTAAGTGCACTACCTATATGAAGTGATGCCATGCATTTTTTTTAATATTTATAGGTTAATTCTGTAATGCCCCATTGGGCATCGATTGCCGTTTACCCACTGCCCTCAATCGCCACCTTGGCCAGGCCTGGGTCCTTCACTGGTCTTGTTTTGCATGTGGATGACATTAGTCACCTCCCAACCACCCAACCTGCCGTCTGTACTGACCATCGCGTTTTTTCTACCTTGCGTGAGAAGGATGGAGTCGGTGGAGGCCTGTTTTTTCTTCACCTAGATCTTGTTTTGATCCTTTCATTCAATGCATGGGCGCAGTCTGGTTGACATGATGGCTAGATGGAGCTTCAAGCCAGTGAAGCAGGCGTGTATGAGGCGTTTTCTTCCTGATTCCTCCTGGGCGCGTCCTTTTTGTCTTCCCTGGCCGCAATGAAACCTCCTCACGCCTTATGCTGGTGCGCAGATCCTGGACATGGTTTTTTTTGTTGTTTCGGATGCGTTTGGGGGAGAAAGGCGCGCTGTTTCCCTTTGCTGGCCGCGCACAGCTACCAGCGAGTGAGGTAGGCGTGTTTCCTCCATTTTCTTGGATGCTGCGAGGTGTATTCTTGCCGAATATCCACAGCAGCGGCCCGCATCAGTGTTCAGCCAGGCGGCAGGCATGTTGCAGAATGGCAGAAGCCTTTGTGAGCGCTCCCAGCAAGCAGGTTGTCCATCTATGTGTTTTCTGTTCCGTATCAGGTGCATCCTCAGATTCGGGTTTTCCCCTTCAAGATATGTTTCTCAAAATCGACTAAGTGATAGTGAGAGTGTTACCAGGAGACCAGATGAAGTTTATTGCAAGGATTCTCTATTGAAACCTTTTCTGCTTGTTTTGCGATGTAACCCATGGAAGAGGATCTCATAGAGGCGGATCTGTTTCTTATCAGAGTTGCGCAGGGAAAGGAATGGCACCCAAAGCTCGGCTTGCAACATATAAGGTATCTTTGGATGTCCGGTTCTATGTTTCACATAATTTCTACGTTGGATACTCTTGCTTGAAGATGGTGTGGGTGCCTTTGGGGCTGGCGAGGGGTGTGTTTATGTCTTCTTCTTTTGCAGCGGCGAGGGGGTCTGGGAGCCGTCATGCATTACTAATCTTTCACCATGGGTGACAACAGTTGAGGCGGGAATTTAGACAGGATTTTCCCTACAAACATTATTTTGGGTAATGGGAAAATCGTCAGGGGAGTGTCTTTGTACAGTGGAAAGGCGTTGGGGTTTGTTTTAGTGCCCTTGATCTATGCTGGAGACATCTCTGTTGGAATTATCACACCTACAAGCTACAGCTGAAATGTTTGCACCGAGAGTTTGATGCTATCCTCAAATCTGATGAAGGAAAAGGTTTATATATCATTACGGTAGATGCCTTTCAGAGCCAGGAGCGTGATGTAATCATTATGTCTTGTGTCCGAGCTTCAAATCATGGGGTTGGCTTTGTAGCTGATATTCACCACATGAATGTGGCACTAGCACGAGCTCGCAGAGCACTTTGGGTTAAGGGCAAAGCAGCTGCATTGAAGCAATCTAGTGACTGGTCAGCCTTAATTGAGGATGCTAAGTCTAGGGACTGTTTTATGGATATGGAGTCTATACAGAGATTTTTTTGGTTATAAAGCCATCTTCTTTTGCTTCGTCTCAGACTAGGGCTGCTCCTAATATGAGAGCACCAAGGTTAGGAGGTCCAAATCAGAAACAATCAGATGCATATGGAGATGGTGGAGGTGTTTGGATGAATGACGAAGGATCAAGTTCAATTGCCAAAAGTGGGGCCTCTGAAGTTCTAGGGCTAATTTGGAGCAAGGTGTTGGGAGGATGTTGGCAAGTATTTTAGACCACCCACCCTGGCCGTGAACTCCTACCTGTGCCAACGTGAAGATGTTCGATGTTTGGGCACCCAACGAGCTTGAAGAAAATGGAATTTAGGCTTGGATTGTTGTTGTTGATCCGGATGATGTTGAATTTGGAGAAAAAAGCAAGATATTTCTACTCTCTTCTTCTGTTACTATATTTAAAATTATTGCAAAAATTGAAACACTTTTTCCTTGCATTGAATTGTCAGTTGGATGTCATGATGGGAGATTTCCCTTTTTGCTTGTTTCTTCTTGTTTTAGCTTTTATCGTTGACAGTATGTTGGTCGCAAGGATGCGTGTGCCCTTTCCCCTGAATGTTATGTTTCTCTTGCTCGAATGATAGACCTTTGTCTGTCGGTTCATGTATTTATTCTTCTCTGCGTTTGAGTTGCAAGTTATTATGTTGATCAAACTAGTATTTTTGATATCATGGAAGTAAGTTTACGATAACTATGAAGCTCCTCCCTAGCACCCAAGTTGTCTTTTGACGTTTTTGTTAGCCCCTTCACAAGTCCCTTTGATAACCTTTTGGCATCGAGAAAGAAAGGTTGTAGGATTGTGTGAGCAATGCGTGGGCTAGCCAGCGTAGAGTTTTGGTATTAAAACTGGTAGAATGAAAAGGTTTGTGTGCAATGTGTTTTTCCGTCTCACGTGTTTAGACTCTTATACTATCTTTCATCTTGTTTCTAGGCTTTTAAGGCCATCCTCAAGAAGTACCTTGACCATCCCTATCAACTTGAACCATAACTAGCTTTTCGGATCAACTAAGCTGGAGGTTTCATTGTGCGAATCCAGTACCTCATTGACACTAGAATAGTTTGGTCTAATCCCCCTCTCAGAATGATTGCTGATGGCGCTCTTCTATTTTTTCCTAACTTGCATTATTTTCTCCCTTGTAATGTTAACGCTATTAATTAATATTGGTCGGTTTTTATGCACGTAATTACCGTAAAAGTAGTGTGATGGAAATTTCCTTAAATGTGATTAATCTTTGGGAAAAAACTTAGCTTTCATTTGATAATCTTATGGATTCATAAGCGGAAGGTTTTGTTTTGATAATGTCACTTGGAAATTATGTTTGTATCTATTTATGTGACGGTTGTTTGTGTTACCAAGGTTGCCTTAAAATATGGTTGTTTTGGGATATGGGTAATTTATTTTAAATTAACCAAACATTAGTATTGTAGTGGAGGTTTGCAAATCTTTAGTGTTATAAAAATTTGTTGATGACATTATTGTATACTCTTGTTGGACGGAACCCCCTTCTTCTCTCGCGTGTTTGCTACTAGCTTGTAAGACTTTGACCCTTCTTGGATGATTGGAAAATCTTTGTAGTTAATGGTCAAAACTAATATACTTTGCTTTCACCTCGAAACTTATGTTGTGTGTATACTTTATTTGATTTCCGGTTTGAAACTCGATTATACATGGCTTTTGTGTTAATTTTTGAAACCCGTGGTTCCCCTTTCTTGGGCCGATCAACTCTTGTTCTTTTAGAAATATATTAATTTAGTCTATGCGTTTGGTACCTTTGATAAATTTCTAGATGGTTGGTGTATATATCAAATCTTAATCTTGTAATTATGGTTTAATTACTTACTTGATGGGAATTATGTTTTTGCTAGATTGGTTATTTTCTTCTTATAGGGCCAAGGGCCATTCTCATACGAGTGTTACTTTCGTTGCTTTTGCTCCTAACTAAAGTACAAGGTCTTCTCCTTCTTTGATTGGCATGTTAGAGATTTTATTATATCTTGATGTGTTGATAGTGTTTAGAGGTTTAACCCATTTCTTGTGTTAAAGTGCTTCCTTTTGTGGTATTGTTAGATCATAGTTATGGTGGTTTTGTGTAGCCTTATCTTGCTCGGTTCTCGTGGCCCGACTCTTGTGGAAAATTTTTTGCGAGATGGATTTTGCGGGTAGATGAGGGATAGGCTTGTAGATTTTACATCAACCCCAGCTAAGAAGTTCTTTTGCATGAATCCTTTTTATATTGTTCAACTATTGTTTACATACAGTGGAAAATGTAGGAGAGAGGATCATGGTCTTAGTATAATGTATTTGTGGACTTTGTCATCTTAACTTTGGACACCTTGGTTTGTTTGACCATCATTGAAAATATTAAAATATTGGTTCTTGCTTGTTGAGTGACCTTATTGGATTATTGGTATTTTAAGTGTGGATGTAACCTTGTTTTGTTACTGTCATGAGTGTTATAATTAAACTCTACCCTTGAAAATAAATGTTGAGTAAATCTTGCTTTGACTTATTAATAATGCGACATAAGTAAAATAACGTGGGTTGTTTAACACTTATAAAAGTTGAACTAAAAGTTATATTTAAATAAATTAACGTAGAAGTTACCAACTTGAGAGCAAGGAATTCTTTAAAGAAATCATAGGCGAGACTATCATTGTGAATAAGAATTATATAACATGATAACCCTAGCTCCTCTAGTGAACTTTATTCCTTTTATGGTGAAATTTGTAAATTGACCTAAGGTGAATTGAACTGTTAGTTGTTAGAAGATGATAAGATTTAATAATAGGAGAAAACAATTTTGAAACCACGCAATCTATCTCTTAGCCATTGGATGGTAAATTGTTTTATTCTTATAAAACTCATTTAGGTAAACCCTAAGTAAAGTTGTTGATAATTCTGGTTAAGAGCCCTAGCTTCAATTAAATACGGCAATAACTAATGAGGTCCTAAATATGTTTCATCTTGACCTTCTCCCTCTAACCCTTTTCAAGGCACCTTGTATCTCTTCTCTTAAGTGTGTTGAACTTAAAACCATGTTGTCTTGTGGGCAAGAACGAATCTTAGTAGCGTTAGTGGTGAGCGGATGGCCTTGTGGAATTTAAATACTCCTTTTTCTTGATAAATGAATTAAGTAAATAAATGTCATAATAGAGAGGATTTAAAGATAATTACTCGATGTCAAAGGAATAAACTTAGCTTGGTAAGATGAATTGTATGAATCATATCTTGAGCCTCCTTGAAAACGTAAGCTAAGAATTGCAAGATGTCCGTTTATTAAATAAATAACCCTCAAGAATATCTCGTTATGGTTGTCCCTAATTGTAAGTGTGTTACGTGATTGGACTTTTATGTTGTCTTGTCAAAAAGAAAAAAAAATGTATTGTCCTTGATAGGTGTGAACGTTTCCATGCTTGCCTTTATGGCCATCCTTGTATCACGTTGTTCACAAGTGTTAGTTGTATCCTTGGTGACGACATGTTGCGTCATGTTATGTGTCAAGCAAGTCAAAAAAAAAAATCCTTTCTTTTTCGTGTTGTTCATGTGTAGAATTTTCGGTGCGTTACAAATTCTATCTTTAGATTATGTTATATTTAAAACTTTTAATATGTGAGGTTTGACTACGTTGGTAAAAGGTGCATAAAAATATATTTTTAAATGGCATATTTATAACATGCTTTACATGCAATGTGGTTTTATAATTATTGTATATTTAATTTATTTCAAGTTATTTAATTTAATATTTTTCCTATTTTATTTGTAAAATATTTTTATTAAATATTAAATTTATGTTATTGATATTATAAATTTTGATATAATAATTAAAATAATATTATATTATTTTATAAAATTTATTATGATAGTTAAAATAAATATTTTATTTAAATGAATATTAATAAGAAATTTGTGTTAAAAAATAATATTTAAGATTTATAATAATAAAATATTAAAATTGAAAAATAATATTATATTTTTTATAATTCTAATTTCATTAAATAAAATTGTGAAAATAGTTACAATTTAAAAATTGAGAATTTATCTACAACTTAGATCTAATTATTGTGACACATGCCAAAATTTTATAATTGTGGATCAACAACAATGTGTAATTTGTAAATGTATACACAAAATTTTTAATTGTAGGTATGTAACAATATTAAAATTATGACAAATACCACAATTTATATTATTGTGAATTTTTTACACTTATTTTTGTTGTAGATAGTTTCACAATTTTGTCACATTTTAGGTTTCCACAAAATTATTGTAGGTGGAGTCCACAAATTTGGATTCACAATTTTGACTAAAATATCCACAACAAAAATGTGAAAAAATTGTGGATACTATACCCTTTATCTTGTAGTGATGTTTTCTCTCCACCGACACGGTTGAAGCGGATAATGTTCTCCAAAATTATGTGGAGCTCCTCAATCGTGTACAATGCAATAATAAATGTAGCCAAACAACATTCCTATAAAGAATGACATTACAATGTTGCATGGCTAGTACAATATGCCTCAAACTTGCGCATGGATGACGGTGGTGTCAATTAATGTACACACTAGCATGAAATGATGTAAGAGACAATATCCATAACACTAAAATAATTTTCATATGGAGTCACTACTACAAGAGGGTCATTTGAGACATTAATAGAGCCAAAATTTGACTAAATTGTCTCAAATAGAGACAATAAAAAAGTTGTATATCGTCTCTAATATTGTCTCAAAGCGGGTGTCTCTAATTATTGTCTCTCGAGAGACAATATAGATTAATACATATTTTGTCTCTTGAGAGACAATATAATTTTTTTCTCTCTAGAGACAATATCATTTTCGTCTCTCTCAGAGACAATATCATTATTGAGAGACAATATCATTATTGTCTCCTTAGAGACAATACCGAATACTAACATTTTGTCTCTCCGGAGACAATACTAATTTCAATTTTTATCGTCTCTCTAGAGACGATATGAATTTAAGAAATGAAAATATGAATTTTAAAACTACATAATAACCAAACATCATATAGTGCAATCAACGAAGTTACATATCATCTATGATGTCGAGTGGTTTGGTAATTAATATTATAAATTAACACCAATTTGATTTAAATCTTGTGCCCAATAAATGGGTCCACAAATATTTTATTAATATCAAATAAGATAAAATACAAAAGGGTGTCTATTCCGTTAACCCTTGAAATACAATGATAAAACATAAAAGGGTTTTGAATTCCATTAACCCTTGATATACAATATTAATGCCTTCTCTCCACCACCAACTTCAAGTGATCCATATGATTCGCTAGTTCTCCTTTGAGGTTATTTTTCTTAACTTTAATTTTGAGCAACTTCCTTTTGAGCATTGCCTCTCCATTGGCACCAATCATCTTCATGTTCTTCACTTTGATTGTCTTAACTTTGATGCGGTTCTCTCTACTATCGTTAGCAGCGAAGGTGCATTGGATTCTAAGAAATTATGATCACATATTTTACTCCAATTCTGCCAAAAAGTATTCAAAAATTACATTTAAATTAGGACAATAATTAATTTTTACTAAATCGACCTAATCTTTTCATTTTGTTCTCAAAACATTAGTTATCACTAACTCATTACTGTCAATCCATTTTCATAAATTATATCAAGGACTAACCTCAAACATTATAATCCATGGAATTCCACACATGCCTAGTGAAAATGTTCCGATATAAGCCTGTACAGAAAAACAAAAAAGAATTCATTATTCATCTATTTTTTCTTTAGTGGATATTCTACACTACATGCATGAAAATTGAGTAAAAACGTACAAGCATTATATACAAACAATGCCCAGTGAAACCATTGAGGCACAACACTCACCAATAGACCAATTAAAGCTACCCTGCTTCAAAGCAATTTCAAAGCAGATTGATGAGAATGCCCATGTATAACAGAAAATGAGTCAAGATAATCCACAATAAACATGAATAATTGTGATCTTTCTTTGTAATTTCCATTTTGCGAGTTTATACTTTTATGTACTTGGTAATTTTCTTAAGGATTGATTCTCTCCTTGTGGACGTATGGAACATCAAATCTCCATTGTCAAAAAAATTATATTATATTCAACTACATTTTTGTTTTGTCTTTAGATCAGTTTCTTTGCATGTTATTTTTTTGTTGGATTTTCCTAAAGTCAACTGCATGAAGCCTAACATTTTGGATCCCACTTATGGATCCATCTTCGGATGATAATTTCATCTCCATAGTAGTATTAAGAATGATTAAAAAGAGAATTACTACTTTATTTGCATCTCCATACCAGTATCCTAATTGCAGTGAACAATTTAATTAAATGAAAATAATTCCCAACAATAAAGATGGGTGGATATAAAGATGTGATAAGTGTAATTACCAGTATGTAAAAGGGCAATCCAACCACAAAGCAATTGACGCTCATTCCTCCAGTAGCAATATAAAGACAATTTTCTCTTAATATTCATGTAAATAAGCAATGAAAATCCTTATAATAGCCTTTTATCAGAGCCTAAGTTCATACCATAAGAAGTGGTCGTCTACCAGATTTGTCCATCAACAATGCACCTACTGTTGTCATTGGCATATGCCAAGCAATATATACATATTGGTAAACACAGAAAATGTGCTTCATCATGGAGACAAGCCAAATGGGGTGTTATTATATAAGGAATTAGACATATTTGGCACTTTTTCTGAGATAGCTATTCAACCGATGTTTCAAATATGTTTTGTTCGAGTGAATCATAGCTACCATGAATTTTTTTCGTAAACAATAAAATTCCCATAAATATCACATGAATGAAGAGGTGCCAAGATGAAGGCACAAAAAGTGAACAAACATATAAGAATGTACAAATAATGCATATCATAAGCACAGACCTGGTACGGTGTTGTTATTAAGACTTCGACACTAGCTTCAAGATATTCTTCATGAACCTAATTAATGATACAATAGTAATGCATATAGGAAATCAGAGGAATAAGACACAAATTATATTATCTATTTAACATTGATTATCAACAAGAAGAACTAACAAAGAAGAACATGATAGTTTGAAAAAAGGAAAAAAAGGTGGGCTTTGAGATTGTTTTGAATGCATTCTTATGATGAATCTAACATTTGTGTGAATAGTGAAACAAGGGATCAACCTCAAGAATTTTAAGAATGGATAAAACCATAAGACACTTGTTGAATCACCAAGGAAATAGAAAAAGTGCAAAAGGACTAGGTTGAGTAACCAAGGGGAAAAGTGAACATTACTTGATTCGTAAACTTAAGAGCATACTGACCTTGAAAAGGATGTGATGCTTATAAATAAGGGAGAAGATATTATAGGCCATTAAAGGTGAACTCTATCAGGTGAGGAAAGATTTGAGCAAGAAGAAAAGTTTGGCTATATAGGATTATAAAGGATACTCAAATTCCAAAGCTAAGTTGAGTTGAAAATGCTATAAGTTCTTGATTGTTGATGTATTTATGTGAATGTGTGAGTCTTTGCTGCATCAAATAAGTTCCTAAATAATAGTTTATCTAAATCATCTAGCAAGAAAAATCAATATATAATATGTACAACAAGTAAGGGAGTTATTATGTCTCACTTTGTCGACCCTTTCCAGTCTGGTCCTCCCTGCTGCAATTGTTGTCCCACAAGTGAGCCTCATACCTACTTTTTGTAATGCCTGTTGGGCAAACGGTTTTTTTTTTTTTGCCTCCCACTCCACCTTGGCCTCCTCCCAACCACCCGACCTGCCAACGATTATGGCTGTCATGTCTGTCCTTGCGTGAGGAATGGATGGAGTCCCGTTTTTCTTTGCCATAATCTATTTTTTTCACGCGTATAGGCAAACTTCAGCGGATTCTCCTTCAATGCGTGCAGGTGGGTGTTGGGCGCGTTTCCTTCTTGGACATTTTTTCTCTTCCTGTCACCTCATTTTGACCTTCTCCTCCTTGGCGTGTTCTGAACAGTGGATGCATTAATGGTGAAATGAAGGTCTGTCGCCCTGATGTTGCGTGGGTTCTCAAAATCACGCCGTATAGTGCAACTTCGGTTGAGCGCGAGAACTGAAATTCTCCTCGAAAGTGCCGTGAGGAAGTTTTTGGCGATATGCGGCTACTGGTCGAGAGGTAAACTTACCTCGAAAAATCGGTGGCCTCGGGAGAAAGTCACGGACAGCTAAAGTCTTTAGCCGCAGGCGATCCCAAGGAACCGTTGGTGCCGAACTTGATGTTCTACGGTTGCACGCGCGACCACGCCATGATCGATTGTTGCAAGATCTTGCAGCTATAGCGAAGAAGAACGAGGTAAAGTTTTAGTTGAGTTGTCTTGCCTTTTCTTTTTGGAAGTCGCCTGTCCGTCGGTGGTGAAATTAACATGGAAGAAGCTTGATCAAATCTTGAGGCAAGTTTTGCAAGTGAGGTTTCAGAGATTTCGCTTCACTCTTTTTTCTATTGTCTTGACGGTGCTTTCGAAATGGAAGTTTTCCAGCTCTGTGTTTAGCCATGGGTTAGATATGGTGGTTATAGATGAAGCCGCAAATGCTAGTGTAACAGCGTGTTACCTCCTTTTCCCTTGGAGTGCTGTGTTGAGGCATGTTCTTGTCGGGGATCCACAACATGCTATCTCCAAAATTGGTTATGTGATTAGCCAGGATGAAATTTAACAGAGATTCTCTATTGAGCATGTTGTAGAGTAGTTGAGGCATTTTGTGAGCGCTTTCCAACAGAAAGCTATCCAACTATGTTGCATTCGGTTAAAGGGTGTCATTTATCATCTTACTTTTTCTTCTCTGTTTTTGGTAGCTTTGGGCATCATTGACACTCTTATTAGAGCTCTATTCTGGCTGGTGTAGTTCGAGTGGGAAATATTTTGGAGCTCTGTTTATGCTGTGTTTCAATGGCTCTCTAGTCTTTTGTGGATTTCACATTTTGATCTGCTATGGATACACTTTGTTGCTATGCTCAAGCTTTCCATGGCTCATCATATGAAATAGTTTTCAATGTTTGGGTTGTGCTTGTCCAACTATGATGTTATTTGTTTTCTTTTGTGAACCTCGGGTATGTATCTCTGCATCCTCAACATTCGGGATCCTCCTTCTGTGATGATCACACCCACGAAAACACGTTAAGATGTATGCAATGTTGGAGAAAATGTCTTGGGAGATGAAGGTAGCAGGATTTTCTTCGATCCGGACCGAGCATGCACTGGGTTGTATCTCCAAAATTGGTTATGTGAACAAGAAATAATGAGAGTGTTCTACGGTAGATATTGGTAGTTTGAGATTGAAGTTGACTCCTTACTTAATCTTCTATATATTGTAATTCCTTGTCTAATAAGATATCCCGAATGATGAAATTTATTTACGAGATTCTCTATTTGAGATCTTACTATAGGTTTGTTAGGCAATTAGTGTTTTACGATGTAACTCATGGGAGAGAATCCCATAGGCGTGGATCTGCCATTTCATATCGAATATTCATGAAGCACATTTTGCTTTGCAATTATATGAGCATCTTCAACGAGTCACTATGTTGGCGAGGCATAAAGGGTGTTGTTGGAATTATCACACCTTACAAAAGCTGGATAAGGAGAACGTAATGTTTGCAGTACTGCAATTTGAGATTTTGATGGTGTCCCCAAATCTGATGAAGGAAAAGGTTTGTGTATCAATACGGTAGAGCTGCCTTTTAGAACCGTTCACACTGAGCAATGTAATCATTATGTCTTGTGTCCGAGCTTCAAACCATGGTCGGTGTTTATCTTTCTAGCGCAATCCTCTATTCATGTGCTCTCGAGCCAACAATGAGTGGTAAAACCTCCATTGACCACGCCTTCGACTCTCACCCCAAAAGCAATAGGTGTGATATTTGAAATATAAAAATAAAAATCTAGTGTTTGATACCCACCTATTGATATTTCTTGTTAAATCCTTCTAGTCATGCCTTGTCGAAATAAAGTCATCAAAAAGGGAATCCTTTGTGTAGCATATTGCAAGAAAAGACCAAATCCGACACCTATTTGAAACAGTTTAAGTGTTTGGTTTATATTTTTAGGGTTTATTGACTTGGATTTGGATAAAGCGAAGGGCGTGTGGGTTTCAGTGTTCCTTGCTGGATGTACACGACCATGGTGGATGCGTTAAAATAGGCAAGATAGACTAACCATATACATAATATGCTAGTATCTAATAAACCTCTTGAAATGAAACTTTTTCTTTCTAGAAATTGGTTTAAATCTGTGATTTTGTGGATTTGCGTTTCAAGAAACCAACGATATATGGTTACCAAATGGGAGAGTTTGTCATTGGACTTGGATTTGCATATTTGCATCATATAGACCTTTCAAAAGTTCTTTCATTTGTTGAACAAGTTGATCCCAAACAACCCTTTTATATGGATGAAGGAAAAACAAACAAAAGTTTCGGTTCAATTATCGGGATAAAACTTAAAGTATGCTTTTTGATTGATTCATATGAAATATATATCTATATATATATATATATATATATGATTTTAAATCTTCTTTTAAACAAAGTTACTTATCACTTGTTACGCAAAACATGTCTATAAACTGCAAAGTGAAAAGAGCACGAGATTTACTTGATGGAAAAATAGAAGAAAATGCTTTTGTGAACTGATAAAGAAGAACCTTTGGGTGATGTAATCGCCCTTCTTTAGATAACGTTCAGCGGAGGCAGCGGAGGAAGGAGGTTGACTAGTATTGGTTTCTGTTTTCAGTTGTGTGTTTCATGTTGTTTCCCTAAATATGTGATAGAGGAAAACATACGCTTAAATTATTATTATTATTTTTATGATAAGCATGGTTATGCACTTCGTGTATTTAGTACCAAGATCAAATTATTAGGTGCCTTTAGAAATTAGTTAAGTTGAATATATATGTGAACTTGTTAAGGAGGAAGTTTTGGACCTCTTAGAAGATTCTAGGTTATGATCACGAGATATTCTAGGGTAGTTTGAGATTGAAGTTGACTCCTTAAATTAAGGAGATCAATATAATTATCTCCTTGTCTAATAAGATACCCCATTTTCATTGATTCTACTCTTTCTATGAGTAAAAAAATTTGATAAAATTAATGACCTTTATGGTGTTAAGATATGGTATGTTGATGATTCCCTCGTGTGATCGATTTAATCATGTATAGACATAATGCCTTGATGGAGTAAGGTAATATCTTTCACGGTTCGTGAAAGTAAGGTTTTCATCAATTGCTTAAGGTAACATGAAGTTCCTTAATTTAGTCAAACTTGTTTTGTACTTCCTTCTTGATGAGCGACCTTTCATTGCAAATTTAGAATGATTGTGATGGAAGGTCATGAATATATATTTTGTTGTCAAAAAGGGAAAAGAAGCTTGGGAATAGTTTGTTTATGTGTCGAGCGTAATAATTGTAATTACATCGTTATAGAAGTTTGTTATTGGAGGATATCTATCTTCAATGGTATATTATGTGTTTAATCTCTACATAGGTTACCATAAACTTAGTGATGAGATGTAAATTAAGGAGAGTTGAGAGACCTTTTCCTTTGTATACATCGTTTATGATATTAGGAAGTGAGTTGACGTCGGAAAATTTCAACCAAGTCTAGATTCATGGCTATGTTCCTCTAGAACGGGAGGGTTATAAATCTAAGGTATTATGAAAATTGCAAGGATGTGTTTAGAGTACTAGATTGCCTACTCAACTTGGGTATTAATGAGGCTTTTCGCTATTCCAGCCCTGGTTATGTTCAGTAGGTAGGCTGTTAGACAATGCCTATTCGGACATTCTTATCGTCATTTTCCACTCATCCTTTTAGCTATGAAGTCACTTATTACCTAAGATATAATGGTTGTGGGTTGAATATAAGATTTTCACCCTTTAAACCTTTTTGATTACATGATGGAACTTTGTTATTACCCTCGTTGTTCGTTTCTAGCCTATTAGGCCTATGGCCCTACTTTAACGATTCCAAAACTATATTCTTTTTGGCGATTAAGATCGGGTTTGGTTTTATCTTTTGACTTCACCTTGAGAATGTGGATTGATGGGTTACACTTTAGATTTCAATCACGTAATCTACGGGATTACATGATTGAAATCCTAATACTCTCAACTCGGTGTCTAATCTTTAAAATTCATAGTCTTGCGTATTTGGTTGTCAAACTTTTGTAGTTTTCGAGGTATTTTTCATAACTAAAACTTATGGATTTCTTCTTGTTGGCATGGTGAAAATTATATCTTGTTTCAAAAGGTTGTTAGAGGTTAGAACTTTGATCCATTTCTTGAAATAGAATGTTTCCTTTCATGGTATTGTTAGCTAGTAGCTTATTGTTGCTATGTATAGTCTTATCTTGCTCAGTTCTCGCGAACTGACTCAGGTTATTAATTGTTGCAGATGGCTTACGTGGTTAGATGATGGAAAGACTTGTAGATTATTGCATCAATCTTGGTTATGATGTTCCTTTGTACGAATGTGTATTATGTTATAAAAATTTGGAAAGGGCCTTTGGACATTTTAGAAGAAGGGTCAGTGCTTAGTAAATGTATTGTAGAGTATATTGTTGTTGTTAATTGAAACTTTGGCTTGTTTGGTTATCATGTGAAAGATGAAATTTGATTTCCGCTTGGTTATGGGATATTCTAGTGAATTTTAATCCTTAGAATAGTAGCGGGGCATGTCCCATGTTATTACTCTCTTGCTCCCTAGTCATGGTTCAATAGAGATGGTATGTCCCTTTGATTTGTGCATCATGTTGGAATGAATTGATATAACCTTGTTTTGTTTCCGCAAACGAGTACTGTTAAACTTTGCTCTTGAGTTAAAATGTTGAGTTGTAAATCCTCCTAAGGCTTAGTAGCAATGAGTTTGTAAGTACTATGAAGTGAGCTGGATAGTCCTTATTAAAATTAAACTAATAAACATTATCCTTTTATGGTGAAATCTTAAATGACCTCATGGTGAAAGCAATGGTTAGATTTTAGAAGATGATAGGATTTAATAAGTAGGAGGGAAATTGATTAATTAAACCTTAAATATCTCTCTATCATTTGAAATGTTCTCCTTTGTCAAACTTAATAAAGTAAAGTCTAGATGGAACATTTAACCAATCTTGATAAACTCTTAGCCTCAATAAAAGACGGATAGTGGACAATGTGACCTTGAAGCTGAATTCTGTTGTCCTGTTCCGTTAACCCTTACCATGATTCATGGTGATATTTCCTAAGCAAGGTCAAAATTTGATCCTTAAACAAGAAGGTTATTGTTATGAACCCTAAGCGGTACTTTCCACTCAATCGGAGCTTATGCCTTCACCTGTGCAATAGAGTTGTGGAACATGTGTTAGAAGCTTGAGTAAGATTAATTAACCTTGTAAGAAATGGAAAATGTTCTAAAATCAAATGAATAAGAAAGATTTGGACATAAAATTGATGATCCTAGTTTAGAAAGCTTGGCCTTAAGCTATTCAGTCAATAGTTGAAAAGAAAGAAGTTCTCCCTTGTGAAAAGAATTGTGTGAATCATTACATGAAATTTTATAAGAACGTAAGTTAAGAATTAAGAGACACTTTAGTAAACAAGAAAATTTAACAAGGAATTCCTCATGGGATGCCCTAGCTGTGAGTGTGTCATGTGGATTGGACTTCCATGTTGTCTTGTCAAAAGAAGAGTACATTGTCCTTGATAGGTGTGAACGTTTCCGTGCTGACCTTGTGGTCTTCCTCGTAACAAGTGGTTCCTAGTGTTGGTTGTAACCTTGTGATGACATGTTGTGTCGTGTTGTGCCAAAGCAAGTCAAAAAAAAAAAAAAAAAAATTATACTGTCTTTTTTCCTGTGTTGTCGTTGTGCCAAATTTTGGGTCGTTACACTTTTCCATCTATGTCTCAGCGGTATTTCATGATAACAATTACAATAATTTAATGTCCATTGCTTCAACAGTACAAGAACATTGTTAAGATTAATGTGAAGTCATATTTACAATAGAGAAAATATGTTTGAAATAGACTATGTATTTTTAACATGGAAAAATACACTATGAAAACACATATGCCAGCAAACCTGAGAATCCAATAATACCATTAGTCCATAGAAACAAATGATTTCAGGCTGAAACGAAAGTACGAAGAGGAAAAAAATTCACTTATAGAGGAAATGGAAATCAAATTTAAATAAATATGAGAACACTAACCTTCAAAGCTATGTCAATTTGGTCATGTAATTGTCAATGTAAAGGTAATAACGATTGACAACTCTTCGATAATGTGCTTTTAATCCAAGATAGCCCTAAAAGGATTTCTCACTTATAACATCTAAACACCTCCAAAATTGTTTTCTATAAAATATATACTAGTATACTCAATATTGATATTTTTCATACCATGAACTAGATGGAACTGTAACATTAAACAATTGACATATCAGTCTCTAGTGTAAGCAACAAATTTCTCAAATATACCAAACATTACTCTAAACCTCCCAATTTACCACATTCAATACATTTATTTTTAACATACATCATTACATATTGCATAATGATTACAAAATTTTTGCATACACTCTAGACTTATAAGTCAATAATGCCAAGTTGTAATTTCCAAATAGGTGATGATACACAAATTATTGATATTGGCAAATAGAAAATTTGTCTCTTTTCTATGCTTTCACTATATGCAACAAACAAGTTTCTAACCCTAGTCTACATTTTCCAAAACAGTGTACTCCCACCCTATGCCAAAATGGGATATTTGAAACAAGGTATGGACATCCATAAAAGCATAAAGGATAGAGGAATTTCACCAAACATTGTAGTAATAACTTCCCTAGTAGACATGTATGTAAAATGTAGAAGCAGAGACAAAGCACATGAACCATTTGACAAAATGCCTCAAAGAGATGTGTCCTCATACATAGAATTTATTACAGGCTATGCATAATAGGGATTCATTGAAAAGGATTTAGAAAATTTCAAGAAAATGTAATTGTCAGCTTTAAAGCTAAATTCAACAACCTTTCTTTCAGCATCCTACCTTCTCAATGCTTTCTGGATTTCCCTGCAAGATTGTTGTTTGAAAAGTACAAGATTGTGTTTGCTTCCACCACATAGGTGAGGGTATACTCATTTCATTTCATCGTTATCCTCATATAGTGTATTACCACTCACTTATGAAGATTCAAGGTTTCTAAATCCTTCCTGCCCTCCAGTAAGGTGGGGAATCTTTCCCCAAATTTATTATTGGATATATCCAACACCTACAACTTAGACAAGTTTGCAATCCATAAAGGAATACCACCTTCGAGCCGATTAGAGCCTAGACTTACAACCCTCAACTCTTGACAATTTACAACGAGGTTTGATGGAATCACACCTATTAATCTATTCTTGCTGAAATCTAGAATCTTAAGCTGTGTACAATTGGCTAAGGATACAGGTAGGGTCCCTGAGAATTTATTTGAATGAGTAGACAAAACCTTTGTAGAAGAGAAAAATTTAATATCTAGATCCCCAAATAATGAGTTTCCGGATAGCTTTAGCCTCCTCAATGCTGTGTGGTTACCAAGATTTTTCAAATTTCCAAGTTTAGCTGGTAAATTGTCAAATAGGGAGTTACCCCCTAAAAATAATCTCTCGAGTGAAGAACAATTACCGAGAGCTACAAGGATTTTTGATTTCAAGCTGTTGAACTACAGGTAAAGGTATTTTAAATTGTTAAGCTTGCCAAAATGAGATAGAATGGTCCCTGTGAGATTATTGTGAGAAAATGCAATGTAATATAATTCAGAACAATTACTGAGAGGAGGGATAGAACCAGTAAGCATGTTGCCTTCAAGGTAAAGATAGGATAGATTCTTAATCAAGCTCAAAACAGGGGGGATTGTATCAGTGAAATTATTGTAGCCAATGCTCAATTCAATCAGAGATGTGCAGTTGCTCAGAGAAATTGGAATGCTTCCACCGAGATGATTATCAGACAAGGAGAGAATCTCCAACATTCCTAGGTGACCAAATTCTGGTGGTATGGTTCCTGTCAAATTATTTTCTCATAGTACAATCCTTTGAAGGTCTGTGTAGTTGCTCAGAGAAATTGGAATGTTCCCAACCAGGCCATTGTCAGACAAGAAGACTTTCTTCAAATTTACCAAGCCACCAAATTGTGCAGGTATGCTCCCCAGTCATGTTGTTACATGAAAGTCTGATCAACTGAAGGTGCATACAATTAGAAAGGGATATAAGGATGGAACCATTTAGTCCATTGAAGTAAAGGTCTAATATCGTCAATGCTTTCAGGTTATTGAGCTAAGGTGGAATCCTCCCGTAAAATAATTATGGGAGAGATTGAAAGTTTGTAACAAGGAGAGGCCTCCTATAGAGGGATAAATTGTACCTTCCAACCCCAACTGAGGGAGAATAATGGCCACCACTCTTTGAGTACCTTTTTGCACCAAATACCATTCCATGAGCACAACTGCTCTGAATTGTTAACAGTCCAGGTGGAGAGTGACTTGCATTGGGTTGAGTGTAATGGCATTTTTGAAGGATAGGAGATTTTCAACATCACTCTCATGATCATCATTATCACTACCATCCTGACCTGGCCAAGTTGAATCTCTATCCACTAACACACGGTGTTTAATAACAGAAAACCTTCCTTGAATATTAGGGTGATGGAAAGCATTGCACCGAGAATGATTAATAACATTGCCAAGCGCAATATTTCCATTAAAAAAATCTCTCCATTTGCAGGTTACTTGTTCTTCAACTCAAAATTGAATGAAAATATTTCACACAACACTCCCTTTATGTAATAAGGAAAACAAAACAAATTTAACTTAAAATAGTAGATTATACACTGAAGATGTTAATTTAACAATAACCTGGAATAAATGTCATGTTGTTCAAGTTGAAAGGGAGGGGCGTAAGACTGTATGCCCCTTCTATAAAAAGGAAAGGTAAATTATCTAAATGTACAAGTTTCTCTCCTCCTAAAATTATCCAAGTATACGTAGAGAAGGAAGACAAAACAAAAATGCAGCCTTATAGTGTAAAAACCAGCATTCCGTCAGTATGTCACATCAGACTGAAATTGAGATTTTATAGGAAATACATCTAGCTTCTATGGACAGCTAAAACTTGAACATTTTGAATTTTCAGACAAACATGCACAGTTAAAAAAATTGATTCCCATGTGATGCCAGAGTGGATTTGTTT
Organism: Taxus wallichiana var. yunnanensis; assembly: GCA_018340775.1. Taxonomy (NCBI): domain Eukaryota; kingdom Viridiplantae; phylum Streptophyta; class Pinopsida; order Cupressales; family Taxaceae; genus Taxus; species Taxus wallichiana. Next base: position 383,896,924 of record CM031234.1, on the reverse strand, counting down.
CCATTTTGTCAAAACATTTCACATGTCATCACTATGCTAAACATATTTTGTACATCTGAAAAACATACACTTTCTATTATTGTTTGATGGATGTCCATACCCTGTTCCAAAACTCTCATTTTGGCACAGGCTGGGAGGATGCTTGCAAATATTTTGGATTCTTGGCTTTAAATCTGACAATGGCATTTGCTTACATGCCTCTAAGGACTTTTCAACAAACTCATTTTGTGCATTTCATGCAACAATGACAATTAAGGGGATGCCATATGGAAAAGGCATTTCTTTGAAATTCCTCAAGACTTGTCAAGAAAATCATTTATCCTGCAATCATTACATTCTATGACATCACATTTCTTCTAGGAATTTTTTCAAACAGTCCACATGCCTTGTGCTTTTGCATACATTTCTACCACAACTACAACATCTGAAAAAAATCCCCTTTCCATTATGCTTTGATGGATGTCAATACCTGTTCCAAAGCTCTTATTTTGTCATAGGTTGGAGTATGTTGAAAAAGGTGAACTGATCAGATTGTCTACATGTTTGTTGCATTTGACATTATCCCATTCCTGTCATATTCATGACATTATACCATTCAATGCATTAGATTCATATTAATCTCGCATAAAAAACAACATAATAGGAAAGTGTATTCCATTATATAAAGTCTTAGTGAGAGGTTTAGTAATAAGACTTTGGTTTTCTCTATCGAATAACATAAATGTGACTTAATGTTCACTTTAAGTCATTTTAGGATTTAGGGTCTGTGTCACTCAAGTATAAAGGTTTATGGTGTTGTTTTCCTATAAATCAACAGTTCAAGCTCAATAATACATCTAAGAAGCATTTCTCTTTCAAGCTCACTATTGTGTTCTTGCTTGGTTTCTTTATGTTCAGTTTTCAAAATATAATAAACAATTTGTGACATTCACCCAACATTTATAGAATAAAAAAATAGAACATGTAATGAGACGTGTATCGTCTTATACACTTGAACATAAAAAACCAAAATATGATGGTACCTTCAGATAGGAAAGTTTTATGATTCCATAGACTATACCCAATGTGATAGCAGATACATGAGCTACCTGCATTTAATGAAAAAATTAATTGATCAAACAAACATGAAAAATAAGAAAATGAAATGTTGTTTGTGTACATACAATCATAAATAACTGCAATATTTAACTTTCCCATAATTGTACCTTATCACATTACCTGGACTGATAGACATATTATTATGGATGAATTGAATACTTACAATTTTACTAACACATCTGTATAGTGCATTCCTGAGCAAGTAAAATGAGCAGCAAAAGATTTGTATTAACTATAGCAAATGGAAACAATATAACCTGGCCTGATATCATTACAATGTAATTACTAATAATGTTAAAATGACACTTCGGTATACTGCATCCCTGAGCAAGCCAAACAAGTAGCCAAATATTTCTATCAACTAAAACAAATGCAGATAGTGTAACCTACTACATTTAATTTATCACAAACTATACCTAATCAAATTACTTGGCCTTATAGATAAATTATTACCAAGGTAATTGAACTCTTATAATGTTCTGGTAGCACTTCTGTAAGCTGCATTACTGAGCAAGCAGAAAGACTAACCAGGTTTTTATCATAAGTAACAAATGGAGACATTGATACATAGAAAGAGGCTGCAGCATAGAAAATTTACAATTATTCTCGGGTTGTATGACAGGCACCAAATTTAAGAAAATTGCATGCTAAAGGTATGCTCTTTAAAGACAAACAAAAGACTATATGATTCTACTACGATAAAAGTTATTGCCCACATACCATTTCACTTCCATAGTATTGCACTTTGTTTTTATGACTGAGACGACTACGTAAGGCAATTTCCTGTCAAAGGCAACTGGAAATCATCAATTGGTATTGAAAAAGTATTTCTTGAAAATATGACAAATTACTTGCACAATTCTAAAAGATTGATCATGACAGCAGATACATAATTCAATTGATTTTAAACATCAAATGAGAATCTTTGAAAATAAACATTTTAAGATGAAGTTACCTGTACCAACTGCTTTACACTTTCCTTTGACTTTGGATCATCAGAAAGCATAGTAACTTCCTTCATTGCACACATTTTGCCAGTTTCATTAAAAATATGACAAGGTTATTAGGAGTAGACATGGGCTCAAAAAATCATTGAATAATGTTTATAAAAGTAATAACATAACCAAAAATAAGCGTCAAATATTCCCCAATGCAATGTTGAATAAAATAACAGAAACTCGGGATTGCTACATGTAGATATTCCTGTATCCTACAATGCAATATATTTCATCTAGATTATGGAAAAATGTATCAAGGTAAAATTAGATTGGGGGAAAATGGCTAGAACAGTGACATAAATTTAGTCCATCTTCCCAAATCCATTGCGGGTGCATCAAGTAACAGTTCAAGAAACAATAAAGTAATATGAAGGGATATTTGCAATATCCATTGTGACAAAACAACAAATTAGCCAATGATAACTATGCAAAGTATAAAATGGCCAGAATAAAGCCCCTCAAACATCCCTCAGTGTGTAATGCTGACAAAAAATAACAGAAAACTCAGGATTTCATCTGCATATATTCCTGTGTTGTGCAATGTAATCTATTTTTGTCCAGGTAAAGGCAGAAGTTATCAAGGAATGCAAAATAAGATTGGCAAAATAAGCTAGAACTGTGACATAAATTTAGTCATCCTTCCCCTTCAATAATTTGAGCATTGGGAAAGAGTTCAAGGCATGATAAAACTAGTATGAAGGGTTAATTACAATATCCATTGTGACAAACAGAGAGACATAGTTTTTTAACAAAAGTAGAATACTTAAGACAGAATGCTGCCCAAGAATACAATAGTGATTGACAATGAATGTCTTTATACATGGACCAGACATCTTTAAATTGGGATGTGGACCAATTACAAATGGATGCAAACCGACTATATTAAAGAAAAACTACCATGCAAAAAATCAAAATTATTGAGGGAAAATGACTGAAGAAATCTAAGTTGTGCAATCACATGTATGTGCATAATGCATCACACAAATTTTCAAAAAAATAATACAGACCACGGGTGATCAGTTTGGAAAAATGATTGAATAGTAAGATGATAGATGCATAATTGTTAAGACCAACATAAAAATGCCCAAATGTCCCCCTTCCTAGAAGTTTTCCTTTCTTCCAGCGTGATCCAGGACTTGGAGGATTGTCTGCCCGGCCAGGACTCCAGGGAAGTGCAGAAGATGAGGAAGATGCTGAGCCAGAAGCGACAAAGGGTGATGAGTTTGAAATAGATAGTGGAGGTAGGGGAAAATGACGCCCTGTGTGCTACCCTTCTTCTAACCAGCTGGTTAGGGATTCAGGACCTACTCCAACAGCACGAGGATGCAAAGGAGTAACAGCCCCACTCAGAACTCTTGAACTTGGACCACTTGTCATTCTCAGACTAGGAACGGGAGAATACTCTGGGCTGCCCCTACTCTGCTGCCAGAAGGGCTGTCCAACCATATCTCCACCCATAGAATTATGCCCTGAATTATAACCTGAACCAGGACTTGAACAATGACCTGACCCAAACAGAGTTGTCTCAGGATAAGGTTTTGTTTCCCAGAAAGTGTTGTTCTGAGATTGCTCTGACACACAAACTCGCATTGGACATCTTGAAGGGCTGGACATGGAACTCTCTGGTGCACTTCCAAGTATTCCATTAACTGGAATTTGCAGGCATGTTGGAGCATCTCTATTATTCAAAAAAAATATTTTGGGTGAAGCTGAGCTTAGGAGAATGCCCTGCATTCATCACACTTCAAGCATACATAGCAAAAAGATCTGTCAGAACAGAAAAATAACCTTCCAGAAAAAGTATTTTGATTACCTTTCAAGCAGTGGTTCATAATATTACATAAGCTACAAAATTTAAAAATGGGAATAAAATAGCTAAAGAGAGACTCAAGATGCCAATATAATCCACATATATTACAAGGAAAAACTTACCAAGAACCTACAAAACCATTTGCAATGACTCTACCAGCGAGGGGTGCATCACGATGCTTACAATGAGCATTTTCTGGGCTATTGTTCTATTGCAGATCTACAGCTTCAACACTATCTACAGAGCTCACACTAAAAACAGATGAAGATGCTGAGCATCCATCCACATCTGCACTATCCAACTTGTTTGATGCCTGGCTAGGGGAAGGAAGTGGCAAACAAGGAGATGATCTCCAAGATACATTCCCCAAAGGTACAAGCAAACTGATTACAGATTCTGTACAACCCAGTGTCGATGACAATGTAGATGGGAGGGGCAGTGGTTTCCCATGGGGCCTCTCGGAAAAACTCTGACAACGGGATACTGAGTTAGAAGGTGAAGGAGTCCTGGAGTCCACCCTCGGTCCTGATCCATTCTCAGAAGCTGTATCGAGACTGTCTCACCGAGAGCCTCGTGAAGACCTGAAGCTCCCCTTTTCTTCTAATAGAAGCTTGAATTTTCGAAAAGGTAGACCATCAAATATATTATCTCTACTTCCTTTCTTCTTCACTTCTTTAGATGATGATTTCCTCCACCATGACGGCATATTGCCGATCTGCACAATTACTGGCCTAACGTCAACGCAAGTTATAATTTACTGGATGAGCCTAATTAAGTTGCATTCACTTTTACAGCTTTAAACTTGAAAACTTTCTACGGTGTCCCTCACATCATAGCATCTTCGATAGACTGGTCTCTTCCCCAATCTAAGGAGATTTACATCTGCAACTTAAAGGTAGAATGGAACTTGAAATCATCTAACAGACATGACCTAATCAATATATTGAGTTGCAGTTCCAAGAATGTACCAAAACACAATATCCCTTTCCACAATAACAAGATTGACATGTGTTTCTGCAAGGGTGATATTTTAACGTCACAGGTTAACAACTTAGGCAGATGACGGGTAAATACTTAAATGAATAGATTCTGTTTATCCCATCCTCCAAATTTCCAAGTAATCAAAGGGAATGCAAATCCTGAAAGAACCTGCAGTGTAAAGATGTGCATAAGAAGATTATATACTTCTAAACTTTCAACAAATTACTGTCAAAGATGATATTAAATCACATGAAGTGTTTGAATTTTCCCAAAGGGTGAACAACTACAGAAGAAAATGAAGGTGACTGTAAACAACTTTGATGGCTACAACCTACCATAGTAAAGTGTTCATATTTCTTAATCTTGAACATTTGTTTTAGATGACGAAGGCTGAGGATATCACATGTATATCTATATCAATTACAATAGTTCATGGCACACAACAAAATGCTCATTAAAAAGAAAAGGTTGGAACAAGAAAACGTGTTTCCAGCATAAAAAGCTGAAGGATGTTCATATTGATCAACTTTTAGCTGTTATTTTGATACGATTGATTTGTTTGGCCTTTGTAAATATTTTAAACAAGTTGATAAGTTGGAGGAACTTTATGTATGTATATTACTTATCTCTGCTCCAAATTCTGCAACTAATTCTTATTTGTGTTCCCTCCCCAATCTACCACCTCCCTAAAAATGGAAACCAGATATAAACTATATTGGGTTGTGTGTAATTGTTACATTTAAAACTAGGAGAGTTTTTTTGAATATGAAATCCATGTCTAGCACTGCAGGAGGTTATTGTGTCCAGTGTAGGACAAAAGATACAGTTAGAGATTTTTCCTCCAAAAGAAGATTGTAATTATTCTTTCTGAAAAGTAGAATGTCAGTAGCTGAAGACTGATCATAAACGCCTCCCATCTTCTGCAATTCCATTCTAAACTGTAAAGCATAAAGATCAGATATTATAATATCTCCTCCATCTCAGCTTGGAATATAATCATAGCCATGTCTCTTTCTTTAGATGGTTTTTCTCCTCTTACAGGAGGATTCAAATTGATCACATGATAACTAAGGATTCGTTTTATTTTTGTTCTTTATTTTAAAAGAGAGGGAGAATACTCTCTTAATATAGTCCTGCTTTGTTTTTAATGCCCCTTGTGCTGAGAATGTGATTGTAACTCATTTTGTTCTATGATTTGAATATGCTTATCTATTTTTCGTTTTTGTATGTCTGTGAATATTGTGTGTCTCCACGTCATTCTTTTCAGTTTAATTTTTCTCCATTTCTTTAATTTTGGACAACAATAATTGCATCCCTAGATTTTTGACCTCTAATTGTCTTCTCTTGATTAGATGAATGGTCCCCACATATGGATATATGGATCCTTGTCAATAAATCCAAAAATTTATACTGAAATCCCTAATTGTCTTAAAAAATCAGTTTGGAGCTCCATAAGACTCCTTAAAAATTAAACAATTTTTTTGAATGGACCTTAAATAAAAATCTCTTATCTAGGACTTACGTCAAAGGATTCAATAAAATTAGTTGTCATGGTTATTTCTAGATAAAATTGTAGAAGAAAAGACTGATCTTATATTTCTTCACTAAGCTTTCCCCTGTCATCATGAACAAAATAAAACAAAAATGGAATGAGCGATCTCAAACTCTCAGCAAGATTGTCAGCATTCTGGGCATTGTTGATAATTTGGTTGAAATAGATGTATCTCCCAAATGCAGAGGGGTCCTCAAATGCAGAGATGTGGGCCTATGCTACAAACCTTAAATCTGCACTTGCTAACAATCCATTCTCATGCATCTGTGCAGCACCTGTGTTTCCCATACAAGTTTTAAAATAAGGATTTGCTTAAGTTTAAACTTTTTCCATAAGAACATCAATTTTTAAGGATGACTCCAAATTTTTCATTTCCCACATATTTATTTATATGGAGGTGATTGTATTATGTTTCTACCATTCTAAAGTAGGTGAATCGGTGCTGCCAGAGTACAGTGGATACATCAGTCCAAAAATCCAATAGAACAGTGCATTTAACCTCCAAAATCTCAATGAAAAAAGTAGATTCAAGCAACAAATCTCAATGAAACATGGGAGAAATTGTATAGGCCTATGATTGTTGGCATAAATTTAAATACAATATCACTCTCAACAGCTAAGGAGGCTAATCATCTATAAAATTAACACTAGGAGGCTGGAGCTAAAAGTTGAATACACCAATGAACACTGTCCATTTAGTTTCAAAAAAGGAGCATTTCATGTAGGAACATCATTTGTTACTGATAACATGGTCCAAATTACAATAAAATTAAGTCTTAAAAAATAATGGGTAGATTATACCTTTAAGATATGCAATGGTGGATCTTGAGGTTTTGTATGCAGAGCCAGGCCCTACAACTAGACCTGTATTGATTGTCACCATATTCACTCCTTTGTCCATTGCCAGGGCCCATGCTTTGTCTTCTTTGACAGTGTCTTGCCCAATGCATACCACAGTTGTAATCACAACAACAACACACCCTTTAATTTAATGAACTTACTGATTATACATTCTAGCAGGAAATTGCATAAACCTTACCTTCAATCTTCTACAAAGGTTTACATCTCTCCAATGTCTCTCATGGAGGTCAGCCACTGAATTTTTGTCATCTCTCCAAGCTACTGCAGCCACTGAAGATGTGAATACCACTTTTTGGCATGTTTCAATATGAGCACATGCTTCCAACACATTGTGGGATGCCCTCACCTCAACTTCAACCATCACCTCCTACACACCCACCAAAAAGTAAATCATCACCGCATTTCTTTTTACAACAAAACCAGGCCTTACATAATTTCTAGACATAACTTGTGGACAAACCAAAAACCTAATTTACTTACATCATATTGAGGGGGATCAAACGTGTAGAAAAGGCCACAACATCCATTCAGTGCATCCACAATGCAGTGATAATCCAACATATCTGCATACAAGATCTTCAACTGCTCCCCCCATTCAATTTCATTAAAGATTCAACTTCACCTGCCACCAAAGTAAATCATCATATTGCCAACAGCTTAATCAACATAACTTATCTTTGATCAATTTTGACAATCAAGTTTGTAAATATAATTCTCAAACTGGACACCCACAAACACAATCATGTATATGGGTAGCTAAATTGGCTTTTGACAGGTCCTACAGACCAAGTTTTGGTATACAACAAATCTCATCTCATTTCATACTTTAATCCACTGTAAGATATATATACCTCCATTCTAGATAGTGGCATGCACATTGTAACCCCTATGTAGAAGACCTTGAACAATCCAGAGGCCAACATAACTGGAGGTGTACATTCCATAGATGAGTTACTTGTTGGTGACCACAATATAGAGTTTAGACTACTGCTGGGTGGAGTCAACCCATTGCAGATCGTATTCCTTATGCATGCTTTCAAATTTTGCATATTGATTTTCCTTGGTGCGGAAGCCACAAAAAGGAAATGTTCCCATTTTTTGTAATGCTTTACTAGTGTCCATACCCTATTTCAAAACCCCATTTTGCATAGGCTGGAAGCACGAAAGTGTGGAAGTAGGTTGAATAACAATCCACATTTACAACTAATAAAGATTAGGTTCTATACACCATTGGCACTTTGGTTTTAGCTGCTAGATCATTGTTGTGGACCAAAACCCACTGATCCGTGATGTTTTCCATCATCCACGAAAATAAAAATCTCCCACTAAGATCAGACAGAGCATTAAGGGCTTCACCCCAAATCTAATTTGAGTGAAGAAGGGAACAGGGCTTGCAGGATTCAGGCAGGTTGCAATTCATGAACTGGTCCAAACCTAAAGGAAACCCCAACGCATCGGCACACACTGAAGAAATTCTCTCCATCAAAAATTTCCATACGTAGTGGCTTAGAAACCCTCCCACGAAAAAATGATGGAGAATCTTCATCTGGTTAAACCAGGGGAAACAAAACCTTGGTCTTTATATTCATCCAAAAATATAGGAGGCAACATAGCCAAGACATGAGATGCCTCCTTATGCAGACGCGCGCCACACAAAATGCAGACCCTAATCTTCCCAAATATGAGGCCTCAACACAAGAATTAAGCTTCCGAAGGAAACCTATATGACTGACAGCGGCGGTTTGTTTTCTAGCCATTGACTCAGCTTAGTTTCAATCCCTGAATAGGTGCCTAACTTCCTATCTTGGTAGTCTCTATGGTCAAAGTAGGCAGAGGACAACAAGGGACCCATGCAGTGAAGGGGGTTTCATTTTTTGCCGCAATGCCTCAACAAACCTTCCTTCCAAGGCATAGAAAGAATTCGCCACAATCTAATATACTTTCTCAACATTCTTCAAACACTCAATAATCAGGGCTTCCAACGCGGGTAACAATCAAAGGAAGGTTTGTCCTATGTAATGCCCACTTCCCTATGACACTTAGTTGACTATCATTTTGAGTTATGCAGACTTTTGGTTATGGACATGACTTATACTTACATTGATTAGCATGATGTTTTGTGAGTAGATGCATTTGGGTTATGATTGGATTTTGTTTTCAGTATGATCTACACTGACTCATGGATAGACTATTGGATACCGATATTATTTTTATATGGATGTATTGCATGTGTTCTAACATTGGATTTCTTTGCCATAATAAGTAGAATGTAGTTGTTGAATTTACATTACTATAACTTTGGATAATGATGGAATGCATGATTAAATTGTGATTTAAACTTTGAAATAATGGATAATTGAATTACGTATAGATGTTAATAAATTTCATGCATATGGTTATGTTGGACATTTTAACATGGCCGCAAGGCCGAAGGAGGTATTTTGTATTTTGCAGGAAACACAACATGATCACAACCTAAAGGGGGATTGGGAACCAAACACAACAGGATGTCGGGTGGTTACAACATTTGGTCGTCAAGGCAACTAGTGAATTGTATTGTGTTACTTTTTTTTTTTAATGTTGTTAAGAAAAATTTCCATGAGGGGGAAATTTTCTAATGTGACCATGGGGTTAAGAATTTTATTTACTTGTTTTAACTTACTTTAGTAGGTGATTTTATTTGTGATATCTTTTTTTTTTTTAAATTACTTTTGCTAAGTATGTTTAGATTAAATTAACATCTTGTTTTAATTTTTAAGCTTTGAAGGGAAGTCTAGTGGGTGTAATTAATTTTGATGGTTGGCTCCTTGAGCCTTGTGTTTGCCTCTTGTATTGAATGCTTGTTTTGAGTGTTGACCACTCCAAATCCTTTGAATCTCGAATTTGAGATTTAGGGCAATTTTGGGGGACTTGTGGGACAAGTTGAACTTGTCCCACACTTTCCAAAACCCCTTACCAACCATATCTATGGGTTGGGAATCCAAAAAGGGATTATTTATTGTTTTGGGAAGGGAAATGTGACTTTGGAGTGCACTTGTCTTCATTTTTGCATTTAATTGTGCCTTAAGACACATGGGAAGGGATGGATGTGGAAGAGAGATGTCATTCAACCCAACCACCCATTTATTGTGTTTTGGGAGTTGAGTTGACTATGGGAGGTGGTCTTGAGGATGTGTGATGTGGCATCCTACATGGAGCCACATCACCCTCACCCTTCCCTTTTGTCTATTTATGGAAACTTCCTCTCTTGTTGAGGGGGTTGGAGGTTTTTGTTGAAGAGTTCTTTTTGTTATTTTCTTTTGGGAGAGAAAAGATTGGGGAGAAAGAAAAAGAAGGAGCTTGGACTTGCATGCTTGGGATTGTTTTGGAGGGAGCTTGGACAAAGTTCTTGGTTTAGGCTTCTCCAATGGAGAGGTAGGAAACCTTCTCCCTTTTTTCTTTCTTATTGTTGTTGTTTCTATGCTTAAATTTGTGGAAAATGTATGTTTACTTTTGTGTATTGTGGAAAAATGGATAGAATGCTTAATGTGTAGTGTAGGAGAGGTCTATGGGAAAACTCATGAGGGAGGCATAAGAGTAGAATAGGAAATTGTGGAGGGAGTTTGAGAGGGATGCCCATCTTGGGTAAGAAGGTTCACATTCTTACCTTGTCTTTGAGGGAGCCATAAGAGGAGGGAGGCATAAGAGTATGGGAGGAAAAAGGGGTACTTGAGGGAGGCATAAGAGTCATAGGGGCTTGAGTTTTATTGTGGAGGGTTTGGATGGGCATCTCATCTCAATGGGGAGGCATAAGGAAAACTTTCCCATAGTTCCTTCTCTTGTTGGCTTGGATGAAAGCCTTGTTGTGAAAAGTATTGTGTTATTTGTGTTTCCTTTTGTTTCTTCTTTTTAAACCTTGAATGTTGTGAAGAAAATTGTATTGTGGAAGCAAGTATTGTTGCCTTGAGTTGGAGACCACCCTTCATTGTGTTGTGTTTGGGGCTCGGGGGTCAATGGAGGAGATTGCTTCTCTTCTCCATTGAGTTTTTGGTTGGGAGGAGAGTGTTGCCTCTCCCCCTATCTTGGTTGTGATTTGAAATACTTGGAACTTGGAGCATGGATGAAGAACACCTTGGAGCTTGTGAAGACTTCTTCCTTTTTCCTTTATATGTATTATTTTGTTGTAAAATTTGTATGTGAAAGAAAGTTGTATCATCTTGTTTTCATTCCAAAAAAAAAAAGGACATTGTAATCTATATTTCCCCAAAAGTTCACATGGTTGAAATGTTGGTAGATCTTGTTTAAAACTTAATGAAAATATTGTTGGACTCTTATGTGGAATGTTAGGATATTTACAAAAATATATATACATACTAGATCTCATTTTGTTGCAAAAAAAAAAAAGGGTATTGAAAAGTGAGAATATTAGTGTATATCTTCTTCTTGTAGTATGAATGGATAGAGTTAAGTTTTATTGAATTTCCATTGTGCCAATAAAGTAAATCATGTCCTAGATCTATTATGTTTACCTTCTTTTAAGTATCCATTGTAAAATTTTTGACAAATTGTAGAAGGAAATGAAATCAACTTGCTTAAAATTCCATGCAATGTCTATTAAAGTTAACTAGAAATAAATTTTAATGCAAATACTTTAAACTCATCAAGTCCGATATCCAACACTCCTTAATGTCTAATAAAGGTACTAATAGTTTGAATATTATCCATATTTAGGTGTTACTAAAACTAATGGATATCCTAGTATAAATCCTATTTATAACAATACACTATTAAATACTTCCTTTATATTAACAAGTAAATTATTGTGAGTTATAGCCAAGAAACAATATTAATTAAATATATGCAAAGGATATCTTTCGGTAACGCCACCATGTTATATGACTGTCCTAAGGTGCAAAGCAGTCTGTACAAGTTTTACACGCACAAATGCTCATTACTTTGCAAAGCAACTACTTCGTGAACAATCCAATTTTGAAATAAACCCACCTTTATGGGACCTTCTTGCTTTCCTCTTGCTGTATGAAAACCTTTCTGCATTTTATATTGCTCAGCACGGTAGGGAGATCGGAACAGTTTGCAATATTTATTGATTTTGCTCTTCAAATAAGCCAGCAATTTCTGTAAAGATATTTCAAAATACTATAAAAATATACATAGTCTATTATACTTCTACAAAAAAACATATACATGGCATGATATGAAACAGATCCACCTCTGTGAGATTTTCTCCCACGGGTTGCACCGTATAATGAATATGGTCTCCCTAGAAAACGTTGGTAATAAAATGCTGCAGGTCTTCTAGTAACCCACTCTCACTGTTCCCCCCACCGATTTTGATAAAAATATCTTGAAGGTGAAACCCGATTTTGAGGATGCATTCAATACTGAACAGATAACAACATAGTTGGATGACCTGCTTGCTGGTGCGCCTCCACTACCTGGCTGTCCACGCGCCTATGACCTTTTTCTTTGCCTCCTTGTACCATGCGCGGCCAGGGGCGAGAAGAATAGGGAAAAGCACCTGATATCTCACCTGTAGCTTCGTTCCCAACCTCCCTGTGAGCTTCACGCGCGGCCTGGAGCAGTTTCAAGCAAGCCACCAGTCTGTCTCTGGCCATAGCACCATTTTCAACTTCCTATCAGTGGCATGCGTGGCCAGGAGTAGATCAACGCGCCTCCAGCCTGTCCCGCGTGCCGAAGCTCATCCTACACCCCCCCTCTTTCTCTTTTCCACGCGGCCAGGTCAATAGGGAACAACAGCCGACTGTGATGACTTTTTAGTTAATAGATTTGCAAATCTAGTGAGTTGAGCGGCTCAGCAGGTGTAATTCGACACGCCAGTAGGGAGTTGTTTAATTATGACAGTTGGTTGATGAGATCCACCGCCCCCAACCAAAAAGATTTAAACATGGTTGAAATCTTTCCCGATTTGACCCTTGATCATTTAATTTCAAATTTCAAAATGTATGTATAATCATATAGACTGATTTGTGTTTAAATTTGTTAATATATCTATATATATACCACTTGAATTAAAAGTATCTAATCCCTTTAAAGAGATATCTAAGGACCTATATTGAAAGTTTTCTAAGCGTCAACAAAATAGCAATATATGGGTTATCCTGATAATATATCTCTACAAATATATATATATATATATATATATATATATATATATATATATATATATATATATATATATATATATATATATATATATATATATATAAAACATCGATAAAATTATAACGCATGCGTCTACCCTGGTCACCTTTATCCTCCTATAAAATGGTTCTTAAAGTGAAAACGGGGTCAGCTGTCAAATACCCTTATGCAATCAAGTATCGCCATGTTTGAAACTCGAAATTATCCGCTAAGGAAGAGACGAATACGACAAATATTGAAGTAGATCTCGAGTGTGCGGAATTGTGAAAATCATGCAGTTCTAGTATTGCGTTTGGAATACACAGTAAAAGATTGAAGCTTTATAATTATCCAGGTCACAAAACTTGCAGATAAAATAAACCAAACAAGGACCACTACCTTGTTTAGTTAACAAAAAAAAAAAAAAAAAAAAAAGTGTCGCATTTTCGGGTTGCATGGTTGTGGCGCGCCGTGCCGCCGTAACGCCGCCGCCTCTTTTAGCGGCGTTACATCCTAACTTCAACAATCCATAACAACAGTCAATAACATTTAACGGAATCTAAAAAATAACAAATTAGAAGCACAAATTTTACATACCCGTGTTTGAATGATAAAATATAGAAAAATTGGTAACATACATTGGCCAAATTGAAGAGCATGTTTTTTTGAAAGGGTTACCGCCCACTTGAGCGCCATGCAGTGATTATGTAGGTTGTCGAGCCATTGAGATTGGTTATGAGTTGGCTCACATGAATTTCTATATTATCCAGCTGATAGAAAACACTCCATCATGTTCACCCACCTTTGTGAGGGATTCGACATGCAGTCTGGTATGATCCCTGGTCGAAGCGGGATGCCAAGACTTTGAGCATGGGTGAAAGCATTTTTACCTCTGCAATAATTTTGTGCCATGACTTGGAAAAAAAATCAACACACAGGGGGTGAGAAATGAAAGGAAAAATGCGCAAAAGTGAATAAATTAGTATAAAAAAATTAAAATAAAAATTTAGAGACAAAAGTATAATTTAAGGGGAATTTAGAGACAAAAGTATAATTTTGTCTCAAAATGACCCCTCTTGTAGTAGTGAGTGCAAACATACCTATAAACTAGTCATCTCATACAATACAGTTCTTAATTACATTCAAAACTACGCATCAACGGTTAAAAACATATCAAAAACTACCATCATAGGTTGACGAGAATATTTAACGCGGCCAACATTACGAGCCCAGCCAGGCTATCTTATAGTAATTTCTTGACAGAAACTATTTTCATCCACGACATTGTTGCACAGGAGACATGCCAAATGTTGTAAAAACTCACTTTATCCATAAGAAGTCATACCTTCTTGATCCTCTCAATAGGTTAAAAATTATGAAAACGTGTCAATGTAAATTACGCTAAGGGCAATCAAATACCGTCCTTCAGGGAAACCTATGTACAATTCACTGATATGATAGAAAAATTTCCCTCATTGAGTCCCCAGATCGTGGTCCTTCAACGATCAAGGAAAGGGGGGGGCCATAGGTTGAGCGTAAACAGCACGCATAAACAAATTCAACCGCTGCCCATCCACTGCCAAAACTTACATGCGAACACTGTCGGGATTTCACCTCGGACGTGTGGGTTACGATTGGGGACTCTTCACCAGCCCACCTGCGAATGCACTGTTCTTATGAGACGGCGTAGGTTTTATTTAAAATATGGATTTTTGATGGCTGTCCAAAATTGTTTGTCATTTCTTCCTGGGCAGCGTGGCCAGACATTTGTGCATGTTGTTTAAGCCTTTCCAGGGCCGTAGAAACAACGTGAAGTACCTAAAATCATGCATGTGTTCCCATAGTACTCAAGCATACAAGTAGCCGAATCTCCTTCATAAGAATATTTTTCTTTGGTCAGAACATATGCTTTACAAACAATCTCGACATATACAAATGGGCACTGATGTGATAAAAGAGCACATTGTTACACAATGGGATCACATCCAAAACACATAGAATGCATGTCATATAGGTAGAATAAATGTAGAAACACAATCTCTTTTCACAACAGATACAGGTGACATTAATGTCGAGGTATAGGCTCATAATGAACCTGTTCAATCCCGGTCAATGCATTGACTGGGTTGACCGGGTGCATTATGAGTGAAGGGTATCTAGTGGGGAGGTAGAGTCCTTGGTGGAAGTGAAGCTATCGTAATGGGAGCTACTAGTGCAAACTAATTGCAATTTAGACGCTTGTTATCCAACATTAGGAACACATAACTGGAAATAGAGGACTGAATATTATCATGTCAAAGAACAAATTCAAACATATTAGTAGCAAAACATTATATATTTGAAGGCTTTAAGTATCTATATGTAACATTTAACAAAATGACAATAATACATAACAAGAAAATGCTTAGAGCATTGGATGCTCTAATTGTAGTAAGCATTATCGAACATAGCGCAAATTTTCCCTCACCAAACCTCAACGAGACTCAACTTGAGACAAAATATTCTTTTGTATAAAGAAGAAGAAATTACATTAACATCCAACCTATGGGTGCATAATGGCTAAGCTAATGGGGTCTTCAAAGGTTATTAACATCGTCTACCTCCAAGAATCAATAATCAAATTTCCTAAGGATTTACTTTCAATAAAAATTATTTTATATGCGGATGTGATGTGTGCATCTATTTGAATATCCCCGCAAAGAAATTTGCACATAATGCGATGAAGTCACTACGTTGTTTTTCATAAACAAGTTGGGTTTATATTTGATTTTGACTTTGATAGAGTGATTTTTAGGGTTTAATGACAATAGTAAATAAATAGAAAGATGAATATCAAACTACTAGTTCTATTAACAAAGATAATTTAAAGGAACAAGATACCAAACATGCAAGAGTCAAAATACCAAAATTACATGGTAAATCCCCATTTGAGCACTTAGGTAAACATCCACTGCCATAAATGAAACTTTATTAACTCAATATGAAAATATTATATGTGAAATTGTTATGAGCTACTTTGAATCTCCATAAATATAAATACACCTAGTTAGAAAAGTAAATCCAGGATTGTTCCTCCTAACAATAGAGTGGAAAAATGCGAATAGGATTTTCCTTCCTAAAAATGGAATTCGATGGAATTTTCCTTTCTAGAAACATGGGTTTGAATCCTTAATTTTTTTCTTAAGGGGATCCATACACGAACCCCACCATGGTAGGCTCCATTTCATGTCACCGCACTAATGGAACCCTACCCACTCCCTCCCCACTGCGACATTATTGGTGGACCATTTCCTCCCACACCCACCTTTGGGAAGTGAGTTACAAACCGGACCGTAAAGTTATCCAACATTTAACTTTGTCATGTCACATATCTAAAAATATCCACTTTGACAACAATTCCTCTTGATATCTTGCAGACAAACTCATCGTCTTTTTCAAACTAAGAGAATAAAAAAACCATTTAATATTCTCTAATAATGCTTGTTTTGGGAACATATTATCATAGTTCTCTCGTGAAGTGGACCATTTCAAGTGCTACTTTATGTTCATCAATAACATTTCTAACAAAATGATATATAATCGAAATATGCTTTGCCTTAATGTGATAAGTTGGATTCTTCACCAAATAAATAAAACTTTGATAGTCACATAATACCTTTATTTTGTATTGATCTCTTCCAAATTCATCCTATATACCCTTACGAAAAATTTCCTACTAATAAGCATGATACGTATCTATATATTTTGCATCTGTTTTTGACACAACAATTGTTTTCTAAACCTTTGACATCCAATTGATATTTCTACCTACAAGTGTAAAAACCTAATCGAATTCACTTTTTTAGAAATCACAAGAAAATTTGAATCAATAAATCCAAAAATAGAATCACGAATATTATCAGACGTGATGCAATAATCACTTGTTCCTCACAAGTAGAAAAACACCCACTTCACTATTTTCCAATGTTCTCTACCAAGATGTATCATATATATACTAAAAACCCGATTCTATATGTAAAATGTCATGGGTTTTACATAGCATAACATACATTAAACTTCCTATTACACTAGTATCTGATACACTAGACATATACTCCTTTCTTCTTCTTCTCTAGAACATAAACTTGAAGAAAGTTTGAAATGGGAAGTAAAAGGGATTCTAACTAGTTTCACATCTTTCATACCAAATCTGGTTAGTATCTTTTCCAAATACCTATGTTGTGATAACCAAAGCTTACCATTTATCATGTCTCAATGTATCTCCATGCCTAATATTTGTTGTACACCTCATAGATCTATTATATCAAATGTCCTAGCTAGATGATCCTTTAAAATGTTGATTTCTACAATAGCATTTCTTGCAACAATCGTATTAATCACCAACATAACATACCAATATATCAAATATTCCATTGACCAGACACATGAAATAAACAAAAATCATATACTCGTAAAATTTCTCATCATGAAATTATCAAACTTCTTGTACCATTTTCTAGGTGACTGATTCGATCCATACAATGATTTCCCGATCTTAAAAAAATTAGTAGTTTGTAAAAATCCTTTAGGTTGTTCCATATATATATATATCTTCTTTTAAATCTCCATGCAACAATTTCGTTTGACTTCTAATTTATCCAACTTCAAATCAATTAAAGTAACTTGAACTAAGACTACTCGAATTAAAAAAAGTTTAAAAACTGGAGAAAATATTTCATGAAAATCAATAACTTATTTTTGTGTAAATCCTTTTTCTACACATCTAGCTCTGAACCTTTAAAAATTTTCATCAATACCTATATTTCGTTTGTAAACCCATTTATAACCAACACGTTCTCTACCTTACGGAAGTTTTAATATGTCCCATGACTTATTCCTTTCAAAGGAATACATCTCCCCATACATTTCACTTTTCAATTTTGCACTATCCATATATTACAATGCTTCATAATAACAACTAAGTTCCCAATTATTATAAATAACATAAATTGAAATATTGGTATTGTACATACTAGGAAGATGCCTAACTCATATAGATCTTCTTACTAGATGTGGAGGTGTTTCCTCATGTTGTTGTGACCTCCATACTGACTTCTTAAGTGTTTCCTCATGTTTTTGTGAATATTCAACATCTTAAACATCAAAAAATTGTTGTTTTTGACCTTTATAGTTTATGAAGATGGTTAAATTTCAACGTTTACATGTTGATGTTCGAGGATCTTTTTCTTCTTTCATCTCAAAGACATAATTTTAGCAAAGGAGATTCATCAAATTCTACATATTTGTTAATGAATATTTTAAGCTTGGTAATATCTAATACTTTATATCCCTTAACACCATCTACTTCACCATACCCAATTGAGATGTAATTCTCGATCTTGTGTAAAACTTTGAACGATGATACTTATTAGTAAGATCATAAGAATTAGAACAAATAAAATTAAATATGAATAGTCACATGGATTACAATTCCATACATCTTCAAGAATCTCATAGTTTATTACAACTATGGTGAGGGATTGATTAGATAACAAGTTGTACAATCTACTTCGCCTATTAACCTATATCTAAATTTGCATTGCTGAGCATACTCCTTGCTCTCTCTTAAAAATTGTATTCATGAATTTAGAAACTCCATTTTTCTATGGAGTATAGTTGTTGGTTTAAATCCTTTCAATCATAGCTTCCTTACAAAATTTCTAAAATTCTAAAGATTTAAACTCACCTCCATTATTTGTTCTTAAACATTTGATAAACCTACTAGTGCGCTTTTCAACCAAAGCTCTAAATTTCTTAAATGTACTGAAAACATCATATTTTATTTTAAGAAAGTAGACCCATACTTTCTTGGAGTAATCATCTATAAATTTAATAAAATAACTAATTCGGCCCATATGAAATTAAAGGTGTTGGACCCTAAAGACAAGAATGAATGTAATCAAGAATGGATTTACTTCCTTGACTTCCACTTTAAACTTTTGTCTACATTGTTTCCTGAAAAGTTAGTGCTTTTAGAAACTCAATCATAAAAATTTTAAATCAGGGAGTAACTCATGATTTTTGATACCAATAATACTTTCTCACTCATGTTCCCCACCACAAGTAGATTCCATAAACGAGTAGAATCTTCAATTATTTTAGATACCACAATAGCTTGACCGATACTTGTAGTTTGTTGCAATATGTAAATGTTCCCAACCTTTAGATCCTTTATTACAACTAAGGAACCCTTAGACACCTTCGAGATATCTTTCTTTACCTATGAACTTATAACAACTAGAATCTAATTCACTAAATGAAATAATTTTTGTGTAGTTATTGTACATGTATTACTTCTATTAGAGTCCTCACTATACCATCAAACATTTTTATATTGATTCTACAAATCCATTCATTCTTACAAGAAACATTATTTCCCAAAAGAATATAATTACCGTCAATGGTTTGGTAAGAATAAAACTAACCTCTATTCAAACACATGTGATGTGTAGCACTAGAATCCAATAACCATTCATGATGATAATATGACACATTATAAATAGATGAAACATCATTTGTCATATCTCGCACTTGTTTCTACTTTCATTACTTCGTTGGTGTCATCTTCTTTAAATCCTTCTTCAAATTCCCTACTTCACCGCAGTGACATCACCTTACCTTACTCTTACTTCCATCTGATTTATATCTATATGTTCTTATGGAGCTTTGACCTCTTTCTTTAGATCTTCCTCTAGAAAACATGCCTTCACATGTAGAGATATATACACTATATTTTCTTCTCATCTCTTAAGCCAAGAATGCTCCCACAATAGAATCACACCAAGGGCATCATTTGCACTAAAATCGATGTAAGTTACTATATGATCCCCAGAGACTTGTAAAATACATAAAAACATGATTTCCTTGTCTTCAACCTTCACTTTCACGCCAATAGTAGTCAACTAACACGATAAATTGTTGAAAACATTTTAATAGCCAACAATTTTTTACCTTATTTTATATGCAATATTTATAGCTACCTCTTCAGATAAATATGATTTGTTAAAGATTTCATTATGTAAATACTTTCTAATCTGTTCATAAGCTTCAAAGTTGTATTTTTTATCTAGCTATATCATAGAGAACCTCATCTACTAAATACAAACATATTGTTATAAGAGAATTTATATCTAGACATTCCGAGTAATCTTCATCCATCCATACATGTTTGTTTTCATTTCCATTAATTATATATTTTTGTAGGCCCTATTGCACCACTACATCCTATGATTTGAGCTTCCAAAAGTAAAAATTGTTCTTTCCATTAAACTTCTCCACCTCAAAATTTACATTTGAAACTTTCTCGATTTTATGTAATATCATCAAAAAATATGGGATAATTGTTGCAAGTCTAGAAAATTTCTCTTTGATACCACTTGTTAGGAAACAAGTCAGTTAACAATCCTAAATAAACAAAAATTTAAATATAAAATTACGAGTTCTAATGATAGAGATAATTTAAATCAGCAAGATACCAAACATGCAAAAAACAAAACACCAAATTTACGTAGTAAAACCCCATTTAAGCACATAGGGAAACACCCATGGTGTAGTATATGAGGTTTTATTAACTCAAGATAAAAATATTACATTTGATCTCATTATGAGATACTTTGACTCTCCATATAGATAAATGCACCTAATTCTAAAAGTACATTTATTATCGTTCCTCCTAAAAATAGAGTAGAACAACACCATTTGGATTTTCCTTTCTAAATATAGAATGTAGTGGAATTTGTCTTTCTACAAATAGGGTTTGACTCCTTAATTTTTCTTCGAGGGATATTCCTTCAACTCTTGCTAGGGGACCCATAAAATTTCATCGCCCCCTAGATCCCTTGAGACAAAAGTAGGGGGCATTGCCCCCTACCAGTTCTAGATTAAGACCTAAGAAACATAGGTAGTTTCCTAGGTTCCTACATTTAGGGGGTAAGTCTTGACTACTTTGGTTTGTTCTTGTTATTTTCAGTTAAATATCTCCATAGAAATAAGAGATAACATAGTATGATAGATAGAGTAAATATAAGTTATAGGATTTAAGAATGAATGTTGGATTTAGAAAATATAAAGGATATTGTTATTTCTATAGTTTTTATTGACACACACTTTGTTAAATAGGTGCTTACAAGGCACTATAATGATACTAGAAATTCTTCACCGAAGCCAATTCAAAATGTAATATTCAAATTTATAATATGGTTCTTTATATATTTGTTTAGCTGATTGAAATTTGTTGGTAAATTAATTTGTCGTATCACAAATTATTGATTTTTCACTAATGCTCAAATTTAAGCCCCTACTTGTGTCTAGGAGGTTCCCATTATTGAATGTAAACTAACTAATGGCTTTGGGTGGCCATTAGGCAGGGGGTCACACAAAAATTCTCCACTAAACCCGTGGTAAAGTGATTGTATAGGGTACAAGGAGGAATTTTTAGAAGTGAGAGGTATATGGGAGTTGGTGAAATAAGGAGAGAGAGGGTTACGATTGTGAGTAGGCTTGAGAGTTCACATATAATATCCAGAGTAGGTGCACATTTAATTAGAACAACACAACAATGATAAAATTGACAATACTAAAAACTCATAGACACATAACTCTATTAATTGATTTTTCAAAGGAACAAATTCCTTTCTTCATTTTCTAAGATTGCTATGCATACAAATTTGGAGAGTAGAGAGATAGAGAGAGAGAGAGGAACATAAGC
Source organism: Taxus wallichiana var. yunnanensis (assembly GCA_018340775.1). NCBI lineage: Eukaryota > Viridiplantae > Streptophyta > Pinopsida > Cupressales > Taxaceae > Taxus > Taxus wallichiana. The sequence continues at coordinate 383,874,737 of CM031234.1, read as the reverse complement.
AAAAGTATAGAAGGATTTTAGCTATTACTGCTTGATGTAGTAGTGATAAATCTCAACAACATACAACCAATAAACAATCGATAAACCCTTAGAATGGAGAATTGATGTAGGAGCATAAATTTGCAAGCATGAGAATGTAGATAAGTGTCTTGTGATCATAAGGGAGTTGTAATAGTGTTTTCCCTTCATTTTCCTCATTCAAATTCCACTTTTTGTAACATTGTATGGTGAGAGTAAATGTAATTGTAAAAGGGATATTTACTAGGGAAGATAAGTGTGAAAATGAGTTATTTGTATTGTTGCTGTCTAAAATAGTCTTACCCCATTTGTGCCTTTGAAATTTTATTGATTTACTGGCCTCTCTCATTTTCTACTTCCCCGAGTCATGCTTGAGTCAGTCTTTGTTGCCATTTTTAATCTCCTCCTGGGTTGAAGATCATGTATGAGTCCATATTTGTCTCCTCGTTTCTTTGTTCCTCTGGAAAAGGTTTGTATTTTGAGTCTCCCGTTCTCTGTCCCTTTAAAACTCACATTTTCTGCTTTCTCCATTTTCCACAAATGATCAGGGATTGTTGTCCTTGTCTTTTTTTCCTAGATACTTGAAGGAAAATGAATTGATGTGTTCCCGAGAACGTATTCGAGCCTCAAACATTTCTAAACTCTCGGTCCTTGAAGAAATGTTCATTTTCGGCTCAAATGGATGTTTTTCTGTATTTTGATTTGACGAGCATTTTCCCCACAAATTTGCATCCTCGCATCAACAGAAACGTGGAATCCTTTGGTTGATGCGGCTTGGCATGAATACTTCAAAAATTCTATGAAAAGCCTCAACTTGGAAATGTGTCCACATGGAGGAACGATGGTCATTTGAAGATCTACCCTTTTGTTTTGGCTTTGGGCAACACACTGGAAGGACACGTGGAGGCTTGGCGGGATAGAGAGACTTGAGGCTTCCACTAGGTTTCCCATACTTAGTCTCTTTTCAAAAATATTTTGGGAAGTCTAGGACACGTGGAGGAACGACAATCATTTGAAGATTTATTTTTGGTTTTTCCTTAGCAGCAGCACCAGGAAGACACATGGAGATTTCCGCACGCTTTCCTTAGACTCGATAAAATTTTTATGTAGTCAGATACGATTTGGTGGGAAATGGACACGTGCAAGCCCGCTTGTTTGTTCGGGTGTTCAACTTGGGCACCATTTTGAAGTAGCACTGGGAGGACATGTGGAGGACTCCGCTCACTTTGCATTTTTTCTTTGACTTTTCAACGGCCAAGGAGACTGCCTCGGATCTTGACACATAGCACCTTCCACTGAGCTTCAAGCCTTCAAACAAAATTTTCCGGGCAGACACTTGGCGAGCTTGCGCTCATTCAGGGTCTCAAATTTTGGGGACCATTTCAAGGTGTGCCATTATGACACGTGGTAGTTTAAAAATTCATAAGGGGCGGGGAAGCGAGACCATCGGGGGAAACTTAAAATTTTTTCCTCCTTGCCTCAAAAGGGTTAAAATATCAAAAATGGCCCGTAAGCCCGACAAAAGAAAAGGTCAAATATTTCTCTGTCAATGGCAGAGGTGCGGGCTTCGGAGGAAAAGTGAGAAATTTTCCCTTTGAGGGAAAAGGAGTTAAAGGCATAAAAGGAACTGGGGTCCCGCTGGGACCCACATTAGAAACTTGAAGCGGAAGGGCGGAGCTGTGGGGAAACTTGGAAAATTTTCCTTTTTCCAAAAGAGGGTCAAATAATGATTTTTTCTCGCATTTCCTTTGGGACCCACCTTAGGACACATGTTAGGCCCATTTTTAGAAGTGGAGGTGCGGAGAAAATGTAAAATTTTTACATTTTTTCAAAGGGTCAGAAAAATTCAAAAAGAATCCCCGAGCCTGTTTTTGAATCTTCCACGTGACGACCCACAATCAAATCAAAGATTAACGGAGGTCAGTATGCTTTTAAATCTTATTTCCCCCGTTTCTACCGTAAAGCTTCCAGGAAGTGTGAGTCTTCATGATTTCTTGTTATTTTCTACACGCCAAACAGAGAGCGAGTTAATTTTGATATCTAGAGTTTGGTGGGAGAGATCTGGAGATGTCTTTCACCATTAAAACAGTTTGACCTCTCGGCTCGATCTGGTTTTTGTTTTCCTTCTCCCGAGCACGCACGGAGCTAGGTTTGACATATTAGGGGTGGAAGTGGGTTGAAAATGGAAGGAAGTGTGATTTTATAGAGGAAGGAGTTAAATGCGGGATATATTCGAAGAGATTTTCCCCAGCACTGATGAATTTTTGTAGATCCGATTATGGGAATCGCGATTGTGATCATGGCGAGCATTGATAACACTCAATGTCTGGTTTTTGGGGGAAAAGGGGGTCTGTTGTAAAGGTTATAAATGGAAAAAATTCATCGTGTAAATGGTTGGGAGTTTTTTCGAGAAGTCAAGACTGATTTTTGTGGTAGAAAAAGTTTGAAAGAGCCCATCATTTTTGAGAAGCCGTATAAGAAGCCTCTATATCTCTCTTTGTGTCAAATTTAATCTTGTCAAGGTGGTTGTAAGTGTACAACCATTGAAAAGCTTTGAGATTGTTCTGGAAACTTTCCCTTGTTGATAAATTTGATCAAACTTGAGTTATTCTGTGTTAATCTTGAGTAAAGTGTATTTATTTCATCTCTGAATGCATGCGAGTAGTTTTTCTTGTTTATGTTGCAATCTTGTACCAAAATCTGGTCTAATCGCATAGGTCTCAATCCTTGTGATAGTTTAGTGGCATCTGTAATTTCATTTCTCAGAAGAGCCTTCATCTGGGAGTGAGATAAACGGTTTAAAATCACTTTTCTTTCATTTTGTTGACAGAGATTATCTGTAAGCCTCTGGGTGTACCTCAAAGTGATTTGGTTTTAATCTTGGTGCTTTATTGGGTTTTCTGACTTGAGCCTTCATGATAGAATCCCATAGGTTGTGTGAAAGAGTGCTAATTTGGGCCTCCATTAAAGCACATATTCTAGTTGAAGAAACATTTTTAACTTTTTGTTGCATTTTGTTGGTTGAATCTTTCTTTTTCATAAGCTTTGAAGGACCCGGTGAGTCAAGTTCATCCTATCTCCTCCCACCAAAATCTATTTAAAAACATCTAATCCTACCCATACTACCCCTGTTTTTACTCGTATACCCACACAAGACCAAAATCCATTTGCTAAAGTATGCAGAACATATCAGGATTCCAAATGTCTTTAGTAACCTTTGCCTTGTTGTGAAAATATCTCCATAATCTGGAAGTGACAACTCATGAGAGTCGATTTGGTGTGTTGATCATATTTTCCCAAGGTCTCCTCTATAAAATTTATGCAAAAGAAAGGTACCTGTATCTCCTTTCAAACAACAGAGGTTACAAAATAGGTTCTCTTACCTTGGTTGAAAGGCACAACCTAAAATAGTTAGGATAAGATCACATCCTTTCAAGGTGCTACCCACTCCATTCAAAACCTGAGTGATAACAAGTTAGATAGAGTGCTTCCCTAGCTACAAAATGACATACACAATCATCTATCTGCCTCACGAGTGTTCCACAAAATCCATGATGTTGCTTGGTCTTTGAGGAGATTAAATCTGGGTACCAACATGTACTAAATAAGGCTTTTTGAACCATGTCAACAAATTAGATATGACATGCACACGTTTTTAAGGTGTGGGGATGAGAGTTATTTAATTTCTCTTTGTTTAAGGTGTTGTTGATCTCTTATATAGAAGGTAAAGTCTTTCTAGGAGCTGATGTAGGAGGGTGAATTGGTCAATGATCCATTTTTGGGATCAATAATTTGAGGGAGTGGTCTAGAAAATACTAAATAAAGACTTGAGAAAAAAATGAGAAATCTGATTTGTGTGTGATATTGATTTTTTTGACTCTGCAAAAACCTTCATAAAAGGAGATTGAGGTAGAAAAACTACAATTAACATTAGAGGACATATTTTTCAATACTTATAACTCAAAATGTGAAGGACATAATAAAAACCATATGCGGATTTATTCAAGCTTTAAAATATTGTTTTAAGGTTTTTATAACAAGTTTTCTCCTTTCATCCCCAAACTAGGGCATCAAAAATTGAGAAATTTAAGCAACCAATCGAGCTGAAGATTTCAAGAGATATTTGTTCCATCTAGATGACCAACTATATAAAATTTGAGCTCTTAATTCTAGGTGCAGATGAAGATATTGATGATATAATTTTCCCGGTGTCGTGTAGGTAGTGATAGGGTACAAATTTGTAGCTTTTGTCATTTTTATTTGATCAATTTGATGTTTAAAACCTCCAATTTGATGTGTAAAACCTCCAAGTTGAGAAGGTATATGAATTAACATGAAATATTTTAAGAGGAATACTACAACATGTGTGAAGATATCATTGTTCAATAATGAAAGAATTGGTAAGAAATCCATAACATAACCCTCCTTTGTTCACTAAATTTAAGGAAAATTTATAGGTCTATGACTTGGTTGAAGAGCTTTTGTAACGCCCACAAAAGTGACGCTCTAGAACACACTAACACCTAACACTTATCCCAAAATTGTAACTATTTTTTTTTGTTACAAGATTAAGGATACAGGTAAAAGAGTTTACACAAGGTTAATCCCCTAGGGTACAACAACTAACTTACACCACTAAACTCAACCCTATAGTTTTAAGAATCAAGTCTAGTTACAAGGTCAACATAGTTTCTAGTTCACTCTAGGGTCCATTAAACCCATTTCAACTAGGAAGGTAACATATTTTAATTTACTTAGTTAAATGTTTTCTTCTTCTTAATAATATTAAAATCCTAATATGTTTAGCCTCTTGCTTAATTAATATAAAATCATTATCTTAATAACTTAGGGTCTTTTCTATTATTAACTAAAGTTTAATAATGACTCACAAAGGTTTGACACTCTAAGGTAATAAAAGGGCCCCATTCCCAAATTACACATACCCCTAAGATTTTAAAAGCAACATTTATAAAATTCATTTTCTCCTACAAAGGTAGGGTTGATCCTCCACCCTTGGATCAAATCAATCCCAACCACAAGATCCTAGGGTTACAAGCAAGCCCTAAAATTCCATAAGCATTCCTATTAAACTCTTCCTTTATTCTATTCTCCTCATTTGGTCTATTTTTCCTTTGTGAAAATGCAGGTTGGAGAGGAGAAGGCCATGGGAGCAAGAATGGAGAAATCATGGAGGACTCTACAAGGACCAAGCTTTAGAAGGTTTAGATTGTAGGTTTCTTATTGTTTTCAATTTCATTCCAAGATTGGGAGGGATCTCCTTCCCCAATCTACTTTTATTACAAACCATTTGTATTTGGGTTTTAAATTTGGGGCAAACCCTACCCCCATGAATAAAATGAGAAGAAATGTTTTAGATCCACCATTTGTATGTTTCATTGCTCAATCTAATGGTTTTACTCATTATTTTGTTCTGGTAGTTAATACATAATTTTTTCATCTTATAAATCTAAGGGAACCAGCTAAAAATCACCCATAGGCGTGGATCCTAAGGTTCTATTACAAGTGACAGAACCACTGCCCAGAGTAGACCGGCGGTCCTGGGACTGCTGCCCTTCCTAGGTGACAAAATGCGGACTGCCACCTTGTCTAGGTGACAAACCGTAGACCACCACCCTACTGAGTTGTGGTTTTGATACATTGCCTTAGCTTTGAGCAAGAAGGTTACGGGACCGCCGCTCTGTCTCTAGGCGGTCCTGTTTCCGAAAAGTAGAACCTTAATTTTGAGGTTTTCTGAAAAACTAAAAGTTACCCAAAGGTTCAAAAATGCATTCTGAGTCTATTTCTGAGCATCTCAAGTTTTCAGTTTTGAAATTTAGTTCCATTTGTTCATTCATAGTTAAATCTACACTTTTTAAGGAACTATCTAAACCAATGAAAATACATCTACTTACAAAATCATTCTATTAAGTTCATCTAGTTTTTCTTTCCATTTCAAGAGAAAGTGTATCTAATCTATTATTTTACATTTTCACTTTCTTGCTATAAAAAAATCAACATTTCTAAATACAATACATTCAAACTTGTTCTCTTTTTTCATTTCACTATAATATGCATGCATTCAAAATAGCCACAATAACTTTATTTTCCATTCAAATACAAATTGTAGATTCAAAAATACTACAAAAACCTTTTTCTATTGAGAATGACTCAATTTATTTAACACCAAGAATTACCTTTTTGACAATATAACCAAGATTTCAAATAAAAGAATTTCTTTCATTTCTATTTCTCAAACAATCTCCACAATACAAGTCTTTTTTTTTCTTATCCAATAACACAATGCCACAATGAAAAAGACTTTCTTTTCCATATCACAACTATTTCAACACAAATCTTTCTTTCTCTTTTCAAATACAATATTTGAATGCAAAATCTTCTACACAAGATTATTATAAAGTCATCCACTCAAGGTGGGAAATAATACAAGAATGTAAATAAGGGAAAACTATAATAATACAAATTCTTCCACTCTAAGTGGGAATACAATAAATTTCTTCACAAGAATAAGTTCTTAAGGTCTCCAACAACACTCCAAGCTCCACAAATCCAAGCAAGATGACTCCTTCAAGATATGTTTGATTCACAAAAAATAGGGGGAGAGGCAACACTCTCCACCCAACCAAGACATCCAATGAAGAGGAGAAGCCATCCTCTTCATTGGCCCCCGAGCCCCAACCACATCACAATGGAAGATGACTTCAACACATGGAAACAACTAGCTTCCACAATACTTAACAAAATAGTCTCACAATCCATTCCATCCACATTCAAACACAACAACAACACAAGCAAAGGAACAAAAAAATAATAATAATATAACAAGGCTTATCAAGAAAGCCAAAAGAGCAAGACCTATGGGGAGGCCACTTATGCCTCCCAATGGGAATGGGTGCCCACCTTAAAGCCTCCAATGTATATATCAAATCCCCTACAAACTCTTATGCCTCCCTCAAGTACCCCTTATACCTCCATATACTCTTATGCCTCCCTCAATCTCTTATGCCTCCCTCATAATAACAAGAACAAGAAGAAATGCAAGCATTCCTCATACAAGGTGGGGCACCCAACCCAAACTCCCTCCACACAAAAATTAAACTCTTATGCCTCCCTACATGAACTCCCCATAGTCTCCTCCTACTCCAAACTTAGGAAATATACCCATACCCAAACAAACATTCCAAAGGAAAACAACACTCAACACAAACATATAAACACAAAATAAAAACATAATTTAAACAAAGGTGAAGCTCCTACCTCTCCATAGTAGAGCTTGTTCCAAGGATGAAATTCCAAGCTCCTCAAAACCAAGAAAGCATCCAAAAATCTCCAACAATCCACAAGAACTCCCAAAATCTTCTAACTCTCCAAAATACAAGAGTCCAAAATGATCAAGTAACCCCCAAACAAGCAAAAGATCAACAATAAATAGAAAAGGGAGGGAGGAGGATGAGGTGGCTCCATGTAGGATGCCACATCACTCATCCTCAACTCTGTAATGCACCAAACCATTCCAACACAAGGACAACACAAAGTGAAATACAGGATAACTTTTTTTTGACTTGCTTTGACACAACACGACACAACATGTCGTCAAAAGGTTACAACCAATCACTAGAACCACTTGTTACGGGAGACCACAAGGTCAATGCAAAAACGTTCACACCTATCAAGGACAATGTACTCTTCTTTTGACAAGACAACATGGAAGTCCAATCTACATGACACACTCACAGCTAGGGCATCCCATGAGGAAATTTCTTGTTAAATTTTCTTGTTTACTAAAGTGTCTCTTAATTCTTAACTTACGTTCTTATAAAATTTCCTGTAATGATTCACACAATTCTTTTCACAAGGGAGAACTTCTTTCTTTTCAACTATTGACTGAATAGCTTAAGGCCAGGCTTTCTATACTAGGATCATCAATTTTATGTCCAAAGCTTTTTATTCATTTGATTTTAGAACATTTTCCATTTCTTACAAGGTTAATTAATCTATTCAAGCCACTAACACAAGTTCCACACCTCTGTTGTACAAGTGAAGGCATAAGTTCCGATTGAGTGAAAAGTACCGCTTAGGGTTCATAACAATAGCCTTCTTGTTAAAAGATCAAATTTTGACCTTGCTTAGGAAATATCACCATGAATCATGATAAGGGTTAACGGAACAGGACAACAGAATTCAGCTTCAAGGTCACATTGTTTACTATCAGTCTTTCATTGAGGTTAAGAGTTTATCAAGATTGGTTAAATGTTCCATCTAGACTTTACTTTCTTAAGTTTGACAAAGGAGAACATTTCAAACGCTAGAGAGATATTTAAGGTTTTATTAATCAATTTCCCTCTTACTCAATAAATCCTATCATATTTTAAAATCTAACCATTGATTTCACCATGAGATCCTTTAAGGTTTCACCAAAAAATAGTGTTTATTAGTTTAGCTCGGAAAAAAAAACAAGTAATCATATTTTGTTACAAAAGATAGATTCCTCTTGATTGTTCCAGGTCTCAAAGGTTTCAAGTGGATCACATCTACATTAATATGTTCATATACATAAATTTTCGTTTAACTTTTATAAGGAATATCCAGTCCACTTTATAGGGCTTACAAACTCATTGCTACTATGCCTTAGTAGGATTTACAACTCAACATTTTAACTCAAGAACAAAGTTTGACAGTTACAACATCAATATTCTACAATGCATTTACTAAGGCACTGACCCATCTTCTAAAATTTTCCCACTAGATGTTATCAATAGTTTAACCATAAAGGACAACGTCTGAAGCACCAAAGTGGATATCATCTATGCAACTACAACGGCCACTTCTTTCATACTTGAGCTCGGAAAAACAACCTGCAAAAACATGTTAGCTTTTGTCAGTTCAAAAGAACTGGCATGAGCATGCATTCCCTTTTCCTAGATATTTCATCATATTAATTGAATGACTAGTGCACGATTTCCATCCCAAGGCATAAGCAAAAGTGATTTGTATGAAGGTAAACAAAATAGATATCTAGTTAACAAAAGGCACACTGCAGAACATATGAAAGCCAAAATTGTGCATTTACTATCCAAGGTTACCCTTACACCCTACATTCTAAATTATAACAAATTTCCCACATAATACACCTTTTTATTTTCCTTAAGTAAGATAGCGATAACAACATCACATTCACAAAACAGAATAAAGGAATCGTACTACAACCACCCGATATAGAAATAATAAATTCTCCTGATAATGTCAAAACAAAAGTAACAAGATTTATTATTCCGAACATCCCTACTCAGAGCAAGAATGCCACACAAGTCCACTAAAACTCATACAGCCTATGAGGGGGGTTATGGCCACTCAAGGACCCAATTCAAAGATCATGTAAAAAGAAAGCATTGCATTTGCATACACCTTAAGAAAATGTAACTGACGTTTTTGATTACTATGCACAGTGTTTAATTATATATTCAAGATTAACAACGTCCACGAATGATAAGTTGAAACTTTGAAGGCTCCCTTAAGCCGCTAGTGCCAACTCCGCACATCCCTCAACGAAAACCCCTTTATTCCCAACATAATAAAATATTTCAATGTTATACACTACTAACTTACTTACCGATATGACGAAGAAGGTCTCATAAAACATTGTTGCTTGGGGGTAAATGTAATTTACCTTTCACGGGTCCCCGAAAGCATCTCAAGCCTCAGACTTAATTCCATGTTCACCACATCCGACATATACTTCATTGTTTGTTGCTCGGAAGGGGTAAAACACTGTTCATGCACTCACTACCATGGGGGCGTCCGACAAGGAAGGGCTTTTCTTATATCGAACCCTCGAATTTTCCATCACAAAGAAGTCGGTGGACCTTTCGTAAGACCAGTTAGAGAGATAATACAAATGTAGGACTGACGAGGATATCCCTTGGCCAGGGTACTAAATTTTTTTTTTTAAGGTCATCATAAGCTAGGTAAGCAAGTTAGATTTGGCCAAAACATGTTTGCATAAGATGGCGTCGAAAACCCACTATCTAGTCATAGCCAGTCACATCCAACAAGCATAATACACAGTTCGTTAAAGCTTCTAAAAGGAAATCGAAATTTACAATGTTCCAACCTTGTAGTCGACCTCCCAGGGATGAAATTGGGCTGAGATTATACCAAAATTAGATTGCTAAAAAGGAAAGAATGAGCAAGGGTCTCTCTAGTACCATTTCCAAGACAAAATTAGTACCAGATCTGATAACATCAAAAAGGCAATAAATACACAACTTCTCATGAGGTAAATATTTTTATTCATTTATTATATATATATATATATAATTTTATTTTATTTTTTAAAATAGGAAAAACTTAAGCAACCAATAACTCATTGCCACGCTGAAGATGATCCAATACCAGGTCGAAAAGGACAAAACTACTCCTATAGGCATAACATAGATGTATCCAGTAAGACTCCACGCACACTTTATCCCAAAAAAAAAAAAAACTACAATCTTGCGGGAAAGGCGCACCACAACCACACAACATTTCAATTGATATTTTCACACACAAAGCTATCCCAAAACAAAAAAAAACAGCACACATTTACCAGGAGAACAAGCAATAATCATGCAATCATTATAAAAGAAATAGCTGGAAAAGGGGAAAAACAGCTCATGCCTGTTCCTCCTAGTTCAACTTCGCTCCTGGCTCTGAAAGGCATCTACTGCAAATGGTAATTAAACCTTTTCCTTCATCAGATTTGAGGACAGCGTCAAACTCTCGGTGCAAACACTTCAGCTGTAGCTTATAAGGTGTGATAATTCCAACAGAAACCTTTATGCCTGCCAAATCAGTGACTCGTTGAAACAATTTTATAAAATTGCAAGGTAAAGCGTGCTTCATGAATAATACGATATGAAGCAGTCGGCCTCTACGAGGTTCTCCTCCATGGGTTACGTCGAAAGACAAGTAAGAGGCAATAGAGAATCTTAGAAATAAATTTCATCAGGTCTGCTGGTAATACTCCTATTGTCACTTAATCGATTTTGAAGGACACGAACTCAGTGCATGCTCTGGATCTCGAAGAATATCCTGCTACCTTCATCTCCCAAGACATTTTCTCCAACAAAGCAAAGATCTCCTGTGCCCGTGGGTGTGATCTGCCACTTACATGAAAGCATGCACCATTTTTGCCTTTAAACCAACTACACCCGAGTTTCTTTTTAATTCCTCTACCCTTCATCGATCCCCTTCCCACACCTCTCTCTCCTTTCACCTCTCGCCATGAGAGCCTGCCTCACTCCTGCTGTCACTTAATCGATTTTGATACAAAAATATCTTGAAGGAGAATCCCGAATTTGAGGATGCAGTCGAACTGAACAGATAACAACATAGTGGACAACCTGCTCATTGGAAGCGCTCAAAATGGCTTCCATGCTGCAGGATTTGATCGAGCTCCTTCCATGTTAAATTCACCACCTGGACAGAAGCGACTTTCGAAAATGAAAAGGCAAGACAGCTCAACAAAAACTTTATCTCGTTCTTCTACTACAGCTGCAAGATTTTGCTACAACTGATCATGACTGTGTGGTCGCGTGCAACCAGAACATCAGGATCAGCACCCACGGCTCCTTGGGATCGCCCTATGGCAGCAGTCGCACAAAACTCTCTCTGGAGGCCACTGATTTTCTGAGATAAGTTTACTTCTCTACCCTGTAGCTGCTGCAAATCGCCGAACACCTCCTCACGGCACTTTCCTAGGAGAATTTCAGCTCTACGTTCCACGTTTCTAAATGCCCCCTTATCTTCTGCTATACGCACAAAAAAAAATGCCACTCCAGGCTCCTCCATTGAAGGTGCGACCAGAAGAAGAAGGAGGTTTCCCTGCTGCTATCCTACACTGTGAATAAAACTAGCTTCTGAGCTTCAATGCCCATCACAAACCCCAAAAAGGACTCACCCTCCAACCTCACGCGGCCAGAAACACGGCAAGAGCAGGTAAGAAGACAAAATCTCAGAAGATTTAGTAATAACATCCCATTTTGAAATGCAAGTAGCCAGCATGGAGGAAAGTACACGGTGGTTGGGTAGTAAACACAGTTTGACTCTCCACCAAACCCACGCGCCCAAAGCAAAGCGTAAAGCTTCCTGTGTCTAAAAAGTCGACCCCTAAGCAAAATAATTCACAAGGACAGCTCACGCGGCTCGAGAGTCAAGGAAGGCGATGCACAACACACCAAACACCATACCTTCGCCAGCACCAAACAAGGACCTTTTGCAGCAAGGAAACAAGCCAACGTTTCAATTAGCAACTAGTTTCATTTAAAGACAGCCACGTGATCAAGTCAGGACGCAGCTAGAGTTGTAAGGGGCGGGGTAGGTGGTAGTTGAAAGGATTAAGTTGAGTATTGAAAGTATTCGTACCCCAACCACACACACAACCTCCCTACCCAAGCAAACGATGGACACCAAAGAAGACGGGTAACCAACACTTACCCCAACCAATTTGGTTAGCAACAAGGACAAACACACTGACATGGCAGAGAGAGAAGAAACACAATCATCTCATGCAAGTAGGACTAATCATCCTAGGGAAGGAGATAAGGGCTTGACGTTCGACAGAGACCACAGAACAATGACCAACCAAGTATCAAAAAAGGAGACGCTCTTCTTTACGTGAACAGGGGCTCGGTTTGTGAAGCAACCAACCAAACAATAAAATTGTTTATCGATAATTAATCATAACGTTGATAACAATCGACAATGAGATACTGAAGTTATCGCCGATCGAGAATTAAAATAATAATATTATTAATATTTTCAATACTCTTATTATTACAACTTAATAAAAATTATTAATCATATTAAGAAGGGTCAACATACAAGCTCGACAAGGCGAAGACACGACGCGTTTTAAAGGAAACACAACGGCATTCAACTCCTGAAAGCATGGTCGTCATAGAAGCAAGAGCGAGCAATGAGCGGGCATTATTACAAACTCCACCTCACTTGGTCAAACCTCAACCCCAATGCACCATAAATTGGTGGGTGAGAGGAATGACAAGATACTTGCACACACAAACTAAGCCCACACCCCCAAAGGAAAAAATTAAATATTTGAAAGAAAGTGCAATAAATATTTTACCTTTTTCTCTTCCCAAAACACCTAATGGGGTCTAATTTTGAACCCCCAACCCATAGGTAGGGTTGGTACATCAATTTAAGAGGTGTGGGACAAGTTTAACTTGTCCCACAAGCCTTCAAAATTGGCCCTAAAGGTCAAATTCGAGTTTTCCAAGAAGGGTAGAGTGTACAACACTCAAGATCTCAAGCATTCAACACACAACACAAAAACCAAGAGAACATCAAGTCTAATAAATGATCTCCTTTTGGTCACATCTTTAATTAGTTTAGGAATAGATTAATTTAACTCTAATAAGACACTTAGACCCATTAAGATAAAGGGGAAAAACAATACATCAAAATTCTAAATAAATAAAACAAGTAAATTACATCACTAAAGGAACACATACTAACATTAATAAAGGAACTAAAATAAAAGACAACACATGACCCCTTGGTCACAATTTCCCCCTAACCAAATTTCAAACACACAAAATTACATGTTGCCATGGTGACCCTTGTTGAATTCATCAAGAATTCCAATGTGGTTGGTCTCCAATCCCCGATGTTGTTGTGAATATAAATATACCTGCAAAACATAGAATACCTCCTTCGGCCTCGTGGCCACATTAAAACATCCATGCCAAAATATGCAATATAAATCTAAAATCATCTATATATGAATTAATATCATCTAGGTAATTACAAATCATTTACAAATTTCTAGCAACATTTCTATCCAACATTTCATCCATGTCAAAATGATCACAACATTAATTCAATTATCCAAGCCTACTCATGGCGACGAAAGTATATCGCATGTCAGAAACATATAGAAATAACCATGTCCACAACATATCAACATCAATATGAAATGTCTCTAATAATCCACATGCATCATATATGAATTGAAATCAACGACAATACAATATCTCTAACATCTAGTATCATGCTAAATAAAAAAGGCTACAATAGTGTCCATAAGAGTAGTTGATAGTATCATAATCAAAATAAAAAAGTGTCAAAGGGAAGTGGGCATAATCAAAATAAAAATATGTAAATAAAACCTAAAATGCACAACCCGAGGAGAGGGAGATTGAGGAATTGTCAAATATCATGGAAAAGAAAGGTTATCAACTTCTTAGAGTGAGTAATAGTCATCGTTGTTGTAAGACAATGTTCTTATGATCGAGATAATGAATAAATTACTCATAGAATGACTGGGTGGTTAAGTCATAGTATAAAACTTCAAGGGAACCTAAATTCACTCCATAAATTAAGAATACAAAGCTTGACATAATTACAATCACTCATAAGGCATAACACACCTCCTAAACTATAGGTGACAAAGTGCAAATACCAAGGTGCAAAAGGAAAAGGTGGTCATGAAGAATTAGACTAGAACTTGTGAATAGAGAATGGAGATATATCTTGAGAAGAGTATGTAAAAGGATAATAATGAATATGTAAAGAATTTCATGCTATAAAAACATCATAATACATACTAGTTGTCAAACAAAGGACTATCCTAACCAAAAGGCCTAATTAAGCAAACACCACAGAGAAGAAAAGGTGAATTAAAATGTAAATCAAGTCATGAAATTAGTCACAGAGATATAACTCCCAAATGGGCACCTAGAACATTTTTTTAGAATGAGGCATTGTACTCAAAAGATTACTAGTAGAGAGGAATACATCTAGAAATTTTAGTAGAGAGAAAAGGACACAAGCATTGAGAATTGATCCAAACCCTAGTAATCGGGATGGAGACAAGTTTCATGATGGGAGTAAGTGTGAGTGAGATGCAGGGGCTGGGAAAACCACCTGCGGAGTGTGGAAAGGTCATATGAAGGTCAAGGAGATTGAGCATGGGGATGGGCACGTTTTCTTGTCCCCTTTGTCCCCATGGTAAATAGGACAATGGGGATACAAAATTTCATCCACAGAGAAGCATGGATGTAAGTGGAAGTAAAGGGGATAAGTTAGACAAGTGAACAAGGTTGAAAAAAAGCTTACAGAGCATAAAGAGGTCACGTGAGTGTCCAGGGGACTAAGATTGAGCATAGGGCACATTTTATTGTCCCCTCTGTCTACTTGAGGGCATGAGAGACATCAAGATGATCCAAAGTGCACTTATGGGAGGAGGATGAGGGTGTACTATTGTGTCCCTCATGTACCCGATGTCTACAAAGGGATAATAGGGACAAGAGGAGGTCAAAAGTGTGCCTTTCCATGAAAAGAAAGCCTGAATTTACACTAACAAGGGGGCTAGTCTTTGACTACACTTCACTGAATGAACTCATGAACCCTTTTACACCTTTTTTACATTGATAAATGTTCAACAAATGCATTTGGTACTACCTTTATCATTTAAATTATGATTCTGCATGTGGTAGGTTTGGTATGAGGGGCTTTAGGAAGATGGGAAGGTAAGGATTCACATTATGGCTTAGTTGTCATGCTTTAAGTTTTGAATTTTTTGGTTAATCATCTTGCATGATAACAAAATTGTATCAAATTAAAGTTATTTACTTTGTATTTTTAGAGTAATTTTTCTATTTATTTACTTTGAGTTTTGCAATTTGATCTTTTTATCAAAATTAATGAGATTGACAAACAAAAAACATTTCAAATATTAAAAGGTCAAGAAGGAAAATTAAATTATATGTGATTTTGTTTCTATTAAATTGACATAATTACAAGTAGTGGAGCCTAAATTTTAGAAAGAGAGACTTGAATTACTTACGTGAGGCGTAGTGTTTATGGTGATAGTATGTTCTATCATAAAGTTCATTCATATATGTTTATAATTGATAGATTTTAGTTAGTTCATTTTAGAATGGTTTCAAAATTGATCTTGAGTGTTGGTTCAATTACTTCCTTGGGCATCGAGAAACCTTAATTACCGCATCGCCCCCTACATTCCTTGTTTAGGAAGTGAGATACAAATAATACCACAAAAGGATCAAACATTTAACATTGTTGTCACATATCTAACAAGGCATTTGGACATATGGGGATCATGATGGAAACAAACAACTAGTGGTCATTGGAGCGGCAAGCCATTAAGTCTCCAATCTAGAGTGCTTTCTATTTTTATAGAGTATGGTGTTTGACAAGAGTTGATGTCACCTAATCTTTTAAAAAATTCAATTTCCACCGCATAATTAAATTCTACCTTACCAATTATTTTGTGTAGAATATTTATTAATTTTTTACATTATCGAGTGCTTTTTTAGGTTTGATTTTGATGGTATTTAACATATGTCCACATGGCAATGACAAGATCTAGAGGCCTAAGTTTCTATAGGTTCTGGTTTTCCCTTTATAATCTATCATACCAATCACCATCCCCACATGGAAGGATTTAGTTAGTTAAATTGGAACTAATTTTCATAAAATTGAGTGCAAGTTTTGATCTTCATAGAGGTGAATCCAACATTACTTCAAGAGACCTGGGACAAAATATCAAACACTATAAAATTTCAGCTAAAACTACAAAAGTCACTCGAGATCTAGTTGGAAAAAAAAGGAAAACATGCAGATTTAGAAACAAAAAAGAATAGAGAAATGAACGAAGGAATTTTATATTATTTGAGATGATTAAAATGCATAAGAATGAATTATTAATAAGAACCATAAAAAAAAGAGTGCAGTTAAAAAAGGGGTGACAACAAATAAATTTACAGTTTACACGGCTTAAAATAGACACTCTAGTTTAAAAGAGACATTGTTATTGTATGAGTTAGCTTAAAGTTGTCCGTTGATTGACCACTGATTAAGGAGGAAGAAACAACTAACACTAACACCCCCTTAAGTCTAACTAAGGAGACAGAAAAGAGGAAAGAGAGAAAACCACTCGTGGGAATAAACCCCCAAAAACTCACGAATTGTGCATACAAATGACTATTGTGTTGCAATGTCCATTACCCCAAGAAGATCTTGTAGAATGTGAAACTTTTTCTCAGTGAATGTCTTCGTGAAGATGTCGAAATTTGTTCTAAAGTGGCACAGTACTGCAAGTCGATGACTCCATCATGTATCAATTCACGGATGAAGTGCATGTGGATCTCAATGTGTTTGGTTATTTTGTCACTGTATGGGATCTCTGCAAAGCTTCATTGTACTTTGATTGTCACACCAAATGACAGTTGGATGATGAAAGAGGATACCAAGCTCAGTTAGGAAGTTTTGCAGCCAAATGGCTTGAATGGTAATGTTGACTACACCTCTATATTCAGCCTCTGTTGATGATAAAGCAATGGCAGATTGCTTCTTGCTTGACCAACAAATAGGGCTGATCCCAAACTAAGAACATATCCTAAAGTGGACTTGCGCTCAATGCTATCACCAACCCAATCAAAATTAGTATAGCCAATGAGATCCAAAGTACATCTAGTTGAATAATGAATCCCATAGCTGATGGTTCCCTGAACATAGTGAAGTATCCACTTCACAAATTTCCAGTGTAGCTCATGAGGCTCCTACATGTATCTGGAAACAACACCCACTGCATATGATAGATCTAGATGAGAGTGAGTGAGATAAAGAAGACTCCCCACAAGTTGATGGTAGAGTGTGCAATCAACCAATGGTGTATCCTGGCCATCCTCAAGCTTTACCCCCGACAGGAAAGGTGTGATTGTTGGCTTACAGTCACTCATGTGAAATCAAGCCAAGAGATCCCTCGCATACTTGGATTGAGAAACTTGGACACCTGATTCATTCTGGCTGATTTCAAGACCGAGAAAAATTTGAGGAGACCCATGAAAAATATATCATGCAAAGTTGCTTTGGTTACAACAATGGCTATGGCTGAATCACATGTTATTAGCAGATCATCTACATAGAGTACTATGAGAAACAAAGAGTCGATGTTCTCAACATATAAACATTTGGATCAGATTTGCATCGCATGAAATTTTGAGACAAAAGGTAAGAATCCATTTTGGCATACCAAGCTCTTGGTGCCTGTTTGAGGCCATATAGGGACTTCTTCAATTTGCATACCAATGAGGAATTTTGAACATACCCTTGTGGCTGCTCCATGTAGATATCCTCCTCAAGATCACCATGAAGAAATGCATTCTTCACATCCATGTGATGAATCTCCCACCTTCTTGCTGCTGCAATGGCAAGAGCCAATCGAATGGAGTCCATTTTTTCCACCGGAGAAAAAGTCTCATCATAATCAATGCCATGAACTTATTGAAAACCTTTGGCTACCAACCTTGCTTTGTATCTTCTCACTAGACCATATGTTGTTTTCTTTATTTTGTAGATCCACTTACACCTTACAAGCTTGCGATTAGATGGAAGTGGAACCAAGTCCCAAGTTTGATTCACAATGAGATAATTGTACTCCTCATCCATGGCTGCTTCCCAATGAGGATTCCTTGCAGCATCTACATAAGTTTGAGGATTAGATGCTTGAATCACATAGGCATGCATTGGCATAATGATGGGATCGGTAGCAGAAAATGCATGAGGCGCATCATAAATATCAACCAAGCTCCTTGTTCTTTGATTTCTCAAATGAGATACCGAATCATTAGTGGACGCCCAATTGGGATTTGGATTTGGATTTGGGTCTGCACATGCATGCACATGTTCATCTGATTATGATTTAGATTAATTGAAAATCAGATCAGCATGATTACATGCATCAATGTTGAGATCGAAGAGCGGTGGCGCATAGAAGTGGTGGCATGTTTCTCTCGAGATGCTTGCATGGGACTTTCATCAAAATAGACACTCCTCTTAATGAAGAGCATTTATGTAGAAATATCTAGCAATCTATAACCCTTCACACCATCTGGATATCCAACAAATATGAATTCTTTTCTTTTAGGCTCCAAATCCTTCCTCTTGTCTATAGGAATATGGGCCCATGCACGTGATCCAAAAATGTGGAAATGTGTGACTTCCAGTTGCCTACCACTCCATGCTTGTAAAGGTGTTTTCCCTATGATAGATTTGTGAGGAGATCTATTTTGTATGTATGAAGAAAAATTGATTCCTTCAGCCCATAATTTGGAGGGAAGAGACCTTGCATGCAACATACAACTTTCTATCTCTTTCAAAGATCAGTTCTTCCTCTCAGCTACCCCATTCTATTACGGAGTGTAAGGAACTATGTTCTGCAATTGTATTCCTGCTTCATCACAAAAATGTTGGACATCATTGTTGACATAATCCCCCATTATCTATGCGTAGGATCTTGATCATTTTCCTAGACTACTTCTCTGCATGAGCTTTGAAGATCTTGAGATGCTCAAACACTTCATACTTGAATTTGAGAAAATATACCCATGTATATCGTGTGCAATCATCAATGAATGTTAGCACATATTTAGCTTGGCTCATGGATGGTACAGAAATGGGCCCGTAAGATCACTATGAACAAGATCTAATGGAGAAGAGGCTCTCCATGCATGCCCCTTTGGAAACTTTTCTTGTGGATGCTTTCCAAGAGCACAACCTTCACAAACTCCATCAGAAAATTCTATGGTAGGCAAGCCTTTCACCATCTCTTGTTTGCTAAGTTGTTGCATGTATCTAAAATTTAGATGTCCAAATATTTCATGCCAAATTCTACTTTCATCATTTGCATGTGTTAGTAGTAAAGTAGAATCTGATTTGTGTTGGTACCTTTTTGAGCTTGCACCATGTTGCCCTAATTTTCCAAATCAGTATCTTCTCAAAAACATTTTACCCTTTGAATTAATGGTCTGTAATTCTTCCCCTCCAGTTGAATGCTTCAAAATGCCCATAGACTTGTTGTTTTTCCTAATTTGAAACAATATTCCAAGTTTGGCCCTTTTTCTCCCTAGTTTTTCCAATTTTGTGGGTCATGGTCATTTTCTCTTTGCCAGATCGTGAAAAAAATTGAATTTGATCAATTCATACTTGTTTGTATTTGAAAATCCAATCCCAAGATCAAAAATGTTGTAAAATCATCCTTTAGTTAATTCAAAATTGAAAAATTTGCCATCCTTGGTGAAAAACTTAATTCTAGGCGTCCCTAGAATTTTTACGTTTTAACAAATGTTGGTGAGTTTGTAGATTGACATATTGATTGGGAGCCAATGGTGTGTATGACTGAAAGAAGAGAGACTTTGTTTGGAAAATATATTATCCAATTGAAAACTAACACCATTCCTAGAGGTCTTGTTACACTTTAGTCAAATTTTAACAATGTTGATTACATCATCAATAGAAACATGTCTGCCTCAAGGGACATGGAAGAGCATGAATTGAGAACAAAGGAAAAACCAAGAAAATTTTGGTTGGATAGCAGTTTAAACAAGGAAGAAAAAAATCCTACCTCCAATTGTTGAAACAATATCAAGACTGCCTTGCTTGGTCCTATTCAGAGCTGAAAGCATATAGAGAAGACTTGTTTCAACATGAGATCCCTCTTGAAACAAATGCCAAACCATTCAGACAAAGGAAAAGGCCAATTAATCCACTTCTCTCCATGAAAATGCAAGAGGAGTTAAAGAAGTTGAGAGATGGAGGTATCATTCAGCCCACAAGGTATTCATCTTGGGTTGCAAACCTTGTGCCAGTCAGAAAGAAGAATGGAGATATCGACTTTGTGTGGATTTTAGAAATCTAAACAAAGCATCCATGAAGGACAACTATCCCTTGCCAAATATGGAAAATATGTTGCAGCTTGTGACAGGGTCTTAGTTGCTTTCTACATTGGATGGTTTCTCTAGATACAATCAAGTGGTAGTCAAAGAATCAGAAAGACTTAAGACAACATTCACTACTCCTTGGGAACATATGCTTTTGTTAGGATGCCCTTTGGTTTGATGAATGCTAGCACCACTTTTAAAGAGCAATGGATGTTGCTTTTGTTGGTTACATCAATGAGTTCATTGCAGTTTACCAAGATGATGTGACTGTGTTTTCAAGGCGAGAGGTGATCATTTGCAGCACTTGGAGAAGATGTTGATCGGATGTAGGGAGTATGGAATTTATCTTAATCCAAAGAAGTGTCATTTTGGCATGCAAAAGGCCAAGCTGCTTGGTCACATTGTGTCAAAAGATGGTGTTATGATAGACCCTGAGAGAGTGGAAGCAATCAGCAAAGTACCCATCCCAAGAACCAAGAAAAGAATCCAATCTTTCTTTGGTCAAATTAATTTTATTAGAAGGTTTGTTTCCAACTTTGCTTTGAGTTGACTCTTCCAATCACAAGCATGCTAAAGAAGGACCAAGTTATCAGGTGGGAGGAGGCTGCCATTCAAGCTTTTGAAGGAATCAAAGAGGCACTCAAACATGCACCTGTCTTGGTAGCTCCGAATTACAAGAAGCCTTTCCAAATCTTCTCTTTTTGCTTCTAAAATACTATTGCATCTGTTTTGCTCCAAAAGGATGAAGATGGGGCTGAGATGCCTATTGCCTTCTTTAGCAAGGCTTTACAAGTTGTTGAGTTAAAGTATACAATCATGGAGAAATAAGCATTTTCCTTGGTGAAAGCAACAAAAGTTTTCAGGCCTTATATATTGAGTTCAAAAGTTGTTTCTTATGTTCCCCACACCATGGTGAAAGACATCTTATTAGAGATGGAGATCTCAAGCAAAAGATGTAGGTGGGTGAACAAGCTGCAAGAGTATGATATGGACATCCAAAACACAAAGTTGGTAAGAGGTTTGGGCCTTGCTAAGCTCATGGCTGAGAGCAACTTGGAGAATTTGAAAGTGAATCAGCTAGAGGAAGAAAGGGTAGATGTGCTTGAAAAGTTGGTAAGTTCTGAATGGTACAAAGATGTGATCTTCACCTCAGACACTGTGTTGCCCTAGTCATTTAAATAAAAATAAAAAAAAAAGATCCTCAAGTCTGGCTTCTCAAAATATATCATCACGGACCTTGGGCTGCCTTGGAAGAACCACGAAGGTGTCCTCTTGAAATGCATAATCAAGATGAAGCTCCCAAGATAGTTGCTGATTTCCATGGGGAGTTTGTGGAGGAAAATTTGCTTTGGAAGAGTAACATCACATAATATTTTGAGAGCTGGTTATTGGTGGCCTACTCTTTTCAAAGATGTAACACAACCGATTAGAAAATGTGATAGTTTCCAATGTTTCTTTGGAAGACCGAAATCTTCTTAGAGCTCCTTCCTTTGCAGGCTTTGTATCAATTGAAGCTCCTTTCAAGTAATGGGGGATGGACTTCATTGGTGAGATTTCAGATCCTTCTAGTGCTGGCCATAAGTGGATCCTTGTAGCCACTGATTATTTTACAAAGTGGGTAGAGGCAATCCCCACCAAGAAAGCAACACACCAAATAGTTATGGACTTCTTGTTGAATCAAATCATATGTAGATTTGGAGTCCTAGTCAAGATTGTAGCTGATAATGCCATGTGCTTTAGAGCCAAACCTTTAATGGCAATGTGCAATGAGTATGGAATCAATCTGACTTATTCTTCAAACTATAACCCCCAAGGGAATGGACAAGCTGAGTCCAGTAATAAGAATTTGTTGAAGATCATTAGAAGAACCTTGGAGCAAAACAAGAAGAAATGGGGTGAACAATTGAAATTTGTAGTTTGGGTTGATAGGATAACTCCTAAAAGAGCTACTGGTAAAAGCCCATTTGAATTGGTGTATGGAACTCAAGCTTTGTTGCCCTTGCACCTGCAATTATCTTCATTTTAGTTTGCCCAATAGTTGGAAGATCAAGAGCTTGGCCCATATGAATCAAGGATCAATCAGATTATTGAGCTTGATGAGGAGAGAAGAGCATCCCATCAAAGACATGTCAAATTTAGGGAAAAATTGAAGAGGTTGTTTGATAAGAAGGTCACTCCTAGAGCCTTCAATGTTGGAGATCTGGTTTTGTTGTGGGATAGTAGGCATGAAGACAAGGGCAAGCATGGCAAATTTGATGCATTATGGATGGGCCCTTATGCCATTGATATCAGAATTGGTGAACATACCTTCTTTCTCAAGGATTTAGATGGGGAATTGCTGAGTTGCTGTTAATGGCAGAAATTTGAAACATTTCTTGGATTAAACCCCAAATTTGAGGTATGCACCAGCTTGTATAGTGTATAGTGTTTGGTTTTTGCTCTGTTTTTGGTGTTTTGTTGGT
Source organism: Taxus wallichiana var. yunnanensis (assembly GCA_018340775.1). Taxonomy (NCBI): domain Eukaryota; kingdom Viridiplantae; phylum Streptophyta; class Pinopsida; order Cupressales; family Taxaceae; genus Taxus; species Taxus wallichiana. The sequence goes on along the minus strand of CM031234.1, from coordinate 383,851,495 downwards.
TTTGTGGTTTGCCTTGCTGTGTGGCAGCCATTTTGTCAGGTTCTCAGCTAGTTTTTGGTGATTTTGGCTTGTGACTCCTTTGCCCAATGGATATTTTGGCACTTGGTCTACTTATTGTTCTTGTGGCACTCACCGAGACCGCCCATCCCAAGCAAAGAGCCGATGTTGGTGCCATTTTTGAGCTTCGCACCATGTTGCCCTAATTTTCCAAATCATGATCTCGCTTAAAAATGTTTTACCCTTTGAATTAACGGTCTAAAATTCTTCCTCCAATTAATGCTTCAAAATGCCCATAGAATTTTTGTTTTGCCCTAATTTGAAACAATATTCCAAGTTTGCCTCTTTTCGCCCTAGTTTTTCCAATTTTGCGGTCATGTCATTTTCCCTTTGCACAGTCGTGCAAAAAATTGAATTTGATCAATTTATACTTGTTTGTATTTGAAAATCCAATCCCAAGGCCGAAAATGTTGTAAAATCATCCTTCAGTTGATTCAACATTGAAAAATTTGCCATCCTTGGTGAAAAAATTGAATTCTAGGGCATCCCTGAATTTTTTTTTTGACGGTCAAACGGGCATCATTTGCCTGTCAAATTCTTCCTCAAACATGCATTGGAAACGTGGTGGGTTTTCATTGGCCAAGGATTGGTGGGAAATGTTATAACTTGTCATTTTTAAAAAAAATTGGCAAAAGGAGCATTTTCGTGCCCAAGGACCCGTTTTTTCCAAATTTTCCTACGTGGCATGTTTTGATTGGCAAGTGGGATGGAGAAATGGCAGTGGTCAGATTCCCTTAAGGTTTTTAGACCTTACTTTGCGAAAATTCTAAAATTCAAATTTTAGCCCAAAACCCCATGACCAATTGCAAGAGGACATGTGTCCTAAAAGTTTCAAAATGGAAGTGCAGGCTGCGAGGGGACTTAGAGTTTTTTGGCTCTAATTTGTTTCAAAATCAGTTTTTCCCCCACTCCAATCTGGACGAGAACACATAGCATAGTTTTCAGTGGGTCGACACTTGGCGGATGGAAAATTGAAATGTTTCCCTTAGCAAAAAAGGGAGCTAAATTGAAATTTTGGGCCGAATCTCTGCAACGAATCAGGAAAGGATGCGTGTCCAAAAGGGAAAAAGGTGGAGGGAGGGGCCGAAGGAAAATTTTATAACTTTTTTGCCTTCATTGTCTGAAGGTAAAAATGAAAAATGGCTCCGCGCCAATCACAGGTGGACACGTGTCCAACAGAGCAAGGCGGGTCGGCGGGCCGGCAGAGGGAAAAAAGGGGATTTTTTCCCTTTTTTCACAAAAAGGGTTAAAGTAAATATTTGGCCCGAAAGCCCATGACCAATCCAGTAGAGACAAGTGTAACATTTTAAGGGTCGAAGGTTGACGGGTCAACATTGAAGTTTGTGAATTTTCAAAAATTTGTAAGGGAGGTTTGAAGGAAGAAAGGGAGACTTGGACCTATAGCGAATAGGAGATGGACACGTGGCGGGGATAGTTTCGGAGGCGTGGGCCCATGGAGACAAAGTGGAGAATTTTCCCTTGGCTTAAAGGGAGTAAAATGAAGATTAAGCCCGTGGGTCCTCGGCAAATGAAAGATGGATGCGTGGTAAAGGACAAGGCAGGTTGGTAGAGCAGGAGGGAATTTTTTCCCTTTTGCAAAAAGGACTCAAAATCAAAATTTGAAGCGCTAGCCCCACTAGTGATAGAGAAAGCGACATGTGGCAAGGGAAAAAATCGGAGGTGCGGGCACCAAGGGCAAAAATTTAAATTTTTTGAATTTCTAAAAAGGTCAAAATATGTCGAATCAAGTGTGATCCTGATGGGACCCACCATATGCCACATGTCAGCTCCAAAATTCAAAGGCGGAGGGGCAGAGAAAAAGTCAAAATTTTCCATTTTTCCAAAAAATGTGGAAAAGTAAAAATGATCCCAATTTTGGTCCCAATTGTTTTTTGACACGTGGAGGGCCCAGATTAAAGGGAAAAGATGGATAAGATCGATGGTTGTTGTGTAATTTCATTTTTTGGCTGCCATTTTTCCTCCAGGAAGCTTGGAATCACAAATTTTGCATCAAAATTCATCAAATTTATAGTGATTTTGTGTCCTCTTGGCCTTCCAGGATCATTGGCATCACTTTCATGGCTTAATTCTTTGACTTGTGATGTTTTTGAAGTAAATTTTTCCTAGCTTGAGAAAACACGTGAAATGACAAAATCAAAAGTTGCAGAGGTAGTTTAAAAAGGTAAAAGGGTGAAAATGATGAGTAAGAGGTGTTTGCATGCCTCAATGATGAAAAACATGCCTCTAGGATGGATAATGATCTAGATATTTGTAATGATTTAATCTTCTTGGGCACACCGGCAACCTACGAGTAGTTGATGTCATTTTCATTGAATCATGAAGAGTTTTTGTAACAAAATTGATCCCATGGCATATTCTTTGCTTGGGAAAGAAGGCTCCAAGGTGGCATAGGGTATATGATGCATTTTGGAGAAATTGTAAAGAGAGGGAGTTGAAAATCACGAGAAAATTAGAGAGAAAGCTCATTTTGTGAGGAATCAACTAAAGAACCAGGTTAATGTCTCATGTTGGAAATTCATGTATCCGAGTTGGTTATAAGTCTATAGCCATCACACACTCCGAGATTGTTCATGTAACTCTCCTCGCTATTGAATCTAACAAGTTTTGAATCAAATCTGTTTTTCTTTGGGAAATATGGTGTCTCATTATCATTTTTAAATTCATGTGGATAGTTTTCATTGTTCCTTTTGTAATCTTGCATTGAAAGTCTTTAGAAATCACACAGAATGTAATGCCTGTACTGTGGCATTGGATTCTTTTTCTACCTGCCTCCACTGCCACCTTGGCCTCCTCCCAACCACCCAACCTGCCAATTTTTAAGACTGTCATGTCTGTCCTTGCGTGAGGAGTCGGTGGAGTCATTTTTCTTCACCATAATCTCTTTTTGGATTCTCCTTCAATGCGTATAGGTGGGTGTAGGCACGTTTTTTCTTTTCTTCCTCCTGGCACATTTTCTCTGCCCCTTGGTTGCTGCGCAGTCTGGTTGACATGGTGGTTAGATGAAGCTACAAGCTAGTGTAGCAGGTGTCCAGCCTAATCAGTTCACCTTCTCTAGTATTATCCCTGCATGTACCAGCGTAGCATCTCTCACACATGGGTTGTTGATCCACGCAAAAATCATTAGATATGGATATCAGTCTGAAGTTGTTGATTGCGGCCTCTCCTTGTACCTGTGTTCCTGTTGTTTGGCTTGAAACCCAATGATCTCCATCCTCTTTGTAAGAAGGCAAAGGTGATTTCTGTTCATGTTCATGGACATCAGCGAGGACCAAGCTGGAGCTCTCACCCTGTGATACGCGTTTGGCGTTGTCGTCTAAAGCATCTCAGTTAGCTGTATTCAGGCCGTTTTGAGCGCTTCCAACAGGCAGGTTGTCCAACTTTGTTGTTATGCATTCTGCTCATCATCAACCGTATCCTCGTCCATTCGGGTTCCTCCTTTAAGATATTTTCTCAAAATCATGTTGCACGAAGTATCGGACGGAGTGTAGAACTAAAATTCTCCTAGAGAGTGCCGTGAGGAGGTATTTGGCCAGTATGCAGCAGCATCTACGAGGGTAGAGAGGTAAACTTATCCCGAAAATCGGTGGCCTCAGGAGGAGTTAAGTGCAACAATGCGCAGGTGATCCCAAGGAACCGTTGGTGTTGATCCTGATGTTCTGGTTGCACGCGACCACAGTCGTGATCAGTTGTTGCAAAATCTTGCAGCTGTAGTAGAAGAACGAGATAAAGTTTTAGTTGAGCTGTCCACTGTGAAAACAATAGGGTGATTCATCTTGTACTGGAGAATGCTCACCTCACAGGTCCGATAGACTCGTTAGCTGATCTAGACCAGTTGAGAGTCTTGAGCCTGAAGGGGAATTCTTTAAATGGTACCATGCCAAATTTGACCAAGTGGAGGAGCATGAAATTGTTGTTTCTCTCATACAATAATTTTTCTGGTTCCCTGCCTTCATCTATCTCATTGTTGGATCGGTTGTGGAGGCTCGATGTTTCAAACAATTTCTTCACTGGCCAGATACCATATTCTCTGAATTCTCTAAGCCATCTGCTCACTCTGAGACTTGAGAATAATGTATTCACTGGTACAATTGCACAATTGAACATTACCAGTCTTCAGGACTTCAATGCATCCGGTAATCATCTCACAGGGGCCATCCCTGGATCTTTGTCTAAGTTTCCAGCTTCCGCTTTTGCCAGTAATGTGGTTCTCTGCGGAAATCCATTGCCAAGTTGTAAGAATATTATCAGTAATCCTACCACTCCAGGAGGTATTGTGAATTCCAATCCTGTAACACAGGATCCTAGCGTGGTGCCCTCCACACCAAGTTCAAAGCCTGAATCGTCACAAAATACAAAGAAGAGCTCCAATAGATTAAGCAGGGGTGCTGTGATTGCTATTGTTGTTGGGGACTTTGCAGTTCTATTGCTCATTGCTTGCATTTTCATTTGGTATTACTGGAGAAAATACTCTAGAAAATGGTGGATGGGAAGCCGTCAAAGAGATTGGAAACAGAGAAGATTGTGTATTCATCAAGCCCATATCAACATCCATCTAGTTCTGCAGAGAGGGGAAAGCTAGTTTTCTTTGAGGGAACTCGACAGTTCGAATTGGAGGATCTTCTTCGAGCTTCGGCCGAAATGCTTGGGAAGAATAGCTTTGGAACTGCTTATAAAGCCGTATTGGAAGATGGTAATGTTGTTGCAGTGAAGAGATTAAGGGAGGTGCAAGGGTCAGGTAAAAGGGATTTTGAGCAGCATATGGAACTTGTTGGAAGGTTGCGGCATTTGAATCTAGTCAGCTTGAAGGCATACTACTATGCAAGAGACGAGAAGTTGCTTGTTTATGACTATATGGCAAATGGAAGCCTCTATTTCCTTCTTCATGGCAATCGCGTCCGGACGAACCCCACTTGACTGGACAACTCGACTGACATGTTGGCTGGTGGATTGACCTATGGGCTAATTTGGAGCGGTGTTCGGAGGATTTTGGATCTACTTCTGAGAAACCCAGGGATGCATGGCAACAATCTTTGGGAAGAGGAGATAGGGTGAGGCCAGAAGATCAGCGAGGGAATGATAATCGGGTGTCAATGCGACCCGACCGAACTATGGGCAGAGATGCACATTTCGGACTATTCAATTGATTTTATGAAGTCAAGTGCATGGCCGTTAACAGAGTTTGGACCTTCAGCAGGCTGAGGAAGAGGAGTTGCGCAGTTTGTGTTGCTGTTGCCCGAGCCCTGGTCGACGTGCTTGTTGGTGGGAAGAACTATAATCAGGCATGTTAAATCTACTCCTTGTAATAGTTTTCTACCTTCTTTCAGTATCTTGAAATGATTATTCTTCCCTCTTGAATGGCGCCTAGACAAGATGTTTTCGTGGTTGTTTATATCGCTGCCTGATTGTGGGGTTGTTCCTTTAAATCTCATTTCCATTTTCACTGGTTTTTCTTGGAATGTTCTTTTCCTCTCTTATAGCTTACTCTATTTTCATATTTGTCTAAATGGGCTACTGCAATTTTGAGTGATGCAATCTAGTTCGTAGGGAAGGAAACGTTTTAGAGTTTCATTTGCTTATATGACCCTCTTTTAAAAGAATTTTGTGATGGTATTTATAATAGAAGGCTTACTATATGGAAGGTTAAGCCTTCATATCTCTTTTTGGTTGAGTAAATACGTATTTCCTGTTTAGGGCTCTCCTGCTTTGCTAAAAGGTACATTAATAGTGACGTTGTGTTCTAAAACTTGTTTAAGCCTGTGGGCATTCCTTACTTTCTGTTTAATTGGAAAATGGCATTAGGGTCTTGTTTTAGAACTGTACATGGTTGACTTTTGTACCCAGTTCTAGAGGAGGAATAACCTGACATCTATTTTGGCCTCTACGTGTTGAGAGAATTACTATACCTACTTCCTGGTGCAAACTCTTGTTTGATTAAAGTAAGGGGGAAACATTGTAAGTTTAATTGAATGAAATCTCTACAATTTTTATTAAGGGTCGCAAGCAAGCTATTACTAGCTGGACTGAAACAAAAGTTGTAGGTGAATCCATGGTATTGGACTCGTGAACTCGTTTCCTGTTAGATGACAGCTGATTTCAGTGATAATATCATAGGTGGCTGTAATATTTATCTGTTTGATATTTGCTAGACTTTTCCTCGATAAGCCCACATGGATCGGGTAAAATTTCCATCTTCTATACCTTTGGCAAGGAGTTCATAGAACTTCTAGGCCTGACTGCACTGCGTAACCTTCCTGATGGATATGTGCGTTGGTTTCTTATTTTGTGCTTGTACTCGTGGTAAGGTCTTTTGAGTCTGGGGCATCGTTGGTGTTTTACCCTCTGCGTATCGAATCCCTTTGTTTTCGAACTCGAATATCTTATACTTCAAACTTGGTTACTAAAAGGTCCCATTTTGTGGCCTTGTTAAGGAAATCAATTTTTTATTTTAATACTTATTGACATTGTCGGAAATATATAAAAATTATTAACGACTTTTGGGTTAAGCCTTCCCTTATATTATGTAGAGAAGTTGACGATTAGGATAAGGTTTGTTGGGAGAATAATGGCCCTTTTTTGTGTCTCTTTTGTATGCTTTTGGGAAGAGTGGATTTGTTTTGTTAGCTAGTATTACGTTTAAGAAATCCTATAAGGAAGTAGTGGTAAACTCCTTGGTTAAAACTGAAACTATAGTTGTTTTTCTTTTAGGGCGTCGAACCCTAATTATTGCTATGAAGCCTCCCCCTGGGAGATTTGGATAACGTCGTTTTGTTCCGCGCCTACGATCATAATTAGTATGTTTTGTCTTCTCTTGGACCCCTTTAGTTGGATGGAGTAAGTTTTGGATTCCAATCACGTAATCCATAGGATTACATGAAGGAGATATCAACACTCTTGACCTTCTTGTTCCTAACCCATAAGGTCTTGCCTTGATTTATGTGATTTTGTTCTTACTGGTATTTTGACTTTCTCCTTGCTGGATGGTTTAGATTTCTTTCTCATGCGAATAATTTTGGAGTTGTGGGTTGTGTTTTAATCCATTTTTGAATTAGAACTTTCCTTTCTTGATATTGTTAAATGTTAGCTTACTGTTGTAATGAGTAGCCTTAACATGCTCAGTTCTCACGAACTGATTCCAACTAGTATTTGTGCAGATGGATTATGCGAGTAGATTAAAGGAAAGAGTTGTAAAGGTTTCATCAGTACAATTTATGAAGTTCCTTGTAAAAATGTCCAATGTGAGGTAAATTTTGTAATAGTTCTTGCAAAGGAGTTTAGAAGACCTCTTGCCTTGGGTTGTTCTGAAATTTCGTGATGATGTTGTCTTGTCCTTCTGTAGGTTAACTGGTAAATTACCTTTGTGAGAAATAATGTTCAATCTTGACCTTGTTATGAGTATTCTTTTGGTGATATCATTTACAGTCATGGAAATTTTGTAGCATGGCTCGGCTTATTTTGTTACCTTCTTGTTCTTGACCCAAGTGAAATCCAATCTCTTGACTCCTTTGGTTCATGTGCCATGTTGAATGGAAATGTTATAACCGTGGTTTGCGTTCTTGTTAAATAACGATAATTTCTTCTTTCAGGTCATAATGCTTATTGGTTTAGTAACCCTCCATGGTACTAGTATCAATGTTATTCTAGGCATATTTTAGTGGGTTGAAACCCTTTTTCTAAAGATAATCAAAGATAAAAGAAGAGGAATACATAGATGAATAAATAAAGAAGATAATAATGAAGTTGTATTTAGTTGATAAAATTAAGAGTCTTTAATTGGAAAGAAAGTGTTTATCTAACGATGTAAAAAAAAAAAATACCTACCATTGCTAACCTTAAGCTATGGATTAAATATTGTCCTCTTGTTGGGAAACATTAATTAATTTTAAAGGTAATATCACTGTTGGCTTTTGGGAATATCGGTAGATCTTATCTAGTACAGGAGTTTGAATAAAAACACATTAAGTATAATGCTTCCATGTTGGGAACCCTTGTGTATCCCCCGACGAACTTAATCAAGATGATTTCTAAATGAAGCTTTTACCAAAATTCAATTGAACTCTTAAGACTCATTAAAAGACCGGTTAATAACTAAATAGATCATAATAAAATAAATTTATCTTCTCTCTCTAACCATTACCATGGTACCTTGTAGTCCTTGTCTAAGCTATGATAAATTTTTAATTCTTGATCAAAGATGATTAGGGTTCTGAACCTTAACGATACTCCTCTCCTTTTGATCTTACGCTTGCCTCCTTATGCAATGTGGGTATGAAACGAGTTTCAGTAGTGGGGGTTTAGATAGATAGCCTTGTGGAATTGCTTACCTCCTGGTTTTGTAAACAAATTAATCAAGGAATTTTCATATTATAGGTGATCCTAGGATAGTCTTCAAGTTATATAAAAGGAAAGAAACTTAATCCTATAAGAAGAATGGTATGAAACATATCATGAACCTTCTAGAACGTAAGCTAAGAATTGTAAGATGTCTCTAGTAAATCAGTAATCTTAAGAAGATTTTCACAGTGGGATGTCTTCAGCTATAACTATGTAATGTGGTTGGTCTTTTGCCATGTCCTTTCACAAAAGAAAAGTAAATTGTCCTTGATAGGTGTGGACGTTTCCGTGCTGCCTTTATGGCCATCCTTGTATCAAGTTGTTCACAGTGTTAGTTGTATCCTTGGTGACGACATGTTGCGTCATGTTATGTGTCAAGTTAGTAAAAAAAAAGTTATCCTGTATTTCACTGTGTTGTTCGTGTGTGTGATTTTTGGGTCGTTACACTAATCTCCATTTCTTGTTGATAGTTTAGTGGCATTTGCAATCTCATGTTCAGAAGAGCCTTCATTTGATAAGGAGATAAGAAAATTTAAAATCACTTTACCTTCCTTGACTGTAGAGATTGTTTGTAAGCCTTTTGGGGCACCTTAGGCATGGTTTGATCAAGGATTTTTGTGTTTAATTGAGTTCTTTACTTCAAGCTTTTGTGGTAAGTTCTCAAAGATTGTGTGAAGAGTGCAACCTGGGCTTCCATTTGTGCCTCTTCTGGTTGAAGGAACATTCTGATTATTTGAGGCATTTCATCTGATAGTTGTTCAAGTATTGTAGAGATTGTCAAAGATATGATCTATCCCAATTTGTCTTGTCAATCCCCCACCAAAAATTCATCTAAACAACAAATATCCTATCATGTACTATCCCTGATTTGCAGCTAGATACCCAAAAAGATCAAAGTCCATTTGCAAAAAGTATGCATAATGATCAGATCTCCAATGTCTTTAGTAACCTTTGCCTTGGTTTGAGAACATACCCATGTTTTGAGAAGTGACAACTCGTGAGAGTTTAGATCTAGGGTATTGATCATGTTTTCATCAAGGTCTCCATCATAGAATTTCAAGCAAAGAGAAGGACATCTTCACCACCTTCACCATTAAAAGGTTAAAAATTAGGTCCTCTTACCTTGGTCAGTAAGGCACTACCTAAAATAGCTAGGACAAGATCAAGTCCTATTGGAGTGCTATCCATTTCTCCACAAACTTGAGTGCTAGCTAGACCACATCCCCGGCTACCAACGACATACAACATGGTCTAATATGTCTTTAAGCTCCATGACATATATGTGGTGCTCGCTTAGACTCGAAAAGGAGAACAAATTTGATACCAACAATTTGGAAACAAAGTTAGAGAAAGTTTATAGATGAGATTGATGATTCACCTTACCAACAACAATTTTGGAGTTGTCTTGCATGTCATAGATGCTCACCGAACTGTGTGAATTCAACTCTCTTGCCGCGCTCTAGTATGTGTCATTTGATACACAGAAATAATATTAATATAAAGCTTTGGAATATGTAACACATTCTCAAAACTTCCAATTCCAACCTCTATCCTCCCTATTCCAATTGCCTCTACAAAGGAATCATCTCTAGTGGGATGAGAATAGAGAACCAAAATATGGTTTCAAAGAAGAAAGAGCATATTTTGTGGCTGCCATGTGGTGTGAAGCTCCAGAGTCTATGATCCATGCATTTGAAGAAGAATGAATAGCAATCAAGGCATGAGCATTGTCTCTTGTTTCTAGTGCTTTTTCTTCCTACTTCTTCTTGGCACTCTCTGGGATAAGGCTACCAAGATTATGTTGCTGAAGTGACTGCACCATGAGATCAATGGTCTTCTTCATGCATGATGATTCTGGATGGTACTCCCGGTTGTAATAGTTGCACTTTGAATTGCCCTTTTTGTCCTTATTTTCTTTTGATCCTGTAGATCCATTTGAGGTTTGGGCTTGCCTTCTTTTCTTGGATCTAAATCCTTCTTTGCTTTGCCTTTGAATTGCTGGTTGGATTTGGAATCGTTCTTCTCACTTGCATGCACAACAAGTGCATGAGCTTTGGAATTCTTCAATGTGCTCATTTTTATAAGCTTATCCTAGTCATGTATTAGAGACTCGATGAAGGTATCCAGTGTGGGCATCTTCCAAGTTGCTCCTGTTGTGAGCCTGACTGGAAAGTAGAGACAAATATGAATATTTTGGACCCAACTTTGATAGAATAACAAGGATTAATTTGCCTTCTTCCTTGGATTTGTCAATACCACAACCTTTCAACTTAAAGCAATAAGGCCTTGAATTTTGTGAAGAAATCTTGAATGTTATCAAAAATCCTTGGATCCAATGAGTTGAGCTCATTTTCAAGGATATGACCCTGCATCTCATCTTGCTTTCCAAATAGAGCCTCCAATGCATTCCAAACTTGGTTTGGAGTTGTACATGCCTCAACATGAAACAACAATTCTGGAGAGATGGATAAGCATAGCAAACCAAATGCTTCATCCATGCGGTTGAAGTATTTAGTCTTTTCAACTGGCAGGATTGGGCTCAACCTCCATATTCATAACTATCCGATAGAGGCCTCTACTTCTGAGCTGAAGCAGAATCTTTGGCTTCCAATCAAAATAGTTGTATGGTGTGAGAATAGCAGAGGCTGAAAATTCCATTCTTTTCAATAGCTCTGATCTTCAATTACTGCAAAAAAATCCTTCTTCCCAGCTCCAAACTTGCTCTGGTACCATGTAAAATTTCAGCTAAACCTGCAAAAGTTAGCTTAGATCTAGCTGGAAAAGAAAGGAAAACATGCAGATTTAGAAACAAAAAGAACAAAGCAATGAACAAAAGTAATTTTCTATTATTTGAGTTGATTACAATGCATAAGAATGAATTATTAATAAGAACCACAGCAAAAAAGAGTGCAGTTAAAAGAGGGGTGACAACAAATTAATTTGCAGTTTACACGGCTTAAAATAGACACTCCAGTTTAAAAGAGACATTGTTGTTGCATGAGTTAGCTTAAAGTTGTTTGCTGATTGACCATTGATTAAGGAGGAAGAAACAACTAACACTAACAAGCACAAATGTACTAGTCGGCTGCCCATAATCGATGATGATCAACCAAAAATTTGAATTGCTTCGCGGTAAGAATTTGACCTCTGCACCTGCACCCTCTCTACACGCATTACACACACATGAATTGATCGCCGTTTTATTTAAATTTTACCTTTTCGACTGCTGCCCGAATTTTTTTGTCTCTTTTAGACAGCTAGATAAGGCTCTCCTTAAAGAGATATGATGTTGTGATGACGAGGCAACTTTCCCCGGCGAGTAGTAATTTCTCGAAAGTTTCCTATTCATTTTTCCAACGTAACAAATAATTTTGTGCCCAGCTTTCAACCTGACAGGAACCTTATATGTTTACAGGTAAGCCATTCGTATATAACTCTTCATTTGGCACTTATAATGTTTGTAAGCTCTTTGATCATTATTATTAATATTATTGTTGTTGCATTTTTTTGAGAGCATGTCTGTTCTTCCACAACTCTTTGCGACCATCTGAGATGGATGTGGCTGACTCAACGTTGCAGCCAGTTGAGGTCATCGTCGATCCTCAACCTGAAAGGGGACCTGTTATTAATGGAGGCGCCAGCCAATTCCCAACCACAAGATCGAATAGCTACAGCACGGAAACAAAAATGGAAATACATTCAGTTTTTGCTCCAATTCCTGGGAATCTCTGTTACCATCATTTTTAGCAGTGAAGAGTTTGCGTTGCTGACTCCACTTGTAGTCCAGATGTCAATATGGGTTATCTGTGTAATTGTAGGAGTGAGTCAATAAACGTATTTTTCCGGTACGTTCCGCGTAGATTGCCAACATGGCAGTTGGCGCCCAGCTAATTCCCCTGTCCCACGATCCATTAACTCTCCGATGCCTGGTCGTTCATTTAATTAGTTTTTTCAAAATCCTCCCGCCCAGCAGTGCCTATCATACCCCTGCTCCATGCCATGCTTCACAATGAAACACCTGTATGCATTCTGAAAATTTTCCTCCTCACTGGCTAAAGCTCAAGATGTTTGCAGACACTGTCATGGAATATGATTTTGCAGCGTACAGAAGATATGGGTGTCCTCATTAGGCAGTCCCACTGTTTCACCGTGTACAACAAACAGGTCTCCAACCCGATCAGTTTACATTTGCTAGACTACTGCCAACCTATGTAAAATAGGACTTTTGAACTGGGTAGGTATGGCCATCCACCAAGCCAAAAAAAGAATAGAGAAATTGTGTCAGATGCTGGAGTTGCAACTGCCCTGGCAAACATGTATGCAAAATGTGGATCATGGACAAGGCACGTGAAGTGTTTGATGGAATACCACAAAGAAATGTGTTCTTTTGGACTGCACAATGAATCTATAATATGTAGAAAATGAATTTGTTGGAAAGGTACGTGAATTGTTTGATAGAATTCCTCAAAGAAATGTGGTCTCATGGAATGCCATGATTGCATGATATGCACAAAATGGATTTGTTGAAAAGACTTTAGAAACTTTCAAGCAAATGCAATTGGCAGGTGTAAAGCCAGATTCCACAACTTTTGCCAGCATCCTCTCAGCCTGTGCCAAAATGGGAGGTTTGGAACAGGGCATGGACATCCATAAAAGTATAAAGAAAGTAGGAATTTCATCAAATATTGTAGTTACAACTGCTCTGGTAGACATGTATGCAAAATGTGGAAGCATACACAAGGCACTTGAACTATTTGACAAAATGCCTCAATGAAATGTTGGAAAATCCACAACACATCATTACCATGGTTACATCTTAGTTACAATTAAAATTCCAAGAGCATTTATCGTGCAAGGATAAATTCTCCTTTTCCACCTACATATTCTTAATTTCATTTAACATTCAACTTACAATATGAACACTTAATTTGGCTCTTTCTCCCTTACAATAATCTCCATAACTAAATAATTATTTTCCACATTTCAAAATGCATACAAAATTCCTAATGCTCTCATTCTTATGTTAAGGTTATACTTCTCAAAACGTTTATTCAATGTTTAAATTTTACCCTTGTTACACAAGGGAAACTAACGTGAAGTCAAGGAAGAAATCTTAGGATTTAAGGAGATTTAGATTCAAGATACCTCTTCCCATAAACATCCTTCCATCACGGTACCTTTATTTTCTGTTATAGTTGTTATATATAGTTCAATAACTTGTTTGAATCCATTCAACATTTTCACATCATGAAATTTTATTTATATATTTATATATTTAAGAGCTTATGTTTTCTCGAAAGTTTGATCTCACCAAGAGAAATTCATATTTATTTTTAACAACATGAAAATGTCTAGTTAAGTTATAAGGACTTCAAGTATGACATTATTCCTAACCCAAAATCTCATTAACTCTTATACTCTTTACACTTACATCGTACTTTGGTCTCACTTTGGTCTCACTATTGGCATTGTTTTAGAACAATTGTAATTCAAATAACACATAATTTACACTTAAGGATTCATGACTACAAGGAGTGGTGACCTTGCACAAAACAACTCATTTCATCACTCTTAAACACTCAAGTATTAAATGCATATTACAAACGAGACAACAACAACTATATGCTTTTCAAATTTCTTCCAAGGAACTATTTAAATCATTGGGTGAATATGCATTAGCATTTCTTTCACCAATAACCTTAAGAGAGGCTCCACAATCTATTAACTTCAAAATCATTCATGGATGGGGGAAAAACTACACCCTACGAGAAGCACATGGTAATCCTACTACTACACACTAAGGGACACATTTATCTAAGAGGGACAAAAGGGGTTCAAATGCAAAAGTTATAAAATTTTACGCATTCAAAATCCTTCTAAAGCAATATTTACAATCATTGGTAACCATACATCATATGTCCTTTTTCCATTAACATCATGAGAGGTCACTTGATCTATTACATTCATTAGTGCTCGAGGGTTTCTACACCCTACCACAAGACAAAATTAGAGTAATCAAATGTCCTGTCTTGCAAAGCCTTCATGCCACTTGAGGTATTCCAAGACTACATTTTCTCACTTTCATTTAACACTTAGCTTATAAAGGGTTCCATTAGGTTTGGTTCGTTTATTTGACTTTCCAATAAAATATATCACTCGATTGTTAATTTGAATTATCTTAACATGTACACATTTTAAGTTTTGATTCTCAAATGAGAAACTATGTTTTCTCAATCACTTGTTCTCACGTGGATCAATTCACATCCACTTTCACATCATAAGAAATATTTATTAAGTTGTGAGTAATCCATGGAACTTAAAATTATTAGGCCAACATCACAAGGGTACATTCTCAAACAAGGCCAAGTTGTAAATTTTCCTTTACAATTAAAAACTTAATAGTGCATTAATGCATAACCTAATTGTCCATGTGGTCCCAACCACTATTCATTATATTCCACTTCTAATGTTATTTAGTCTCTAAAACAACCATGAGATTTCAAGCTCAACATGTCATCTTGTATGCCACTAAAGTGATGTTATGCCTCACACTAAGGCATCTTACACACTTTCATACCCATGTGAATGCTCTCAACTAGGTTCCTAAGGAGGAACACACAAACACATACAGTACCTCTAAGTCTCTAGGACTACGAAAGATGTTTGGAGCCAACATAACTCAAGGCTTACTAGAGAGGATCATTCCATTCAACAAAGGTAAATATTTCAAGCTATATGTTTGTTTTGTCACTTCCCACTCAAAATGAAAAACACACAAATGTAAGTTGATATTTTTCTTGAAGATTAAGTGATTTCCTAGGTCAATGCAACACTAGCAGATAGGTAAAAACACACCATTTTAAATTATTACCAACAATTTTACTAGCACAATCATATCCAAAATTACGATGACACTAAACATTTTTTAAATGAAAAGGTTCCAGTTTCATCCTCCTATATTATTTTGACACTAAAAGAAAAGGATTCTTTGACATCATTTTCCAAAGAACATGATATGATCAACTTCATTTACTTAACAAAATATACACAATTACGACTAAGAGTAACATTCATTAAATAGGAAAAAAGTACAACTACGTATGAAATGGTACATTTTCCCAATACACAACACTATCATATACATCATGGAAATAATGAAAATAATACATTCTATTCATAACAATATCATTGAAATATTCTAAACAATTACATTTCCTTCAAATAACATGCTAATAAAAGACACAAGTGTCGTTTTACTACTCCTATTGTTGGTACTTGCAACCACCATAGGTCAATCCTAGAACTAGTATGGAAATCCCCTACACTCAAGCATAAATCCACACATTCATCATTTCAAAAATTTCAATTAAAGAAAGAGAGAGGGAGAGATAGGAGAGAGAAGAAGACAGAGTTTGTTTCTCATGCATTCACACTTTCACATTCATTTGCACTTAACATTTTTGGTACTAGAGAGAGAGAGAGAGAGAGAGAAAGTTAAGAGACATTTTATTTTCCATTCACAATGTCATAACCATTTTCATTTCATGTCCATTTTCATTTCATTTCAAACCAATTTACATTTCCCAATTCATTTATGTTTTCAAATCAACCAAAGTATCATAGTCATTTCTAGAGAGAGAAGAGGGTGGAGAGAGAAAAAGAAAACACCATACATTTCAAAATCCATTCATACAAGATAAAATATCAATAATATTCTACATAGCATTATGATGGTATTACGAGGTCACACGCATGGCTAGAAGTCAAATGAGACTCTTAGAAGGAGATTCTAGCTAAAGTAGCAAGTTGAGAAAACTGACCAAAACAACAAAAGTGCTTACAAACTGGGTCTTAAACACACTCATTTTAAGTTCAATCACAAATTTTGATGATTCCTACTTACTCCCCCATATATATAGAATTCATCATGTCTAAATGGAAGTTGATTATGATGAGTAGAGCTCAAGTTACAAGGGCAACTCTAGGGCCGGATTATCGTAATTACGTCAACAACTCTTGTCACACAACAACACTAGTGGGCCCCAAAACCCACTTGCAAAACTAGTCTCCAAAGGTGTTTTCATTGAAATGAAGGTGGGTTACAATTCTCTTGTTGGCATTCTAGAGGTAGGTGGCAGTGGTTTTGAGTTTCACTCAAACTAAGCGAAAACCATAAGCGAAACCATCGATCGTTTTATTAAAATGAGCACATCACTACAAGTGACTGATAAGCTAAGTGGGCTTAGAAATTTGACTTGCAAGGGCATTAAATAAGTTCAAACAACTTGGTTAAGGTTCCCATGGTGTCCCACGTTACTAGGGTCATGCAAGGAGTTTTGGATTTGTGGTACATTTGGGTGTGGCACTCCATGCGCATGACTTTCGAGATCATTTTTTTTTATGTTTTTATAGTTCACATCAAGGAAATATTTTTCATTTTTTGAATTATGTTCCTATCATTCAACATTTAATTTCAAAAATGGAAATGATGAAGTGAAATTTAGTGCAAGCAAAAAGGGGAAAACCATACCCATATTCAATGTTTGTTGAGGAAAACAACATGGGGATTTTCATCCTAGCTTTAGGCCGGTGACTTTCATTCACTTGCATGAGTTCCCAATGCCCTTTCTATGAATCCATTTGTGCATATCCAGCCAACATGGAATTCCATGAAACCATTTTTTCCACATTATGATTATGACAAACACTTCACGTGTTTTTTTTATGTTTCCACATCTTGCATACATGTCTTAAAGGCACCAAAAAACAAAGCATCTTCTTCAAAATTTTGTACACATCTTCATGGGAATTCAAATATACAAACAAATTGATTAACTCACCAAAGAAGAGTTTCTGTAATAATAATAGTGGCTTAAAAATTATTTTGTGCTCTCCAAGCACTAAGCAAACACATCCAAAAAAATCTTGTGCATATCCTTATCTTGTAATTCATTAAGCTCCATATTTAAGTCTCTTTTTGGGAAAAAATTTCCAAACAATTCATGTGCTTGGTCTAAATCTCCCATTTTGGCATAGGTTGGGAGAAACTAGAAAAAAATCAGTTTTCAAAGTGTTTTGATGGTTGTCTGTTCCCTCCTATCCCAAGGCTGTTTAACCAAACATTTTGTATAAATCCTACAACCATGGCACTCCATGAGGGTACATCTTGGTCGGGATTTTTAGAAAGAAAAAAACAAAGGTTTCACCCAGAGGAAGAGGGAAAGAGACTAATCTTGCAGAGACATACATGGGATAACAAGAAAGGCACTTCCAATGTCTTAATCAATCAATCCATTACTACAAAAATAAAAGAAAAGAGAGGAAAATGAAGTGGTAGTTAACCAACTACCTAGAGAATGGTGCTAAAGGGTTAAAGTGCATGTAACATAGGTGTTTAGAAGCAAAGAAAAAAATCAATATGGCTAGACATTACACCCCAATGAAGTGCCTCCTAGTCCTCAATCTTATTTTTCCTCTGCATATACAAAAATAAATACCAGTGGTAGGTAGTATTTCCTCTCAAAGACATTTGAAAATGCCTCACATGTAGATATAAGATCCAGATCAATCAATTTGTATAAAGTAAAATGAGGAGATATTTGGTTACAAATTTATCTCCATGTGTGGGCTAATTTAACCCAGAATGGGACTGATTTTAGGATGGCTATTAGCTAGAGCTCCATTTAGCATGGTTCCCCATCAAATTTTTCTTATTATTTTATGAGAGTGCAACACCTTGCACATGTGCATGTAACCATCCAATTACTACTAAATTTCATGTTAACTTGGGTTTCATCATGGTTAACACCTCGAGATCTCAAATAAAGTGCTTGTATTATTATGCAAAGGAAATGACAGTCTAGTAGGCCTCTTAGGATGATTTTTCTCCATACCTTCATTGATGGATGACTTTCCCACCCACCCCCTCATACAACCACCATATTGCCTGCACATCCCCATTAATTCTCAACAAATTCCTTTTTTAATTTTTTTTTTATTTTTATTATTTTATTTTTTTATTTTATGTTGGGACTACATTTCCCTCCCCTTATAAGAGCATCATCCTCGATGTGACACAACACTAAATCTCAAAGGATACATAGGAAAGAAATTCAATAATGACACATGTCATTAAAAAACATCTTGATGATACAACATGACCACAAGGAAGCAAACTAATTTTGGCAATATCTTAAATTTTAATGTTCTGTGAAGATTGGTAGTTAGTTATCTTTTACTTTATTACTTAATTATCTTTTCCTTTACATTATTTCTTAATCTCAAGATCTTAATATTCATTTTTTAGAATTTCAATTTTCTTATGTTCGTGGGTGCCCAATAGTAATTGGCCTCAAGATGTCACATAAAACCCAAACACAACACTAATGGTCCACAAGACATATTACTACATACTTTCATGAATGTATCACATCACAAGACCTCTAATTCCACCATGGAAAGACAACAAGTAGTCCACATAACAAATAATTTCCAACAATTATGTCATAGGCATAGATCCAACACACACATGTGACTAACAAACAATGAATCATCACATGTGATACATATGCAAATTAGTATCACATGACCCAAAAACCATGACTATACCCACACAGTGCCAAGACAAGATCCAATAGTACATACCAACCAAGAGGAGATCAAGCCTCAATCATAACAATTCCTAACAAGACTCACAGGAGTAACTCATCAATCAACATAAACACCACAATATGGCATACTAACATTAATAACTTCCCAATAGGATTTGTGATCCAAGAACTATCAAGAAATAACATCTCCCAAAGTACTAAGCACAAGCCACCACCTCCCATCAACATGAGTCAACAAAAGTATTTGTCTTACACCAAAAATAACCAAATACCATAAGCCAACAAGTTTTCATTGTTTAAACACATAGTTTTCAAGTTTCCAAATGGTTGAAGGGTCGGAGGTGGTAGTTCATTTTTCACATGAGGTGATACATAGAGGAGTGAAAAGGTCATATATGAGAACTAACATGCAAGAAGTATGATCTATGGTTATTTCCAATTGTTTGAACATGACAAGAATCTTTCCAACACAAAGTTTGATCAGTGGTTTTCAAGTATAGAGGTTATTTTTGTCTTGCAAGACAAGGTAAGAATGATTGGCTACAAGAATTTCCTTTTAGGATTGTTTTATACAAGGTTATTTTCATACTTTTTCTCATGGTGGTATGGTCCGATGTGAAGGTTATAACAAGTTTTGTCATGTCTCACAATACAAAAATATATTCACTTGATATGCAAGAATGCCAAATGATAAGATGTCACAAAGGGAGAATTTATATTTTTACACAAAGAAACATAGTCTCAAGATAGAATAAGACATTTCCACACAACTCCATAAGTCTCCCAAAACCACTCCATATGCCTCCCAATAGAGAAAGAATCATAGTGCCAAACCAAGCTAGGTCACTCACCATAGAGCCCCATCACCTTATTTCTCCATGTTGGGTCACTCACCATAGAGCCCATCTCCTTATTTCTCCATATATTCACTCTCCATCTCCTTATTTCTCCATATCGGGTCACTCACCATAGAGCCCCATCTCCTTATTTCTCCATTTAATGAGGTTGGGTCACCCTATGGCCCTAGGCACATAGAGCCCCATCACCTCCACCCAAGTGGCATAAGTAACGTTCAATACTACTAGACATACTACACATCCCTATGACCCCCTTGGGGTGTACCCCATACATACAAAGTGGGTCCATAGGTCCAACCACTCCATGGTGAATCCCATGACCCTAATCCAACACATAACGACATTAGAACCAACATAACAATCATTTCAAATGCCAAGTGGCAAAATCCCAAGCCTTGGGCTAGGATAGAAAAATTTAAAACTCAAAAGAAAATTTTTTCAAACTAAGAAAATAAATGGCTAAATAATTGTGTAATGCAAAGGCCTCTTGTAAGCACAAAATCAAATTAAATGCCCAAAATTTAAGAATACATCAATCAAGAAAATTTAGTTCTTTCTTTCAAGAAAAGAGAAAATGAATCAATTTACAAATAAAATACGAACATAGAAATATCACATTATGATCACTATGTGGCCCTTTTCATATGGCCACCAAAGGGGTACTCATCAAGTTTCTAGCACTCGGATATCGAGCCTCAACTAAAAATACATATAACATAAATGAGCATATCTCCATATCTCCCAATCACATATACAAGGATCCACATAGTCAATATCACATAGGATTGTTCAATGGAAAACCCACATAGGAGAGAGAAGGAACTTGGTTTTCATAAGTTGAGCCTAAGGTGGTGCGCATCCACAATATACTTGAGCAAGCTTGAAGTATACTAAACAGATAGAAGTGGGTTTTCAGTCTACATGAGACTCCACTTCCTAACTCGTACTCTCTCAAGGTTATGGAAACCTAGTTCACACCTCCTCTCTCCACACATACACTTTTTGATTTCTTCCCTTAGGGTCGTTAGTGTAAGGTACAAAACATAACACATAACTACATTACTAACACAATGATGTATACGAACAATAACCATAGTGTCTTTACACATGGTAAAATTATGGTATAACATAAAAATGTTCCATGGCTTACAATCACATAACATTTCCACACAATGCACCAAAAGTGCAAGTACAACACAATAGGGGACATATGATCACCATATGCCCCTAATTCATGACACACATTTTATCACATAACACATGAATACATAGATATGATGAATATAGTGATTAATGTTAGTACATATACACAATTACAAAAAAATGATTACAAAATTATGACATACATCATGATACATCATAATATGGTGGCAACAACATGGTATGATACAAAATATAAGAACCACCCTTTAGTACACAACACATTGATACACATACACAACATCACAAGATGATGAAACACCACCACACTTTCACCATTCACATTAACATTGTTTTTCACCCAACAAGGTGGTAACATTATGTAATACATTTTAATCCACCCAGAGAGAGGTGGTAACACACATCACATAGAGAGAATCACATAAAGAGAGAAGATAGAGAGCATTCACATGATCATAGAGAGACACACACATCACACAATACATCAAGAGAGATTCATCCAGAGAGAGAGAGAGAGAGAAATCTCATCACCATGCACATCGACAACACAAATAGTACACACCAAGTGGAAAACATAATAGGTGCATTCACATGATCACAATAATTACAAGTTGTCACATCACAACATACTATCACATTACTCTTCCCATCTCCTCCACCACCATGCATAACCATCACAACTCCAATATGTCCCAGAGGTTCAAGAGTATGAACCTAGCTCTGATACCAACTGTAATGCCCACATTTTCAACACCAAAATACAACAGTAAAATTATCCAAATAATTTTTTTTTTTAAATTTTCACTACACAACACCACATGGGCTCCAATAGAGAAACTTAACATCACATAAGACACTTACACAAAACATTGACCCACATAGACAACATGATAACACCATATACACATCGATGCACACTTTCCTAATGAAAAATACTAGCAATGACCCAACCACAAAAGGGACCCAAGGATTGGAAAATCCACAACATCATTACCATGGTTACATCTTAGTTACGATTAAAATTCCAAGAGCATTTATCATGCAAGGATAAATTCTCCTTTTCCACCTACATATTCTTAATTTCATTTAACATTCAACTTACAATACGAACATTTAATTTGGCTCTTTCTCCCTTATAAATAATCTCCATAACTAAATAATTATTTGCCACATTTTCAAATGCATACAAAATTCCTAATGCTCTCGTTCTTATGTTAAGGTTCTGCTTCTCAAAATGTTTATTCAATGTTTAAATTTTACCCTTATTACACAAGGGAAATAACATGAAGTCAAGGAAGAAATCTTAGGATTTAAAGGAGATTTAGATTCAAGATACCTCTTCCCATAAACATCCTTCCATCATGGTATTTTTCTTTATTTTCCTATTATTTTGATATAGTTCAATAACTTGTTTTTAATCCATTCAACCCTTCTAACATTTTCATTGAACATTCAAATTTTATTTATATATATATATTATAGATATGTTTGTCTCTATAGTTCAATAACTTTGATCTCAACATTTTCAAATCATGAAATTCATATTATTATTTATATATTTATGTTTTCTCAAAAGTTTTATCTCACATGAGAAATTCTTATTTTTAACAACATTAAGTTATAAGTTATAAGACTTCAAGTATGACATTATTCCTAACCAAAATCTCATTAACTCTTATACTCTTTACACTTACGTCATACTTTGGTCTCACTTTGGTCTCACTATTGACATTGTTTTAGAACAATTGTATTCAAATAACACATAATTTACACTTAAGGATTCATGACTACAAGGAGTGGTGACCCTGCACAAAAAACTCATTTCATCACTCTTAAACACTCAAGTATTAAATGCATATTACAAGCGAGACAACCCAACAACTATATGCTTTTCAAATTTCTTCCAAGGAACTATTTAAATCATTTAGTGAATATGCATCAACATTTCTTTCACCAATAACCTTAAGAGAGGCTCCACGATCTATTAACTTCAAAATCATTCATGGATGGGGGAAACTACACCCTACAAGAAGCACATGGTAATCCACTACTACACACCAAAGGGACACATTTATCTAAGAGGGAAAAAGGGGTTCAAATGCAAAAGTTATAAAAAAATTACGCGTCAAAAGCCTTCTAAAGCAATATTTACAATCATTGGTAATCATACATCATAGCTCCTTTTTCCATTAACATCATGAGAGGTCACTCGATCTATTACATTCATTAGTGCTCGAGTGGTTTCTACACCCTACCATAAGACAAAATTAGAGTAATCAAATGTCCCTATGTCTTGCAAAGCCTTTGTGCCACTTGAGGTATTCCAAGACTACATTTTCTCACTTTCATTTAACACTTAGCTTATAAAGGGTTCCATTAGGTTTGGTTCGTTTATTTGACTTTCCAATAAAAATATATCACTCGATTGTTAATTTGAATTATCTTAACATGTACACATTTTAAGTTTTGATTCTCAAATGAGAAACTATGTTTTCTCAATCACTTGTTCTCACGTGGATCAATTCACATCCACTTTCACATCATAAGAAGATTTATTAAGTTGTGAGTAATCTCCACAAACTTAAAATTATTAGGACGAAATCACAAGGGTACATTCTCAAATGAGGGAAAGTTAAAATTTTCCTTTATAATTAAAAATTTAATAGTGCATTAATGCATAACCTAATTGTCCTTATGGTCCCAACCACTGTTCATTATATTCCACTTCTAATGTTATTTAGTCTCTAAAACAACCATGAGATTTCAAGCTCAACATGTCATCTTGTATGCCACTAAAGCGACATTATGCCTCACACTAAGGCATCTTACACACTTTCATACCCACATGAATGCTCTCAATTAGGTTCCTAAGGAGGAACACACAAACACATACAAGTACCTCTAAGTCTCTAGGACTATGAAAGATGTTTGAGCCAACATAACTCAAGGTTTACCAGAGAGGATCATTCCATTCAACAAAGGTAAATATTTCAAGCTATATGTTTGTTTTGTCACTTCTTCGCTCAAAATGAAAAACACACAAATGTAAGTTGATATTTTTCTTTGAAGATTAAGTGATTTCCTAGGTCAATGCAACACTAGTAGATAGGTAAAACACACCATTTTAAATTATTACCAACAATTTTACTAACACAATCATATCCAAAATTATGATGGCACTAAACATTTTAAATGACAAGGTTCCAGTTTCATCCTCCTATACATATTTTGACACTAAAAGAAAGGATTATTTGACATCATTTTCCAAAGAAACATGATACAATCAACTTCATTTACTTAACAAAATATACACAATTACGACTAAGAGTAACATTCACAAATAGGAAAAAGTACAACTACGTATGAAATAGTACATTTTCCCAATACACAACATTATCATATACATCATGGAAATAATGAAAATAATACATTCTATTCATAACAATATCATTAAAATATTCTAAACAATTACATTTCCTTCAAAAAACATGTTAATAAAAGACACAAGTGTCATTTTACTACTCCTATTGTTCAGGTACCTGTAACCACCACAGGGTTAATCCTAGAACTGGTATGGAAATCCCCTACACTCAAGCATAAATCCACACATTCATCATTTTGAAAAATTTAAATTAAAGAGAAGAGAGAGAGAGAGAGATAGGGAGAGAGAAGAAGACAAAGTTTGTTTCTCATGCATTCACACTTTCACATTCATTTGCACTTAACATTTTGGTACTAGAGAGAGAAGAAGGATGAGAGAGAAAGTTAAGAGACATTTTATTTTCCATTCACAATGTCATAACCATTTTCATTTCATGTCCATTTTCATTTCATTTCAAACCAATTTACATTTCCCAATTCATTTATGTTTTCAAATCAACTAAAGTATCATAGTCATTTTTGGAGAGAGAAGAGGGTGGAGAGAGAAAACACCATACATTTCAAAATTCATTCATACAAGATAAAAGATCAAATAATATTCTATACATATCATTATTATGGTATTACGAGGTCACACGTGGCTAGAAGTCAAACGAGACTCTCAAAGGAGATTCTAGCTAAAGTAGCAAGTTGAGAAAACTAACCAAAATAGTAAAAGTGCTTACAAACTAGGTCTTAAACACTCATTTTAAGTTCTATCACAAATTTTTGATGATTCCTACTTACTCCCCCATATATATAAAATTCATCATGTCTGAAAGAAGTTGATAATGACAAGGAGAGCTCAAGTTACAAGGGAAATTTTAGGGCCAGTTATCGTAATTGTGTGAGTAACTCTTGTCACACAATGACCAGTGGGCCCAAAACCCACTTGAAAAATTAGTTTATGAAGGAGTTTTCATTGAAATGAAGTGGGTTATGATTCTCTTGTTAGCAGTCTAGAGGTAGGTGGAAGTGGTTTTGAGTTTCACTCAAACTAAGTGGCAACTATAAGCTTCGAAATTGATCGTGTTTTATTAAAATGACCACATCTCACTACAAGTGATTGATAAGCTAAGTGGGCTTAGAAATTTGACTTATAAGGGTGTTAAATAAGTTCAAATGACTTGGTTAAATTCCCCATGGTGTCCCACGTTACCGTGGGTCAGGCAAGGAGTTCTAATTTGTGGTACATTTGGGTGTGGTGCTCCATGCGCATGACTTTCTAGATCATATTTTTTTTGATGATTTGATAGTTTGCATAAAGGAAATATGTAGTAATTTGTTGAAATTATGTTCCTTATCATTCAACATTTAATTTTAAAAAGTGGAAATGATGAAGCAAAATTTAGTGTAGCGAAAAATGGGAAAAACCATACCCGTATTCGATGTTTTCTGGAGCAAACAACATGGGCATTTTCATCCTCGACTTAAGCCGGTGACTTCATTCACTTTGTGAGTTCCCAATATAATTTTTCATGAATCCATTTTTCATATCCAACTAACATGGAATTCTATGAAACCATTTTTTTCTGCATTATGACAAACACTTCATGTGTTTTTCTTATGTTTCCACATCTTACATACGTGTCTTACAAAGGCACAAGAAAAAAAGCATCTTCTTCCACCAATGTTTGTACACATCTTCCTGGGCATTCAAATCTATAAAAAAATTGATTAACTCACCAAAGAAGAGTTTATGTAATAATAATAGTGGCTCAAAATTATTTTGTGCTCTCTAAAGTTCACTAAGAAAACACATCCACAAACCGCCTTGTTCATATCTGTAAATCCTTACAGTCCAAGAGGTCGACCCTTCCATAAGGCGCTACCAAATTTTTATCCAATCATGTTCTTGTGTTAATTTTTCTAAACAAAAACATAAACTAGACATGCCATACATTGCCCCACTCCAAACAAAAGCACTAGAAATCGCCCAAGTAAGACATTGTGAACCATTTGAATTAAAAGGAAAAATAAAGAAGATTCCGCACAATGGAAGAGTGTAACCAAAAAATCATGTAGAGACATATGTAGAATAGAAGGAAAGGGAACTTCCAATGTGTAAATCATTACCGTAAATGCTCAAACTAAAAGATAAATATCAGTGGAAAACCAAAAAGTGCTACAAATAAACTGATATACACATAACATAGGTGCTGAGAAGTAAAAGAAGATAAATCAATATGATTTGGCTTCACACCAAATGAAGCACCCTAGCCTCAATCTTCTTATTCCTCTTGTATAACAAATAACCAATGGAAGGTATTAGTTTTCTTTCATCTTAGAGATAAATGAAGTCGCTTGAGGTACAAAAACACATCCCGCTAAGTCAATTTGTAGATATTACAAGAAATTGCATGTGAGGTGTGCGATGTTAACGCCGAAAGAGAAATAATGGTGAGGGGAAATGGAAATTGAAGCAAACAATAAAGCACCAAGTATCAATTAAATTTGTGGATGGCAAGTAAAGACGAACCAGGTGGATGGAATGATTTGTTGTAAACAAAGTCGATGATAGAGCTAACAACAACATTAACAAAAAATGTTTTAAACAAAAAATTTGTGCAAAGCACGAATTTGTGGTTGACGCAAAGAATCAACTTATTATGAGTTAGTTTTCTTGGTGTACTGAGTAAATGATCTGGCAACAAGAGAGTAAAGGGGTTTCAACAATCGAAGCTTGAGGTTGTCCAAATCGTCATCAATTGCTATCATTATCGTAGGTGCTAGGAAAGTACATGATTTCTTTGTTTTCTAGTTTGTTTTTCTTCTTTACATCATTCTGATGATTTTACTCCTCCTTTTTGCTCGCCTTCTTCTCTACATTGCACCATATAGTTTGGGCCTCCATGGATGGAATTTTTTTTTTGTGGTCACCACGGATCCCAAAAATATGAGTACATTCTGAAGTCCATGTTTGACAACTACCGAAAAGGAGTTTATTATATATCTATCTTCGACTTTCATTAGGGAGATGGTATCGTGAGCACAAACGGGCCAGAGGGGGAGCACATCGTAAAGAGCATGAGCTCCATTCTGCACTCCCTTGCCTTTAAAACTCACATCACTCTTGGCCACCACCCCTCCATTAACGACACATTGCTTATGCAGCTTGCAGACACCTTTCAAACCGCTTCGCCACTCCACCTCAAACATCTTCTTCTTTACTCTTTCTTCAATTGTGCATGCTTGGGTTTGAGGTGTTTTAGGATGTTCAGAAATTGGACGCCTGAAGCTCACAAGTAAACATGCCTGGGATGCGACAGTGCTCAAGTAATTTTCTTTGTTTGTCGCTCTTGATTCTCTTTCCTTAAATTAATTTTTTTTACAGGTTGATCGCCCCTTTCTTCATCTGGAAAAGCATGAGATTTGTAAGCATGGGGTCAGAGGGGAAGTTTGAGTTCATTCCCAAATTGGAATCGCCAGGACTTGTTCAAATGAATACACTTGCTCAGAAGACCATCAACAAGACATGTTTTAATCCACAAATTTGTACAAAGCATGACTTTTTGGTTGACGTAGAGAAAAATTTTGTGTTGCAAAAGATCCATAATCAACCTATTATGAGTCAGTCCACCTGGTGTTTTGAGAAATTGATCTGGCAAAAAGAGAGTAAACGGTTTCAACAAGTGAAGATTGTGGTTTTCCAACTCGTCATCAATCACTATCATTACTTGCAGCTGCCAAGCAAATACACGATTTCTTTATTTTTTGGTTTTTTTATTCTTTACAGTACTCTGATGCTTTTACTCCTCCTTTTGCTCACCCTCTTTTTTGCATCAAATGCTACAGTTTAGGCCTCCATGGATGACAAACTTGGTTTTTATGGTCACCACGGATTGAAATTTTTTGAGTAGGTTCTGAAAACCATGTCCGACAACTACCCAAAAGGAGTTTATTAGAAATCCATCTTCAAAATTCTTCAGGGTGATGACATCTTGAGCACAGATGGGCTAGAGGGGGAGTGTGTCATAAAGAGCATGAGCTTCATTCTGCACATCCTCACCTTTAAAATTCACATCATTCTCATCCATTACCATTCCATTGAGGACACACTACTTCTTCTGCTCGCCGATGCCTCTCGATCTGTCTCGATGCGACAATGTTCAGGTAATTTGTTTTGTTGCTCACTCTTGATTCTCTTTCCTTAAATTAATATTTTTTCCAGGTTCATCGCCCCTTTCGCTTCTGAAAAGCATGAGATTTCTAGGCATGGGGTCGAGGGGAAGCTCGAGTTCATTCCCAAAGTGCAATCGCTGGGACCTGTTCAAATGAATACACCCACTCAAAGGATTGTGTTTGTGGACTTCATGTCGCCACAAGAGTTATTGTCCTCATCGCCACAGTTAGTTGAGGAATGGTTAGATGTAGAGCCCATGGTTTCCTCCACTTATGCTTCAAAACCCCCAACCGATGAATTTAGCAAAACTATTTTCTAGTAGGTACATGTGAAAATTGATTTATTTCTTATTTCAAAAATATTTAATTGTCAAACCATTGGCCTATTCCAAAAGTCTCTAGCAAGTACATGCGAAAAAATGATTTGTTTCTTATTTTGAAAAAGATTTAACTGTTAAACCATTGGCTACCACGTGAAGGGCATATGTGAGTGTGCGCTTCGTCGACCAATTCATCTCTCGCGCCCATGTCCCATCGGTTGTTAGAAGGGTTGGAGCATTCCGCATGTGCAAACACCTTTCGACATAATGAAATTTTATGATTTCCAAGTTATATATATATATATTAGATTTATCCTAATGTTGTATGCCATTATCAATATTTTCTTGATATGACAAGTTTAATGGAGGAAAACTATGGTTTTGTAGAGTTAGTAGACATTTTCGATTTGTTTTTTAGGGCATTCGATATAGATATTCCTTAGATTGATAACATTGTGGTTGAAAAGATATGATATGAATGGTATAGCTTCAAAAGTATCGTATCTTCTATTTTTTCTCCATGTATTTAATAGATAAATAAAAGTTGAATGGGAAAAATAGACCCATGTTAAACAAACCAACCACCCTAGTTAGGTGCTCTTCAAAACCCAAAGCAAAACATGGAGAGCGACGCATCCTAAGCAGCCTTTTCAGACCTGTCATTTTCCTTGCATAATAATAGAAGAAATTTATTTCAAATCATTAGATCAGGTCATCGGATTAGGCCGCCACATCATCCAAGGGTAGGGACAAGTCGGATCAGAAGGACCATGAACCTCCACAAAAGTTTTGGGCTCACCCGCTTGTCACTGCTAAATCTTGGGCTGACGTGGACAATGAAAAAGATTACTACGCCACATTTTTGTGGAAATGTGTGCCAAGTGTATGGTGGAGGAGTGTCCGTACTTTGTCGACCAACTACGCAAATGATCATCGATGGTCTGTCGCTTGTCAGGGGGAGGGGGCTTTCCCGAATACGTCTTTCGGCGTAAAATATCAATTCATCTTATTCCATAATTAGTAATTACCATGGATTTTAATCCACTATACTGGCCCAACAAGACTGGGAATCGAGCCTTGTCTAGTACACTGACAAGGAATTGGAAGATATTATGGCCTTAAACAACTAGGGTGTAATCCCCATCCGACGCACTTTCCTCGCCATGGACGACGAAGCGTGGATTGACTCTTGCGTGCTCTTCTTGGATTTCACCTCAGAATCTATTGATATGTCCATGCCAAACCCTCACGATGACGAGATTCAAACCTGCGACATAGAAGACAATGAAAACCTTTCTTCTTCTTTAGAGATGGATTCAATTTTTCACGTGAGGGATCCCAACACAAGGAATTTAGAGCTGGAGAATGGCTCCTTGGTGAATATTCTGACATCGATCTTGGCACAAATAGATGATTTTCTGTCATATGACGATCTGGAGCTCCTCGACAACCGTTCTTCTTGCACACTAGTTGACACATTCAATCTCAAAGATACGAAGTCGGCGTTGGAATAGCATAATGGTGAGGGCCTAACAACAGTGTTGGTCATCTGACATGTGATAGGTAGTCTCCAATCACTGCGCGCCACGTGTACGATCGATAAATGTCAGTGCTTCGTCAACCAAATAAATTGTAATCGTTCATGTCTCTGTCAATTTTCAGAGGTGGAGGAGGCTTCCGCCCGTGAAAATTCCTTTCAGTGTAATAAGTCGAGCTTAATAAAAACATGAAAAATGTATCGTTAACAAAAAAATTCAAAATACAATATATAAAACATTATTTATGTTCTTATATAAATATATACAAATATAATTTATTATATATATATCAATGTATAAAGAATTTTATGTAGAACATCATTATATAAATATAATATATATATATATATATATATATATATATATATATATATTGAATAAATAAATAATTTAAATAAATATTTATTAAAAAACTATAAAACAAACCACTAGTAATAATGATATACATATAGAATAAATAAATAATAATAAAATATTACAAAACATGATTTATTTTAAATAAAAATGGTTTATGGCCTGTTTGCAGTGACCATATATAAAAATAACACTATTTTGTATTTTTGGAGGGAAATATTTGAAATTTAGCATCACCTAAAAAATGTTTCACAGGAAAAGGTGCCCGTCAAATTTAACCCCTGAAATTTCTCCATGCCCTGTTTCAGAGTTTGTATTTTGACATGGGGCAGGAGTGCGCTGGCAAATGTAAAATGACCAGGTTGGACACCTCTTTCCCACCGACTCTTCTCTACGAAAGGCCGACTTCCATATGGTTCCATTCCTTCTCTGTGATCGGGACTGATTGATCCAGAGCCATTTCAGGCTAAAGGTGATTTTTTGGGCTATGTTTAATTGCTATTATTTTCAAAGCACTCGTCGCAATTTATACGTTATCCACAATATCTACTCACCCTTGCCAATTTTTTGTAAGCACTTCGTATTTGAGCCTTAGAACAATCCTTATTAACACCAAGAGTTTCATAAAACGAACCGCCTAACTCCCCTACAAGCGCCATATCAAACTAAAACTTAAAAACAATCCTACCTCTGTTCTCACAAGCTGCACCACAGGCCCATTACAGAACCAAAATTCTGTACAAAACCAAAGTTGATCATAAAATACCCAAAACCAACCAGACCATTAAAAAACCAAGAAATGAATTCAATTTTCTTCATCATCCTTTATAGAAGAAAATGAATGATAAAATTCATAATGTTTGCAACAACTTACATATACATTATAAAATGTAACTACAAAGAATTTGTAACCCCAGGTTTAAACAAACATAATAAGAAAAAGCAACTCATTACTTACCATAAAAAAATTCCGAACATGTAATTACAAAGAATATGTAACTGCGAATGATATAAAATTTCGTCAAGGAAATACTAGAGCTACCTTACACACCATCAATCTAAGTTCTCATGCCTTGCCTTTGACATTGACTGATCCCCACCATTATTATTGCCCTCTTCATTATTGTTCGGCATCGTGTCGTATTGCCTTCGTCGGAGTTGCTCCCGGGCTGTGGTACTCCGACGCTATGAAACCGCAAGGGAAATCGAAAAGTGAACCTCCACCCACCGCCCCAGGTGGCTCCACCAGAAGCGCCACCGGTAGCGCCACCAACTCTTGCATTTGAATTTTGAACCACCGCTAGGGTTTTGAGACTCTTCTGGAGACATTTCGTAGCGGCAAACGGGGAAAGCAGAGTGCAGTTCGAACCATGGTAAAATGCAATATGGATGGTATATATGCTTATGAGGTCTTAAATGTTGTGGAAAATAAAGTAAAAAATGAAGGAAAAGTACCCTCCATATATCCAACTTTATGTTTTTCTACCTATAATTTATGCTTCTCTACCTATAATGTATCCATTTCACACTTACAATACAATTAAAAATAGGTTAAATTTTAAACTTTTCACCCTCTAACCTTAACAAGCCTTAAATGTTGTGGAAAATGAAGTAAAAACTGAAAGAAACGTACTCTCCATATATAGGACCAGTTATGCTAAGCTGGCGCCACCATTAAAGTTCAACCACTCATTTGCAACCTTGGCCATACAAACAATGCGAAAACAATATCTCTTACATTCCATCATCCAAAATTATACAATAGAAGCCGAGCTTTTCCAAGCTATTTGTTTGTAACCGTAGATTGGACGGTGGTTGTTTCCCATATTCGTTTCATGTATGCGTTGGCCAGAATTCGAAGGCGGCGGAGGCAGGCATTTGAGGCTCTCTGTCTTAGAATCCTTTCAGAGAAAGCGGAGATCCATTGCATTCTGTGTAAGAAAAAGCTGTTTTTAAAAAAATTCTCGCAATAGTGATGATTACATGCACGCTGATAGTCTTTCTACTGCAGTTGGCCTCCATTTCTGCCGGTTTGTGGATACTTATCAACCGCACACAACTTTCATCTTCCGACGCTTCGACTTCCATCGGAAGAACCAGATTAATCCCCGTGCCGAACCCTATCTGCTATTCTGGATAACAACTGCGATAGAAAATCTATGAGCCGCCACCTCCTCCATGGTTGAAGATGATTTGAATGTTGCTGCTGGCCAGAATTAACATCTTTGGATCGAAACTCGGGCCGCTACAGAAATTTCCATTTCCTTACGAAAACCGACAATGGCAGCAACAAAGAGATTGAACGCGTGCCACGTGCAAGGAAGAAAACAATCCGGACATCGTCGACCAAACAATCGCAGACGTTGATGTCTTGTCGGCTGTCAGAGGGGGTCGGGCTTTCTAACTAAAAACACGCCTTTTCAAAGATAACAAGCACTTTTTTTTAGACCCTAGGTGTTAACCACAAGGAAACACAAGTTAGTTTGTAAATTTAGCAAGATTCGATGGTGGCAACAAGTTCAACTCCGCACTCTCATAATTAAAATAAAAAGAACGTGATGGGGAACCGTGCTAAATGTAGCTTTGGCTAGCTATCCTTAGGGATACAACACGCCTTCGGTTTAAAAATGAGGAGACCTCGTGGATACAATTTTTCTCTCCCGCGCGAGATAATTTAACCAAGAATAGGACAAATTTTAGGACAACTAGCTAAATCTACATTTAGCACGGTTCCCCCATCACGTTCTTCTTATTTTAATTATGAGAGTACAAAGTTGAACTTGTTGCCACCATCGAATTATCTGCTAAATTTACAAATTAACTTGTGTTTCACTATGGTTAACACCTCGGGTCTAAAAAAGTGCTTGTATTAATATGCAGGGAAATTACAGGGATGCAGTCATGTTTAGGACAAGTCACCGTCCCATACCGTAACTAAGGGTTAAATTTGATGGCCACCTATGCCTGTCAAACAATTTTTAGATGACGGTCATTTTTAAATATTGCTCTTCAAAAATGTAAAACAATGTTATTTTATACTATTAACAAACTATAAATCGATTATTCTCAGTATATATTTAATTATTTTTGTATAGTTTACATATAAATATATATAAAAATGACGGTCATACTTAAAATATGCAAGCCACATGTGATAGTTATTTCAAATATTTGCAAGTATTTTACAGCTAAAATCATGAAAAACGCCGAAACGCCATCAAATTTAACCCCGCGCACAACAGTAACACACCGACAAAGGGTTGACCTCGCCAATCACGCAAAGCCTCCCAAGACTCCACCAAAACCACTAGACCACACATTCCATTATTTTTATGTATTATTATTATTATTATTATTTTAGGGGCACTACATAAAGTCACATTTAACAACCTTTTCTTGTGTTCTATGTGCATGATTTTTAATACGTGATACTAAGAGACAATAAATAAATCTTATTCCATCTAGCCATAAATATCGCTTATTGCATCGCACCTAGAAATGATCATTACATGTTCATTGTTGAACTTCTTACCTATGCTTTGGCTATCTTGAAGACACTCTAAACATTATCATCAACGTGGCGGTTATCCCCGTGGAGGTGATTTCTTGGTGCATGTACATCCCATATGAATATAGGAATATTTACAAAGCAACACTACTTTTTGATTTGTATCCTAAAAATGATGCGGCTTTTATTCTTCTCTCAAACATCTCGTGGTAGATGTGGACATGTCAGTGAGGTTAAAATAATAAGGTGATTTATGAAATATAGAAGATTTAATAAGATCCCTAGATATAGCTAAATTGAAGGCTAAAAATGGTACATGATTTTTGTGTAGGAAACAAATCACATTCATAGACACAAAAATTTGTGTAAAGTTGGAAAAATTGGTTTCGGAGATGAAGTAAACAGGTATTTTTCAAAATGATGTAGAAGAGGAAAAATACGTATCCTCCGCCACCATAGTGATAATTTGACGCTTTCATTCGGATTGTTAAACACGCCTCTAGAACAACTTCCTCCTCTCTTCTTTCTTTAGATGATATTTTTTATTTTCCAACATGATTTTTATGAAAATTTGAGAATTTAACAAATTATTCACTATTGTGAGGTGTTTACACTCTTGAGAAACATCAAGAATTACAAAATGGGACAACAAAGGATCCCTTGCAATATAATTTTCAACACACTATCTTAATGCCCGATAAAATATTTGAACGAGTGTTCTTATAAGAGTAAATGTATTTGCAAAAATGGGATAGTAAAGGAGATGACCATACAATATACCTACTACTATTGTTCTACACCTCTCGACGTTGTGTTTTCCAAGTCCTCCTTAAATGTATTGAATATTATCATTGATGAAGTCAGAAAAATTGTTATTGAATATTTCTCAAGTGTGGTATTTATGGTTCATCCGTTTATATGTAATCAAAGCTCAATCTCAGAGTGATCAACACATGGATGGAAAAATGGCATTGCATCCATAGTGAAAATGTTTATGATCAGGTCGAATGTTATGGATAGCCTTCGGAACCTTAGAAATTTCATAATGTGCCTCATCTTGAGGCCTATAATCCTTGGGGCCATACGTACACCAGTAACTATATTACACATACACAAATCAAGTTATCAAAAATTATTCCAATTCAGATATTTTTAAAAATCTATTACAAGACAATGTACTTACATTATGTATTGAAGAGATCTATCGATCCTAACTTTTTGGAGGTCGCATGGCTCATGATTGTATGTACTATCCTGGATGTAAAATGTGGTGGGATACCTTGGTCTCTTACATTCACCCCTTAGGAAATCATCTATGTGATCTCTTTGTATCCATGCAACAATATCTTTCTCACTTGACAAGTTATACTCCACCTCGCTCCAATCTAGTTCCTTGAAGAGAACTCATGCAGGGGGGGATTAGGCATAGAGGAGATAACAAATACTTCCACTTAGACCCCATCTACAAAGTGAGAAAGAAAAAAGAGAGTTACACATATTAGTTTAGAATTAAAAATTGTAATTAAATATAGGAATATACAAAGTGAGAAAACAAAAAGAGAATTAAATATAACAACAATATTTAAAATTTACGTCTTGAAAAGATGCCTCTTACAATAAAACTATAAACATTATATGCTTCTGAAATATAAAGTGTGAGAAAAGAAAAAAATCATCATTAGATTTACAAACATGGTTCCATACATTCTTACGACAAAGTTATTTATATTAATGACGAAGACAAAATTTCAGTCTTCAATAATTTTATGTAAAGGTCATAATATATTTATGTTATAGTAGAAATCAATGGGGAATTCCTTGATATTATCTTTCCCACAATAGATAGATTTTAAATATCTAAAATGAAAATTAAGATAGAATTTGAAGAAGGAATTATAGTTGAAGAATTTAGGAAAGGTTTCAAACTTGGAGATCACGTTTTTGTGACATATTACAATCAAAGTTTTACTAAGGAATGTTTCTACTAAGTGCATTTAATTTTTAAAGATCAATGGTCACAATTAACATTATTATACCTTATATTTCTTGTATGGTGAGCCAAAAATATGTCTCAATAACATGCACTCCTAAATCATCCTTTCTACAAGGGTATCAAGGAAATGAGTAAGAAACACAAATGAACCGACACACATTAGGGAGATTTAAAGGGGATATAATGAGTGCTAGGGTCACATATCTAGAGGACAATAATCCCTACACTAGGTTAATTTAAGGTTTTTAAGGCCCACAATCAAGATAGAGGAGAGAACCCTACTAAGATATTGCTTGTTGGGTGTGGAGAGGTATGTATAAATAATAGATCGAAAAGAATGCATAATATAAATGAAATGAAAACTGAGTTGATAATGAATAAGAGCACCATGCTAACTAGCATCCAAACATATGTAATACTAAGCTAACATAGCAGAATGAGGGAAGTAAATGACCTTATCTATGAAAAATGAAAAATATTGTTAGAGCACTCACCTTTTACTTGTACGGTGGTCACAAATGTATCTATCTCTCCAAAATAAGTAGCACATCGAAAGATAATCCCTATTAGGTGGAGAATGGGAACACCATTCATGTCCTAGACTCACTATAAGTGACCTAGTAGTGCAAAAATCCATCCAAGAATAAGAGTATCTAATCTAATCCAAGAAATATGCGAGACAAACCAAAAGCTAAAGCGAGTAGATGCGAGGATGGTTTAAAATAGTAGATAATATGGTAGTTCGAATGCTCTTGGCATTCTTCCTCTATGAATGTCATATGTGTGGTAGGTGTATATAGGATGTCATCACTGTGGTTGATGGCATCGGCCATATAAACTATAAAAATGACACCATCACCCATGGGCGATGGCATCAGTCAAAGATGGTAAAATGAGATATTATGTCACAAAGAGTAAAATAATGTGTCATACATAATTGATATGGAATATAAATAAGGTGTAAAGTGGTCAAATACAAGCATAATGTCATGACCGATATGTGTGTGATACCTAAGGAGACATGGAAAATTAGTGAAAGGAACACTAAAGATAAGACCAAATAACGACACTCTATCTCGTGTATTGTCTCTAACCCATAATGGTTATGTGAATAACCATTTCCTATTCTATGCAGGACCCTTAAGGAACCTCGCTCTAGAAGTAGATGCATCAAAGTGACCGTTATCTACACAAGGAAATTTTTAGTAACAAGTATGAAAGATGAAAAGTGAAAATTACGTGTATACAATGCTTACATTTATGTCAACTTATATCGATGCAAAAAGAAATAACAAGATGAAAATGAAGTATCGTATGTGTACCAGAACACATTTAAGAATTTCAACTACTTGTGTAAGATTTGTGGCAAGATATTTGTGTCTAGAAGAGCTCTGGGTGGTCATATGACAACCCACAATCCTATGGCCATGGCAAAGCCTAGTGAGAAAAAGAGGATTCCTTGTAAGTTAATAGAGAAGGAAGAGAAGAATAATTGGATAGTGATCAAATATATACTCTTTAAATGAATCTGAAGAATAATTGACCATTTTCATATCAGCACTACCCCTTCATGATCACTACCCAAATCCCAAGAAGAAGGTGATTCTATAGATAGTGATAGTTACATTGAGATTGAGCACCACCTTACTTCATGGACTACCTAAATGAAAATAAAGGAGATTTGATAGGTGGAAGAGGGGAAAGAAATAAGAGAGAACTAGGAATATAATCCAAAATGAGTATAATCATCTAGATCATTTCTATTTAGATACTAATGAAAAGAACATGGTAATAGACCTTGTAATATTTTCCAATGGAGTAAATAATACCACTAAAATATTTGCAATTCCATGGTGGTGGGAAATTCCTTAATGGCTTCAAATGATCTCAATACACCTAAGACTAATAATTATTTGGAGCTTCCAAAATTCATCAAGAAGAGGCCTAAAACTAGGATAGTGGATGCTAATGTGAATCTCTTTGATGAAAAGAAAACTAGGTGTGATTTTTTTAAAGGCATGTGAACTATTTGACAAAATGTATAAACAAAATATGACCCTTGAAATGCTATAACATGGGCTATGCATAAAATAAGAAGAATATGACTTGTTAGAAGCAATCGTAAAGGCCGTAGAAAAATGTAATTGATTAGTGTGTAGCCAAATGGAACAACCATACAAACCCTCTCAAATTAAATGGGAAAACTAAAATAATTCTTACCAAGATATAGGAATCGCAAGGAATACAAAATAATAATGTTGGTATCAACACAACCTTGTCAGTGCTACCAATAGATAAACCAACAATAATGGTGAGACTTCCTCTAGGAGTTCTTTCAACAAGGAAATATTTTTCAATATTTTATTGGTTTGCGTCACCTTAAAAGGGTTCCCAAATAGCTAATAGTGAACAATAGAAAATAAATACAATTAACATTTAGAAAAATTACTAACTTAAAATGACCGAGACTTGTCTCTTTAGATTATTTGTGAGTTATTCGTGTTATGCTTTCCGTTTCGAACTAAATACAATAAATGCTCTATATCTATCACTATTAATTTTGTGCGTTTTAAAATAAAATTTACGTATACTACATATGTTGTGCATTTTATACATTACAGATGAAGTTGTGTAGTTTACTACATGGCAGGTGAAAGGATAATGATAATGTGTAGTAATATGTATGGAATTAGGCTAAAAATATTTCACAATGAATACATATTTATCAAGGAAATCAATTATATAATTTGATTAAAATTTCTTTTCAATAAATATTTTTAAAAATCTCCATACTATGTTCTATAGCTCACTTTTGGCTACATGTTGGGAGGATTTTTGCAAAGGTTCCTAAGTTTTTCTTAACACTCATGAATTAAATTTTCTTAAAAATTTACAAAGGATTCCTCACAATTACATTTAGTGCATACACAATAATTATAAAGCGACCATGAGATCACATTATTTTGATTCATTCTCACAAATAACTCATGAACCTTCTATATGATTTTTATTTTTGCATACATAAAAATTGGGATTGCATTAGGAGATACTCTCAAATAATATTTTCAAGGGGTTTATTACGAGGATGAGAGTTTTTATCGTAAAAATTATGGTATAAGGATTTGATGATCTTGTTTCTTCTTTACAAATTTTTTTAAAGAATTTATATTTAAAATACCTAGATATTTACCTTATCCATTTTCACATACATCTTAAATTTTCAATCTCCTTATAAACCCTATGGATAAATATTATTTTCCTTAGACATGAAGTTTACATGGAAAGGAATGGAGCAATGTGTTGAGCTCAGGATCACCAAATCTATTGGTATAAGAAACTTCTCAAGTAAGGATATTGAATATCTCTTGAGCCATGCCAAGATATCCCATAATGTTTGTCGTAGAGATACATCTAATGTGGTAGAAAAAAAGATAAGATATCATCATGCGATGTTGAAAATAGATATCAGTTCTTGGTTTCTCTAGGAGGACCTCTAACTTCAAAATGTTCGGTCAATGTCATGGATCACCTTCTTATCAAAGATATTGCAAAGAAGCATGGAAATACTAAATCACAAAAGTTATATTGATGTCGTAATTAGAACTAGGAGTAATTGTGCTTCATAAGAGATACAAGCAAGTACAAATAACTTAGAATTTTAAGGTATTTGACTAGTCTTCAAGTATAGAAGATCATGCAAAAATAAGCACCCTTCAACAAAGGAAAGGCAACAAGGGAGAGGATTTTGTTAACTCAACCACCGACCCTTATAAATCTACTAAAGTGCTATGGGATGGAGAGATATAATAAAATAATTAGATATTGTAGTACCCACATTTTTCTAGCCTCGGTAATCTATAGACTTCTTTATTCATGATATGATTTGACATGGATTTCATATATTTTGGACATTATGTTATGTTATTTGATCTTTATGGACATGTATGGTGATTTTGGCACGTAGCACCAATTTGACTTGATTAGTATGTTGGCACATTTTATTTAATGTTGTGGATACTAACATATTTATATGTTACTTGGGCCTAATTGACATATGATGGATGCATAGTTTAGTCACATGTCTTGATGATATAGATTATTCGATTATTGATGAGAACATATGATAGCATGGATGTATGTCATTTATATTTATCTCTATGGCTAACTCATGGTGAATTGTGTGTAATTGTGCATGTTTTCACATTTAC
Source organism: Taxus wallichiana var. yunnanensis (assembly GCA_018340775.1). Lineage (NCBI taxonomy): Eukaryota > Viridiplantae > Streptophyta > Pinopsida > Cupressales > Taxaceae > Taxus > Taxus wallichiana. The sequence continues at coordinate 383,810,995 of CM031234.1, read as the reverse complement.
GATTCCATGATGATGTTATGATATCATAGATTTCATTGATCGCTTATTGAGTAGTTGATTTACACTGTATTGACAAGTTTGTTTAATGTGTGCATTGAGTATATAGGTGACAAAGTCATAGGAGAATGTGGGTTTCAGGGTGGCTACACAAATTTTGCACAAGCGGCGCATGGGGCTAAGTCCTAACCATGTTAGCTATATGAGACGTTAATGTTTGTTTTCATTGATTGGGCACCATGAGTGACCCCTTAGTTGTAATATTGCATGCCATATAAAATTAATTGTGATTAGGTTGTTATTTTGTTAAGTAAACTAGGGTTGAGGACTTAGTGGTCCCCACTTGCATTAAGTTTTGTATTTGGGTAAGTTTGTGTTAATTAGAGAGGATAAGGGTCACATGTGTACCCTTGATTGGGCCTCACATCCTCTACAATTGTGCCCAAATGTGTCAAACCCGAAATTAGGCTATTTATGGCATTTTAAGTGACCCTTTTTAGTTTTGGGAGTTCACTTAGCAGGAAAATAATCCCTTGGACCCTACCTATTAGGTAGGGGGCTCAAATTCAAGGCATAGAGGGATTTTACCTCCTATTTTTCCTTGCTTTTGTAATCATCCATGTAAGATAGATTGGAATGTGTGTTTCGTAAAAAGTTGCACAAACTTTTTTATTTTATTTTTGGGCAATTTTGGAGAAGGGTGATTAAAGTGAGTTTATCTTTTCTCCATTTTATTTTGGGAATATTTGACTTGGAGGGAAGAGAGGGGTGACACGTGTCACCCCCTCATTGGTGAGGATTTTTTTGCTTTGATTCAAATACTCCCTCATGGGGGAGAAAGAGAACTTTGTAGCTTTGCTTGGTTCTTGGAGACTTTTAGAGCTAGAGTTTACTTGGATAAGGAATTGGGAAAAGATTAGAGTGTTGGAGAGCTTTTGGAGGTAGGCCTTTTGATCTCATTCTATGTTTTATGTCATGTTAGATCTTAGCTTTTCTTATAGTTGAAATGTGTGTTTGTTGCATGTTTTGTATATTGTTTTGGGTATGTTAATTGTCATTTTCTACATCCATCATATGGCTTGATGGAATTTGGAGTTCTATGGGGGAATATGGAGGGATTTTCCTCTTAAACCTCATGGCTTGATGGGAAAGCAATGTATATTGTTTTCACTCCCCTCATATGGTTTGAGGTGGGGAAGGTGGTTCATATGGTTTGAAAACCCTTCCCCATTCTTGGAGAGGAAACCCAATGGGTTTGAAAATCCTCCCAAGAAGGATTTAGGTGAATGGGTGGAGCAATAAGGAGGGTTTGTTGTCTTGGAGGAATAAGGAGGTTATTGAAGAAATTTTTAGTGTGCATCCTATGGTTGGACCACACTTTTGGCACTTTTGGATGTCTCATCCACTCTTCCCCATTTTGAGGATGAATATGGTTTTATCCTCTTTTCTTTTGGTTGGTAAATGTGAGTTTCTTAATGTATGATTTTTCATGTATGTGAATGTGATTGTTGATTATGTCTCCCTAAATCTTGTGCACATTTGTTGAATCTAGCTCTCTCTCCCATGTTCTTGGGGGAGGCTAGAATGTCTTCCAACCTTTGGAAAGGCATGTAATGATGCCTATAGGTTGGGTGGTAAAAAAAATCCTCTCTCTACAGTTTGTGTTGGAATTCTTGGAAAAAACTTAAAGTTGAGATCAAATTTGGAAGATAGTTGAAGTCTCTTGAAATCATGGTTTCTCATTGTTTTCTCCAATTTTTTTTTGAACAATAATCTCATTGTAATCCCATGGATATGGCTATTTGGGAAGTTTATTTATCTTGTAGAGTTTCATTTTTTTGGTTTGGGGATTTCTTGTAAATTAGTGTTGCATTATTTTGTGTATCCCATTTCCTATATTGCTAAGAAATCTTGTAAAGCTGTTCTTGGGAATATAATGTATTTTAGGATTATGTTTTATTTGTGAGCTTAAGCTCCTTGGAAAAGAAATCTTGTAAAATGGATGATTCCTTTAATATGAAATTGTTGGAAACCATTTTGAAAAGAAAGTTGGTTTATTGTAAATATTGTTATTCTTGTAATAGATCTCTTTCTTGCAAGTTTTGGTAGCATTATACAAAGAAATGAAATCAGTTATTACTTCCTTTCCCATGTGAAACTTAACAAATGATTGTAGTAGGAAATCCAATGTTAACTTACTTCTTCCTTCACTAAGTTTTAAATTTGTTCCCAAGCCTTTCTTCTCATTTGACATACTTCGCTACAATCCTTTTATCACATTAATAAGTAAATCATCTTAATATAGCTATATTGAAAAAGATTATTGAGTTTCCATACTTCACAACAATGCCTAAACATAATCTATTATTTTACAACATGAATTAGTTTTTAACATTGTATGTAATATAACTATATTAAAAATATATTAAGTATATTTGTATCATATAATATACCTATGTTACATTCATACATATTTACATATTTTTTATATATTAATATAGTTATATATTACACTATGTTAATATATATTATAATATATTAATGTGCATTGTAATATATTAATACGCATTATAAATACATATATCTATGTTACCAAATATTTATAATAAGAAAAAAAAATACGGTGAAGTTTATGGTTTATAGAAACAAAAAATAAGATAGTGGGGAGGGCCGAGCCCTCCCCAAACCTACACACAAACCAGTGCTACCTCCCACAACAATTCCACACACTCCCCACACCCGCACAAAACACCGCCCCTCCTCCACGTTGCCCACCCTTTCACCGCCCACTCCCCTATCCCTAGTCTCTCTTCCACACATCCCTTCCTCCAAACCAATATCACCTCAAACCCTCCACCATGGATTCCACCCCCACACACCTCCACACAGTCCTCTACACCCACAATCTGCCAGAATAAAAAACAGCTCCATTTTAAAACCGTAGTTTCATTCTATCATTCTCGGGATTATTTAAATTTAGTTTCCTCTCTATTTAATAGCTTTTAAGAAATGTGTGTGTGTGTGTGTAGGCAGATTTTCTTCGATATAAAACATGATTTGGGTGTTTCAACATACCCAACTCGAGAATATATTTTGTGGAAATATACAAAAATAATAATAATCGATAATGGATAATGGTGGTATTTTTCTTCAAGAACTCCATGAATCCATCTCTCCCATAGCTCCTCCACCTGCACATGCAAGAAAAAAAAAAATGGATAAAAAAGAAAAGATAAAGTTGAGTAAGGGAAACTTTAGGGTAAGTTGAAGATCTAGGGCCAAGATTAGTTTGATCCTAGGGCCCATATTTAATCCTACACACTTTTAAGTCATGGGAATTTAATGGGAATGGGAAATAAATTAAAGGAGGGTGTGTGGGAAAATTAATTAAAAGGGGGAAAACTAATTAAACTAAAAGGGGTGTAGACTATATTTGTGACCCTAGCAAACTTATAGTAGAAATAAATAATTAAAATTGAGAATTGGATTTGTGATTAATAAATTGGGTAAATCAAATTAATATAAGATAATTTATTAGCGGGAATCGGTTAAGCCAAGTGTTAGGATTTATTGTTCACTTCAAAAAAAAATTACCCAATTTTTAGTTACATTTTGGTGTGGTTTACGGTGTCCCAAGGCGGGGCACTACATTTGAGTATCGTAGAAAGGTTCGCATACGCGGGCACTCTAGGTAAATAATTAATTTGGTAATAATATTTTAATAACATTAATGAAAATAATTAAAATGTTTCCGCAACCTTTTTACAACTTAATAATCCTTTTCTTACCTCGTCATAAAGAATGGCACCCGTGAGACGTCGATCGGTTAGGGACTTGGGATGTAGTTCACCTACGCCACGAGCTAACAGCACCCGAGTTCGGATGTCATATTTTAGAGGATCTTTAGTAGCTGATAGGTGTTGTGTGGCAACACCTTCCAGAAATGTAAGAGGCAAGAGAGGAGGATATCCATTCAGGAGACGAGGAACCAATAGGCGAGGACACACACTTGGAGCCACCAGAGCATGATACCCCAAGGCGGGAGAGGTTGTGTAGCCCTTCTTTTCACCATGAGAGGGTGGCCTTGCAGATCAGTGTATCAAATCACATAGATTTGAGGGACCATTTGGGGATAGATGACCTCATTCACCTATTGGACCATAGTGTTAGGATCATGATACAGGTAGTGTGATTAGGGATCTTCTTCGCTTGCAGCCACCTACGTATACCGACACTACGGATGGGTTTATAGCCGAGTCATGGATCCTTAGCCTTGATAGCTTCTTTGGCTTGCACTCTTATGAGAGAAATGTCAAATCCAAGTTCGCCATACACCTCCTCCGAGATGCAACATGCATTTGGTGGAGGAATGAGGAGTGAAAGCTCCATTTGACTTGAGATACAGTGACTTGGGAGTTGTTCGAGGAGTGTTTCAGGGCTCGTTATATGTAAGAGAATTTTGTGTAGAAGAGGATTGATGAGTTTCATGACTTACGACAGGGCTCTAGAATAGTGGCACAATATGAGTGTAGGTTCTTGGGTCTTTTGTAGTATGTGGACTACCTACAAGATGAGAAATTCTAGGTCAACAGGTTTATTCGGGCTTGAATGCAGACATAGAAGGAGCAATTAGGATGCTATATCCTACCACACTTGAGAAGGCCTACTTAGCTAAGGAAAATAGGACTAGGGCACAAGAACAACAAGATAGAAATAAGAGAAAAAATTTAGGAGAAGATGTAGCCATTTCAGAGTTAGATCACGGGGTAAAACACCACCCCCTAGAGGAGGATTCTTCCTCCTCCGAAGTATCAAGGGCTCCACCGCATCCACAGTAAGTAGACACAACACCAGGGCCACTAGTAGCAGATGGCTAGAAAAACTCAGATCTTACAGAGAGGTGCTACTAGAGGAGGTTTTGGTGGAGCCAGGATAGGAGACAGGTACTCAACAGTGTGTAGTTAGCTCGCATGTAAAAGTCTACTAGGGTTAGACCAACAGATCAGTTCACCAGAGAGGACAGGAGGGACCCCATCTTAGAGGGGTATAGGTAGATTTTTATTTGTGGGTCCCCCATCACTATATGTGTATGTGTCTCGCACAAACCCACTACCATGGATCTCGTAGAGAGATCCTAGATCTCGAGAAGATAATGGGCAATGTAGGAAATGCTCATTGTGTATATGCAGCGGTTGATAACCTCCGGATGAGCATCGACCACAATTATTAAGATGACAGGTAATATCAGGGGTATTTTTTTCTCAAAGTACTCTTTGATTCAGTGCTTGATTCTTTTATATCTCCTTTTGTAGTAGATCAATATGGGCTAGTGGTGGCTAGGCAAACGAGAAATTTGGCAGTTGAGTTGGCCTCTAGGGACAAAATCGTCATGGACTCATATTTGGAGAGTCGTGCATAATTGATTTAAGATTCTTCTCCACTAAACTTTACCTCGACTTATTCCTCTAGGATCCTATCAGTTGTTTTACGTATGGATTGGCTCGACACTTAAGACCAAGGTAGATTGCAGGAATAAGGTCATTAAGTGTCTGGATGATCTTAGGAGTGCAGCAGTGATTTCGGGATGCAAAGGCCCATCTATTTGTGCATGATCTGAGATAAGTAACTCAAGCGAGCATGTGTAAAGGTTGCGAAGTTATTTTCTATCACCATCGTGATTTGGACAGAGAGAAATCTAGAGCATTCAACCTTAGATGATCATGTAGTTTTGAGGAGTATGACGATGTGTTTCTAGGTGAGCTTCCTGGGTTACCACCCCAGTAGAGAGGTGGATTTCACCATTGATTTAGTGCCGTGGATATGCACCAATTGTTAGGGCACCCTATCGATGGCGACTTGAGAGATTCATGAGCTCAAGATTCAGTTAGAGGACTTGTTGGAGAAGGTACTCATTTTCCATAGTGTATCTCCTTAGGGAGCACAAGTCATATTTGTCAAGAAGAAGGATGGTTCTCTTAGGATTTATGTATACTTTAGGGAGCTCAACAAAGTCATAATAAAGAACCGTTATCCACTCCTAGGATTTATGACTTGTTTGATCGGATGTGGGGAGTGAGGGTGTTCTCCAAAATCAATCTCAAGTCAGGGTATCATTAGTTGAACATATCGTATGTAGAAATTCATAAGACAACTTTCCGCACATGTTTTGGGCATTATGAGTTCACGCTGTCCCTTTTTGTTTGACCAATGCCCTAACCGTCTTCATGAGCCTAATGAATGGAGTATTTAGGAACTTTCTAGACCACTTTGTCTTAGTTTTCTTGGACTATATATTGATTTATTCTCATTCGAGGAGGAACATGAGGAGCATTTAAGATAGGTACTATAGGTTTTGAGAGGCGAGAAGTTGTTTGGGAACTTGGAAAAATGTAGCTTCTTTCAAACATAGATTCAAGATTGGGACACATCATATCATAAGAGGGTTTATTAGTAGATCCCTCTAAGATACAAGTTATTATTGATTGTCCAAAGACCCACATTAGTTAACATGTGAGGAGTTTCATGGGTTTTGCAAGTTATTATCCTAGGTTCATGGAGGACTTTTCAAGGATTTCTCATCCTATTACTTCCCTTTAGAGAAAAGGGAAGAATTTTTATTGGTCAGAGAAGTGTGAGAAGGCCTTTCATTTTCTTAAGGAAAGGTTAATCACGATTCATATCTTAGCGATTCGCATCGTATACATAATTTTTTTGTTTGTACTGATGCATCACTAGAGGTTCTAGGATCAGTTATTATGTAGGAGCATCGTTATTACCTTTGTGTCACACAAGCTATAATATTAGGAGCTTAACTATCCTACTCATGACTTAGAGCTTGTAGTAGTTGTTCATGCTCTTGTGTGTTTGCATAATTTCCTTCTCATAACTGAACCCCTATACTCATCAATGGCGCCGGATGGAGTTCTTATGTGAGTATGACATGGAAGTGCAATATATCAAAGGAAAGGAAAATTTCATTACTGATTCTCTTAGTAGATGACGACATGTTCTTGCATATTTGACACTCGGCATCGAGACTTGAGAGGTTGGATTCTTCAGCATCTCCTAGAGGACATGTTTTATAAGGGTGCTAGACATATGTTGGAGTCACAAGGTTCATTAGAGGAAGATATTCAAGATGTATTTTATAGGTAGATCGTTTACTTTAGTTCCATAGGTGCATCTATGTGCCTAAGTCATGTGATATGTGTATCTTCATCCTTACGAGGCTCATCGAGCCCCATATGTAGTACATCCAGTGTGAAGAAAATGCATGCTGATCGAGGTAGTTATATTATTGGCACTGGTCTTTGACGAGAGATAGAAAATTTTATAACATGTTTCCTTGAGTTCCGAGGGTCAAGGTAGAGCTTTCTCATCCTGCAGGAATTTTACATCCTCATGATATTCTCAAGTGGAAATGGGATGAGATATCCATGGATTTCATAGTAGGACTCCCTATGTCTTCTTATCATCATGATGCCATTATGGTCATTGTGGATAATTTGACCAAGGTTGTGCATTTCTCACCAACCAAGGTCACCTATAATGGAAAGGCCATCACCAAAGTATTTATGGAGGACATTGTAAGATTGAACGGGATTATGAAGACCATCATTAATGATAGGGATACCATTTACACATCATTTTTTTGGACTTCCTTTCAAATCGCTTTGGGTACTTAGATTAATTTCATCTCAGAATACCATTCGAGAGACAGATGGACAGACAAAGAGGGTTAATCAGGTACTAGAGGACATGTTGAGGATGTATGTGATGGACTAGTAGAAGAAGTGTGAAGAATATCTACACTTAGTTGAGTTTTCCTACAACAAAACTATCTCAATTCCATTAGTATGTCTCCTACCGGGCTTTATATGGCCAACTTGCAGAACACCTCTGAGTACAAACAGGCTAGATGATAGGATTATTCTGGGACCGTGTAATCTATAGGACTTAGAGTAATAGGTTGATATGATTAGGTAGAACGTGTTGAGCATGCTAGAGCACGCTAGAAGGCGTATGTAGACACCAAGAGGACTGATCATCACTTCTTAGTGGGTGACAAAGTCTTCTTGAGTGTTTTTCCACATACTGAGCCCAATCCGCTATGGAAAGGGTTATAAGCTATAGCCTCATTTTGTGGGGTCTTTTGATATTTTAGAGGTCATTGGTCTAGTTTCTTATCGCTTAACATTTCCACAATGCCTTGCATGGGCCCACAATGTTTTTCATGTTTCGTACTACGTAGACATTTACCCGATGTATCTCATGTTTCGGATAGGTCGGCATTACAATTAGAGGATGGAGGACAAGTGGAGACTAAAGCCCGTACGTATCTTGGAGCATCGGAGGTTGGCCCTTAGGGGTCAAAATTGGGACCAGGTTAGAGTGCGAAGTGGGATAGATATGACGAGACAACAACTTCCCAGGAGGATGTTACACAAATGAGGGCTAGATACCGCTACCTCTTCCCAAGGTGACTTCCAAGGAAGTCTAATTTTAGGAGAGGGGGATGTAGTGCCCACATTTTTATAGCCTCAATTATCTGTTGACTTCTTTATTCATAGATATGATTTGATAGGGATTTGATATATTTTGGACATTATGTTATGTTATTTGATCTTCATGGACATGTATGGTGATTTGGGCGCGTAGCGCCAATTTGACTTGATTAGTATGTTGGCACATTTTATTTGATGTTGTGGATACTAACATATTTCTATGTTACTTGGGCCTAATTGATATATGATGGATGCATAGTTTAGTCACATGTCTTGATGATATAGATTATTCAATTATTAATGAGAACATATGATAACATAAATGTATGTCATTTATATTTATCTCTATGGCTAACTCATGGTGAATTGTGTGTAATTATGCATGTTTTCATATTTACAATTCCATGAGGATGTTATGATATTATAGATTTCATTGATCGCTTATTGAGTAGTAGATTTGTACACTTTGTATTGGACATGTATTTTTAATGTGTGAATTGAGTGTGCAGTAACAGTCACATAAGAACTTGGGTTTCAGGGTGGCTACGCAAATTGTGCACAAGCGGCCCATGGGGCTAAGTCCTAACCATGTTAGTTGTATGAGGCCTTAGTGTTTGTTTTCATTGTTTGGGCACCATGAGTGACCCCCTAGTTGTAATGTTGCATGTCATGTAAAATTAATTGTGATTAGGTTATTATTTTGTTAAGTAAACTAGGTTTGGGGACTTAATGGTCCCCACTTGCATTAAGTTTTGTATTTGGGTAAGTTTTTGTTAATTAGAGAGGATTAGGGTCACATGTGTACCCTTGAGTGGGCCCCACATCCTCTACACTTGTGCCCAAATGTGCCAAACCCGAAATTGGGCTATTTATGGCATTTTAAGTGACCCCTTTTAGTTTTGGGAGTTCACTTAGCATGAAAATAATCCCTTGGACCCTACCTATTAGGTAGGGGGATTAATTTCAAGGCATAGATGGAGTTTCCTCCCATTTTCCCTCTCTTTTGTCACCATCCATGTAAGATGGATTGGAATGTGTGTTTTGTAAAAAGTTGCACAAACTTGTTTTATTTTCTTTTTGGGAAATTTGGGAGAAGGGTGTTTAAAGTGAGTTTATCTTTTCTCCATTTTATTTTGGGAATCTTTGACTTGGAGGGAAGAGAGGGGTGACACATGTCACCCCTCATTGGTGAGGAAATTTGTTTTCTTTTATTCAAATACTCCCTCATGGGGAGAAAGAGAATTTTTTTTAGCTTTTGCTTGGTGCTTGGAGCTTTTGGAGCTAGAGTTTTCTTGGATAAGGAAGTGGGAAAAGATTAGAGTGTTGGAGAGCTTTTGGAGGTAGGCTTTTGATATCATTCTATGTTTTATGTCATGTTAGATCTTATCTTTTCTTATAGTTGAAATGTGTGTTTTGTTGCATGTTTTGTATATTGTTTTGGGTATGTTAATTGTAATTTTCTCCATCCATCATATGTCTTGATGGATTTTGGAGTTGTATGGGGGAAGAGGAGGGATTTTCCCTCTTAAACCTCATGGCTTAATGGGAAATCCATGTAGGTTCTTTTCACTCCCCTCATATGGTTTGAGGTGGGGAAGGTGGTTCATATGGTTTGAACCCCTTCCCCATTCTTGGAGAGGAAATCAATGGGTTTGAAAATCCTCCCAAGAAGGATTTAGGCGAATGGGTGGAGCAATAAGGAGGGTTTGTTTTCTTGGAGGAATAAGGAGGTTATTGAAGAAATTTTTAGTGTGCATCCTATGGTTGGACCACACTTTTGGCACTTTTGGATGTCTCATCCACTCTTCCCCATTTTGAGGATGAATATGGTTTTCTCCTCTTTATTTTGGTTGGTAAATGTGAGTTTCTTAATGTATTGTGTGCCCTCTGTATGTGAAAGTGTTTTTTGATTATGGCTCCAAAACGTGTGCACATTTGTTGAATCTAGCTCTCTCTCCCATGGGCTAGGGGAGGATAGCATGTCTTCAAACCGTTGGAAATGTATGTAATGATGCCTATAGTTTGGGTGGTAAAACAAGCCTCTCTCTTTGTGTTATAATTCTTGGAAAAACAATCAAAGTTGGAGCTCAAGTTTGGAAGATAGTTGGAGTCTCTTGACATCATGGCTTCTCATTGTTTTCTCCAATTTTTGTGAACACTACTCTCATTGTAATCCCATGAATATGGCTATTTGGGAAATATATTTTTCTTATAGACTTTAATTTTTGTTATTTGGGGATTTCTTGTAAATTAGTGTTGCATTATTTTGTGTATCCCCTTCCTATATTGCTAAGGATTCTTGTAAAGTTTCTCTTGTGCATCTTAAGTATTTTAGGATTATGTTTTATTTGTGAGCTTAAGCTCATTCGAAAAGAAATATTGAAAATAGATCATACCTTTAATATGAAATTATCGAAATCCATTTTGAAAGGAAAGTTGGTTTATTGTAAATATTGTTATTCTTGTAATACATTTCTTTCTTGCAAGTTTTTGTAGCATTATACAAAGAAATGAAATCAGTTATTACTTCCTTTCCCATGTGAAACTTAAAAATGATTGTAGTAGGAAATCCAATGCTAACTTACTTCTTCCGTCACCAAGTTTTAAATTTGTTCGCAAGCCTCTCTTCTTATTTGACATACTTTCTATATAATCCTTTTATCACAATACTAAACTTAAATCATCTTAATACAATTATATTGAAAAAATTATTGAATTTCCATACTTCACAATAATGCCTAAACATAATCTATTATTTTACAACTTGAATTAGTTTTTAAAATTGTATGTAATATAACTATATCAAGAATATATTAAGTATAGTTGTATTATAAAATATACCTATGTTACATTCATATATAGTTACATATTGTTTTATATATTAATATAGTTATATATTACACTATAATATGTTAATATATATTAATTTGTATTGTAATATATTAATACGGATTATAATATAATATATATTTCCAAATATTTATAATAACAAAAACAAAATATATGGTGAAGTTTATGGTATAAAGAAAAAATAAATAATATGGTGGGGAGGGCCAAGCTGCGCCTGACAAACCAACGCTACCTCCCACAACCCTTCCACACACTCCCCCATACCTACAAAAATATTGCCCATCCTCCATGTTGCCCACTCCTTTGGCCACCATCTCCCCTATCCCTAGTCCCTCTCCCCACGCATCCCTTCCTCCAAACCCCTCTCACCCCAAAACCCTCCACCATGGATTCCACCCCCACGCACCTCCACACATCCCCTACACCCCAATCTGCCGAGAATAAAACATGGATCCATTTTAAAGTTGTGGTTTTGTTCTATCATTATGGGGATAATTTAAATTCGGTTTCCACTCCATTTAATAGTTTTTAATAAATGAATTTGTGTGTGTGTGTGTGTGTGTGTGTGTGTGTGTGTGTGTGTGTGTGTGTGTGTGTGTTTACTGAGCATATTTTCCTCCATATAAAATAAAATTTTGGTATTTCAACATACCCAACCAGAGAATACATCTGGTGGAAATATACAAAAAAATAATAATAATCGATTATGGATAATGATGGTATTTTTCTTCAAGAACTCCATGAATCCATCTCTCTCATAGCTCCTCCACCTGCACATGCAAGAAAACAAAATAAAACCAAATGGAGAGAAAAGAAAAGATAAAGTTGAGTTAGGGCAACTTTAGGGAAAGTTGAAGATCTAGGGCCAAGATTAGTTTGATCCTAGGGCCCATATTTAATCCTACACACTTTTAAGTCATGGGAATTTAATGGGAATGGGAAATAAATTAAAGGAGGGTGTGTGGGAAAATTAATTAAAATGGGGAAAACTAATTAAACTAAAAGGGGTGTAGACTATATTTGTGACCGTAGAAAACCTATAGTAGAAATAAATAATGAAAATTGGGAATTAGATTTGTGATTAATAAATTGGGTAAATCAAATTTATATAAGATAATTTATTAGCGGGATCGGTTAAGCCAAGCGTTAGGATTTATTGTTCACTAAAAAATTGTGAACCGATTTTTAGTTACATTTATGTGTGGTTTATGGTGTCCTGAGGCGATGCATTACATATATGTTGTTATTTTATGTTTTCACAACATAAATTAGTAGAGCAGGGCAGAGGAATATTCTGTTTAACTTGAACTTTTATTGACGTGTTTAAGAGAGGAAGATGTTAAATATGCTAAGAACATGTGGAACATCTAACTCTTTATTTTCTTAGTGCCTTAAAATTCTTAACCCGATTGGTGTGTGGTGAAATGCCAAAAACATCCATTTCCATATTATCCTCGGAGTCATTATAAGGAAGTAAAAAAAAAATTATTGGCATCAACAAAACCTTACCATTCTTTAATGTCGGTGATAAGGTATTCCTCTTCGCATTCCTCTTTTTTTCTTGTTTTTTACCCTTCATCTTCCTTAGGATGGAATTTTTTTTCTTGTTTTGTGTGTAGTCCTCTGATGGGAAATAATGATCTAAATTGCAGGAAACAATGATCTAACGATGTTTAGGCATGATATAGGGACATTTAGGTAGATTGATTTCTAATGCTTTGACTTTCAAATCAATTGATTGTGAAGCTCGTCGATGTGTCAATATAAACTTTTACACACCGGCATGTTATGGCCTTTATTTTCAATGTGGTGTTTAAGAAGATAATGGAGGAGGGACAACTAAATCTGAATTATAGCAACATTCTTAATCATCCTCAAAAGGCAACAATGACTGAAAGGGGATATCAGATAATTTTTTTGATCGCATCAACATGTTTGACATTTATGTTGTTTTTCACATAGCCATCCATCCTCTCCTACAAAAAAAATAGTTGCATCTCCTTCGTATCACGAGCCACCCAGTTTGAAATGGTGAACAAGTTTAAACTCTTTCAATTTATCATATTCTTGATATTCCCTTCCTTATATTTATATTCTTGGCATTCTGTCCTAATATGGTTTATATTTGTTAACCTAATAATATATGTTTCATGTCTACATATGATATACCAATTGTTAATTAATTTCATAATGTTTTGTAATTGAATTAATTTCGATATAAATGAGAAAATATACATAATTACACAAAATGACTCTTTTATGGATTTTTTTTTGAAATACTTAAAATAAAAAGAATGAGAAATATGGCTTTTTAATCTGATACTCAATTTACCACAATTCAACAACTACTGAACTCGAGGGGATATATATCCCAAAAAGGAGTGGAAGGAGAAGGTCCACCTTTCATGGTTGGTGAAAGAGGTGGACCTTCAGAATGGTGCCAGCAGGTGGTTGTCCCCACCAAATAGCCTCTTCTTCATTCGGGGGAGATAACTACTTCTCCAAGAGTGGTAAGTGGTTGATGAAGCCACTCGACATGGACAGGTTGCGCTCCCCGAGCACTTCTCAAAACGTTCGTGTTCAGAGTTAACATCCAAGTTCTCGGGTTCGGCGACCATCAAAGTGCCATCTTCAAGTACACCGTGGAGTAGGGCCTGCTCAACCCCTTCATGCGGGGTGATGATGTCTTGACAACTGCACACACTTCAAGAACATGAAACGATTGTGAAGAACCCATAGATTGTGTGCACCTCCGTTGGTAACCACGTCGCCTGCCTACTCAGAAATGAACTCACTTTCCGCTACCTTAAGGGACGCAATTAGCTTGAAATCTGATGTTTGTAAGCCCTTTAATCATCATTATTACTATTATTATTGTAAGCTAACAATACGCAATCAACTGTTAAGAGGAGCAAAAGTACTCCTTCCTAAGGAGGAAGACCGCATATCAAAGCGATTAAGAAACTTTCATATCTTCACCTAAATTGCAAAGAGGATAGGAAATCATGCTCACAAATAACCTGTTGTTTCACTACCCTCCATAACCCCAAGGAGCATACCATTGTAGGTGGATATGATTCCAATTTTGTAACTACGGAGAAAGAGAATGATACACTTCATGCCCCATGAGAGTGTACCAAATTGAGGCAATATGAACATGAACACATACGACAAGTTAACAATTATGATGAAAAATATGAAAATGATGAAAAAACTAAAGAAATCCCCCAGGAAAAAACGTATGGTAGGGTCACAATTGTCTGTATGGTCTTAACCATTTTTTACTGTTTTCACTTTTTGTACATTTTGTAAATTTTTTTGTATCTAAACTTGGCTCGAGAAAATTTTCATCCCCTTACATATGTTTGTGCCTAGAGAGATGCATGTATGTCTAACAAAAATGTATACTAAATCCTGGATGATTTCCCCTACTTGTAGCCATGTGTGATGAAGAATTGAACATGCAGTTCAAAAGGAAAGATGTATACTCATAGTTGAGATATTGATAACCTATAAATAACCTATGAAGAGCTGATGTAGTGGCCACCAAGAAGAAATTGGATTTGCAAGAGAGGATGCACATGCTAGAAACTATGGTTTAAAGTAATAGCAATAAGAATAAGAAGTGTGATAACAAGAATAATTTTAATGCAAATAAACAATATTAACAACACTAGAAAATGATGTGTTAATAGAAGAAAAATTCATATAATGGAAATCAATGTCACACAAAAGGAAACAATACCTACAAACATGGGACACCCATGGTGTTGCAAAGAATGTTAAGGCCCATGAGCCTAGAAAAAGAGATGAAGAACCACACACAAGGCATTATGGCGCAAACATGGGACACCCACAATGTCACAAGATAAGCATTTCATATGATTTCACTTTTATTGTGATTATATTACTTTATTCCCTTTAAGATTTATTGTGTTCCTAACATAAATAGAATGATGAAATATTGCATAGGAGGTAATTCTAATTTGATTAAATTCCATCATTAATTGCACAAATTTGAATAACACTTTACAAAGTGACAAGTGGACCGAAACTATCAAAACACAAAGGAGAAATTACACTTATATAATTCTATGAGAATCTAAGAGGTTCTAGGTGATTTAAATACAATAACGGGATTATCTATAATTAGAATTGTTTTTACCGAGATTGGCACTTGAAAGCCTGTACTCGGTCAAAAACCGTGCAACTAGGTTAGAACCATCCATAAATTCCTAACACTTCCATATGGTCTTAGACCTTCTTGGATCTAGCTCCTGCAAATTTCTATGTGCTTCGCCTACCTAGAAATATATATCACTCTCTATAGGTCCTCTTCGCTCAACTTCAAAATGGCTCTATAAATATGATAAGACCCTCAAACCCTTTTAGTGAAAGATAGTTTTCCTACAAAAAAACATTAGGTTTGTTATGGGCACCCCTATGCACCACCTATGTCATCACTACTCTAAAGAGGCCTATAAATGCACATTGTTCTTTTGCATTTGATATATATCATTATCTATAATACAATAAGAGTATCACAACTTTTTTTGGCAATGCTTTAACTTGAGTTTCATGCTTTCTTGAATATTTGGGAATGGTCACTTTGCTTACATGTGGAGAGACGATGGCCACTTTGTAGTTCCCTACGACAACACGCCATTGCAGGGGGGTGTACTAGCTGACATATTAAATAGATCAGAAGAATTTCACATCCTAAACACCTTTTTAGACATGTCATAATCCCTGCATAATAAAACAAGCAGACTATTTGAGGTCTCGGCATTATTCATGTGAAACCCATGTGCCAGTGTTGTAAATTTTAGCAGTAGTTGGATAGTTATAGTGAGGGTAGTTTATAGAATACATGGGTTTCTACATGAAACAATCACATTGTTTCATCTGCAAAACATAGATCTCTAGCCTGCTCCATTACATTTTCTTGCACACTCCCGATAGTTTGTGCCAACAGGTATGGATGTCCAAAGAAGGCAAATGCTTTGGTAGATGGGTATGAAAAATGTGGAGCATACTCATGGCATGTGAACTGTTATTTTTCTACTGGTTCACATTTCATGCTCATCTTTGTGTTCATTTTGGTCTGTCCACCTTAGATGTCATATTTTAGAGAGGAGAGTTCTGGTTTTTATTTGTGTAGCTTCATATCAAGCCATGAATTCATTGATTTATCTTTGTGTTGGTGTATTTATTATTTATGAGATCTTTAAACTCACCTAGTTTAATTTGCCATTATTTATAATCCAATTATCTTGGATAAGGAGAATTGTACTTGGAGGACTCAAACATGGGAGGAAGCATGATTATGGAGGTTGCCAATATGAGTGCAAAGTGGATGTATCAAATGGAAGCCAACAGACTGAATCCGATCTTTATCTAAGTCAAAGTATGATGGTGGGTATTATGGCAATGCTCTTTGCTTCCATATCTGTAGTCGGCTTTATTTCAATAATCCCATGGCACTACATATGGAGGTCTCGCGAGGAGTAAGTAGTTTCTAGGTTACCAAATATTGGCTTGGAAAAGAAGGTTTTAAAGGCATTGCCCTTTGTCCTCTATATAAAAAATGAGCTTGAAGGAACATAATATTGGAGAAAAGTGCCCGATCTTCCTGACATAATTCATGGAAGGAGAAAGAGTGAGCGCGTTACCAAAGTGCAAGCACAACTTCCACATGGAATGAATGGAAAAATGGTGTTTTCTCACTCCTCATGTATGACATGTAGAAATTTCCTTCTCAAGGAGGAATCTGTATCATCCAATGTAGATCAGAGGCTCTGTATGGAGGTTAATGCGCCAAGACCAACGCAACAAAAATAAGGCAAAAGTCCAACGAAGAGATTGAATTTTGTAGGCAAGATACCCATCTCTTCATGTAGCTTCATTGATGAAATAGAAGAGAGAGAAAAAATATAAATCACATATATTTTATTACTTAGTTCTTACAAAGGCAGTAAATCACTTGGATCAGACACTTCCTGAAACATTTAATTTAAAAACATTTTCCCCTTAATGGCGTTTTAAGGAAACCAAGGAGTTCATCGCCATTAGAGTAGATCTTGGAAAATACTTCACTTAGACCAAAATAAATAAGACCAACTCATTTTCTTCCAGTGATGAAGCATGAGTAAGCCACAAACTTCTATCGAAATGCCTGAAGTTGAAGTGGTCTTGTCGAATGCGGGAATCATGAGTTTCATGAAAAAGGTATGGTTTTCCCCTTTTCACTTGCACTAAATTCCGCTTTAATCATTTCTTGCATTTGAAAATTATTTTTTAATTATAGGAAATGTAACTCCAACCAATGACAAAAACCTTACTTCATTTGGACTTATCAAACATCAATTATGACCACAAAGTTATGCGCATGGAGCACCACACCAAAATATACCGCAAACCTGAAACTCCTTGCATGACCCCTGGTAACATGCGACACTATGTGGAAACTTAACCAAGTTTTTTGAACTTAATTAATTCCCTTGCATGTCTAATTTCTAAGCCCACTTAGCTTATCAGTCACTTGTAGTGACGTGATATTTTTAGTAAAACGTGATCAATTTCAGACTACGAGTACCGCTTAGTTCAAGAAAAATGAAAACAATTTCAACTTATCCCTAGAACTTGAGAAAGAGATTTGTAATCCATCTACATTGCAATGAAAATTCCTTTGGAGAATATTTTTGTGAGTGGGTTTTGGCACCCACTAGTGGTTGAGTGACAAGTGTTGTTGTCGCAATTACGATAATTGGCCCAGAGTTTCCCTTGTAACTTGAGCTCGCTCTTCGTAATAAAATTCTATCAAACACGATGAATTATATGTATATGGGAGAGTATGAAAGAATCATCAAACTTTGTGTTCAAACTTAAAACAAGTGTTTTCAAGGCCCAATTTGTGAGCACTTTAGATGTTTCATAACTTTTGTACAAAAATTGCAACTTTAGCTAAACACACCTTCTAAGGGTTCTGTTAACTCCTAACTAACCATGGAACCTTGTACATATTTTTTCCACACTTTATAGAGTATGAATTGATCAAATTATTATATGAATTCTTTTTGGGAAATTATGATGTTTCTCTTTCTTCCCTTTTCTCTTTCTAGAAGTAACTCTGATATTTTGACTGGTTCTAAAAATGTAAATGAGTTATAAATGTTCATGGGTTGGAAATGATATGAAAATTTGATAATGTATGTGATTATGATATGATGAATAGAAAGGAAAATGAAATCTAGACTTTCTCTCTCTTCCCCTTTCTCTCTCTAGAGATAATTATGAAAATATTGATTGGGTTTTGAAAATACAAATGGTTCAAAAGGTATATGAGTTTAAATGAAATGAAAATTGGATACGGATGTTACGGTGATTTGAAAAGAAAATGAATCCTATATTTTCTTCCTCCTTCCCTTAATTTTTGTCTCTCTCTCCCTTTCTCTATCTCTCTCTATTGTTTGTTTCGATTGTTTGAAATGATGGATGCATGAAATTTATGCGTGAGTGTAAGGGATTTCCATACCTAGTCCTAGGACTGACACAAAGTTGGTTGCAGTACTCGAACAAGAGGAATTTTTGGATGTGATATGTTGTAATTAATGAGTTATATTTGTAAAGTTATATTCGTCTTTTGCAATTCATGTATTACCATAGAATAATCATATGTATTATTGTTCAAAGAATTGTTCTTGGTATATTTTAAAAGAGAATACCAATGTGGCTATATTTTATAGTGTCGAATTGGATGTGAAGTTGTACTCAATGTTGTACCTATGTTATAAAGATATTAAGATAATCTTTTGCTATGTTAATTATTGGTATTTTTACTCAAAAACCACAATGCTAGGTAAAATCTCCTCTCATCAAAACTAATGAAAATAACAGAACGAGTTATAATGTCTTTTGTACTTCCTCCCCCATTTGACTCTTTTTCCGGTATATAAAACATTTATTGTGTTAATAAAATACTCTGATCTTTCTAATCATCTTCATGCTTCACACCTAAGACGTCTTATTAAGGACCATTTCCTTGATATTTAATGATGTGGTTCACATATGTTGTGAAACCTATCATATTGGGACGAGTGAGGTGATCATTTCTAGGTGTTGTAGGTCTGACCATATCATGAATAAATTGACCCCCTCTGTGCGTAATTTCCCTTAGTACCCTAGTGGGTGGCCAAATCCTTGCAAGATAGTTGGTGGTTGTACCCACGATTGATCTCTTGTGAGATCTAAATCATGTGAATGGTGACTATGTGTTGATTTACCTGCGTAATTACCCAAAAATTGAAATAGGTCCTTAGGAGGATTTTGTAATGCATAAGATTATTTGGGATATCTCTCTTGCAATATACACTTAATACTTGCATGTCTAAGAGAAATGAAATGAGTTGTCTTGTGTGAGGTTGTACTCCTTGTAGTATTAAATCCCTAAGTGTTACGTAAGGGTTATAGGAATAAATTTGTTCCAAAATGATGTTATATAGGACCAAAGTAACCATGTAAATGTAGTTAGTAAAAAGGGTAAATAAGATTAATCTATGGAATGACCACTACGAAAATGGTACACCATTGAGCGATGTCAAAACAAACTAAAAATGTCAAATGTGATCATAAAATGAATGTGATAAATTAGAGCTCCATGAATAATACAACAACCTAATAAATTGGAAAACCAAATATGATGCATGATCACATGCTTGTATGCATGAATGTGGATTAAACAACGATGCTAATGGAATAATAAAATGTAGCCTTGAGGATGAGATACCTTCAACTATAGCCAAGGTCTTGCGAGTTAAGGAGATTGCACTCTAGTTGGACTTGTAAAAGTTAGTAGAACCCTTGGCATAGATAGGAATATATTAAACCTAGGATCACTCAAGAAGTATAAATTTATGGTCGAAACATGTAATTAACCTATTGCCATTGAGAGTAAATCCTTAAGATGATGAAACAAAAGTAGTTTGAAATGTGAAATTCGTCACTTGAATTCAAAGAAAAATATCTATAAGGGGAACATAGGTGTAATGTACCCTTCCATGCACAATATGATTGTGAAAATATTAATTCCTAACTGGAGTAATGGATTGTGAATCAATAATGATACAACTTAATTAGTTAACCTACATAGTTGGTTGTAATAATTGGAAGATGAAAAAGTGTATTGTTTGTATTAAACAATGATATGAAATGATCTCAAGATAGGTTTTCTATTAATCTAGTAACCTTCCTTTTTCTTCCTATGAATTTTCCTCCTTATAACAAGAGTATTTTTCCAAACCTAGTAAACACAACTCTTTCAATCAAATCCTTAAGTCAAATATTAGAAGGCGCATGTGTGTATATACGTTCCTAATCACAATCAAACTATATAAAGTTATTTCCATAAGAGAAACAAGTAAATTCTAAAGAAACCTCTATAGGTGAAATGTTAAACAAAAACATGTAGCCTAGTTGTAAAGGAATGAAGGGTCCCATGTTATGTGTTCTTCAAAAAATTATAGTCAACTAAACAATTTTTGAGAAACAAACCTTTAACATAAGAATTGAATATTAGGAGACTCATAGTTGTTTAAAATGAATTTATTTAATAAATGAGCTATGGATAACTAATGGAATTGGAGAAAGAAACCAACTGTGCATTCTTTGTTAAAGACTAATGCCTTTGCAAAATAAAGTAATTGAAGTTTGAAAAATAGGAAATTTTTAACCATATGTGTTTAAATCTGTTGAAAACTATTAGGTCATACAATAGAAACCTAAATGTAATGAATATGTAAACCATGAAAAGGCAATGTTGTGGAATATGTCTATTATGTGTTTCTTATTGTTATTAGGTCATTGTCCCGATTTACGTCATTTGAGTAAGACATTAATGTGTACCCTATGTTATCCGATTGTATGATTGGGTTCATGTTTATGTAAGTGTCCTACATGATTTTTAGTTCCTTTATTTGGATCCCATGTGGTGTTGTGTAACACGCAATTAAAGTTAAAAAACAAGTATTCGATAATTCAACTATTGTATTTTGGTGTTGAAAATGTGGGTGTTATAGACTCCTAGACTTGGTAGGAGACTTCAAACTTGTAGAGGGTGTTTCCCTAATGAATTTTCATTAGTTATTTCATTTATTATGGAGCAAGTAAGTTCATTTTTACTTGTCTTGACATGAGGAGGATATAAAGTGCTAGAACCTAGAATGAGGTACAATTGACTTTTTTTTATATAGGATTCAAATGATAATTATGTCATGAAAGGATGAACAAGGGAAATATTAAACCAAATGAAGATGATGCAATTAAAATTTTTATTGCTAAATGTGTCAGTCCATGACTATAGGGTCAGTTATAGATTTGCATAAATCCGACCCAAACTAGAGGTCTTGACCTAAACGGAAAAAAGATAGTTTATATTTCGAGTTAGAGAATAACTATTTTTAGAAGAATTTTATGTTATAAATTATTAGGAATTGATGACATAAATGAATCCAAAGATGAGAACATACTCAAAGAGTTATTACTTAGGGTGTCCTAAGAAAGAGTGAGGAGAGTGTATTTGTGCATGCAAGCATGCAATATCAAGATTAGTATTGTCAAAGGGTAGTTCTTCCAAATCTGAGTGATAACAGAGATATATGTTAGGAACACATTCCCATGCTTCTCTCTACCTACACAAAACATATTCTAATTATTGACTATGGTATTTGGTGAAGCTCTTGTTATATAGACTAATGTATCTTGTATATTGCAAGAATTGAATGAAACATGCATTATGCCAATCACTCACATATAGAATTTGAATCCTTACTAACAGTATTGGACATATAAATTTTGATTCATGCACAAAGGGTTTCTCCATAAATTCAACATGAAAAATCGTGGATAATTTTTCATCTTTAATAGATTGTAGACAAAGAGGGAAACAACATAAATATTACTTCTTTCAACTAGGAAACCGAACTCTTCCATAATCAAATATAGTCTTGAAATGTTTAAAAAAATTCTTGTGGCACATTGAGTTATGGAAAGGAGTGCAACCATTCTAAAAGTTCATGGTAAATATAACTCATCTTGATGTCATCTGTCAAATTAGATCCAAGTGAAGATCAATTGATATGCTTGTTCCATTTCAATTTAGGTTAATATAGAAGGTCATAACGTTAACTACCAACTCAATTCTAGAAATTATTTTTTTGTTATGTTTGTTAGTCCAACCTCAACCATTAGAAGTTAGAATGGATATTTCTTTGATGAAACCATCTATGGTGAATTTTGTGATGAGGTGGGAAATGTTCTAGATGACCTATGTACATTCAAAACATCACCCAAACCAATTATTCAATCAATCAACAAAAATAAAATAACAGCATATTGTTGATGCTTAATCACGAAGAGTTGATGCTTAATCAAAGTAACCCGAATGTCTACAACTTGATGGGTTGAAACTCTTAGTGTGATTGCATAACATGGATCTTTTCCCAAAGTGTGGGACTTTACAATCGGGAAAGCTCTTCGGATGAAGGTCGGTTCCTATTCCTCCGTTCAGATGCACACATTCAATTTGTAGGGGATCTACTCTAAAACCTAATCTAACTTGCCAAGGAGACAGGTTTAAGGAGATGCAAGAAAATAAACCTAAACTAAGAAAGGTGATGCACCAAAGGAATGTTGAATACATGCTTTGACATTAAACAAAAACTATAAAACATGTAATCCAACCGCCTTACGCTTAACCAAAATTACAATGAGAGATTAGGACAAAGAAATGAACACATGAGAGGGTTGAAATCATCCATAGACTTATCTTATCGCTCCAAGAATTTGATACAATCCATTACAAAGTGGCCAAGAGGAAAGATTGAATTTTACGAGTTTATATGAGAGGTTTGAAATCCACAAATCCACTTACATGCAAGAGAAAAGCAGGTGCAAAGCCAAAATGTCCAACCTTTAGAAAGGGGAGAGAATAATTTGAATTCTAGCTTCAACCACCCAAAATTCATTGAAGTTTCCTACAACAATGACAGTTCTTCTACAAAACCCATGCCTCCATGTATTGTTCCTTGTTGGGCAAGAAAGGAAGCCCATACCTTCATTATTGTGGTAGGTGAGAATCCTGACACCTTAAAAAATGGTGGACTGTATTTCTTAATTTTGAGTAATTTAGTCTCACTAATTTTAAGATGCTTTGAGAGATTTCCAAAAAGTCATTTCTTGTGCAAATCTAAGCTCCCAGTCAAAATTTATGGCCATCTAAAGGTCGAGGTGTCATTTTGCAAAAATGGCGGTGGTTGGCTTTGTCATTCTTCGAGTCCAAAATGCATGCAACCTCCGAAATCTTGAAATTAGGACTTTCGAAATTTCCATTTCGAGATTGAAACACTTGTTCATCCGCCAACTTTTCTTGAGAGTTTCGAAAGTCTGAAACTTAAACCTCCAAAACCCTAAAACCTAAAAGTTTGAAATTTCGTGACTTTTGCACATTTTGCTTTTTTGAAAATTTTTCACTGTTCATCACCCAAATCACCTCAAGAGTTCCGAAACCTGAAGTTATGAAACTACGAAACCCGAAACTATCGTCGTGTTGACCCTGAAACCTGTGTTGACTTCCGAAATCCGAACCCTTTCGGGATTCAAACTTTGGGATTTCAGACATTTTTGGTTCCTTTTCCATTTTTTGTCACCGATACATCTCAAAACCCAAATTCTCGCACCTCTGAAACTCTGAAACCCGAAAGTCTAAAATTTCAAACTTTCGGTGTTTGGATTTCGGCATTTTGTACCATTTTTCCATCTTCGTGCTCGAGAAGTCTCAAACCCCGATCCTGAAAGTCTGAAATTTTAGACTTTTAGAGTTTCGGGTTTTGGAAACCTTTTTTGTTTTTTCCAACTTTGGCTTCCGAGAAATTTGAAACCCCTAAACCTAAAAGTCAAAAATTTCAGACTTTCGGAGTTTCGGGTTTCAAAAATGCTTTTCCTTGCTGAGTCCCAAAAATCCTCCTTAGCCCATCTCCAAAAATCTCAACCTCTAAAGTAAGAAACCAAAATTTTAGACTTCTTCTTTTCCCAAAATCTCTGCAATTTGCTCGGCTTGCTTGAACCATATTCGCCCTACTCCAAAAATCAATCCCCCATGACTGAATCAACCTGGTCGCTTCTCGTATGTTCAAGGTCATGTTTGTCTAATTTTGGTCGAGGGAAAAATTTGATAACACATACAAACGTAAAATTTTTGGCACTAGTTATAACACAATACTTAATCAATCCAAATGTGAAATAAGATCATCAATTGGGAACTTAGTTTAATTCTTCCCATTCCACCATACCATCTATGTCATTATTTGCAGATGTTACCGAATCTTTATACATGACAGGCATCAAAGTTTCAGCCATTATATGATAAACAACCAAATTTGTAGTTATCATAACAATCATCCACATTAAAATGTCAAATATTTGTAGGTATCACACTTGTGTTTCTTCAACAGATAATAAACAATGTAAGAAAATATTTGTTCCAAAAACCATATATGTCTTAGAACCGTGAAATGTTAAAAATATGTTATTGCATGTGAATATAAATATATATTAAAATTCTTGATTGAGGATGGCCCATGTACAATATGGTTCACTACATTTGATTATGTCACCATAGAAATCATGGGAGTCACCACATAATATCCACATGAGATTGATTTGGCACATGCAAAAGTTTAGGATGTACTCAAGTCAATGCTCTTTTATAAGTATCACTTTATGGTTTTAGAAAATAAGGAGTTGTATAACAACACATAACATAATCGATGTACAATTATGAAGTCATGGAAAGATGAATACTTATCTAATATTGTAAATTTCCTTGATGTATTTAGTGAAGCATCATAGGGATGCATTCCATATTGTAGCTTTAGTAACACTTTACTCACTTTCCATCATGTAATGGAGCACCCTCCCTTTGTGGATGCCTATATTAAACAAGGCCATGATATGGAAAATCCTGCCAAAGCTAATGTATTTGTTGTGAAATATAGGCAAGGTGAAATATTGGGCAAGGAAAAAGTATATGGAGTAATGCATAGGAGAAAATATCAAACAATCATTTGTAGAATGTATTTAAGTTTTTAAGATTATTGCAGGTATGGTCTTGGAAATTCAAATTACGGACTTGTGAATGGGATCTACTTATAACATTTTACACTCATTTGATGCTTCTACTCAAGACCATATTGACAGGATTGAATTAACTTTAGCCATGACAGTATCACAATAAATTGGCTCTCAAAATATGGTGTTAGAATTGTTTTGCAATGTTTTTTGTTCATCATGAATGATATGGGAATCTCCATTTGGTCATTTTATTTCGAAAACATATAATCTCTATACTATGTCATATTTACGCAGATGGAGAGTTATATAGATAGGGATGTTGTATATTTTACAAGCATAGTAGTAAATAAGTAATGGTTGTGCTCATAAGCTATGGAAACAACCTAGTTTGTTTTCAAACTTCTCATTACATATAGTCTTTAGCATAGCTCAATGGTGGGAAAACTAACCTTATCATGTTTGAAAATGGGAGTTTGTTGGGATGTCTCACCGGCCTTAGTAACCAGCCATGGGATACTTTTTTCTTCATTTGATTAGCAAGCTATAATGCCCACATTTTACACACACAAATACAATAGTAAAAATACCAGAATTCATTTTTGACTTACATTGTAGTAACATGACACTACAGGAGATCATATAGGACAATGCACAACACATTACATGTTTGTAGAAACATTAACCCACATTGATAACATGAAAACATGTGATGCACAACAAGGTCACTTAATATTTTTCAAATGACAAGGCACAACATAACGATTCAATTGCGGTATGAACTTACACATATGATCTTCCCACGACACAATATTTTTTTAGGATTACACATTTATTACAATCATGTTTCAATCTTTGACTTAAGATCTAGAAGGGATCATAATATGTGAATCATACATTGCTTTTCCTTTTTAATAGATTTGCTTTAGACAGTTTCACATTTAACTTATGATGTATCTCATTGATTAACATAAATTAGGTTAATAGGGGAGGGAATATGGAAATCCTAGTTAATCTAAATAGGAGGACTAAAATGTTGTATAAATGCAGTAAATAAAGTAAATTAATATAATGAATAGAAATAAACTATCCTAAGTGAAATAAAAACCTAATCTACAAGAGAAAGGGGAAAGATGACTTAGCTGATTATAGAAGACATCACATACAAAGTTATCGCAGACCTAAAACTAGAAACCAATTGTGCAGACGACCACTCAGAGACCCCCGCAGAGGGTAGATCTATATTGTCTAAAGTGATGTGCATGCACTTGAGAGTGTACTAGAATTCCCTAAGGAACCCCGGTTTGAATTTGGGGCACTATGAACTGTTGAAATGGTCAAGATGTGTGTTCGATGTGTCACAAGGCTATCTAAAACCTTATTGTTTGTTGCATTGAATTTGTTGGGTCAAATAGATGATGCCCTACACATGAAGAAGAAGAAGGGGTCGACTAAACTCACCAACAAACTGGTGGACTTATGACTAGTGTTGAATTACATTTCAAACCTAGATGTAGTTTTTGTTAGTGTTTGCATGTCGTGCCCTATGTGTTCTCTTGTGAGTCGCACTTTGTCAAGTAACAAGTTATGATAGCTATAGAAGATGTAGATAGTAGAATAGAATAAACTGTAATCCCTCCTCCTTTAAGAATGTGTGATGCAAGCTTCCTAGCTTGAATGTATGGAGCTATGTGGATGCAAGTGATGAAATAGATGCACCCTAAATGGAGTGATAGTAGTGATAGGATGAAAAGACCTAAGACCCTCAATATGGTCTTATAAGATTTATATTTATAGGGATCTCAAGTTTTCTCGATTAATCTCGGCAGTCCCAACTGGGAAAAAGATAAACTTGAAAAACGACTAGAAGTGACCCAAAAGGAGTGAAAGGGGTTGTGCATATAATGGGGCACCTTGATGTGGGGCAGGTGGGTGCCCGGTAGATAGGCTGGGGTTCTTGGAATTAAGGTTATAATCTTAGAATAGTTATGAAATGGGTGGGAAAGGACTCAAAAAGACACAAGAATAAAAAAATAAAATATAAAAGAAAGATGGCAAAAAGGTGGGATTAATTTTTACTTTGTACACTTGAGAACCTTCTAAATAGTAGTATAACACCCACTAAATATTGTCTAAAGTGCACTATTTTATGCCTACATTTTTCCCCCACTTTATGTTGGTGAGAGAACAACTTGGTAACATAAAGTAGATAGAGAAGTGTACCCGATGTTTGTGCAGAGTGTAGAAGAGAAATTGCCAATGGACTAGAAGTGGAATGACAAAAAGAGAAATGTGGACTATGGAATCTAAAGATGAAAAATATGAGAAAGTGATGAGAGTGAACCTAGGGACGAATACGTGTGTAGTGCTTGCAACTGCAGAGTAGAGGAAAGTACCTGACGGTGTGTTATCATTTTCATTTTCATTGTTGTATTTTAGTGCCCCCAATTTGACTAATTGTTTCTCATATGGTGGACCTACAAGGATTAAATGCTCAAGTAGTCAAATATGTATGTATGTAAAAAAGTTGTATAAACGGTGTTGGCAAGAGTTAAGGTACAAGACATGAAGTTAAGGGATTACACGTGAAGTGATAAAGCTAGCTGCGAAGAAGTAGGAAGCCGCGGGTAAAGGAGCAAAGTTGCAAAATGAAGCATAGTCGTGAGATACAAAGAAAATCTGCCAAATAATACAAAGAAGAAAAACACTAAGAATATCCATGAAATATTTAAATAATTAACGGAAGCCTAAAAATGCCATGAAGTGAAGACAAATCAAATGAGATCGTGGATCAAGAAGGCGATAGAGACATGAGTCAAAGGAATTGACCTTTGAAATAGATTGTATTTTTGTATATTTATTATAATCAATGTATTATGTAAAGTGTGCCTCATGAAGACTTATGTGAGAGTGCCAATTTGAGATATTGTAAGAAATATAGAAGAGAGATTAGAATGAAAGCAATGTATATGTACTTGTACTAATGTAATGCATTTTGATATATGAATAAAGATTGGAGTTTTGGGATTAAATTATCTTGCATGTTGTTATTTACTTTTCTGTCTTTAGCATAGTGGTGGTGTATTTCCTACGTACATCCTTAACCTTGATCGATCCACGCCTAAACCTCACAAGTTCGTTGGGGTTTTAGGTCAACATTTGGTGTTTGAGCCTAAGTACTACATTGATACTACACTTTCTATTGAACCATCTATAGAGTACGCAATAGGTGAAATCTTGAAATAACACCACATCAACTTAGAGGCAAAGAAAGAAGTAATCCGCAAAGCTACAATCATAGAATACCAAGAAGATGTCAAGAAACGACATAGCGAGAATCAAGAAGAAAATAACCAATTTGAAATAGCGGTGAAGAAGATTCAAATAGAACTCGAACAATGCCGCAATATACTACACATACATTTTTGGATGGCCAGGCATTACTATAGAACACAAGGGGAAGATGGAACAAATTGAACAAGAAATACATAATATTTCCATAGAATATGACATTGCCAACGATAAAGATGGCACACAAAGAAGAAAATTAGCAGAACTTACAGAGAAATATCAAAATCAACAGTGGGAGTGGCAAGAAAAGATTTACAACATGTAAACCTTTAGCACTACACTAGATAAATATTTGACGCGATGCAACAAGAGAATAAGCTTGCCTAAGATCGATAGGAGAAATTAAAATCACATCCTACTCAATTATAATTAGTGTAATTCATTCAAGAAAACACACAAACATAGAATGGATTAATTAGGTGAATACTCATTTGACTTCATGGCTAAACTATGAAAAGAATATCATTCCCCAAATTATAAAGTACAAGTTGTAGAGTGCACTTTAGAAGATTAAAGGTTGATGCATCGCATTAAACCCATTCAAGGCGAGCTGAGAGAGGGAACCCTTCTGTACGCTGACGCCTAAGTTCAAGGGGAGGTTGATGCTTCCATACATTGGCATCCCATAAATCTAGTCGGGTGAGTTGAGTGAGGGAACCATTCCCTATGCCAGACATCTAAGTCCTGGTGGTTGATGCTCATTGATCCAAATTTTGGAAATAAATTTCAAAGGAAGGAGTACAAAGCCATCATTAGTTGTCATCTCAAGGATGAGAAAAAGTTTAAGAGGGGGGATAATGTTAGCAAGAGTTAAGGTACAAGCCACGAAGTTAAGGAAATAATCGCGAAGTGATAAACTAGACGCGAAGAAGTAGGGAAGCCATAGGTAAAGTAAAAAATCTACTGAGATACAAAGTAAAGCCATTTGAAGACTAAAAATCCACGAAACATTACGAAGAGTCAGTAGAAGATGGAAATAAGCTACGGAAGGCGACAGAATGTTGTCAAGTGAAGAAAAATCAAAGCATATCATGACTAAAGCCGATAAAACACGAGTCAAAGGAAGTGACCTTTAAAATAGATTGTATTTTGTATATTTATTGTAATCAATGTATTATGTAAAGGGGGCCTCATGAAGACTTATGTAAGAGCGCCAATTTGAGATATTGTAAGAAAGATAGAAGAGAGATTAGAGTGAAAGTAATGTATATGTACTGTACTAATGTAATGCATTTTGATATATGAATAAAGATTGGAGTTTTGGGATTAAATTATCTTGCATGCTGTTATTTACTTTTCTATCTTTAGCATAGTGGTGGTGTATTTCCACATACATCCTTAACCTTGATCGATCCGTGCCTAAACCTCACAAGTCTGTTGGGGTTTTAGGTCAACAAATGGAAATGTGTGAAATACGTGAAATGTAAAGTACGTAAATGTTAAATATGCTAAAAAAGTGTAAATGGAAAAATGGAACATGTGTACCTGATCCATGTCAGAAAAAAGGGTGTAGAAGGATATCGTGTAGTTTTCGCGAGTTTTTTTTTGGTGATCTCACGCCACCCTGGATGAAGAAGTGTAGGGAGGAAATTCTCTGTGTACTCCAACTCTAACCACTTCTACTATAATTTGTTGAAGAGATATTTATACTGCACTGGTTTTTTGGGTGATCCTACGCCACTAGACGAAGAAGTGTAGAGAGGCCACTCACTGTAACCCTTGAGCCTGTAACCACTCTGCAGAATTTCCAAAGGACACGATGTTCTATTATGGCTACTGTGTATGGAGTTTGGTCTGATTTGAACTCTCTCGATGTGTGTGAACTGGTGTAAATACAAAGAGTTAGTAGAAAACCCATAATGATGCCCCCATCTTTAGGGATGCATGTGATGACCACGAAGGAGAATGCAGCCCCAAAAGATGACCAACCAAACTTTGACATTGTAACCAATTCAACCTTATAGGGGAAAGGAAAATTTCTTTGTAGATACCAAGGCACATAGAAAATGGGGTGGCTAGCCAAAACAAGGGTTATTCTACAAGAACATGCATGTAATAAGTGAAAAAATGGAAATAGTATAGAAAAACTACCAAACACAGTAGTGTAAACATGCAATAAATATGAAGAAGACCACACAAAGAGGGTTACAAACAAGGGACATCACTTATGATGTCACAAGACACGCAAGGCCATCATGGTCACAAAAAATAGACAAGTGTGCACACAAGCAAAGGGAATATCCCGCAAACAACAGAAAAGAGTAGACAAGTAGAAATACAAGTAGTCACGGAAAAATAGAATCTTGAAATAAAAGTGATGCACATGAGACACCTGTTAGCATGTTAGGATGATAACCAATATGTCAAAAACATGTATGAGAAATTAGTACAATATACTAAGTACAAAAGTAAACAATAACACCCGTATAAATCAATTTGGATGACTCAACGACCAATATAATAAGGGTAGAAGGTGAGCATTGATGTCACATGTAAAGTCCCGTATCTGCAATAACACTAAATAAAGAGGTGAATGCACATGTGTGTATGATAATGACATATAAGAAAGCAAGCCAACATGTGTAATAGAGTGAACATGCAAAACAAAGAGTAAAGAAAAAGTAAATACTACCAAGACAATGCAAGATGTAGTGGATGGATGGAATGGAATGCAAAATGAAATGATAGGAGAAACATTCCCCCCGAGTGGATGGAAGTGTATGTAGTGAGGTTCATTTTGTTTCCCCCCTCAACAGATCTAGAATGAATCGTAAACTAGAGTGCATCATCGGGAAGTGGTCGAGTAGTGTTCGTTGTTTCTGGTGCACTGCAATGAGTGTGTATGTGTAGTGGTGATGAAATATGACATGGGAAGATGATGTGTGTGGAGCATATAATGAAATATTATAACAATTTTTTGTTGAATGGACGAGTGATTATTTATCCCTAAGCGTATATCACTATAGGTTGAGTGGGAATAAGTGATGAAGTGTATGATTGTATAGTATATGTTCCCCTGTCATGATGAATGAGAGAGTGATGATTTATCCCTAAGCATATATCAACACATGATGTTAGAAGAAGGTGACAATTTAGAAGAAGGTGATGATGTAATAGAATAATGTAGGATGATAATGGGATAGGATGAAGAGTGTGATGATTTAACCTAAGGTGTATACCACTACATGACGATTGAAGGTGTGATAACATAATGGAATAGTGTGGGGTTGAAAAATGTGATTGGAGGATATAATAGGATATGATATAATAGAATAGGATGATGTGGAGTTTGATGAAAAGATTGGTGATTTAACCTAAAGGCGTATACCACTACGTGATGATGGGTGTGGTTAACGATATAGCCTAGAGAATTGGTCACTAGTCTGATGAATGTGGTAAGATGACACACTTTGCATATAGGTAAGGTCCCTTTGATTGGTAAACCTTCGGTAGTTGAGTATGGATTGAGGAACTAGAGAGTGCATCATAGGGTGGTGAGTGCAGCGTGTAGAAAAAGGGTAGTGTTGATGACTTGATGGTGAATAATATGTGTAGATGTGCAAAGAAAATGTAGAAAGTGTGATGATAGGTGTAGATAGTATATGAAATGGTGAGAGCTAAAGATAGACCCATGGGTAATGTAACCTAGCGTAGATATAGAATGCATGGATGAAATTTACAACTAGTCTCATGTATAATGATGAATAGTGTAAAGCATGTATGAAATAAATGATGTAGGGATGACTAGTAGATGAGGTATGTAGATGATGATGTAGGATGTGAGGTGTGTATAGAAATGATGATGTAGGATGTGTACTATGTAGGGTTTAGTGTAATAGTAATCCCTCAATAGTCCAATGTGAACTCGAATCACTAGAGTGCGTCATCGGTTAGCGAGGTGTTAAGACGTGTGAAATAGTATGCTTATGGTCATAATGGTAACATAGATCTAGAGTGTTTAAGGATTATGCTAAATAAGAAGAGAAGGAGGAGGGGAAATAATTTGTGGTGTTCCTGGAAGAATTAATTCATAAAGGAGGGATTAACTAATAAGATTGAAGGACGGAGGTTTGTCAATTGTTGGGTGGTAGGATATCATCTTAGGAGGACGGTTGAAAAATGGTGGTATGTGAGATAAATGTTGTGTGGGGGAATGAGGGTGATATGTATGTGAGGGATGTAAATAAGGCCGATACCGAGGTGTAGTAAAGTGCATGGGTGATGGTGAA
This sequence comes from Taxus wallichiana var. yunnanensis, assembly GCA_018340775.1. Lineage (NCBI taxonomy): Eukaryota > Viridiplantae > Streptophyta > Pinopsida > Cupressales > Taxaceae > Taxus > Taxus wallichiana. The sequence goes on along the minus strand of CM031234.1, from coordinate 383,777,943 downwards.
TGAGGTGGGATCAGATGTGCAGGAGTAAATGAGCCACATGTAATGAAGTGAGGTTGCGATCATCATCCGTGAGTTGCATTAGTAGTTATAGGAAGAGGTTTATGTCGGTGTGTGACTCAAGTGGCGGAATGGGTGAGTTTTGTAGGCAAACTTTGAGTAGGTGAACTAGGCTTAGAGGGTGTTTTAATCAATATAGAAGGTGAAGTGTTTGGAGAGGTGGATAAGACACGAGCACATGTAGGAGGAGAGACCAAAGAATGCAGTGGAAGGAGGAATGCCATTTATGGAGATAACATGGTTGTCATAGATGAAATTAAAGTGTATGTGATTGATGGACACAATAGACTAGGGATTTACGGATCTAATTTAAGCCAAGAAGAAAGTCACACTGGGTGGTTGTTTGATTAACAAGGAAAGGAATGAGGAGAGTGAGAGGACCAATAGTGATAGGCAACTTTGCGACACCATAGGGTTGTTTATATGGGAAAAGCAACTTGCGAGGTAGGGTAGTTAATAACATGTAAGAGAGACAAGAAACATGTACTAATAAGAGAAAAAGGATCAACCTTATTGTTGTTAATAGGGGTGGAGGCAATAGAGGCCTATATGTGTAAGTGATTAGATGCAAATGTAGCATGGTAGTCGAGCGTTATAGAAATATATAATAGGTGGGTCGCATCTGCTGCTGACAACTAAGAATTTGAGTGCTCCCACATCCGGAGGCGGTGTGGTGTGGTATGTATGATTGGTTGAAACGTTCGTGGCCTTCTTGTTGTGGTGGTTGGAATCATGGTTTAAAAGGTTTAATTTAGCCTTGTCCTTAGTGGGATGAGGCTAGTAGGTTCGGGAATTTGAGTTTTTCCTTTTCAATTACATTTTTAATAATGGCACGTAGTTTTATACGGTGGTTTGTATAGTGGCCCACATAGCGATGATAATCAAAACGGAAGTTTTCATTGAATTACGTCCTTTCGGGTCGTGATGGTTCTAACTCAAGTGGGGTGGAAGGATGATGATATAAAATGTGGGGCTAAAGGAGGGGTTGTGAATGTTCACTTAGGTGGTTGAGAGGAAACCTCCTTAGAGGGGGTAATGGCATTGACATTAATTTAGTGTCATGGGTTTAGATATAGAGGTTTAAATGGAGTCTTAGCTTGGAAATGAGTAGAGGATGAAGGTTGTTCTTGATACTTGATTTTTCCAATAATAATGAGCTTGAATTCACGGAGCGTAAGGGTATGAAAAATTTTATCAAAGAAAGAAAATTTCTCAAAAAGAATACTTTCGTAAAGAGGCGGGAGAAGAATTTGTATGAATAGGTCCGGTATTTCAGATTTGACGAGGTCATTGGTCATTTTGGCTGAGTGTTCTTATATCATACAACATAGTTGGCAAGTTGCTCATCGACCTTAATGATTAACTAAAATTAGGTTAATAAAGGAGGGAATATAGTAATCCTAGTTAATCTAAATAGGAGGACTAAAACATTGTATAAATGCAGTAAATAAAGTAAAGTAATATGCAATAAATAGAAATAAACTATCCTAAGTGAAATAGAAACCCTAATGTGCAAGAGAAAAGGAAAGACAACTTAGCTAATTATAGAAGACTTTCATAGGTTTTCGCAGATCTGAAACTAAAAACCAGTTGTGCAGAAGACCACTCAGGGACCCCCGCAGAGGGTAGATCTAGACTTTCTAAAGTGACACAGAACCTAGGAGTGTATTGGGGTATCCTGGTTTGAATTCTAGGTGTTGTGAACTATGGAAATGGTCAGGATCTATGTTTAGAAGTGTCGTAAGGATATCTAAAACCCTTCCTATTTTTGCACTCAATGTGATGGGTGAAATGGATTATGTCCTACGATGAAGAAGAAGAAGGGGTTGGACTGACCTCAAACACTAAACCAAAGGGACTTAACACCGAGCCAGTAGTAAATTTTAGACCCGGATGTAGTTTTCGTAGTGTGTGCATGTCATTCCCTAGGTGTTCTCGTGCAGTCACACTTTGCGAAGTAGTGAGCTATGATAGCTATAGAAGATGAAGATAGTAGAATAGAATAAATAGAATCCCTCCTCTTGTAAGAATGTGTGATGCAAACTTCCTAGCTTGAATATATGGAGCTGTGTTGATGCAAGTGATGCAATCATAGATGGAGTGATAGTAGTGATAGGATTGAAACACCTACGATCCTCAATATGGTCTTATAAGCTTTATATTTAAAGGGCTCTGAAGTTTCATTTCAAAAGTAATCCTGATAGTGCCTTATTGATATCAAGCACTCATCCAAGAATGGACAACTCGAAACTTTGTTTCAATGGAAGGAATTGATGGAGTGAACCTAACTAAGGAGAGAAAGAGAAGTAAATGTCACTTTACTTGTTTCGAATGCCTATCTTCTACTCAACATGTCTTTCCACCACATCTCTATCATGATGATGCACCAGATCTCTCAGGAAACAGTCTAGGATCTTGACACAAACAAGGACATGAAAAAGGAGAAGATGGACAGCCCAAAACTCGAATAGGGACAGCCCACTTCAGGGATGAAGTAGGTTTCAACTTATCTTTGTTAAATTTTCAGTTGTTATCAGTTATCTTAAGTTCATTAATTATGATTAAATGAAAGGTTCCTAGTGTGTATGAGTTGTACATATTTCATTTTACATCATGTAAATGAAAGAATAATGCAAAATAGATAAATATACAACTCATCACATGAAGAAATTCTCATTTTTTTCATAATTATTAAGTACAATGAACCCACACAAGTCGTTGGAATAACGCTGAAAGCAAGTGCACTAAATGAAATTACATGTATGTGAAGTCATGAGAAAAGAAAAGGAAATCCACCATTTCTTGATTAGATGGACTTTCCCGCAATCACATGGTTTAAACTTCCTCTTCCCGCTCCCCTTTTCATCCTTGGAAGATACCTAAAAAGTGAAACAACAATCATGTTAGAGCTTTGAATTAGACCATTCTCTTATATTCACGCTTTAGATAAATTAACTTTCATGAACATTAGCTTGAAATATGGAGTGCAGGAAAGGATCAAGGTCATACTTGAGAGGATAGTAAGATAGCACAACATTATGAAAAGTGTTTGAGTTCATTATTTATAAGTACATAATTATGTATAATTTTCATTACAGATTGGAAAAGAGAAAGCAAATTTGTAGGAGAATCAATCTCATTTTCAATCAAATGTAGGAAAAATGCAATGGAACAAGAAAGGAAATTATTGCAAATTTGAAGATTAATTAGTTCACAAATATAGAAGCATGATTCAAAAATAATCAATGAAAGACCAAGTTTTGAAAGCTTATAAGTTTCAGCTGATACAAGATGATGGACGGAAATGTATTTAGAGAGAAGTGACCTCCAAAGTTTATAACTCAGGGGCACAATGGCATATGAACACAATTCTATTCTTGATATTCAATTCAAGTAAAATTCCAATAAATATAGTTTTCAAAATGTAGTTATTCAATACTACAAATAAGCTCGGTATAAAAGGATGTACAAATGCTCAAAAAGATTTAGTTCCAACATCAAAGAGCTTCAAGTTAATTCTTTAATCAAATGTTTCAGTTGATGTTTCAAGATGAAAAGGATCCTCATATCTTTATAAGAAAGGTATAGTGCGGAAGAAATATGACATTTATTGTAAAAATAGATCATGATTGAATTGACATAAAAACAACAAGATACATCACAATATATTTCCAGTGATAGATTTGCAACCAAAGTATTGTTTAAGATCAATTATCAATGTATCAACATGAAGAAGAATCTCAAAGCACATATTAAAACATGAGCAGATGCCATTACATTAATATAAATATAAAGTAAAGTTGTCATCATTTGTAAAAATTGAAGGGACAAAGCTTATAAAAATCTCATGAAATCAAGGAAATCAAAGTACAAGTGCTATAGATCCCATGATATCAATGAGAGATTCAGAACATGCAAGGTATACCAAATAGTTATTACAAATTTTTGAATGCCAACAAAGTGGCACATGTGTTATAGTTTCCTCTTCTTTAAAAATAAAAATATGAGTATGGTGTAATAGATTGCAACTTTTAGTTATGTTGTCTTTCACAACAGTTGTCTACCAAATTCTACAAAAAAATTGAGATTATATTTGTCTTGAATTAAATCATCAAAACTAATAAATTGCTCCAAATCATATAACATTCACCTTTCAAATTTTTTTTTCAGTTTGTATCTTAGCAAAAGAACAGAGTATTGTTTGCAAGAAGAGTCTTCCTAGCATTAACATATTTCCTTATCTTGGTAATTTGAAGATGAAATGACAAACCAGAGTAAATCAATAGACTAGGTATGAGCTATTTGTAGAAGTAAAATGAGCTCCATGTGTGAACAAAGAAAGAATTTGCAATCACTTTAGAAACCAAATATGGGCTCATTTATCTTTCCTCAAATTCATGAAGGGTTTTAGTCAAACAAAACAAGAAGACAGAGGACATATTCAATGGATGCACGATTCTACATAGGATCGAGATATGATGATGATATTTCAATGTACAAAACTAGAAGGATGATTTCCGAGATTTCAAAATCCTTAACAAATAGATTTTCCAGTTTTAAAGATTACTATAGCTAAGGGAAAATAGACCAAGTATATCATTCAAGATTTACATCGAGAATTGTTTTTAGAAACATTACTTTCACACATGTCATTTTAGTATAGGTATCCTTACAATAAGTCACGTTGTTACATATATACAACCCATGCACGGAAAAATGATCTCAAGTTTTACAATAAAGTAAATAATGGCGAGTTTGAATCACAATGAACTCGAATGAGTCAAACCAAGAAAAAAATGGTAAGTCATGGCTGAAGGTGTAACCCAAAAGCAAATTTGAGTTCATAGGCACAGTAATAACGGTGGCTTTTGTTAAATAAAGAGTATATAGCTTGAACCAATTAATAAAACAAAATAGGAAGATATGGTGACCATGTCAAGAATAGTGTAAAGTTTCAACAAACAAATATGGTTTCTTTCACAAACCCTTGTGATGATAACAAAAAAATACAAATACCCATGATCTCGAGACTATCAATCGAAATTGAGAAATGTAGAGTTTCGGTGTTAATTAACAATCATAAAAGACATGGAGGTGACTCTATCTTAGTTTTCTCAAGCCTTTCTATTTTCAAAGAGCTTAGATTACAACTAGTAACAGATAATGAAATAAATGCAATATGTGACCCTCAGTCATATCAAGTGCTTAAGGTAAGATCTCAAAAGAAAAAACAATTGTTCATTATAATTTCAGGGCACATTTTTCCAAGTTCAAGTACACAGTACCAAAAGGTTGGGGCCAAAGTATTTCACTATACAACCATGTGAAGATTAGAAAAAATAATAAAGTTAAACATCAACTCAAAATTTTAAACGGAATTAGAAATATACAAATGTGAACTTCCAAGTTATCCTCACAAAATAATAGTATAAATTAAAGGCACAACACATCAAAATCTTCATTGAAACCCTCGTTGAGATATGACAGAGAACTAGATCAAAAAAATGAAATGCCTAGCATAAAACAATACCTTTTGAAAGATTTAGATCTAGGATTTTGAAGTGCGAAGTAAGTTTTGCAAAGGTTTACATTTGAGCAAGTGAATGTAAAAATGAAACTGGTACCTAAATTCCGAGCTAGGAGAAATCACAATACACAACCTGATTGAAATAATGGCAATTGAGAGGAAACAAAGAAGGCCTATATTTTAAAAATAAATGCATGGTGAAATAACAATGAATACCTCATTAAGGATAAATAGAGTTTCAACGACAAATAACGAAATAATTTATAAAGTTTCTTTAGTAAACAAACATGAGAGGTTGTCTTGAATTACAGGTGAGAGAAAGAGAACGAGTTTGAAACTCCGAATAATGATAATACCAAGAAAAACTCATTAGTTTTTTCCATGGCCATGACGAATTTCTCAAAATTTATAGAAGAGATCGAAAATATGAAAGGAACTCACCATTTCCATCGGAATAGTTGAAACCCTTCTACAAACTCATGTAGTTCATTCACGGTATTATGCAAAGCGCAGAACCAATGAGCGATAAGAGATTAGAAATCTACAAAATTAATAATGGTGGTTGTAGTGCCCACTTCCCTTCGACACCTTTTTTATTATTGATTTCGATACTGTTGACTGCACTTATGGATATATTATAGCTTTTGATTTAGCATGTTAGTAGATATTAGAGATATTGAACTGTTGTTGATTCGATTTGTATATGATGCATATGGACCATTAGAGACATTTGATGTTGATATACTGTTGACATGGTTATTTATATATATTTTTGACATGTGATATATTTAGTCATATTGAGAAGACCTTTGATAATTGGATTAATATTATGATCGTTTGACATGGACGAAATGTGGAATAGAAATGTTGCTAGAAATTGTAAGTGATATCGTATTTTCATAGATGATATTAATCGTATATAGATGATTTTAGATTTATATCACATATTTTGGCATGGATGTTTTAATGTGGCCATGAGGCCGAAGGAGGTATTCTCTATTTTGTAGGTATATTTATATTCACAATAACATCGGGGATTAGAGACCAACCACATTGGAATTCTAGATGAATTCAACTAGGGTCACCATGACAACATGTAATTGTGTGTGTGTTTGAATTTGGTTAGGGGAAAATTGTGACCAAGGGGTCATGTGTTGTCTTTTATTATTAGTTCCCTTTTATTAATGTTAGTATGTGTTTCTTTTAGTAATGTAATTTACTTGTTTTAATTATTTAGATTTTTGGATGTATGTTTACCCCTTTATTATTAATGGGTTGTAGTGTCTTAATTAAGCTAATTTAAATTTGTTCTAAAATAATTAAAGATGTGACCAAAAAGGAGTTCATTTATTAGACTTGATTACTCTTGGATTTTTTTGTGTGTTGAATGCTTGATTCTTGAGTGTCGTACACTCTACCCTTTATGGGAAACTCGAATTTGGCCTTAGAGGCCAAATTTGGAATCCTTTGGGACAAGTCAAACTTGTCGCATACATCTTAAATTTCTATGCCAACCCTAACTATTGGTTGGGGTCAAAATTAGGCCCTATTACGTGTTTTGGGAAGATAAAAAGGTGAAATGTTTATTGCACTTTCTTTCAAGTAATTAATTTTTGTCCTTAGGGTGTGTGGGCTTAGATGGTGTATGTAAGTATCTTGTCATTCCTTCAACCACTTATTAATTGGGCATTGGAATTTGAGGTTGACCACGGTGATGTGGAGTGGAGAGGAAATGAGGTGGCATCCTACTTAGAGCCACATCATCCTCCTCTCCTTTTTCTATTTATGGAAATCATTTTTCTTGTTTGGGGGTTACTTCATTATTTTGTGCTCTTGTATTTTTGGGAGTTAGAGGATTTTTGGGGAGCTTGTGGATTGTTTGAGCTTGTGGATGCTTGTTTGGTTTTGAGCAGCTTGTAGACTTACTCTTGGAACAAGCTCTACTATGAAAAGGTAGGAGCTTTCCCTTGTTTATGTTATGCTTTATTTTTGTGTGTATATGCTTGTGTTGAGTATTTTTCTTTGGAATGCTTGTTGGGTGTGGGTAGATTGCCTAAGTTTTGGAGTAGGAGGAGACTATGGGGAGATTTCATGTAGGGAGGCATAAGAGTTTACCCTTTTGTGGAGGGGGTTTGGGTTGGATGCCCCACCTTATACAAGGAATTCTTGCATTTCCTTTTTTTTTCTTTTATGAGGGAAGCATAAGAGATTGCGGGAGGCATAAGAGCATGTGGAGGGATAAGGGGTACTTGAGGGAGGCATAAGAGTATGTAGGGGATTTGAGATATGCATTAGAGGATTTAAGGTGGGCATCCATTCCCATTGGGAGGCATAAGAGTATGTAGGGGATTTGAGATATGCATTAGAGGCTTTAAGGTGGGCATCCATTCCCATTGGGAGGCATAAGTGGCCTCCCCATAGGTCTTGCTCTTTTGGATTTCTTGATAAGCCTTGTTATATTATTGTTTTTTTGATTTTTCTTGCTTGTGTTGTTGTTGTGTTTGAATGTGGATGGAATGGATTGTGAAACTATGTTTGTTAAGTATTGTGGAAGCTTGTTGTTTCCATGTGTTGAAATCATCTCCCATTGTGATGTGGTTGGGGCTCGGGGGCCAATGAAGAGGATGGCTTCTCCTCTCCATTAGATATCTTGGTTGGGTGGAGAGCATTGCCTCTCCCCCAATTTTGTTGTGAATTAAAAAAATCTTGGAGGATCTATCTTGATGGAGTTGTGAATCTTGGAGTTTTGTTGGAGACCTTGTGAAACTTTCTTTGTGTTATTCCCACTTAGAGTGGAAGAACTTGTAATAATGTATTCCATTATTTTATTTATATTTTGTATGATTTCCCACATCAAGTGGAGAACATTGTATTGATCTTGTGAAGAAAAATTTCATTTCATTGTTGGCTATGAAAGTGTATTATATATTGAAAAGAAAGAAGAAATATTTGTATTGTAGAATTAGTTTGAGAAATAGAAAAGAAAGTAAATTCTCTTATTTGAAACCTTGGTTGTATTGTGAGAAAAGTAGTTCTTTGTGTTAAAATAAATGAACTATTTTTCAATGGAAAATAAAGTATACTTTCATTGTGTAGTTGTTTTTATTGTAAATATGAAATAAGGAAAAAATAGAATTGTAAGAAGTTGAACTTGCATAGTAAACTTGAATGGAAAAATAAAGTTATTTTAGCTATTTTGAATGTATGTACATTGTAGTGAAATGAAAGAGAGAACAAGTTTGAAGTTTATTGTGTTTGGTAATATTGATTTTTGTATTAGAAAATAATAATGTGAAATTAGATATAAATCATTAAATTTTTCTCTTGGAATTCAAAGAAAGTTAGTTGAACAAAATGGAATAGATATTGTAGTTGTTATTGTCACTATGGGATTTCTAAATGTTTTAAATGAGCAATTTTAATCAAGAAATGACCAAATGGAATGAAATCACAAAATCGGAGACTTTGGGTGTAAAAAAAAAGCTTCGGGATGTATTTTTGTACACCTTAACAACTTTTAGTTTTTGTAATAATCCCAGATTTTAGGATTTGTTTTTACGAAATGGGATTGTCGCCCTATGCGAACGGTGGTCCTGTAACCGTTGCTCGTGCTAAGACGGTAATCTCAAAACTGCCACTCCATAGGGTGGTGGTTCAAGGTTTGTCACCTAGGTAGGGCGGCGGTCCTAGGACCTCTGGTCTACTCTAGGTGGCGGTTCTGTCACTTATGACAAAACTCCGTGGATCCGCGCTGTGTGAAAACTTTAACTATTTTTTACAAATTTATAAAATGTAAAATTTATGTGTTAACTACTAGCAAGTAAAACAATGAGTAATCCTATGGATTTGAATAATAAAACATACAATGGTGGATCTAAAACTAGTCTTTTTCATTTATAACAATGGGGTAGGGTTTGCCCCAAATTTAAAAACCCAAATACAAATGGTTTGTGATAAAACCAGATTGGGGAAGAGAATCCTCCCAATCTTTGAATGAAAATGAAAACAACATTAAAACCTACAACCTAAACCTTCTAAGCTTGGTCCTTGTGGAGTCCTCCATGATTTCTTCCTCCTTGCTCCCATGGCTTCCTCCTCTCCAACCGCAAATTTAACAAAAAGGAAATAGACCAAATGAGAAGAATAGAATGAGAAAATTTTTAATAGAATTTCATAAGGATTTTAGGGCTAAGTTTGGAACCCTAGGATCTAGTGGCCAAGATGGATTTGATCTAAGGGTTGAGGATTGACCCTACTTTTATTAGATAGAAATGTATTTTAAATGTTTAATTTAAAATCCTTAAGGGTATGTGTAGATGGGTGAGTGGGGCCATTTAATTTCCTAGGGGTGTAATGTCCTTATTAATCCTTAGTATGTTGTAGGAATTTAATAAAAGGACTTTTAAACTATTAAGATAATGAATTTAATAAATTAACATAAGGTTAACCTTGTTAGGATTGAACATTATTTAAAGAGAAGAGAATATTTAATTAAGTAAATTAATCCTTGTTACCTTCCTATTGAATAATTGATTAATGGACCTTGGAGATAATTTTGAAAACATGTAACTTTTAACTAGACTGGTTCTTCAATCGTAAAGCTGAGTTAAGTAGTGTAAGTCGATTCAATGAACCCTAAAGGTTAAGCACCCTTGTAACCTTCCTTGTAACTTAAAAAAAAATTAGTCACAATTTTCAGGTTAAGTGTTGGGTTGTAGCGTGTTCTTAGAACATCGTTTTTGCGGGCGTTACGGTGGTAGTGTGTTGAAAAAACAAAAGCTTAGAAAATATGAAGTAATAGCCACCAATAAAAAAACTCACAAGTGAGATAAACCTAAAATGCGAATAAAAGCCTTTAGGTGAACAACAATGTCAAGGTTTCAATCTAAGAACTCTCAATCGTACCTTCAAAAATGGAGAACTGGACCGGATCTTCGACCTAACACGTCAAAGTAAATGTATTAATCATAACTAGTTCAAATAATAGTGAGCACGAGACAACGAAACCGAACCGGAAGAACAGTGAAACCCAACATGGTTTAGTTTCAAAGAAGTAAAATACTAAATTCTCAAGAAAGAAACGAGAAAAATGACGTCCAACTTCTTGAAAAAACCAATGTCGAGGTGTAAATGATGGCATAGAATCCAAATATGCATGCACATGAACTTCATAGTCTAGGTAATGATCTAAAAGAAATTTCAATCTCCACCAATTGAAGATTTGTGAGGCTTCACCCATTTACCGTAGAAAGCTCAAATAAAAATGAAAATGATTAGGTTTTATGTCATTTTATCCTCCAAACTCAAGGCCCAAGTTACTAAGCTCAACTAGATTTGAATTGCACACATATCAACTCGTCGGGAACCCTAATTTTAACCATGGTTTAGATTTAAGTTAAATTCCACCGACATAATTCAAAGGTTAGAGGCTTCGTTTAAGGAAGGGGACTATGTCCCAAATCATTTGGATTCAATTTTGAGAAATTCAAAAACAAAGCATATGCAAAGATTAAATGATTAATATTTCATGGCCCAAACTATAATATATGCCATGTCAAAAAGCAAAAAAAGGGGGCCCAAATTTTTCTAGACCAAGTATTATTTAAGCCATGTAAAGTCAAAAGAGGGGGTGATATAATAATTATTTATTATTATTCAAAGACTATAGTCTCTGCCACATTCAAATAAGAGGGGGTAATGATTAGGGTCTCGTGACCTTAACAAAACTATAGTGCCATGTTGAAGTCAAATATCAAGGAAGGAGTCATTATTACTTTAAAACTTGTAAAATACCTTTAAAATATCTAAAGACCTCGTACAAGGAGGAATAATTTTATTTGCACATGTGGTCATAGTGGTTCCTACGGTGAGATAAGGCTATTTTTTTATAAGGATGAAATCAAGAGTATTTTACTTACAAAGGAATATTTTTGCATATCATTGCAAGAGAACGAGAACAAAGATAAATCCAAAATACCCTTGCAAATGGGTGAATATAAAAGTTCCATATCAGGGATTAAATATGAGTATTTAATCAACAACAAGAAGACCAAGTTGTATGCACATTGGAGGAGACTTGCACATCAAGAAAGGGCTATTATTAGCTAATTTATTCACCCAACTTTATTATTTCAAAATTAAAGCAATCAACTACACTTTGACTAAGTCTATTTTTGTAACTAAGGTTATTAATGCCTCATTGTAAACAACATGGTTATTTTTATTCCTTTATTTATTCATGATAAAGGCTAAAATTAACATGCATGGGTGAGTATAGAATGTAGCCTATTTTTAGGAGGGGTTGGGTGAAGTATTTTTGCTATATATTGTGTGCACAAGCAGGAATTTTTAGATGTATGAGTGTTGAAGCATATTTTTGCTAATTTTTCCCTTGAATGAGAACCAATTATTGTCTTTCCAATTATTTACAATGGTGTGTATCTTCTTATTAACTCTTTCGGATGTTAATTCCTTGATTTAATTATTTTACCTTGCTACAAATTTGGTGTTTTCTATACAATCTTAGTGTGCATGTTAGCTTTAGTGTGTTATCGTGATTTATTCCCTCAACACACAAGTGTTTTCCTTAGGATCAAACCAAAGCTATTGGTCCATGCTTCGTAATCTATTTCTCAATATATTGGGAATGTACTCAATCAAATCTCTCAATCACTTTGGTGTCTCACCCCATTTCAATTTTAGTTACATCCATCTTTTTACCCTCAAATCCCTAAAAACTTAGTTTAGGATACATCAATAAGGAACTAGCCTTTAGTCCAGAGACTCACTCCAACAATAGGGATTCCCATAGCCTTGAAGTGTTTCCATTATATCTACAGAAGTGAGAGCTAAAGAAAGCTTACAAATTATATTTTCATCTCTCAATAAGGGTGTACTTATGAGAGATAACAGTTTTTGGCACGCATAGTGGGACGAGGATGAGAACTACTACTAGATCCATTATGACAATTGTAGATCTAAGAAGAAATCATCTGTAGACTCTGTAAATCTGATTTCGAATCGAGTATAACACTTTTCAACATCATCAAATTTTCATCTGCATAGTTTGAGGTATCTTTCAACAAAATTAGATCTTTTATTTTATTGTTATCAATTTGTTTGCATGAGCTAAACAGACCTGTTTTGCATATTTCTATATTTTATGAGGTCCCGCAACAATGAATCCCAATTTTCAGCGTATTACTAGTCAAATCAGCAACATTTTTATCCACTTTCCCCCTCGGATCAAGACAATTATCCTTATCAAAATGAATACCCTTATGATCCGAACCTTGGAAATCAATATGATTATCAATATGATGATTATTATGCTACCCAAAATCAAGCTTATGAACATGGTTATGTTGATGGTTAATGGCGAAAGATCTTTAATTTGAATTACATGAATTGGAGCAACAAATTTTAGCTATTAAGGAATTATATGAGAAATCACATGCAATCAAGAATAATAGACTTGAGTTGAGGAAACTGTCAATGGGATGTTCCCACTTACCTTCCCCATCAAGATCCAGTGCCCACACACTTTCCTTGCCAGCCAAAGTAGCCCATTTATCAAATTCCAAGTTTTTAGACTGCTTTGTAAACATTGCTCCTTCTATTCCATAGTCAAATACTGAAAGGAAATTTATCTTTCCAAGATTTCGTTCTATTGTTGTCCTAAGTATAGAGCACAGTACCCCACCTTTTTACTAAAATTTCCAATTCAAGATGAAATACAACCCACTCCTCCTCCTTTCTCAATAGTATCCGTTTATGAAGAAGGATATCATACTATCAACAAGGGGTAGCCAATCGAAAATATCAACAAGTTGAATTTCTTGCCGAGCATGCAATAATGGGTTTCTAAATTTTAGTTCGATCATATTCCAGAATTAGAGAAGTAACTCATTAAAAATGTACATCGATTTTTTATAGTGAGATCAAAAGCAGTGTAGAATAGGATAAGTAATCTGCATATTCCAAGTGCGGTGTGCACGAAGGCACAATACTCATACAAAATATTGTTTCATCACGATTTGTAGAACTCGAAGAGAATTTGCATATCAGTTCTGAAGATAAATCAAATGATCTAGGAATGCACAACATGTTTGATTTCCTTAATAGATGTAAATTTTGATAAGGAAAATGAGAAATAACAATTTCACAATGTTTCAAAAAATACAAGCGAGTGTTAAGACCCTTATTGTGTTGCATGCATGGAGATAGCTGCATTATTAGAGACTTGCAGGTGATGCACAAAGGTTATTGAAGATACTACAAGTAGTTATGAGTAGCAATCTTACATTGAAGAGGAAACTGAATGTATAGGAAAAATGGTGAATCTGGATAATGTGGGATAATTTTTTTAGTATTGAAGAAGAATCAATCATATTACAACAACTTGAAAAGGGTTAAACAATTTCTATGCGGTTTAAAGAGGCAAACAACCCTCAAATAAGCTTCATGATGTCATGATTGATGAAATACAACAGTGTGAAAATGTAGATAAATTTTCAAAACAATTTCAGCTTGTACCCGATAATATACATCAGCTTATAGAGCAGTCAAAAACCCTTCAAAACATCTTCAAAGATCCCATGGTTTAAAAGGAGGTTCATAATTCATAACAGAACAATAAAATAATTTTACCAGATCTTAGGAGGCCTTTTCCTATTTAGTACCTTGCGGTTCACAACAAGTTACAATAGTACCATATTCATGCCTATTCTAGAGAACAGTAGTGGGTTTCAAAGTTTCATAAGAAATCCCCAAAGATCGAGATAGAGACATTTTTCAGCTTTTGGACTGATTTTTGAGCATAAAAAGGGTACATGTTTTATGTTCATTTATGTCATGTTACTTGTTTTATAAGTTGATTCATTACCTCATTTTTAGAGAAGGAAGCTATTTTTCGTTTCCTATTTCAAGCTTCATTTAGCTTCAATTTGTTGTTGGTTAGAGTAGGGTAGATTAGTATTTCAATTCAATAAAGTGTAGTTCCTACACATTGCAATGTTTTTCAATTTAATAAGTGCATTCATGCAAGTGTTACGGTTCACTTGATCCTTTCCCAACTTTAGTTTATTTTTCAAAACGGTTGGTTTTTTCAAAAAAGGATAGAGTTTAGTTATATGCTTTGACTTCATTCCCAATGCACAAGAGTAAGGCACTGATCTTAAAGGTAGTAGGAAACTTTCCCTACAGGATCACCAAAAATGTTGACAATTATTACACTTGTGCAAAAATGGGCAACTTGAAACTTTGTTTCAATGGAAGGAATTGATGGAATGAACCTAACTAGGGGAGAGAAAGAGAAGTGAAATGTCACTTTACTAGTTTCAGAATGCCTATCTTCTACTTAACATGTCTTTCCATCACATCTCTATCATGATCGTGCACCATATCCCTCAAGAAACAAGAAGGAAATGAAAAGGATAAGATGGAAAGCCCAAAGCTTGCAGAGGGACAATCCACTTTAGGGATGAAGTAGGTTTCAACTTATCTTTATTCACTTTTCAGTTGTTATCAGTTATCTTAAGTTCATTAATTATGATTAAATGAAAGGTTCCTAGTGTGTATGAGTTGTACATTTTCATTTTACATCATGTAAATGAAATAATAATGCAAAAGAGATAAAGATACAACTCATCACATGAAGAAATTTTCATTTATTTCATAATTATTAAGTATAATGAACCCACACAAGCCATGGGAATAACTCTGAAAGCAAGTGCATGAAATGAAAGCCCATGTATGTGAAGCTATGAACAAAAGAAAAGGGAAATCCATCATTGCGTGATTAGATGGATTTTCCCCCAATTGGTTGGTTTCAAATTCCTCTTCCTGATCTCATTTTCATCCTTCAAAAGTACCTGAAAAGTGAAACAAAAGTCTATTAGAGCTTCGGATTACACCATTCTCTTGCATTCACAGTTTTAGATAAATGAACTTTCATGAACATTAGCTTGAAATCGGGAGTTTATGAAGGACTAAAGGTCATACAAGAGGATAGCAATATATCACAACATTATGACAAGTGGTCAAGTTCAAGATTTATAAGTACAAAGTTATTCATAATTGCCATCACAAATTGGAAAAGAGAAAGCAAATTTATAGGAGCATCAAGCTCATTTTCCATCAAAATATGGAAATAATGCAATGGAACAAGAAAGGAAACGATTCCAACTTTGAATATTAATTAGTTCACAAATACATAAGCATTCTTCAACAATCATCAATGAAATAAAAAGTTCTAAAAGCTTAATAAATTCAAATGATACAAGATAATGGACAACAATGTATTTAGAAAGCAAGTGACCTCAAAGAAGTGTATAACTCGGGACACACTAGCATATGAACACAATCCTATTCTTGATATTCAATTTAATATAAATTCAAATTAATATAGTATTCAAAATGCAGCTATTCAAGATTACAAATAAGCTCGGTATAAAAGGAAGTACAAATGCGTAAAAAGATTCAATGCCAACATCAAAGAGCTTGGTCAATTCTTTGATCAAATGTTCGATTGATGTTCCAAGCTAAAAAGGAGCCTCATATCTTTATAAGAAATGTACAGTGTAGAATAAATATGACAAATATTGTACAAAATGATCATGATTGAATTGAGATCAAAACAACAAGGTAAAAGACATTATCTTTCCAGGGGCTAGATTTCACTGACCAAAGTATTGTTTAAGATCAATTATCAATGTATCAACATGAAGAAGAATCTCAAAGCAAAAATTAAAACATGATAAGATGCCATTATAGTAATACAAATATAAAGTAAAGTTTTCATCATTTGTAAAAAATGAAGGGGTAAATCTTATAAAAATATCATGATATCAAGAACAAACAAAGTACAAGTGCTCTAGATTCCATGATATCAATGAGAGATTCGAAAAAATCCAAGGTATACTAAACGATTTACATATTTTTGAATGCCAAAAATGGCATAAGTGTTATAGTTTCCTTTGTTTAAAAATACAAATCTGAATATGGTGTAACAGATTGATACTTTTAGTTATGGTGTCTTTCACAACAAGTGTCTACCAAATTCTATGGACAAATTGAGATTATCTTTGTCTTTAATTAGAGCATCATAGCTAATAAATTTATCCAAATCATACAACATTCACCTTTCAAATTTTGGTTTTCAGTTTGTATCTTAGCAAAAGAACACAATAATGTTTGTAAG
Source organism: Taxus wallichiana var. yunnanensis (assembly GCA_018340775.1). NCBI lineage: Eukaryota > Viridiplantae > Streptophyta > Pinopsida > Cupressales > Taxaceae > Taxus > Taxus wallichiana. Next base: position 383,761,159 of record CM031234.1, on the reverse strand, counting down.
GAGAGTCTTCCCAACATTAACAAAGATCCTTATTTTGGCAATTTGAAGATGAAATGACAAACCCGAGTAAATCATTAGGTTGGGTGTGAGTTTTTGTAGAAGTACAATGAGATCCATGTGTGAACAATGAAATATTTGTAAATCAATTTAGAAACCAAATATGGGCTCATTTATCTTTCCTTGTTAAAAATCACAAATTCATGAAGGTTTTTAGTAAAAAAAAAGAAGGCAGAGGACATATTCAATGCTTGTAATGCTACATGGGATCGATATGATGATGATCTTACAATGTACAAAACCGGATGGATGATTTCCGGCTTTCAAAATCCTTAACAAAAATATTTTTTATATTTACATATTACTATAGCTAAGAGAAAAGAGAAAAATATGCCATTAAAGATTTACATTCAGCAATTTATTTTTGAGAAACATTACTTTCACGGTGTCATTTTACTATAGGTACCCTTGCAATAAGTCATGTAACAAGGTTTAGTTTAAAATAAGGCATAGAATAAAATCTTGAGAAAGACCAAAAACTTGACGAACTTCTTAAAAAACCCAATGTCGAGGTGCAAATGATGGCATAGAATTCTAATATGCATGCACAAGAACTTCATAGTCCAGTAACGATTTAAACATCAATTTCGATGGCCACCAATGGAAGATTTGACAAGGCTTCACCCATTTACTAGAAATCTCAAAGGAAAAATAAAAATGATTAGGTTTTTGTTGTTTTAGCCTTCAAAATCAAGGCCCAAGTTACTATGCTCAACCCGAAACCCTAATTTTAACTATAGTTAGGCTTAAAGTTAAATGCCACCGACATAATTCAAAGGGTTGAGGCTTCGTAAGGAAGGGACTATGTCCCTAATCATTTGCATTGAATTTTGATAAATTCAAAAACAAAGCATATGCAAAGATCAAATGATTAATATTTGATGGCCTAGACTATTATATTTTCCATGTCAAAAGCAAAAGGGGGCCCGAACTTTTCTATACCAAGTATTATTTATGCCATGCAAAGTCAAAAGAGGAGGTAATCTAATAATCATTGATTATTATTAAAAGACTATAATGTATGCCACATTCAAATCAAAGGAGACCAATGATTAGGGTCCCATGACCTTAACAAAACTATAGTGCCATTTTGAAGTCAAAGATCAAGGAAGGAGTCAATGTTTCTTTAAACCATGTAAAATACCTTAAAAATTGCTAAAGACCTCGTATAAGGGAGGAATCATTTTATTTGCACGTGTTCATAGTGGTCCCTACATTAAGATAAGGCTATTTTTTTCTAAGGATGAAATCAAGAGTATTTTTCTTACAGAGGAATATTTTTGCATGGCATTGGTAGATGATAGAACAAAGATAGAGCCAAAATACCCTTGCAAGTGGGTGAATATACAAGTGCCACATCAGGAATTAAATATGATTATTTAATCAACGGAAGAATACCAAGTTGCATTCACATTGGAGAAGATTTGCACATCAAGCAAGGGCTATTATTAGCTAATTTATTTACCCAACTTTATTATTTCATTATTAAATAAGTAAACTACACTTTGAGGAAGTGTATTTTTGTAACTAAGGCTATTAATGTCTCATTGTAAACTACATGGTTATATTTATTCCTTTATTTATACATGATAAAGGCTAAAATTAACATGCAGGGTGAACACATGTTGCATGTTCTCATTTTAGGAGGGTTTGGGTGAAGTATTTTTGTTATATATCATTGTATGCACTAAGAAGGCACAAAGGAGGAATCTTTGGATGTATGAGTGTTGAAGCATATTCTTTCTTGTTTTTCCTTTAAATGAGAACAAGTTATTTCCTTTCCAATTATTTGCAGTGGTGTGTATCTTCTTATTAACTCTTGTGAATGTTAATTCCCTATTTTAATTATCTTACCTTGCTACAAATTTGGTGTTTTCTATACAGTCTTAGTGTGCATGTTAGCTATTGTGTTGTTGTGATTTATTCCCTCAACACACAAGTGTTTTCCTTAGGATCAAACTGAAACCCATTGGTTCGTGCTTCCATAATCTATTTCTCAATATATTATGCATGTACTTATTCAAATCCCTCAATCAATTTGGTGTATCACCCCATTTCAATTTCAGTTACAACCATCTTTTTACCCTCAAAACCCCAAAAATTAGTTTAGGATACATCAATAAGGAACCAAACTTGATACCGAAGAATCACCTCAACAATAGGTATACCCACAAACCTGAAGTGTTTCCATTGTATCTATGAAGTGAGAGATAAAGCAAGCTTAGAACCCCTTCGTAATCTCTCAACAAGGGTGCACTTTTGAGAGATAACAATGCCAACTCGGGAAAAGATAAACATGACAAATATTTATAAGTGACCACAAAAGGAGGAAAAGGGGTTATGCATAGATTGGGGCACCGAGAAGTGGGACCGGGCATTTACAAGACACCCAAATCTAGGTGGGGTGCCCAAAATTAGGATAGAATCTCATAACCATTGCGAAATGGGTGGGAAACGACTGAAAAAGACGTGGAAATAATGAAAAAAATATAAAAGAAATAAGGAAAAAAGTTGGGATTAATTAGTACTTTGTACACTTGAGAATCTTCTTAATACTAGTATAAGATAGGTTAAATATTATCTAAAGTGAATGATTTTATGACTACACTCATTAAATAAGGATCGTCTACATTATTTCTATTACTTATTTATTTTGTTCATTCATTAATAGGATATTCATTTACACTCAAGGCTACTAGGTATTATCCCTAGGATTCACTCATACGGACATGCATCTTGATCTTATATCATACCTCTATTACTGCAATGTGGAACAAGTGTGCACCCAAAGAAGGGAAGGTTCACATATTTTCCTCAAGGATTTAGGGTCAAGTTTCTTTCATTCATTTATAAATTGATAATTGAGTTAGTACACAATAAGTATTATAGGAAATAGGTTTTTATCCATAGCGAGAGGGTTTAATCACATTACAATGAAGATCATGTTTCACTTTACCCATGGAATAACATCTCACGATTACACTTCCCAAGGCCAAGCATCAATTATAGTTTTATTATAGTTACACCCAACATTTTTTTAAGGATCTAAAGGCACTTAACAAGGCAAAATACTTCCTTATTTTTGTTTCAATATTAGGTTTCTCGAGTATTGTTTTAACTTGAACTAAGAGGATTTTTTCCCCCTAACTAGGTTCATATGTCTTTTGTAATGAATTGTGTAACCTATTTAATAATCACAATGATCTAGGTTACAATTACTAACATTATGCTTCATGCCTTCAAAGGTAAGTTGTGTAACGAGTATTAACAACACTACTGATTAACATGGTTTTACTCATTCTTAAATGGATCTCAAACTAAGACTTATGTAACATACAATCAACCTTCATTTTACATTTAATACAAGTATCTCATTACATAGGAGTACAATCTTATTACATCCATGGATAATCTTACAAACAAAAATAATAATCAATTTGTAACAAATTCATCAATTAAATACAACATCCAACTGGGTCATACCGATCTCATAGAATCCACCTGAAAAATAAGATGATTTTTATGCAATGTCAATCCCAAGAATTGACATGAATTTTTAAAACTTTCCTTGTTATAATCCTTTAATACATACATGTTATAAAAATTTAAAAAGAAACAATATTCCTATAACAATAACACTACTTCTTTAATAATCTCTTTGCTAAATTCTCAATCAACTTAAAGTGCTTATTACATTGATTAACTGAATATACATTTCCTTTCAGTAAGTGACAAACAACGAAACATTACAACTCTAACTAACTTAATCACTCAGGGGTTGTAGAATTATTATCAAAATACCATTTATTCTAACTGTTATAGGAAAGACTATATAGCAGTGCAACACAAACAAGGATGTATTACTTTTAATCCAAACAAGTAGAGAAATAATCATACTAGCCAAGAAGCATATATGATAAATCGAATAACCAGTGAACAAACGAAAGATCATTTTCTATCTAGAGGAAAATGATGAAATAAATTTTTAAAAAGAAAAATATAGAGGAAAACGTTCCTAAAAAAATTCACTACCTTGCCCTAGCAAATTAAATCCAACCCATATACACATATTATGGACTAACTGATGCATTTTGGGTTTATATTATGTGTAATGCTCACAATTTTACCCATGAAACTCAAGACAAACTAATGTTATATTAGAAAAATTATGGAATAAATTTTTTTAAAAACCAACTTTGATTGCAATGTTTAACATAGTTCTAGGTTTACAAATAATCATTTTAAAACAATTAAATAATAATTTTTAATCTTCAGTTAGATTAAAATATTTCATACCTATAATCCTTAATTAATTTAATAATGTGGTTCCTAAAGTCATTTAATAATTTACTAAAAAAAGGTCTAGGTCTAAATTTCCCTTCCAAAAAACAATACTATTAAACTTAATTCTCAATTATAAATGTTTTCTACATTAATAAGGGAATGAAATTACTTAATTATCACAAGGTCATGGCCTATTTATTTTTAAAAGTTACTAAAATAAATCATAATGAAATTACAAAATTAGAGTTGACTTCAACACCACTTAAGAGGCCTCATTCATTCTTGACCCATGTGTTCAATTTATGACCTCACCTAAATCCCACCTAGCATTTGTAGGGAAGAATCTTGGCCATTCGATGAAACCAATCTAGGCCATTGGATCAAGAAATTTCAAAACAACCCTAATCATCTTTATGGGTCTTTTATTCATTCATTTTACTCATTTCTTCATTTTTATTTTGCAGGTTAAACAAAGAAGGAGAGAAGGAAGCCATGGAAGAGGAAGATAGAGCTTGGGGATGGATACACACAACTCCAAACTTATTTCTTTTTTTTTGTTTATTATTCTATTTTACCCTATTCTAGGGTTTGGTTGAAAATTTCATCTGCAATTTGTTTTAAATTTGATTCAATGAACATACCCATTTGGGTATATGGCACTTGCCCATTAAATCTCATTTTATTTTACAATATATGATTTTTTTGAGTATATATACATGTGTATATATCTCCATATCAACGAATACACACACACACACATACAAATGTGTGTGTGTGTGTGTATAAAACATTATTTAATAAATTATACGTGGCTGCGGCCATAAAATAGCAACTGTGTTAAAAGATCAAAGCCAATTTTCATGGTTTGTACTGGCGGTGAAGTTTTGGGCATCGATTGTTTAATAAAGTATGTTTAGTTTTTTTGGGGAGAGGTTCACTGACCCCAGCCCCCATCCCATCTCATATTAAAATGGGCTAGGGGTGGGGTCAACGACTCTCTCCTTCCCCTTAATAAACCCCAACATAAGCCGCGGCCCAACATACAATTGAAACCTTTTTTTACAATTTTTATTTAATATATAATTTTTATTAATATGTAAACTAATAAATAAATTTAATAATATATATATATATATATATATATATATATATATATATATATATATATATATATATATATATATAAAATATTCATTTCGTTGTTATAATTAAATTGCAATAATTTTAATATATTGATAATAAAAAAATCATGCTTGTATAAATTATTTTTTTATAAAAGAAAACAATATTTGCTTTGTTATTTATAAAAGGAATTTGTAAAGCAATCCTATTTAATTAACTTAATTTTAGTTACATTTAAATAGGAATGTGTATATGTATTTCTTTTGTATAATCCATCTAAAACTAAGTTGGGAGATCAATAAGATTTCCTACACAACTCCATACACATAATAATAAGAGATTTTCACTCATTCAAAAAGAAGATTAACACAATTCTTTCTTTCTTTCAACATGACTAGAAAGCAACTATAGTTTAAATCTTTCAATATATCTTTTATTCAATAAAAGCAATAGTAAATTTTCCTTTTCTTCTTTCAATAAGATAAGTAGTTCTTTCCAACAAAGTATATAACAAAAATCTTTCTCTATTCAACTAAATCACAATGATTTGGGACAAATAAAGCATGCAAGACTTTATTTCAATCACACCTTTCTTTTACAAATATATCTATCTTACAATTTGGAAAAACACACAAGTGAAGAGGAGTTCCATTTTACTAACATACAACTCAACTTTGTTCCTTTCACTACAATACTTTCAAAATTTACATAAATAAATGTACAAGATTTCTATTAAGCATACAATTTTTACACTCTTCCACTCAAAGTGGGAATAATGGAATGAACAAATGACCACATAAAGTTTGCAACAAGGCCAAAATACAAATATTCTATTTGCATGTCTTCTCCAAAGGTAGCTCTAAATCTTACTTTCTTCAAACTTTCACAAAAGGATCACAATACAAAGGAAGGGGGAGTAGGCAATGCTCTCCACCCAACCTTTAATCCATTAAGTGGAGAATCCATCCCCTTAATGGCCCCCAAGCCCAAACCAGGAACCATGAGGATTTTGAGTAACTTTTGACAAATTTCAACAAATATGGCTTCCACAAACAACATACATTCAAGACATTCAACACAACTAAAAGACATATTCAACAAGTTTAGAGCTTCTCAAACAACATAAAGGATTCAAATCTAACCAAATGGATAAAGGACTATGAGAAACCAGCTCCTTTTTCCTCCCAAGTGAAGTTGGATTTTCACCCTAAGCCTCCAAGTGTAAAAAACAAACAACACAATATTCTTATCTCTCCTTGTAAGTATGCAACAAAATGACCATGATTTCCTTTTCACTCCCTATAGGTGAAACTCCCAATCACACTCCCACCAAATGCATTCCTCACAAAAATCCATTTTCCCTCCCCAATGGTCCCATAAGTCCTTCTCCCACACCCAACTTAAGGCATACTACCCAACCACACACAAGCACATTCACAAAACTTAAACAAATTTAACAAGCACAATATTTCCACATCCACAAACATAATAACCAAAATAAAAAAGGTGGAGAGCCTACCTCTCCATCAAGTTCCAAGAATCTTCACTCCAAAATCTTTGACACCTTCAAGCCAAGCAAATTCCAAGCAACTCCAACAAGCTTTTCCCAAATCCAAAAGTGCACAAGAAGAAAAATGAACAAGTAACCCCCATTCCAACAAAATACAACAATAAATAGAAATGGAATGTGAGGATGATGAGGTGGCTCCATGTAGGATGCCACTTCATCATTCCTCCATTCCACACTCAAGTCAACACACCATTCCTAAGACAATAAATGAGCATGTAAGAACTATGACAACCCACATGACACACAAACTTGCACACCATGCCTTCTAAGGACAAAATTTATTGTGACAAGAATAAGGTGCAATTATTTTCACCCTTTTACACTCAAAAAATGATAAATAATTCAAAATTAAACTCTCCAACCCATGGGTAGGGTTGTTGGGTAAATTTAAGAGGCATGTGACAAGCTTACGTTGTCCCACAAGCCTCCAAAAAGTCCCCCCAAGAAACTCCAAATTTGGAAGTTGGGGTGGAGTAAAATACACACAAACAACATTAATATCACATACAACAAGGACCACCTAACTTCATAATTATTCATTTGTTACATATCTATTCTAGTTAACCAAATAAGAAGGATTAGCTTAATTAAGACACAATATTAAATGTTAATAAAGTGACAACCATTACCAAAATTTAAATGCATAAAACACAAATAAAGCACATACAAAAATTAAAAGAAAAGGGAAAACATTTCACCCCATGGCCACACATGTGAGGTCACCCCGCGAACCTCCTAACTAGGAATTCAACAACAACACAACATAACATTACACAAGTTGTCAAATTTTTGCCATGTTTCTCAACACCCAACATCCTTCCGTGGTTGGTCCCCTATCCCCTTCGATGTATGTGATAAAATGTCTGCAACACAAAAAAATACCTCTCGGCCTTTCGGTCGTATTAACAACATCGAGACAATATACATATAAAATCAATAATCATCATTCAACATTAGTAATTCTATCATCTAACATCATACAATTAATTTGATTTTGGCATTCAAAAATCATAATTCTATCAAAAACATCCAACATATGCTATGCATCCAAATTACGACATGTTAGTATAAAAATCAGAATATCACAAATCAACATATATAACTATTTATCATCACCATCAAGTACATCATAGTAAAAATGTAAACCACATAATGCCAATAGTCTAAATTTGTGCATATTCCGTTATCTACTGATAAAAATATAATACTCGATGTCTAAGTATCATTACAACTATGTAACATCAAAATGATAGTTTCGAAGTGGAGTGGGTACTACATTATGAGGAACAAGGTCATGTTTGTCTAAGCAAGCATGAACTCACGATGTGATAAAACAACATGGTAGCCCAACATTATTCTAAATCACCAATTTTAAATAGGTGTAATAAAACTAAATTAATATATATATTTACATAAATTCAACTCATTATTGTTCATACGAAGTTTTGAATCACTTGAAACCTTGGTGTCATGTGTTTTTGCTAGGCAAAAATTCACTTGAAAATATGACAACCATACCCTAGTGTCAAAAAAATTCTATTATACATCTTTACGAAACCCACCCAAGTTATTCTATTCCTCGTATTTGTCATATCATGTCCTTCTAGTGGTTCATATGTGTGTTTCATCCTTCCTCATAGGTGATTTAGGAAAGAAAAAATATTGAAGCACTTATGTGGCGGTATCTCTTGAGGTAGATTTTTAGGCAAATTATGACGGAATATCATCAACCTTGCTAAGATAAGTACACACCCCATGGAGCTGTTTTGAAGGCCCGAGATCCATTAAGAATCTGTACTCAAGATCCACGATCATTGTGCAACTAATTTAGAAATATTATGGAAATATTCGGAGGTTTAGGAGCTAGTTCATCATCAGCGGGTTTTTGAAGTTGAAGGAGCTTACATTTTGAAATAGTACCTAAGCTTCGGAGATGATTCTAGGAACTCTAGAATTAGGAGCCAAAAATTATAACTTGAACTAATATTCAGTCCTCTACATGGTGGTAATTTCATATTCATTGCAATCCCCATGCATTTTACTAGGTAACCCATTCTTTGCATGCACTACTGGTGATCTAGAGAAAAATAGGAAGTTTTTGTGATAGTTTCAAGCCAAATCAAGGCATGAGACCCATACCATCCTTCTAAAAATGTCATTTTTAGTAAAATTTATATAAATTAATGTGAAAAATTCATCTGGGAGCTCAAAATATGTCTGTCTCAAGTTGTCACCCAAGGTACATGTTCAATACTTAGTCAATTTTCTTGGGTGCCACATGGTAGCATGAGGCTGAGGCACAATTTTGTGTCCCCATTGTCCCTTTGTATGGGGACAAGGGGTAAAAATAATTTTCCCTCCACCAACTACCGCACGTGGGACAAGTTTCACTCCCGGGATGAGGCACATTTATGAGCTCCCATTATCCCTTTCCCGAGGGACAAGGGGGAAAAAATTCACCCCCTCCTTTCTTCCCCCAAGTTCTTCATGTTTCCACAAGATAACTCCCAAGCACTCGTTCTGGCCCCCTCCTCCATTCCTCTCCACAAGTGCATGAAGGAAAAATGACACCCTAGGTCTAAGGTGCATTTTCCCCTAATTTTCTCTTTCCAGGGGGACAAGGGTAAAAAATAATGTGCCTCCCTCTCTAGGTTTCCGGTGGCTATACAAATCATACTTCACCATTTTTCTCTCATTCTCCCACATTCCTCCATTTACACCTGGAACTCTAGAAAAATGTTTCTAGGTCCCTCCTCCATTTCTTCCCTCTTTCATTAACTCCATCACCCTTCCATGATCTCAGCACCATGATTTTGTAAACAAAATTTCAAAATCCTTATTAAAGGTTCATATTTTCTCTAGAATAAAGGTGTGCACATAAAACTAAAAGTCTCATAACTAAAAACTAGGGCACGGTTTGATATTATATTTTTTACATTCATTTACATTTTTGGAGGCCATAAAAACCAAAGTGAGGATTTTTCATGCACAACGTGGAATTTTTTTGCAACAAGCAAGCCCCACTTTCACGCTCCTAAATTTTTGAAATTTATATCCACTTGTTCCGAGAGATTAGGTTGAGCTAAAATTTCAAAGGTGAGATGAAGACAAAAAAACCCATATCAAAAACACTGATTTTGACAAAATTTGATGTCTAGAAATCTAGTTAATAAAAATAGTCAGCTCCTACACAAGAACTTTCTATTTTTAGTAAGATCTCATAGTGAGCAGTTTTAGCAAAGGCAATGTGCACAAGGAGCATCTCGAAGGAAAAGTAAAGTGATCAAGGTTAGAAAAGGTAACAAATATCACTTTCTAAAAATAATAAACCCACTTTTCGGGTGCAAAGAAGTGCCTTGGCCACCATGAAATTCAATTTTACACATATCAAGCCAGTATCAACTCTTTCTTCTGAGTATTCAGACATGGGGGATAATGATAACACTCACGTTGGCCTTGATGATATGGCTGAATGCATGTTCAATTGTGGTCATATGTGTTCTCAACATGGCATAATTATCATGGTTTCATGGTCTACATGATTGCTCAAGTTTCCCGTTTCACATAAATAATTTGTCTGGAAGGAATGATGGTATTTCATGGTTTGGAATGGTTAGTTCATACTACAGAATAAGGCATCCTTCATGGTTTCAATAATGTACTCATCAATGCTCATCACTTGTATGGGCATGTGTATCGTTCCATGGAGAAATATTTGTCAACGAAACATGGAAGTATCAGTTTGAATCTTCATATTCTTCGGATCAGATCTTCATGAGCAATGGACATAGTCATCAAGTTAATATTTCATCATTATTTCTAAACACTCGGTTCGAGGTGTATCGTGCATCATCCAAAGGACCAAGATTTCATCATCGGTATAATTTTTAGGGTGAACATAATTAGAGTTTTCCGCTTAGGATATATTTTTCATGAAAGGTCATCAGTGGTTTAGTGATTAAGTGTTCCTCACATCCTCACTCAATGTACACGAGAAGCTACATTATTGATCATTCGAAAGAAGGTTTCTCATGGAGGCTTGTCTTTAGCGGAGAAACATCTTGATGGATTTCTTCTTCGCTCTCTTCTCTCCTCCTTTCTCCTCTTCTCTACCCCCTTTCTAATTCTTCATTGTGAGAAATCATGATTTTCATCCTATTCATTCAAATGTGACTTAATTTCATTCCTAAAGTATTTGATAAGTCACATGTTCCAAAAGAAAAGTTAAAGGTCATGTGGGGGCGAGGCCAAGAGATTTTCATTTCTATAAACTATAATGGAAACTTGGACGCAAAATCACTTACTACTATTTACTTATACACTTAGTATGTTGTTTTATATATGGATCTTGCGTAAGAAAATTATTCATTGGTGATCGTTTCCATAGTCCATCTGCTTGTTTTGTTTATCCTTATTGCTTTTATTTCTCACACTTTTCACTCATACACTCGGTTCTGGTCAGTCACAAGGATCCCTATCGGTCAATCCTCGTTCATTTGTCTTCACTTGTCTCTGGACACTAGCACTTAGGGGACTGGACAGCAACTTCAAGCGATCTGTCCATCCTGAGTCAACCTATCCTCTTTATGTTTGATCTTATTTTTTCACATTTGAGGTAGGTCTTTTCTATTTTGCCTCTCATATCCCGAGGTACTAGTCAACATGTCATGTCTTTAGTGTCAAAATTCAAGCAAGAGATCCCTATATAAACACAACATACATACCATTATATGGTCTAGATATCTCTATGGAAAGCAAGCCGTTTGGCATCGGAGATGAAGTTCCAAACAAGTTTTTCTCCGAGGGCAGAATTCTGAAGAGCAAGGTCTAGAATTCCCAACCCTCCGAGGCATTTAGGAAGTTTGACTGTTTCCCAATTTTCTAGGTGAAATTTGCACTCTTCATTATTTCCTTGCCATAAGAAGGTTCTGACAATCTTTTCAATCTTAAGAAAAAACAGATTTTGGGATCTGCAGGATAGACATCATATAAATCGAATGGCTAGGAGAACTGAATTAATTAAAAGGGCTCGACCAGCCAGGGATAGCCATTTTCCTTTCCATGAGAGAAGTCTAGTAGAGATGGAGTTTATAATCCCATCCCAAAGATGTGCTCTGCCATTCCCATGAAAAAGTGGGATACCCAGATATTTGTGTGGGAGAGCTCCCACAGTGAAGCCGAGAATTGCTTTGATCCTGCATTGTAATCTAGGAGCAACATTAAAGAAGAAAATGATAGATTTATGAAAGTTAATAACCTGTCCTACCACTGAAGAATAAGAATCAAGAATAGAAGAGAGGCACCTAGCTTCAAGGATAGAACCTTGACCAAAAAGGAAAGTATCATCCGCGAATTGTTGGTGTGAAAGGGTTGGAAGATTGGAGGTGATTAGAATGCCTTTGAGGGATCCATCCAGAATGGCAGACTTGATACTTCGGCTAAGAGCCTTAGTGACCAAAATAAAAAGAAAAGAGGAGAGGGGATCTCCATGTCTCATACCCCTGTTGTTTTGGAAGAATCCTTCAGCCGAACCATTAACCAGATAGAGAAACGAGGGGTGGCAATGTAGTTGAAAATCCAATTACAAAATTGCCAACTGAAACCCATGGCTTGAAGAGACTTGATGAGGAACCTCCAATTGACACGATCGTAGGCTTTGCTAAAATCCAATTTCAGCATCATGCCAGCCTGGGAGGAGGAATGGAGAGTGTGAATCAGTTCGTGAGAGATAATGATCCCGTCAGTAATAGACCTACAGGATGAAGCCACTTTGTTCATGAGCAACCAATTTTGAAAAAAGTGGACTCGATCTGTTTGTAATAGCTTTGGAGATGATTTTTGTATGTCATGTCGTCTTTATGACGGAAATAGGTCGAAATCATCCAAAGACTCGGCGAGTGATTTTTGGGAAACATACTGAGATGAGGGTGTGGTTGAGAGCACCTAAAATCTTACCCATTTACCGTGATTCCTCCACCACACTTCAAACCAAATTCCCAATGAAATCCTAGAAGTCCGGAAGAAAGAGGCAGGGAAACCATCGGGACTAGGCACTTTATCTCTCTTCATTGAGAAAATAATTTTTCGAACCTCCTCCTTGGAGAATGGAGAGAGAAGCATTTTGTTATCAGCATCCGTGACCGAGGCTAGGATCTAATGGAAGAAGAAAGACTTCTCGCCAAGGGTGGTTTTTAGAGTTGCCATTCAGAGCTTATTGAAGAAAGACACTTTGCGCCGGTTTGATCTAAGATTGAGTGGATGCAATAGATAAATCATCCAATTGGAGGATGAAATGTAATTGAAATTTCTTAAGTTTTACGAGCATGGAAGAACATAGCATTCTTATCACACATGTCATGCGGCTAGACTTCCCTAGATTTTTGATGCCAATATGTTTCTTCTTTTAGAAGTAGATCTCCCAGTTCCGTGAGAAGCGATTTTTCTTTGAAGAAATCAGCTTGAAGCATCCCATTTGAGAGGATAGATTCGTTCAGATTACGGAGCTCCTTCTCAACTCTTTTTTTTTCCTAAAAAATATTTTTAAAGCATGAAATGTTCAGTAGGCGTAGATTATCTTTCAAAGGATAACTTTTTGGAAAGTTGGAACATCCAGGTCCCATTAACTTTAAAGGAGTCCCACTAGAATTTAATCAGAGGCCTAAGTGAAGGATCCTACACCACATGTTTTCAAATTTGAAGGGCGAGCGGTGAGGGGGCAGGTCGAAGGAAATATTAAGAGAAATTAGGAAATGATCGGAGCCGGAAAGTGGAAGAACAGAGCATTTGAGAAGGAAATTGTTCTATAGCCAAAATACAGAAACAAGAAATCTGTCAAGATGCACTGCCATGGAACTAAACCCAGGCCTTCGATTATTCCATGTGAACCAACCCTGTCTTGGTTCCACATCAACTAAATTGGTGGAAGAAACAAATGAGGTAAAGTCCACTTGTGAACGTGGCTGCCATTGAATACCTCTGCGCTTATCAAGATCGGAAAGAGTAGCATTGAAATCTCCAGGTGACAATAATCTTGGAGTTGATGACCAAATCAAAGACCGAGATGAAGTTTAGACCATAGATATCTTTTTTGATAAGAGTAAAGGGACCATAAACATTGCATAAGAAAAAGGACTTGTCAGAGTGTTTAATATAAACCTTACACCACATGAAATTCGAATCAACGAGAAGAGGCTCTAGAATGCAACAACTGGATTTCCACAAAATTCCTAGGCCTCTGAGGCACCTAAAGAATCAGAAAAGCATCCTTCCCAACCTTTCCATCTTCGAAACCATCCTTTCTTGCAACATTCCCAGTTATCTTAGTTTTTGAAGAAGGGAAATATCAACTGTAGCATCGGTAGCATAGCGTCTTAACAGACGTTGTTTGTTAGGCGTGTTGAGGCCCTTAACGTTCCATGAAAAGAGGATCATTTGATATTTAGAGAGGTCTTGCATCTCCTACTCATAGAGGGAAAGAAGGAATGGAGTTGAAGTTGCTTCCCTGCTGCAACCTCATTTTGGGAGATTTTACTCTTAGAAGGGCGACCCAAAATGATTTTCGGACCTAGATCCATATTGAGAAGTGTCTTTGGTGTCGGAGAATCGAGACATAGCTGAAAGTTATCGAAGAGTGATCCTCATGGAAAATATCCTATGAACCAATGGAGTCACCATCATTATATAGGATTAGATCATCCTTTTCATTCACCTAATTTTCTAGAGAGACGACATCCCCTCCGGGACAAGAGAGATACCATCGTGAAAAATGGATCAAATCCTTGTAGCCTCCTTAACCACCGTTGTTGTTTCTTTTACCAAAGAGATGGTACCAGGGTCTAGAGTTATGGGCTCAAGAGTAGGGGTGGGGTCAATAAAATCCTCGCTTTGTGGGTTGAGATGAGTTTACATGAGTGGGAGCGGAAGGAGAGGAGGGGGAGAGGATTTCTTTCTCCATTCCATTTTTCCATAAGCAGGGGGATTTTTGCAGTATTTTTGAAAGTGGCCTGGTTTTTTGAATTTAAAGCAGGTGTTGGAGACACCTTCATAATCCACCTTTTTCTCCCAGAGCCTAGACTGGGTGGAGATGATTATAAGATCCCAAGCTTACATTATAATCGATGGAAATATGAATCCTAGAAAAATATGAGAGGGTACCTTCTAGGGTGACAGGGTTGATGCGGACTACGCGTCCCAGACTGGAGCATATTTTGTTGAGAATGGGAGTGGACCAAAACTCACTTGGTAGTGAATAGAGTCTAACCCATAGTTGTAATCCTTCCGTTTCTGCTCTAGCCGTGTCGAAGTGAGGCTCCCATTCGTGAATCTCCAAGCTTGAATCAGCTAGAAGAAAGTCTTTCCTCACCATGGTGTCATCCTTTTGAGTGGCACTGTGAAAGATAACTAGGAAAAATCCCTTTTCAAGGAAGTGAATACTCAGGCCGCTACCCCACTACACTTCACACCAATTTCGAATGCCTTCCACAGTCAACTGGCGACCAATGAATTTTGCAAAGATTGCTCTATTTGTGAGAAGCTTTGTTTGGGATGCTAAAACAAAATCATCCTCCAGGGACATGGAGATGGAGATGGACGAGTCCGATGGAGGACGTATACGAATAGGGTAATTTGTTATTGTCTAAACTCAGTGAGCACACTTTCCAAAGTGGGGCGTCGTGGACCCAGGGAGCAGCTGAACGTGAGGCTTCAAAAGCCCTTGCCCATAAGGGCACCATCGCCACATCACGGGAGGTGAGACTGTATGACTATTGCTGAATGGCTAAGATTTGAAATAAGTAACCTTTCTGGTCCAAGATGCATCCACTTCCCTTTAGCCATCATTAAGATGTGATAAGGGTTTCCAATTGTTATCAAGGGATATCTATCTACATAGATGAAGAGATTGCATATGGGTAAATTACTCTTGATACATACTACATAGAAAGGGGAGTTCATTATATTCCATCCAAACATTTTCATTTTATTTAGATACCACCTACTATTTTAGCGTTCTTGGCGTGAGGGCAACCTAGGAATACTATTGCACACGCAAGCACACATAACGACATTATGTCCGATATGTGAGTGTAGCACTTAGTCGTAAGTTCACCAATGTGGCAGTGAGGATAGTTTGACCCCTAACTTTGCATCTTGTTTGTTAGTATTTGATGTCTTTGTTAGGGTTCAACGGAAGATTTATGTGTGGAGGTTTACGGTTCCTCAACACTCTGAGTGTAAAATTCGAGGCAACCAAATACGAACAAGTGTGAATCCCTAGTGACCATCTTTGGAACCAAGATCCAATATTTTCTACAAACCCACACACCCAAAAGTTATTAGGGCACCCATGGGTGCCCCTATCCCTATCCAGAATCCCTAGTCTAGCCATTTCCACCTCTTCTGCATTTTCCTATGGTTTGTTACGATTGTCTGTGCTTCTTTTTCATCATATTTTCTAGTCCAGACTCACTGCAAGATAAGTTAAATTAAGATAAGTACCTTACCCCTCTCGTTTCCTTTTGTAGTTGAAATTAAATAAATAGTTTAGCATTTTTCTTTTAGAATTTCATTGGATATCACTTATAGTAGATCTTTGCATTTATATTTTAATAAAATACATATAGATTTTATTGAATCATTTTGGTGAACTCTGTAGCTTATAACTACTTTCCCTAGGATCCACTAAAGCCCTAATGGCTAAGGATAGCTCTTCTCCCTCTCAACTAGTCATGCCTCATGTGAGTGTCAATATTATCTATGATGAAACAACCATTGCTTAAGTTATTGTTTTATATCATGACATTATTCATCTGGATGATACTAACATACAACTCTTATCTCGTGAATGCAATGTTCCTACTATCTTTGATCACTCTACCATTATCATCCTTTACGATCTGTCAAGCATGCACTCCTCCTTCTATTATTTATAATGAGAACTAAGATGAGACTGTTCTAGTTTCATGCTTAATCTTGATGATAATGCTTTAGCTAACAAACAAGAAGACAATAAACATGTGCATGATTCTATTTCTCATACTAGTTTAGATGATTCTATAGTTGCATCTCATACTCCTTCCATTTCTGAAAATGTTTCTCATGATACATCGCATACTAGTGCTCCTCATCCTTCATTATATGTTGATGATACGCTTAATTAAATCCTTGCATTTGAATCTTTGTTTTATTTTGATGAGACACCTAATAGTCATGATTCTATTTCTTTCCACAGTGTTAAATGTGAATCCCCCATTACTCGCCTTAATCTTCTTTGAAAGAAATAGAATAATGACTACTAGGGATTCATCTATTGACATTACATGTTATTTACCTCCTATTACTTCTTTGACACCCATATCTAGTGTGCTCTTAAAATCGGGATCTTCTATGTATCCTCTTGACATTCATATGATCACTCATAATGGAAAATTGCAACCACTCAATACACTATTTCCATCCTCTACCATTCCTCCATAGGACATCTTATCACTCATGCATGTTATTGGCCACTTACAATCTCAAGTCCAATCTCTCACACTAAAAATAAAGGCCTGTTATGCTTTTGTCAATAATAATTCTTTTCATGGAAATCTATTTCGAAAATGCTTCATAATTTAGCATTTCTAAGGATTTCATTATTCCTACATTTTCATGCTTTGATGGTACTGGAAATCCATATTTGCATCTCAAACATTACCGTATAGCTATGGCTTCATAATTTAATTGATTCTCCCTCAGAAGCTGAGTAGCATCATAGATTTGATAAGAAGCTTAGAGACAAGCAGATCATGTTGTGTGTCATTTTGTAGCTAGGGAAGAAATGCAACTTGCTCTTTGTCACTCAGATGTGGAGAAATGGATAGCACCCTCAAGAGGATTTGATCTATCCTCACTACTTTATGGTTGTGCCTTTCAACCAGGGTGAGAGGACCCTTTTGTAGCCTGTTGTTTATGGAGGAGATGGAGATGTCCTTCTTTGTAAATTATTAAGAAGACCTTGAAGAAAACATGATCAATACAACAAAATCTAACTCTCACGAGTTGTCACCCTAGATAATGGAGATATTTTCTAAGCAAGGTTTAGGATACTAAAGATAATGAAAACCTAATTACTTTTGCATGTTTGGTAATAGAAATTATGCATTTGTACACACACAGAGACAAACATAGGGGTAGTATGGGTAGGATTGGTTGTTTTTAAATGAATTTTGGTGGGAGGTGAGGCAGAATGAACTTGATTCACTAGATCTTTGAGAGATTTTACAAAAATGGAAGGATTAATCAATAGAATGCTTCAGAACAACTAAAATGTTCCTTTAACCAAAAGGTGTGCTTCAATGGAGGCCCAGATCAACATGTTTTCACACAAACTTTAAGAATCCAAAATGAAGGCTCAAATTGAAAAACTTAATTGAACATTATCAACCTTTGTTTTATCACGCCTAAGATACCCTCAAAGGCTAACAAACAATCTTATCATCATGCTAGGAGTAAAGTGATTTTAAATTTGTTTATTTCACTATCAAATGAAAGCTCTTCTAATAAATGAAATTGCAAATGCCACCAAACTATCACAAGGATAAGATCTTGTGTGATTCACAAAGATTTCAATGTAAGATTGCAATGGGAACAAGAAAAACTATTTGCAGACATTTAGAAATGAAGAAGACACAATTTTTGCTCAAAATCAACACAAGATTAACTCAAATTTGATTAAATTCATCAGCAGGGGAAAGTTTCTAGAACAATCTCAGAGCTTGTCAATGGTGTACACTTTAACCACCTTGACATGATCAAATTTAACACAAAAGAAATAAACAGGTTCCTCAAATGATTTCTCAGAAAGATGGGCTCTATCAAACTTTTCTCTTAGGAATTAACTCCCGACCTCTAACACTCCAACCATTTGCATGAAAAATTCATGCAATTTATAACATTTAATCTACAAATAGATTTTCCCCCAAAACAAAAAACATTCAAAGCACCATTTCTTGTTACGATTTTGATCGTGATTCCCAAAATCAGATTTGCAAAAAAGTTATCAGGTGCTCAAAGGAAAATCTCTTCAAATATTTCCAGCATTCAATTCTTTCATCTAGTAAATCACTCTTCATCTCACGTGCCAACTACTTCCTCCTCTAATCTGTCAAATCTAGTTTTTTTATGCCAAGGAAGGAAAGATTGAAAATCATATCAAATCCGATAGTCAGATCACATCTTAATGGTAAAATACATTTTTAGATCTTCCCCCCAAATCAAGATATCAAATTAATTTTCCTCTTCATTTGGCGTGTAGGAGACATCAAGAAATGATAAAAAACCATAAAAATTCACATCCCTAGGAGCTTTGGAGCAAAATGGTAGAAAATCATATACAAATGCATAGTTGCCATCGATTTCCCTTTTGAATTTGGACCATCCACGTGGGAGATCCAGTTAAAATGGGCATGGGGTTCCTTTTTACCTTTTACAACTTTTGGGAAAAAATGCAAAATTTCTCATTTTCTCTCCCCTTCACCTTTGAAAAATGGGCTTGACACGTGTCCCAATGTGGGTCCCAGAGGAACCGTGGCTCGATTATGCTACTTTTACCTCTTTTTTGAAAAAAGGAAAATTTTCCAAATTTTCCCCGGTGCTCTACCCTCCCCTTTTACTTTCTTTTGAATTTTCAAATTGCTTCCTTTTTACACTTTAACCCCTTTTTTCACATTTTGAGATGGTCCAAAAAGTAGAGACCCCAAACAAGCGGGCTCAACCTGTCTCACTTTGACTTTTCTCGTTAAAATTTGAAAGTTTAGCGAAGGCACCATGTTTCTAGGGTCGAGAATGCGCTTCTTTGATCTTGAAAACTTTCCCTTTTTAAAAGGAAAGTGAAAAGCCTCCACTGTTCTCTGCGCTTCTTCAAAATAAAACTCAAGGGCTCCCCAAATTGCGTTCCTCCATTGTCTATCGGGCCCTTTTAGGAAGTTCATTTTGAAATTTAATAAAGGAAGTCTCGATGGAAACCTCCACGTGTCTCTATGGCGCATTCCAAGAGGTCCCCAAGACAATATATTGTTGAGTGTGGGCTCACCACGTGTCCCGGGCCTTAAAAATTTTTTTAAAATTTTCCCTAAGTAAGGCAAGCGAAGCCTCCACGTGTCCCCTCATGTTGCATTGTTAAGGTGGGACCTTGAGGCAGATCCTCAAATGAGCACCAGCCCACCACGTGTCCATGGCCCACCAAAAATTGTACCAACTGCATGAATTTTTTTCTAAGTCTTGGCAAAGCAGTAGAATCCTCCACGTGTCCCCCAGGCAACTCCAAGGCCAAACCAAAGGTGAATTTTCAAATGAGCGTCGTTCCTCCACGTGGACAAGTTTTGGGTTGAAGTGAGCCACAAAGTTTTTAGAGTGCCCCATTGAGCCACATCCAACCAAAAGGGCCATGTTTCCACTGATGCAAAGATGTAAATTTGATGGGAAAAACACACCCATCAAACCGTAAAAATGCAGGAAAACCACCATTTGAGCCCGAGATGAATTTTTCTTCAAGGAAAGAGAATTTGGAAATGTTATAAGTTTCAAACATGATCCTTCGAGCTACATCCAATCACATTTTCTCAGGTATTTGGGACAAAAATGGCAGGGACAACAACACACGTGACTACGGAAAATGGAAGGAAAGGAATAACCTAAGTTTTATGCCCAATTTACAGACACCTTCAGATGGATAAAGAAACAAAAAAAATTTATATCTTTAAGTGATCCTCGACCAAGGAAGGGACTGATCATGGCAACCAAATGGAGACAAAGTCTTTGAAGCACCAACACGGGGAGATAAAAAATGTGACAGAGGCCACAAACTAAGGGATTTTAATGACAAACGGGGTGAGACTAATTTGAGCACCAACATCAGCTCTAATTAGGGATGGGCACTCCCTGTGAGTGCCACAAGAACCAAATAATAGACCAAGTGCCAAAAATATCCATTGGGAAAAGGAGTCAGCTTGCAGAGAAAAAAACCAGAACCATCTCCTAAAAATGAATTGAGAAACCAGCAAAACTAGGTCACCAAGGACCAGAACGAGCAAAAA
Source organism: Taxus wallichiana var. yunnanensis (assembly GCA_018340775.1). Classification (NCBI taxonomy): domain Eukaryota; kingdom Viridiplantae; phylum Streptophyta; class Pinopsida; order Cupressales; family Taxaceae; genus Taxus; species Taxus wallichiana. Next base: position 383,740,054 of record CM031234.1, on the reverse strand, counting down.
CACAAAAGCATAAAGAAACCAACAAACTATACACTATACAAATGATGCTCACCTTGATTATGGGGAATCAATCAAGGAAATGTTTCAAATGCCTGCCATTAATAGGCAAATTCAAGTAATTCCCCATCCAAGTCTTTTAAGAAGAAGGTATGTTCACCAATTCAAATGTCAATGGAGTAAGGGCCCATCCATAATGCATCAAATTTACCATGCTTTCCCTTATCTTCATGCCTACTATCCCATAACAACACAAGATCTCCAATGCTGAAAGCTTGGGTGTTACCTTCTTGTCAAACAATATTTTCAACTTTTCTCTGAACTTCACATGCCTTTGGTGGGATGCCCTTCTTTCTTCATCCAACTCAACAATCTAGTTAATGTGAGCATCATATGGACTAACTTCTTGATCTTCCAGTTGTTGAATGAACTAATATGAGGAAAATTGCATATGCAGGGGCAGAAGCTTGAGTTCCATACACCAATTCAAATGGACTTTTTCCAGTAGCTCTTTTAACAGTAATTCTATCAGCCCAAACAAAAACTTCAACTTGCTCACCCCATTTCCTTTTGTTCAGCTCCAAGGTTCTCCTAATGATCTTTAATAGATTTTTATTACTAGACTCTACTTTTCCATTGCCTTGGGGGTTATAGTTGGAGGCATATGTCAAATTGATCCCATATTCTTTACACATTTCCACCAAAGGTTTAGCTCTGAAGCTCATGGCATTATCAGCAACAATTTTAACTGGCACTCCAAACCTATAGATGATATGGTTCAGCATGAAGTCCATGACAATTTGGTGTGTTTCTCTTGGTGGGGATTGCCTCCACCCACTTAGTGAAGTAATCAGTGGCTACAAGAATCCACTTATGGCCAACACTTGAAGGGTCTGAAATCTCACCAATGAAATCCATTCCCCATTGCTTGAATGGGGCTTCAATTGATACATGATGCAAAGGAAGGGAGCTTGAAGCTTTCAGTCTTCCAGAAAAATGCTGGCAACTCTCACATCTTCTAACCAACAAATTTGTATCCTTGAAGAGATTTGGCCACCAATAACCAGCCCTCAAGATCTTGTGTGTTGTGACTCTTCCAACAAAATTCCCCCACAAAATCCTCCATGGAGATCAGCAATTATCTTAGGGGATTCATCTTTAGTAATGCACCTTAAGAGAACTCCCTCAGGGTTCTTCCAAGCTAACCCAAAATCAGTAATGACATATTTCTGGGAAGCCAACTTAAGAGCTCTTTTCTGATTTTTACTCAAATACTCAGGGTAGTATAGATGTCTGAGATAAAAAATTATATCTTTGTACCATTCAGAACTCATCAACTTTTCAAGGACATCCACCCTTCCTTCTTCTACTTCATTCACCTCAATAGTTTGCAAGTTTCTCTCATCCATAAGCTTTTAGCTAAGCCCAAACCTCTTACCAATTTCATGGTTTGGATATCCATGTCATACTCCTATAACTTGTTCACCCATCTACATCTTTTTCTTGAGACCTCCATCTCTGATAAGACATCTTTCACCATGGTGTGGGGAACATAAGAAACAACTTTAGAGCTCAAAATGTAAGGTCTGAAAACCTTTGTTGCTTTTACCAAGGAAATGCTTGCTTCTCCATAATGGTGTACTTCAACTCAGCCCCTTACAATGCCTTACTAAAAAGGAAATTGGCCTCTCAGCCCCTTCATCATCCTTCTACAACAAGATAAGATGCAATAGTGTTCTCTAAAGCAAAAGAAAACATTTGAAAAGGCTTCTTATAATCTGGAGCTGCTAAAACATGGGCATGCTTTAATGCTTCTTTGATCCCATTGAAATCTTGAATGGCAACCTCTTCCCATTTGATAACTTGGTCCTTCTTTAGCATGTAAGTAATTGGAATGGTCAACTCAACAAAGTTTGATATGAATCTTCTGATAAAGTTTATTTTCCCAAAGAAGGACTGAATTCCCTTGGTTCTTGGAATTGGGACCTTGTTGATGGCCTCTACCCTCTCAGGATCAATCATGACACCATCCTTTGATACAATGTGACCAAGAAACTTGGCCTTTTGCACTCTAAATGGCACTTCTTTGGATTGAGTGAAATGCCATACTCTCTGCATCTTATCAACATTTTTTCCAAGTGCTGCAAGTGATCACTTCTCTTTCTGGAAAACACAGTCACATCATCTTGGTAAACAACAATAAAATCATTAATGTAACTAGCAAAAGCAACATCCATTGCTCTTTGAAAGGTTTCTCCAGCATTCATCAAACCAAAGGGAATTCTAACATAGACATAAGTTCCCCAAGGAGTGGTAAAGGTTGTCTTAATTCTTTCTAATTCCTTCACAACAACTTGATTATAGCCAGAGAAACCATCCAAGGTAGAAAGCAGCTCAGAACCAGTCACTAATTGCAAGCATGTTTTCCATGTTTGGTAAAGGATAATTATCCTTCATTGATGCTCTGTTCATATTTCTAAAATCCACACACAGCCTGATATCACCATTCTTTTTTCTAACTGGCACTAAGTTTGCAACCCAAGAAGAATACCTTGTTGGTTGAATGATCCCTCCATCCCTTAGATTTCTTCAATTCATCTTGCATCTTCATGAGAGAGGAGTGGATTAATCGGCCTCTACTTTTGTCTGAATGGTTTTGCATTAGATTCCAAAGGAATTTCATGTTGAAACAAATCCTCTCTGTATGCTTTTAGTTCAGAATAAGACCAAGCTAGGTAGTCCTGATATTTCTTCAACAATTGGACATAGGACTATTTTTCCTCCTTGTTCAGATTGCTTCCCAACCAGATCTTCCTTGGTTTCTCCTTTGTACCAAGGTCATGCTCCTCAACATCCCTTGAGGCTACTATATATTTCTGTTAATAATGCAATCAACATTATCAAAGTTTGATTCAAGAGAAACCAACCCTCTAGGAATGGTATTAGTTTTCAAGTTGGATGATGTCTTTTCCAAACAAAGTTTCTTTACCCTCTGCTGCACACACCATTGGCTCCCAATCAATACATTGATCAAAAACTCCCCTTTGTTCTGCAAAAATCTTTTGACCTAAACAGCATCATCATCAAAAAATTTCCAATGTTTAATGTTGTCAAGGATAGATGGCCTTGTTAACACTTCAACATCATATTCACAATATGGGGACATTACACAATTATCAAACCAAGATCCCAATATTGCAAGCTTTTCTGCCATAACATTGAACTTCCTATCATGATGCACAATATTAAATGAATCAAACATCTCAATCAAGTCCCAGATTGCATGCTTGTATTGTTTCATTCTCTAATTTTTAGTAGCATACAATTTTCTGATTTGTTTGACAATTAGTTCTGAATCTCCCTTAACAATGATGTCTTTAACATAGTATTTCCAAGCAATTCTCAAACCTAAAAAATGATGCTTCATACTCAGCAATGTTGTTAGTACACTCAAAGTTAAGTTTGAAAGAAAAAACAAACTCTTCCAAGCTTGGAGAAATCAGAACTACACTAACACCATTTCCAAATTTGGAGAAAGCTCCATCAAACAACAAAGTCCATGGAGAGCCTACTTGTTCAAGACTCTTACATTGATCCATTTTTTCTCTTTCCCATCAGCAAATCCAACAAAGTTATTAGCATCAACACTTGTGTACAACACTTCATAAGATGCATTGTTGGGATCTTCAATGAGGTGTAACATTTTCTTTTCTCCATACAACTTGACAAGGCTGCCCTCAATTGGGATGGTGGCATAGGACATATCCATTTGAACACTCCCACCAACACTTGTAGCCCATTTTCTAGACAACAACATACCCCACTTGGCTGGGAAATCAACAATAACAACATCATGTTTTTAAGTTCTTACCGGATAAGGCTTCATTAGTTTTACCACCAAACCTTTCACACATCTAACAATTGGGACCTCTCTATAGGATCCATGGCGTACATCTTCATATGTGCTATCACTTTGTGATATCCAGGTTCATTCATGACCTCAAGAGGCATGACATTGCATGATGCTCCCAAATCAAACATACAGTTGTGTAGCAATATGTCCTTAATGATCAGAGTAGTGAAGAATGGATCTACATTTAGTGTAGACTCACTAATATTCATGTCCCAAATAAACCTCGGGTGGTTCATTATTAATTCTTATAATCTTAATGGTGTTTCTAAAATGCTCTTGAATGATTGGAGGAATCTCCACAATGTTTACATTTTTTCTGCATACTCTTCTCTTCTTTCAATCCCAAATACTTTGAAATGCCCTCTTCTTGTGCTTAGGAATCCTAAGCAGCTCAACAATCGGAACATTAACTTTGATTTGACTCAAAACTTGGGCAATGTCATATGGAACACACTTTGGCAAGGAAGCATTGGAAGGGAGATTGACAAACTCATCAGATGGCACGAGGATTATTTACGAGTTTGGGCATGAGGAGAAGTCGAATTTTTTTGGGGTAGCAAGGCTTCTAGTTGAATGATAATTTCTATAGTTAGAGGATCACTAATTCAGCTACCCTCCTATACAAATGTTCCAAGCATGGAAGATGCATCTTTCTTAGGAGCCTCTTTAGGAATATTTGAAAGCAATGGAGTTTTGAATGCTTTACTTCTTCATGTTATGATCTTTTTCTTGAGAAACAATCCATTCATCAATAACCTCCTATCCTCCTCGGATGATTCCTCCATCATATTCTTCTTTATCATTAAAGCTCTTTTAAATATTCCCAATCAGTTATTCTTCAAATTCAAAAATTATACGGTTTGATCTATTTTTAAAGTATGAGAGGGAGGAAGAAGAGGTGTGCCCTCTGAATGCAATCCCAAAATCACAGTAGTAGTTCTTTGCACTTATTACTTCATTTAAGTTTCTCGTTGTGATCTTGTAGAGAAATCTTTTGTTGGCTAGATTTTTGATGCATCAAACCTAGGTAGTCATGAGATAAATCTCCCTCATTTAACCATGAGGCTCATTATGTCAGATTTGTCATAAAATGTGTTATTATCTATTAGGGGTTTTACTTTAACCACTTAGTTCATGAACCATACTAAGAAGTTACATAGCAAGTTATTTGAATTACTTTCAAGAAAGGATCAGTATTTTCATAAAGAAGGTAGTAAAGGATTAATACAGAGAAGAAATGGGGAAGATGTGCATCCCATTAGTAGATAAGCACCTTCTAATTGCATCACATAGAATTTAGATATGAACACACGAATTACAAAACAAAGGCAGCTCTTTGATCCGGATCTAAAATAACACAAAGTTTATTAAGAGATCCCAAGATTAAAAACAAAAACAAAGTCAACATGTGACACAAAGTTCTCCGAAACCACTTCTTTTTATCCTTGATAGCTCCAAGTTTGCTCATCGGGGTTCAATACAATTAGTCTAGACACAAGATTTCTTCTCACAAATTTTGATCAATCATTAACTGAAGGTTCTTCCTCTACTTATAGAATGTAGAGGGAATTACAAGTTGGAAGCTTTTAGTTGAACTAACACATGTGGAAGTGGAAAGAAATAACTAGAAATCTTCCTCCGGAATTCCTCTTTGCATGACATGTATGATTTGCAAAAATGAAAATAGAACCTTCTATTTTTGCATGTCCGCCACCTATCTCCAAGTAGTTGACTTCTTTTTTAATGGCTTTTAAACCAATCACTTAAGTTGTATAATTTAATTGATCACTTACTTTGAAGGAAAGAAGAAGGAAAGGAATTTCTCCATTGTTGGAGGAAAGAAAGAAGAAATCCTAAAATCACCTGACTTTGTCCTTTTTATATCTGGATGAGACACTGATTCAAATGGATATAACAGAATTTATCTGAAACAATTGAATTAAAGATGAAGCGATTGGAAAACCTATTATGAATTTTACCTTCACATTGACTTCTCTTTTATCTTTGAAACTTTTGCAACTTCTATAAATTGTACATGCATCGAATAATTGGCATAGATAACTTATTATCATCCTTATTTTTAATTGCATATGAAAATTAAAATGACTAAAAAAATAATCAAGGTGAATGAAAATTCAATGAAGGCTTACTAAACCGAAATGGAAGATGAGAGCACATGCCTAGATATATCTTGGAAGGAATTTTCTACACTGAGTTCTTCAGGTCAATGCATTTGAAATCAAGAGGATGAAGCCTTTATGCTTGGCCTAAATTTTAAATTATGAGATCCCTATTTTCATGCATATTAGGATATGGATCTGCACCACATAACTTGAAAGATGCTATGATTTGATGGCTTGGATGGAAAAGCATGAAATTTGAAATCGAATAATTCATGCTTTTAATTCACACCTGAGTGAAGTTTTTGCATGTTGAGTGAAGTCTTTCCTACTCTGGATTTGTCTGATCAATTCATGAAGATGTTTCCCTAGATCCATGTGTCAAGTATCTACAAATTTAGAAGTGATTATGATCCGTTGTGCTTATTTTCATCTCTCTTCGTCATAGCTTTGTCTATCTTCGTGCTGAATAATTCTTTTTCTTCTTACTTGGCGGATTTCTTCAATATTGGTGCAGATTTGGAAAATTCTTTAGATTCCAAGGATATCCATGCAATGTATTGGACATTGATAAATAGCTCCTTTTCCTTTGAAAGCCTCTCTAATGAATTCCTACAATTTATTGGATCAAAAACCATACCACTTTGACATGAATAGTGAATTTTAATGGTAAAATCTGCATTTTCAACCTGTATCCCCTCACTATAAAATGGTGTTTAATTTGCACATAAAGAGAGCATGAATCCTTTCATCATTCACATCTCCTGTAACACCTTTCAAAAATAATTATGTGACAAAGATCCCCTCCTTCAAAGCATGCACCAAATTTGGAAGCTTTTAGCCTTGTTTGACCTTGCCTGAATGCAAATCCAATCTTGAGGAAATGAAAATCGGGCGCACTTTTCCTCTTGGCTGCAATTCTTTACCATGAATTAAATAACTCACTCATATGGCTGCCCATACTTATATAACCCTCACAATTCTATAATTAATAATTGCCCCTAACAATTAAAGGCAATTAATTAATTAAAAATCAAGTTCTTCTCTTTTAAATATAGCATGTTTAAGGACAACCATCCAATCAATTAAATTAATTCAATTTAATCATGATTTTCACTTAATAAGCAAAACTCACACAACTTGACCATAAAAATCTTAAATGAGTTGAATTAATATAATCATTTAATACTTTAAAAATATTAATTCCTTCTCAAAAGGGGCATTAAATAAATTAAATTTATTTAATTTTGGAATTCTATTTCACAATTGATTTATTCCCTTTGCTTCAAGTTTCACTTTCCACCTAGCCACTGCAAATTGGGTGAATAAATATTAACAAATATTTATTTAATGCATTATTAATCACCCGAGGTGGTCACACTTTTTGCATAATAGAATTCTATTTTTGATTTCAAGTAATGGATTTTTACCTGACAAGGCAGAGCCCTAAATCCATGATCCACAAATCAAACATACGGTTGACTTTGAAAATGGGATTATTTACCTGCGGTAGTAAATAAAATCCCATGATTTCACTTAAGTCACTTTTCTTTTATTTCACCATGGGATTTTTACCCAAAGCACCTAAATTTCCCGTTTGCTGCAGTTTTCCCAATGTTGGTGGTTTTCTAGTGAATTTTGATCACGGAAAAGTACCCACAATGTTTACTTCCCACCTGACCTAGAGTACTCTTTTTATTTCAATCCCAAATACTCAAATTCTTTGTTTTCCAAAAATCGTCCATCCCAATAATTAGAACACTTTCCATGCTTTGACTTTGACTCAAAACTTGGGCAATGTCATATGATCCGGACCTCAATGGCGACTTCCTCCCTGAGATTGATGTGCGTATATGTTTGGGAGCTTTTCCATAGTTTGGGCATGAGGAGAAGTATGAATCTTGTTTGGGAAGGAATTGTTCTAGAGAAATTTCAAAGAAAACTTTCTTAGGAACACTCTTTAAAAATTGCCAAAATGGAGTTTTAGGTAAAGCCCAAAAGGCCCTATTCCAAGTTTTAACCCTTACTACATAGGAATAATGACATTTCACTCATAATGAGTTAAAACGGAACACACGTTCATCAATAACTTCCTCAAAATAATTAAATACAAATTTCTCCATCATACTTCTTTATCATTAAAGCTCTTATAAAATTCAAATTTTATTGGGCATCCGGTATTCAAAAAGACTTGTATGGCTCTTTATTTCTTGATGCAATATGAGAACTTTTAGGCAATAAAAAACAAAACCACCCATGATTTTAATACCAAAAAATTCGGATAGTAATTCTAGTCATGATTTCAAGGTGAAATCTTCTTGTTGTGACTTATAGAGTAATCCATCATGCATGCATCATCATCAGTGTTATCATCATCAGCAACTTCTTCGTATACTTGTTGATCTACTTCACATGGAGCATGGGGCATGAAACATCTGTCACACCAATCAATTACATTTCTTTCTTGAATAACAACTCTACGTAGCCAAAAGATCAGGCACCATTATGTTTTCATTGGCTTGGGGCTATTTATTTCCAAATCCAATAGGTCCCTTGCCTCTGTCATCATATCTCTGCTCATTTCTAGGATGATTTACAAATCTGTCTTGGCCTTGTTGCTTATGTTGACCTTGTGAACTCTTCCTAATTCCTTTCTCTTGGGCTAATTTGTATGAGATTTCTTTGATAGCCCTTGCCAAAGTTTTCACAACTTCCTCCAAATCAGAAGCCTTACTTGCTTGAGGTTTTTCAGGGTTAACCAGTCTCACACCCTCCCTCTTAGGAGGTTTTCCAATTGCTTTAATGTTGTTCTCAATTTGCGAGAGCTATAGTAAAGGCTTGCCTCAAATTTGTAGGGTTTTTCCCTCAAATAGTAAGCAACTTTCTTATCAAATGCATCCTAAATACTTTATAAGACAAGATTCATCAGATGGCCTTAAACTTACGAAAATCTCCTCAATGTCTTATTAAGTCTAGTGTTGAAATCATGCATTGATTCATTAAGATTCTTTTTAATATTTTAAAATTCTAACAAAAAGAAACCTAGGGTCCATTTTATCACCATACTTTGAATCTAAATGCATTATTCATTTTTGTCCAAGATGTTAGGTTGTGGACCTGTTTTCATGTGTGAAAGTGTTGAAGGCTGTACACTAAAGTCTTGTACACTTTTCATGTATCCTCGCCGGGGTTCGGGGTTTAGGTGTAAAATTTTTTGGCCTCGAAAGAATGCACCCGACATATCGGGAAACGTGCTTTTCTCATATGGGTGAGTTTTTTGACCCATAGGTTTATGGGACGGGTTTTGCCCATGGTTTTGATACCCACGGTTTTGTAAAACTACTTAAGCAATTGTCTATTTATATGGTCTTATGCATATGATAGATGTACAAAGCAAATGTATTGCGAGATGTGTTTTGAATTAGTGTGAATTATGGCAGTAGAGTTTGTTGAGCATAGCTCCAAAATGGATCTGGTATTGTATTAAAAGCGGTGGCTTGTAATAAAATCGAGCAAGTGATTCTTGGGGACGTAGCCCAAATTGGGTGAACCACATTAAATCTTGTCTCTTTGTGTTGTGTTATTTTATTCTGCAATTTTATTTGAGATCTGTAAATAATTTCTGCATATTAGTTTCTCTTGTTGTGATTACGTGAGGGATTATTCCGCATATTTTATCCCTTATTCCTAAAACAAGAATCAATGGAATTATATGGCAAAGATTTATACCATAATCCTTGCATCTTCTTCCAAAGAATAGATAAACAATTTGATAAATACATTTTCAAATTCAATCTCAAAGTATTCCATCATGTTGATAAAAGCTTTAAGTGTCTTTGATCACCGGTTATATCATTATTTCCTTAGAGCTTTGGTTGTCTATTTCTTACATCTTGGGAATGCATTTGGATAACCAACCATCCTCTAAAATTTATAGATACAAAGGTATTTACAACAAATGGAGGTTTGGGTGGGGGTATGGGCCATGTTGTATTGAGGAGGTGACCTTGGAGGAGAATCAAATTGATAAGGGACAAGGGGTCTTTGAAACACAGGAGTATAACTTTCAAAATGGATATCCCCTAAAGGCTTTGTTTCTTGGAAAACCCTATCAACTTTGGAAAACACATGGGAAAAATGAGAAGTAAACTTTTCAAATTCAAATGAAGGCCCCTCTCTAGATGGAGAATTCAATTCCACCAAAAGACTACCTGATTCAGAATCACTTGAATGGAAATCTTGAATGATAGGCTGATCACTTTCATCAATGGAGATCTCTTTTCTTGATTGTTGATCTCCAAGAACTCTCTAGGATCTTCTTCCTTCTGAATTTGTTTTTCCTAGCTCTGGAAATAATGTCCTAGTAGGATCCTTAGTGAAGAAATATCTTCTTCCTTCCATCTTTGCAAAGATTAGTAACAAAAATCAAATGAAGAAGTTAAGACAACTTTGGTATTTATAAAAAAATAAAATCAACATGGAGTCGCCACTAAGGATTTCCACCTTAGTTGTGCAAATGCACTAAAAATATGATTTGTCAAATGTCAGTCAACACTAGAAACTGGAAAAGGAATGATCTGACCTTCCTTTACCTAGATTTATCAATGAAACTTAGTGCAATAACTATAGAAATCAGAAATATTACCTGACAACACAGTTTGTAACTTTGAACTCTTCTTACAAGCCTTGAACACGGGATGATGTTGAAATAATGTACTAGCACTTAGAGCATGTAAGAAATGTTTACTGTGGTCTTGTTAGGAAATAAGAGATAAAATATGTAGAATAATCCTTTAGGAATGTGATCGCAACAATAAGAAAATAAAATGTAGAAAATATTACAGATCTCAAATAAAAGTGTAGAATAAATAACACAACATCGAGAGACAAGATTTAACGTGGTTCACACAATTTGGGCTACGTCCACCAAGAATCACTTGCTCGATTTTGTTACAAGCCTCCACTCTCTCACTACAATACCTAGATCCGTTTGGAGCTATCTTTGAACAAACTCTATAGAATTCACACCCAATTCAAAACATATATGCAATACATTTTCTTGTATCTCTATCATATGCATAAGACCATATAAATAGACAATTGCTTAAGTAGTTTGATACAAAACCGTGGGTATCAAAACCATGGGCAATAACATCAGTGAGTATCAAAACAATGGGTACCAAAACCATGGGCCCAAAACATCCCATAACGATTACCCATTACCCATGGGACCATCGTAAAAATACCCGAGTGTAACACATGAAGGTGTACTTTTCACTCTAACATGAAAATAAGCTCCACAAACATAACAGGTCTGAATATGAAGTGTAATCACAATGTCCCCGAAAACAGTGCAAAATGGTCTTGGTACCCAAATTGATTCTCCCTCAGAAGCTGAGCAGTATCACAGATTTGACATGAAGCTTAGAGACAAGCAGATCATGTTGTGTGTCGTTTTATAGCTGGGGAAGAAATGCAACTTGTTCTTTGTCACTCAGATGTGGAGAAATGGATAGCACCCTCAAGAGGATTTGATGTATTCTCACTACTTTATGGTTGTACCTTTCAACTAGGGTGAGAGGACCCTTTTATAGCCTGTGTTTGTGGATGAGATGGAGATGTCCTTCTTTGCAAAGTTATTAAGAAGACCTTGAAGAAAACATGATCAATACAACAAAAATCTAACTCTCACGAGTTGTCATCCTAGATAATAGAGATATTTTCTAAGCAAGGTTTAGGCTACTAAAGAAAATGAAAACCTGATTTCTTCTGCATGTTCTAGTAATAGAAATTATGCATTTTACACAATCAAAATGGACAAACAGGGGGTAGTATGGGTAGGATTAGTTGTTTTTAAATGAATTTTGGTGGGAGGTGAGGTAGAATGAACTTTATTCGCCAAATATTTGAGATATTTTATAAAAAAATGGAAGGCTTAATCAACAAAATGCTTCAGAATAGCTAAAATGTTCCTTTAACCAAAAGGTGTGCTTCAATGGAGGCCCAGATCAGCACATTTTCACACAAACATTAAGAATCCAAAATGAAGGCTCAAATTGAAAAAACGTAATAAAGCACTATCAACCTTTTTTATCACGCCTAAGATACCCTCAAAGGCTAAAAAACAATCTTATCATCATGCTAGGAGTAAAGTGATTTTAAATTTTTTTATTTCACTACCAAATGAAAGCTCTTCTAATAAATGAAATTGTAAATTCCACCAAACTATCAAAAGGATAAGATCTTGTGTGATTCACAAAGATTTCAATGTAAGATTGCAATGGGAACAAGAAAAACTATTTGAAACATTCAAAAATGAAGCAAACACAATTTTGCTCAAAATCAACATAGATTAACTCAAATTTGATTAAATTCATTAGCAGGGGAAAGTTTCTAGAACAATCTTAGAGCTTGTCAATGGTTGTACACTTGCAACCACCTTGACATGATCAAATTTAACACAAAAGAAATAAATAGGTTCCTCAGATGATTTCTTAGAAAGATGGGCTCTGTCAAAATTTTCTCTTAGGAATTAACTCCCAACCTCTAACACTCCAACCATTTGCATGAAAAATTCATGTAATTTATAACATTTAATCTACAACAAAGTTTCCCCCCAAAATAAAAACATTCAAAGCACCATTGCTTGTTACAATTTTGATCGTGATTCCCAGAATTAAATTTGCAAAAAAGTTGTCAGGTGCTCAGAGGGAAAATATCTTCAAATATTTCTAGCATTCAATTCTTTCATCTGGTAAATCACTCTTCATCTCATGCACCAACTACTTCCTCCTCTAATCTGTCAAATCTAGTTTTTGCGTGCCAAGGAAAGAAAGATTGGAAAATCAGATCGAATCCGATAGTTAGATCACATCTTAATGGTAAAAGACATTTTCAGATCTTGCCCCCAAATCAAGATATCAAATTAATTCTCCTGTTCATTTGACATGTAGAAGACATCAAGAAATGATTAAAACCATAAAAATTTCATCTTGGGGAGCTTTGGAGCAAAAATGGCGGAAAATCAGATACAAATGCATAGTCACACCAGTCGATTTCCTTTCAACTTTGAATTTGGACCATCCACGTGGGAGATTTGAGTTAAGACAGTCGGGGTTCCTTTTTACCTTTTACAACTTTTGGGAAAAAATGAAAAATTTCTCATTTTGCTCCGCCCCTCCGCCTTTGAAAACAAGCTTGACACGTGGCATGATATGGGCTCCAACGGAGTCGTGGCTCGATTCTACAACTTTTACCTCTTTTTTGAAAAAGGAAAATTTTCCAATTTTCCTCTGTGCTCCGCCCATTCGCTTTTAGCTTTTGATGTGGGTCCCAACGGATCCGTGCTTCCTTTTTACATTTTAACCCCTTCTTCACAAAAGGAAAATTTTCCAAATTTCCCCCGCCGCTCTATCCTCCCACTTTGACTTTTCAACGCAGGCCATAACTAACTTTTGGCGAGCCATGCTTCATCTATAAACTTTTACCCTTTTAACTAAAAAGGAAAAATTTCCACTTTTCCTTCAAAAGCCGCACCTCTGCCATTGACTTTTCAAAGCAAATTTTGACTATTCTCTATCGGGCTTGTGGGTCATTTTGATTACTTTAATATTTTTGACAATAAGAGGAAAAAAATCCAAGTTACCTTTGATGGCTCGCCTCACCACCTTTTTACTTTTCAAAATGCCACATGTCCTCCTCCGATTCGCTGCGGGATGCGCTTCACTTTTATACTTTATCCCTTTTTACAAAATAAAGCTAAAATTCACAAAAACCTCCAGCTATTCATCTCCTTTGCCTGCCACATGTCTCAGTGGTGCATTTTTAGATGGTCTCCAAAAGTAGAGACCCCAAGCAAGCGCAGGCTCAACACATGTCTTAGGCTTCAAAAATGCTTTAAAAGTTTAAGTACAAAGCGGAGCCAGCAGAAGCCTCCACATGTCTCCCTATCACAATTGTTAATATGGGACACCGAGATAGATCCTCAAATGTGTGCTAGCCCACCACGTGTCCATGGCCTGCCAAAAATTGTACCAGCTACATGAAATTTTTGTCTAAGTTTGGGAAAAGCAGCGGAATCCTCCACGTGTCCCTTGGTGCAAGTGGTAAGTTGGGACCTTGAGGCAAATTTTCAAATGATTGCCAACACACCACGTGTCCATGGCCCACCAAAATATGTACTAGCTCCATGAAAGTTTTTTTCTAAGTCCAAGAAAAGCAGTGGAATCCTCCACGTGTCCCCTCATGGCGCAACTCCAAGGCCAAACTTGAAGATGATTTTTCAAATGAGTGTCATTCCTCCACATGGACAAGTTTTTGGTTGAAGTGAACCACAATGTTTTTAGAGTGCCCCACCGAGATGCATCCAACAAAAAGGGCCACGTTTCCACTGATGCATAGATGTAAATTTGATGGGAAAAACACACTTGTCAAACCGTAAAATGCAGGAAAACCACCATTTGAGCCCGAAGATGAATTTTTCTTCAAGGAAAGAGAATTTGGAGATGTTATAAGTTTCAAACATGATCCTCCGAGCTACATCCAATCACATTTCCTCGGGTATTTGGGAAAAAAATGACAGGGACAACAATATGTGACTACGAAAAATGGAAGGAAAGGAACAACTTGAGTTTTATGCCCAATTTACAGACTCCTTCAGATGGACAGAGAAAAAAAAAAAAATCTAGACCTTTAAGTGATCCTCGACCTAGGAAGGGACTGATCACGAAAACCAAATGGAGGAAAAGTCTTTCAAGCACCAACATGGGGAGATAAAAAATGTGACAGAGGCCACAAACTGAGTGATTTCAATGAAAAACGAGGCCAGACTAACTTGAGCACCAACACGTGCATTAGTTAGTCTTCCAACACATTAAATTAGAGAAGTAATTCATCTTATGTCATTGTTTTATTCTTGTTTTTTAAATTAACTATTACAATACGAAACATGTGAATCCTTCATGCTCTTATGTTATAAGGTCATTGATCTAGAACAAGATCTCATTATTGCACATATTATAGATCCTCCTCCTATCATTTTGACTATAACATCATGTAGTTATTCTTTAATCCCATCTATTGAGCAGTCTCTATGGTCTCCATCTCCTCCACCTAGCTATCAAGTGCAGTCTTCTCCATTGCATAAGCATCCTTCATCTCCTCCTCCGTGTCAAGCTACACCTCGGACTTCCATCTATTTCACAGAGACATTACACTTTTGGAATCATAATAGACCTCATGATGTGATGTGTACCTTACTTTAAAAGTATTTGATTTTATTACCTTCTAATCAACATAATCCACCTCATTGCCTACAACACCATTACAATAGACCTTACTTTGAAACTATCGTTGTATCAATGGCCTCACGACATAGTGACCGTTGTTCCCTTCACGATCGCTTTAACAATTAGAATATATGGTTGTATTTTCCTTAGGCTATCTCTCTCTCTCTCTCTCTCTCTCTCTCTCTCTCGTGACCGGTTTGTGTCTCCTCCCACCACAGGTGTGTTATTACTCCAATTGATTTATCTCCTTTGTCTAGTTCTAAGGTTATTAGTCATCCACCGTCACATATTGTTGCTCGTGTGTGCTCTCCATCTAATATACCCTTTTTGTAATATATTGACCACAACATCATGCTACTACTACAAATTGGCTTACATATCCCTCAACATCTCCACTTTTCACCGTTACATCACCCATCACTACAACCATTCCCCATGACATTCAATTTGGCTCATACACACATGCTAATTTCATTCCACATGCTTCCACCACTCCACGCAGGATTGGTCTTTGGTAGGTGATTTCTATCACCTTACTCCCGATGACACACTCATGTTCTTACGGTTCTTACATGACTATTGAGGGATATGTTACAATAAGAACCTCTCTTCACTCTTGCGCTATATGCCTTATCGATCAATCTATCTCACACACACTATCATATCACTTCCCGATGATGCACTTTTTTTTTAAGGTTAATTCTTTACTATTGAGGGGTCTTATATAAATGAAACTTATCATCTATACACTAGGGGGCATCGCTATTATCCTCCCCCCATATTCATCATACTAACATGCACTTCACTACACTATTACAACCATCTCATACTTTTACACATTATTCATTTTTACTTTATCATTCATCACAACTTTATTCATACATACAATCCACTTTTTGCAATCACATTACATACATCATCTATCATCATATACACTATATCATCATTTATCTATCTATAATCACATTACTCAATCTCAACAACTACCCATTGTAAATCAATTCAACAAATACAAAAAAATCCTCAACACATCACACATCGCATACATAATAACAATAATCAATACATCATACATCAAGATACAAGTCCCAATCATCACATCATCACATCAATAAACATCAAATACAATGATCATACGCCAATAAGTCCATATATATATATATATATATATATATGTTCACGATCATAGTTCTGACGAACATCTCATCATTGGGGAACCAATCCCCTTACATTGATACATTAGTACATATCATATCTCATCATTGCTATTAGTATCTGCCACAACAAGAGTTGTAGAACTAGAAGCTTCACTTGCTCACTCTATGTCACTAATCACTACCCCTATATCTCTCCACGTGTGTCTGTATAATTTAACCTCAATCGACTACTCTATAAAATGACCCTATAACTCAAAAAACCACACAAATACATCTTTTGCTAGAGGAATGCCACCAACAACCTCTTTATCTCTTCATGTCTCCTCGTGTGCCTCATCCCTCTCTCCCAATATAATGCTTCATGTAACTATTGTTATCACAAATTTCTCTAACAAATGGGCATTCTCACCCGATATCATCTACCACGATCTAGCGTGCCTCTAACCATGAGTACATCCATGGGCACCTTCCACTTCAATGTGCGAGATGGATGTTTCCATAATTAGTAACCAATACACATCACCTACATCAAAAGAACAACAAATTAGACAACAATGACAATTACAAAACCAAATAACAAATTCTAAACATAACTATTTAAATAATCACACTCTACTATCGTTGCACCTACGCTTATCGTGAGGTATGTGTTTTCCCCTCTACTCCTCCTATCTATGCTCTCACTACATCTAAAAATACGAAAACAAAAATTTCCACCGATGTGATGCCCACCATACACAATATGCCTCTATGCACCCTACATCATCCATGTCTATCGGCTCTATTTCTAGGTGAACATCATCTAGCCCTCGGGAGCTACTAGTTGCATTCTTGTGGGCCCTAGTCTAGATTAAACCATCCTTGGTACCCTAATGACTCTCACAAATACATATGGATTTTGGGGAACATCCTCAGCCATGACAAACTATCATGATAAGCACTCCACTTGAAAGACTGGGTCACCCATGGAAACGTCCTCTAACCACATAGTCTGTTGAATGCATCATAGCTATACTACATCCTACGGCCATCCTTCGTAGTCTCGGTATATTTATCCATGACATTGTTTCCATTTGATATACACATAATTTTGTGAGCTATATTATACTTTCTCCATTACATCATTACAATATTACTTTTGCGTCATCGTTTGTTCTCGTCATCACTCCCCTTTTTCCAAAAGGGGGCATACAATCGGGGTCATCTTATAATTTCCTTGCACCATTGCATGATAAATCTACATTTCTAACCCATCATTTTCTCATACACCATGTGACATTTCACATCACTTCCTAATGTATCCCCCAAATGACCTAATCAATGGGAAATAAGAGTAAAATCTCTCCATGATTAAATGAATCAATGAATCAATGAAGAAAGCAATCACAATCACAAAAATATTCCACTATTAAATAAATTGACACGACCTACGAATATTTATCCCATCGGATGACCTAACTTGGGAATATTATCACCACTTTCCTAGATGACCTAACATGGGAAGTTATCCTATACTTTGTGGATTGCCTTCCAAATGACCCAACATGGAAGCCACTACACACACATTACAGTGACACCCATGGAGTGGGACAATAAGATGCCATTTTTTCCTATACTACTCCTATATGGGTTATCACATTTAATAAAAATGAATCCAAATAGACAAAATCATATCTTTGTTCATCTCAGTGGTGGCTAGATATTTTTAGAACATACTTAAAGTTGGAGGGTAAAACTATACCTCTCTCCCTACACTCTTCCTCTAACATCGGGAAGACAAAATCATCAGTTTTTCACACACACACAATCGGGTTTTTGAAATTATCACTCCTACCCCATAAGACCTCCATCAATGAAAAAAATCAAATCTCTAATCACCGCAATCATATATCTCATTTAGAACTCCTCATAATGGTCCTAAATCTCTCAATTCTGCACGCATGGATCTAACTCGACACATACTTATACCACATATGTACATACTTCTACAACATGGGATTCTCAAGACTTCTCTCGTAAGCATTTCCATCTACTTTATATTATCGAGCTTTCTCCCACCAACATAAAGTGGGGGAAATGTAAACACAAAATCATGCACTTATTACTATTTATTATACCGCCACGTATGTTGTTTTATATATGGATCTTATGTAAGAAAAGTATTCATTGATGACCAATTATATAGTCCATCCACTTGTTTTTTTGGTCCTTATTGATTTTATCTCTCACATTTGTCACTCATACACCTAATTCTAGCCAAGTCATTTGGATCCTTATCTGTCAGTCCTCACTCATTTTTTGTAACTTGTCTCTCGGACACTAAAAAAATGACTGGACACTAGCGTCAAGGTATCCTATCTATCCTGGGCACCCATGTCCTCTTTATGTTTGATCTTGTTTTTGACATGTGAGGTTGGTCTTTTAAATTTTCCCTCTCATATCCCAAGGTACTAGTCGGCATGTTGGATCATTAGTGTCAAAATTCAAGCAAGAGATCCCTATATAAACACAACATACATACCAATATCGGGTGGAAAATTCTTATCAAGGGATAACTATCTACATAGATCAAGGGACTGCATTTGGGCACATTACTCTACATACACACTGCATAGGAAGGGGAGTTCATTCTATTCCATCCACACATTTACATTTTATCTAGCTACCTCCTGTTATCTTGGTATCATTGGCGTGAGGGTGACTTAGGAGGACTATTGCAAACACAAAAACATAAATGTACATTGGAGTCCGAGATGTAGTGCAATTCTCACCATAATTTCACCATTGTGATAAATGAGGACAGTTTGATTCCTTATTTTGCATCTTTATTTTTAGAATTCGATGTCTTTTTAGGGTTTTGCAGGAAGATATTTGTGTGCAGATTTATAGGTGCGTCGGTGTTTCAAGTGTGACATGCAAGTGACCAAAGGTGAACAAGTGAAAATCTCTAATGACCATGTTGGAACCAAGATCCGACCTTTTCTTTAGACCTAGGCACCCAAAAAGCAGCCTAGGGCACCCGCAGTGCCCTTGTCCCTCTCCCCAGTGCACCCCAATCCTGCCATTTCCACCTCTCTACCGCATTTTTCGTGGTTCGTTGCGATAATATGTACTTCTATTTCATCATATTTTCTAGTTCGAAACACTACAAGATAAGAAAAATTAATATAAATACCTTATCCCTCTCATTTCCTTTCATATTTGAAATTAAATAAATAGTTTAGCATTTATATTTCAGTTGTATACCATTTACTGAGAAATAATTGTGTAGACACTAATTTTTGGTATCATTCCTCCCCTTCATTCTATCTTTTCTCTCTTTCATTAGGCTTGCCCATTTGAATTCCTTTTCCCTCCTAAATTCAGTTCATTCCATTTCCCACCTAAAATACATATCCAATAAATCAACATTACTTGATTAATTAATCCCTTTTAAATAAACTTATGAATTTAATATATCAAAAAAATCCATGCCATTCCACCTATGATTTTAATATTTCAAAATAACCCATGTCATTCCACCTATGAATTTAATATTAAAAAATAATTCATATTCAATCCACTAATGAATTTAATATTCAAAAATAATCCATAGTCAATCCACTTATGAATTTAATATTCAAAGATAATCCATATTCAATCCACCTATGAATTTAATATTCAAATCTAATCCCCACTCACCTAATCGGGTAAATTTTCTAAATCATGATTACCCAAATTAATCCCATCCTTAGGCTATAAATAAGAGCCTCCCTTCTTCTCGAACAAGATAGAAATCATAGAAAAACTCTGGCATTCTTATTCCACCAATATCATCCTAATATCATCCTAATGTCCTTGTGATTCCACTAATGTCATCCTAATGTCCTTGTTATTCCCCTAGCCATCAAATTTCCTTGCATTCTTTATATTTCTCCTTGTTGAGGATCTTCTGCAAGGCTCTTAGAATTATGCTATTTTGGATCAGTTCTACTCTTGTCGTTATCTTTCACAAGGTCTTCTTTTGGGTCATTGCTGAACCAATCTAGTTTGTTTGTGTTCTTTTAGCATTTGTATTATCAGTTATCATTTTGGTTACCATTTCAGTTAGCATTTTTGTTTATCATATCACTATTTTAGACTTCGGTTACCAGTATATCTCTATCCATCATTGATTATCCTTTTGTTATTATCACATGGGCTGAAGTCCTTTCTAGGAAGCTCTTGCTTTCCGTGACCGACTTCATCAAGAATCTCAACATATATCTTACTAATCTATTTACGTCTTTGAGATTTCATTTTTCCTAGGTTGAAGGCTCACAAATGAGGATGATTATTTCTTATGTGCCCATACCATAAGGACGTTCCCAAACCCTCCCCGTAATGCCGTTCGGTGTTACTCTTGTTCATACTTCAGTGACCTTGTTGCTAAGAGTTGAACGTTGTTGTGCTCCGATTGACCGTTAGCTGACTTTGACCTTGTCGCAGTGAAGAATTATCACCCTCCCTCTCCATCTTGTCTTTCTCGAGTCGTTATCGACACCTCTGTATGTGGACCTTGTAACGTCCTTTATTAACCTATTAAAGGAATATCTTGATGTCACATTGTTAAGCTTGATCGTTGGTCATTATTAATGTGAATAATAATTATATATATATATATATTTCTCTATTAAATTAATAAATAAATATATATATAATGATAATAATGATATTTTTTTAATTTAATTGTTGATCGGCCTTTATTTTATAGTATTATTATTTTACCTTATTGTCGATTATCATCGATATTTTATATTAATTGTCTCTATATTATTTATTTTTGGTTGTTTTGCTCACCATGTCGTAGATCAAACCTCGTTTCGCAGAAGAAAGGGTTACCCATGCCTCTTGGCACCATGGTCGGTCATTGCTCCATGTTCACCTTCGAATGTTAACCTCTAGTTTCTCCCCTCGTCGTTTAAGCCTACTATCGTGTTGTCTTAATCGTTTAATAAAAAAAAAAAAAAGATGACTTTTGCTTCCTCCAACATGCCCGTCGTATGCAATTTAATCTCTTGGTTGGCATAGGATTAATTGGATTCCTTTCCTTCCTTAATTTTTATCTTGTGAATTGCGTAGGGGGTTGTGTGTGGCACAATTTTAGAAGGGGGTTATTGTTTTATGCCCAAATTTTTGACTCCTCCACCAAATGAATTTATTTGTGCTGAGCATAATCCTTTTTCCCTTACAAATATGGTTTTTAATAATGTTTTATCTGTCTTTTCCTTTTGGCGAGTGGAGGGTGGTTGAAGACCTATCAACTTTAATTTCTTTAATGAGTGGCACCCCCACCCGATGACTCCACCTGAGTTGTGGCATCTGCTTCCATTTATTTGGCTTTATTGAATCCTTAGACGCATGTTGGTGGATTTTTCTCCGGCACTTTTTGTGGGGTGCTTTGGGGAAATAATTTTGAATTTTCTTGTTGGCCTCTTGCTTTATGGGATTCCCTTTTATTTAATTTTATACTACCGATTTGGTAGGGTGCGCCATGTTTGGCCGTGTGAGCTACTTCGGGGGAATTGTTTTGGAGGGTTTACTCATTAAGGTGTGCACATCCATGAAAGTGCGTGGGAAAGAGCAAGGCCATCCACCATGACTGCAACCACATTCTTCCCCTGCCTTTGCCAAGCATGACTATGTTTGGAGTATGGACGTTTGCTAGCAGAGGAAAGGAGATGATTTCTTATCATAGCAAGCTCGTGGCTCTGCCTTGTGGGTGTGACTTGGGGAAAAGAATACTTTTCAGGCATGTTAAGCCTAAACTCTACAATTTTCTACTACCATTTCTATAATCCCATGAAATGTATGTTTCTCTTCCTGAATGGTGCCTTGGAGTGGTTTGGTTTGTTGTTAGTTATTGATTGCTCTGAGTATACTTGTTTTCCCTCTGTATCTCCTTCTAAATCATTTGTTTTGGCATGGATACCCAACTCTTATTCTTGTATTAAGTTGAAATAATGAATTTTTAACTGGTTTCTATTCTGTTATAATTCTAGGAATGTTAAAATTACTTGGTACTATTGTTTATTTGTTAAAAAAACTACAACAAGCTGGGGCATTAGTTGGGCATTGATATATTTTTATATCAAATGAAATTTGGTTCGAGTATGATTTATTTCCCTTGGAAAGGAAGTGTTGAGTTTCTATGAGAAAGAGAGGCATATCCGGTCAAAACCCTCCTAGGGACAACATGAAGTTATTTGAATTCTTTTAAGAAATATGTAGAATGGTTTTTCAATGAATAATGTCTTAAATTGTTTGAAAGGAATTTTTTTTTCCCATTGACCAGTATGAGAACCTAGTTTATTTTTTTATGATATAGAAATAGATAACTTGGACGTCTGGTTGTGTAAATTATTGGTTGTTGTGTTCTGGTTGTTAACCTGAGATATTTTAATAGGCTGTAAATGAGCCATTCTGGGGCGCTATCTTGTTGCATCCGGATATGGAATTTTCCATGCACTTTTATGAATTATATGTATATGGATTTTATCTTTTATTGACCCAAAATAGAGTATTGGGTCCAAAAAAAATATACCTACCTGAATGAAATTGATTTCTAAATTTTATGGGTAGTAATAGAGTGGTTGAAATAACCATTCTAAAATGATGGGAGCACTTTCTTGCTGATTTCATACCTAGTCTGGTTAGGTAAAAGTAGATTATCTTCTGCGAAGATTTGACGATGAACCGAAATCCCCTTTTTGCTAACAACCTTGCGTATTTGATTATTTCTGTGGCTATGTGGAATACTGGTAAACACTGTATTTTGTGATTTTGTGAGGGTATTCCATGGCTCGTATTATATGTAAAACCTAGTAGCTTTGGGCTTCTATATCATGGGGAAACTTCTGGTTTGAAATAAGTGTCATTAGAATGTTGGGTATTATGTTTCCTTTGTTACACCATTTAGGGGTATGCATTTTGGGTCTTGTGAAAGAGGGATGACATTCCCTGGCCTTTTCTTCCCTTTGTTATGGTTAAACTAAGTTTTGTTTACTCAACCTTCTGAGGTCAACACAAAATATATGGATCTTTATCTATCTCAAAACCTTCTTACGGTCTTATGTTATTTTGATTATTTTCATTCCAAGTCAAGTTTTGAGTTGCTTCGAGTTGGAAACCAAAACCATGTATGCATATTTTTTTCTATTAACGTAAGGATGACATATTTGTTATTTGTTAATGAGTTATGGAATGGACGTAAGGATCTCGAATGGGTGCTTGCTATAGAAATTTGTGTACTCCCCAAGCTGTTGGAAACTCAGAGCAATCCTGTAAGATGATTTTTGGAATCAGTTTACCTTTTGGGCTTAAAGCATTGAGGATATATTCTATGATCGTTTCTCCTTATCTATTGAATGCATGCCTAAAGATACGGTCTGCAGTTTGTTTTCTTTCAAGATGGATGGTTTTTAGTATTAGATTTCAATCACGTAATCCATAGGATTACATGATTGAAATCTCAATACTCCTGACCTTTTGTTCTTAACCTATAAGGTCTTACCTTGTTTATTTGTGATATCGTTCTTACTAGAATATTTGACTGTCTTCTTGTTGTCTGTGGGGAATTTATTTTTATCTCATGTGAAGAATTTTGATAAGTGGTTTGTGCTTTGATCCATTCTTGAAATAGAGCATTCCTTTCATGATATTGTTAAATGTTAGCTTAATTACAATGGGTAGTCTTAGCATGCTCAGTTCTCGCGAACTGACTCAAGTTAATACTTGTGCAGATGGATTATGCGAGTAGATAAAAGGAAAGATTTGTAAAGGTTTCATCGGGTTGATTTATGAAGTTCTTGTACAAATGTCAAATGTGTTGTAAATCTTGTAATGGTGCTTGTAAAGGAGTTTAGAAGGCCTCTTGCCTTGGATTATCGGTATTTGTGAAATAAATTTGTCTTGTCCTTTTGTAGCGAAACTTGTAATTATCTTTGTGAGGAATAAAACTCGATCATCTCCTTGTTCATGTACTTTCTTTTGATTTTATTTCAGTCATAACAATGTTGTAGCATGGTTGACCAAATTGTTACCTTCTTGTTCTCAGCTAAAGTTCTATTGAATCTTGTGACACCTTTGGTTTGTGTGCCATGTTGAATAGAAATGTTATAACCATGTTTATCCCTCTCGTTTAGCAATGGTAGTTTCTTCTCTCGTCTCATAAAACTTTCATGTTTAATAATTCCCCACCCTCCCCATGGTCTTGGCACTAGTGCAATTCTTTGTATATTTTAGTGAGTGGAAATCCTTCTTCTAAAGTTAAACAAAAATAAAATAACAATGAAATTTGGGTTTCTCGTTGATGAATTTAAGAATCTTAAATTAGGAAGAAATGAGTTTTCTACCAATGTAAAGAAACCTACCCTCATTATCCTTAACTACGGATTAAACTTTATCCTCTTTGTCGTGAAACGTTAATTATTTCTAAAAGTATTTCCTTGTTGGCTTTTGGGGATATAGTCAGATCTTAGTTAGTAGGGGAGTTTGATTAAGGACACTCTAAGACTTATGCTCTTCTTTGGGGACCCCATGTGTTTCCTTTGTCGTACTTAATCAAGAGATTGCTAAATGAAGCTTTTACCCAAATCCAGTTGAACTCTTAAGTCTCGTTAAAAGGCCGGTTAATAACTAAATAGATCATAATGAAATAAATTGACCTTCTCTCTCTAACCATTTCCTTAGTGCTTTGTAACCCTTTTCTTAAGTAATGATAAAATTTTGATCCTTTCTCAAAGGGGTTTGTCGTTCCGAACCTAAAACAGTACCTCCATCAATTGGAGCTTACACTCATCTCCTTTTGCAATGGAGGTTGAAATGAGGATTCTGTAGCTTGTGGTTGTTTAGATAACCTTGTGGGATTTGTTTCACCCCACCCCTTGTAGCGTTAATCTAATAACTAATTAAACAAATATTTGTCAAAGTAAAGATGATCCTCTTTCAGTAATTTTTATCTAAGCCTTATGTCTCTAGTATAAAAGAAAGGAATCTAACCTTTTAAGAAGGATTATATGGTTCATAACCTAAATCTCCTGGAATGTAAGTTCAAGTTTGAAGGGTGTGTTTTTAGTAAAATAAATAACCTTAAGAATATTTTCACAAAGGATGTCCCAAGTCAGAATTATGTACTTTGATTGGTCTTTTATGTTGTGCCTCATCGAAGAGAAAAGTGAATTGTCCTTGATGGGTGCTGAATGTTTCCTTGTTGTCCAATGGGTCATCATTGTGTCAAGATGTTCAAATAGTTAGTTATAGCCATTGTGACCACATGTTGTGTTTTTCGTACTTCAAAAGTAAAAAGAAATTATCCTGTACTTTGCTATATTGGCTTGTGTGTATCTCGAAATAGTAGGTGTTACACTCCCATACTTTGAGGTTTCTTTATTTCTAGTTGGTTTTCACTAAATTGGAACATGTAGCAGTAGTTTTGTTAAACATTTTGGCATGCGTAGTGGGATGTGTTGGTGGTCAAATTAGTCTCACCTTGTTTGCATGGCCTCTATCACGTTTTTTATCTCCCCTAGTGAGTGCTTGAAGACTCTGTCCTACGTTTGGTTTCCATGATTAGTTCCTCCTTGGTTGAAGGTCACTTACAAATCCAAAATTTGGTTTTCATTTCTATGTCCATCTTAAGGTGTCTGTAAATTGGGCGTAAAACTCGGGCTATTCATTTCCTTACATTTTCCGATCATGTGTTCTTGTCCCTTCCATTTTGTGTCCCAAATACCTAAGGAAACATGATTTGATGTCACTTGGAGGATCATGTGTGAACCTTACAACATTTTTAGATTCTCTGTCGTTGAAGAAAATTTCATTTCTGGGCTCAAACAATGGTTTCCCTGCATTTTTATGGCTTGACGAGTGTGTTTCTCATGTCAAATTTAAATCTCTGCATAAGTGGAAATGTGGCCATCTTTGGTTGGATGCAGCTCATGGGGGGCGCTCTAAGACTTTTTGGATCATTTCAACCCAAAACTTGGCCACGTGGAGGAACGAGCCTTATTTAAAGACTCACCTTTTTGTTTGGCCTTGGAGTTGTGTCGGGGGGACACGTGGAGGATCCTGCTGCTTTTCCCAGACTTAGAAATTTTTTCATATAGCTGGTAGAGTTTTGGCGGGCCATGGACACATGGTGTGCTAGCACTCATTTGAAGATTTACCTCAGGGTCCCACCTTAACAATTGCGACAGAGGGACAGGTGGAGGCTTCCGTTGGCTCCGCTAGGGACTTAAACTTTTTAAAGAAATTTTCTAAGGCTTGGGACACGTGGTGAGCCCATGCTCATTCAGGGTCTCCGCTCTTGGGGACCATCTTGAAGTTGTGCCATAAATACACATGGAGGTTTCCACCGAGCCTTCCTTTACTTAGACCTTTCAAGCAATTTCCTAAAGGGCCTAAGACACGTGGAGGGACTGCGCATGTTTGGGGACCGGCCTTTGAGTTTTATTTTGAAGAAGTGTTAGGAGGACACTTGGAGGCTTCCACTCACTCTACCTTTTTCTTGGACTTTTCAATGGCTGAAGAAGAGTGTCTCGACCTTGGACACATGTCACCTTCTCCTTTGAACTCTCAAGCTTTTAACGTTTCTGCGGACTGAGACACGTGTTGAGCCCATGCTTGTTTGGGGTCTCTACTTTTGGGGACCATCTCAAGATGTGCCATTGAGATGCATGGCAATTTGAAAATTCAAAAGGTGGGGAGGTGGACTCTAGGGAAAATTTGGAAAATTTTCCTTTTTCCAAAAATAGGTAAAATGGCATAATTGAGCCACGGTTCCTTTGGGACCCACATTGGGACACATGTCAAGCCCATTTTTCAAAGGCGAGTGGCGAGAGAAAATTGACAAAATTTGCATTTTTTCCAAAAGGTGTAAAAGTTAAAAGGAACCCCTAGGCCCATCTTAACTCGGATCTCCCATGTGGACGGTCCAAATTCAAAAGAGAGATCAATGGAAACTCGTGCATATGTATCTAATTTTTAGCCATTTTTTCTCCAAATTTCCGGGATGCGTATTTTTACGGTTTTTATCATTCCTTGGTGTATCCTGCATGCCAAATAAAGAGGAGAATTAATTTGATATCCTAGTTTGGTGGGGAAGATCTGAAAATGTATTTTACCATTAAAAGGTAATTTGATTTGTATCGGGTTTGATCTCGATCTTTCTTTCCTTGGCATGCAAGAAACCAGTTGATATCTTGGTTTGGTGGGAAAAATTCTAAAAACATCTTTTACCATTAAGATGTGATCGACTATCGAGTTTGATCTGATTTTCCAGTTTTTCCTTCCTTGGCACGCAAAGGACCAAATTTGACAGATTGAAGGAGGAAGTAGTTGTCACGTGAGATGAAGAACGACTTACTAGGTGAAGAATTGAATGCTAGAAATATTTGGAGAGATTTTCCCTCTACACACCTGAAAACATTTTTGCAAATTTGATTCTGAGAGTCACGATCAAGGCCATTATAGTGCAATGCTTTGCTTCGAGTGTTTTTTGGTTTTTGGGAAAACTCTGTTGTAAATGAAATGTTATAAATTGCATGAATTTGTCGTGCAAATGGTTGGAGTGTTAGAGGTCGAAGCTAATTCCTAAGAGAAAAGTTTGACAAAGCCCATATTTTTGAGAAATTATCTGAGGAACTTGTTTATTTCTTTTGTGTTAAATTTGATCATGTCAAGGTGGTTGCGAGTGTACAGCCATTGACAAGCTCTGAGATTGTTCTAGAAACTTTCCCCTGCTGATGAATTTAATCAAATTTGAGTAAATCTGTGTTGACTATGAGCAAAGTTGTGTCTGCACGCTTCATCTCAAATGTTTGCAAACAATTTTTCTTGTTCCCATTGCAATCTTACATTGAAATCTCTAGTGAATCACACAAGATCTTAGCTTTGTGATAGTTTGGTGGCATTTACAATTTCATTTATCAGAAGATCTTTCATTTGATAGTGAAATAAACAAATTTAAAATCACTTTACTCCTAGCATGATGATTAAGATTGTTTGTTAGCCTTTGAGGGTATCTTAGGCATGATAAAACAAAGGTTGATAATGTTCAGTTAAGTTTTTCCAATTTGAGCCTTCATTTTGGATTCTTAAAGTTTGTGTGAAAACGTATTGATCTAGGCCTCCATTAAAGCACACCTTCTGGTTAAAGGAACATTCTAGTTGTTCTGAAGCATTCTATTGGTCAAGCCTTCCATTTTTGTAAAAATATCTCAAAGATCTGTGAGTCAAAATCCACTCTGCCTCACCTCCCACCAAAATTCATTTAAAAACAACCAATCCTACCCATACTACCCTTGTTTGTCCTGTGTGTGTACAAATGCATAATTTCTATTACTAAAACATGCAGAAACAATCGGAGTTTTCATTGTCTTTAGTAGCCTAAATCTTGCTCAGAAAATATCTCCATTATCCAAGGTGACAACTCGCGAGAGTTAGATTTTTGTTGTATTGATCATGTTTTCTTCAAGGTCTTCTCAATAACTTTGCAAAGAAGGACATCTCCATCTCCTCCACAAATAGTAGGCTAAAAAGGGTCCTCTCACCCTAGTTGAAAGGCACAACCATAAAGTAGCGAGGATAGATCAAATCCTCTTAAGGGTGTTATCCATTTCTCCACATCTGAGTGACGAAGAGCAAGTTGCATTTCTTCCCTGGCTACAAAACGAGACACAACATGCTCTACTTGTCTCTAAGCTTCCTATCAAAAATGTGATGTTGTTTAGCCTTCGAGGGAGAATCAATTTGGGTACCAACAGGACATACCCACGATTTATTATTATTGGTTTCGTAATTCATTACTTTATCAATTATTTTCCTATTGGAGTTTATTGTTATAATTGCATTCTCTATATCTTATGGAATTCTTTAGTTTATGTTTACATTCTGGGAAATATTATTGTCATGTTGTCTTATGGTGTATATGCAAGTTTTGATAGCAAAGTGGATATGTTGTTCACCTCATCATAGACTCCTCACATTTCTTTTGTTCCATGTTAATCAAATTTTTGTATCATCGTTTCAATATGCATTAATACTCGCTTAAATATTTTTTGGGTCAATTGGTGTTGGTCATTTTTTCAATTCACTTCTCTTGTGAAGGCTTTAAAAGCATATCAACTATCTTGATTTATAATAGTCAACTATTTGGATATCTTTTGGGAAAATTTTGGTTTTAGACTCCCAATTGTTTTGCAGGGTTTTATTGTTGTATGTGGGTGATGTTATTTTTATTTTATGGTTTATAATAATTCGGTTTGTTATTTTCAATTTTTTTATATTCTATGTATAAACCTTTAAAAAAACAAAGCAAAGAAAATCATTATTATTATAACAATAATAAATAAATAAAAAGAAAAAAAAACTTTATCTTAAACTACCACCCTATCCCCTCACTCCCGAGACCGGGCAGCCCGACTCCGAGTTGTTCCCTCACCCCAAACCCACCACCCAACTCCCCACAGGCCACTCCCTATCCACAATCCCTCCCCATGACCAACCCCCTCCACATCCCAAATCGTCCACCACCTGCAACTCGCCCACGCCCGACCCCCACCCCAAACCCGTTCCCCATGGAAACCTCTAACTCCCCATATCTCACTCGGCCTCTCGGACACATATAGACCCCCACATCCCTACAACATCGAGCCCTTGACTTACCATTCCCTCATTGACCCCGTCCCCAACCCAACTCACTAGACCCTAGACCCAAACTCCCATCCTGGCTCCCCTGGATACACCCTCACTCACCCCGGTAGTGTCACTCCATTGAGCTCTTGAATCACCTCACAAAACCTCGCATCATCCCACTCACCCCGGTCCCTCAAATCTCCATCCCACAACTCCCAAATCTCTCTTGATCTCACCACAATCACATCATGATCCATTCACCACCACAGCGCCTTTACATGGGCCATTGACCATTTGCATGCACTTACCACTATCCACGTGAGCTTCCACTTAAATTCTTAGGTCCATTGTGATTGGTTTGTGTGCTTCCTAGTTATATGCTTGGACTTTATTTGGAAGGGGGTAACTTAAATTGTTTAAATGTTCTACCCTTATCTCCCACGAGGTCTCTATTGACCTTGGTGTGTGGGTTAGTTTAGGCAGGGTAAAATACACAATGACTCAACAATAACAAAACCACACCATGTATTTTGTGGAATTGTTTGGAAATCAAGTCATTTCTATTAGAGGGGATTAGGATTTAGCTAAAATTAGTAAAAAAAATTCTACCCTTTGATAAAAATTTCTTAGAATTCCTTCATTTACAAACCTTGGTTTTACCCTAGTCCATTTGAGGGTCTCTGTAAGGCAATAACCTTCTTCTTAGCGGAAAACGATCCCTCATTCTTGCTTAATGTGTTTGTGTAGATTCAAGTAGTTGTTACTTGCTATGTTATTGGGATTTTTGAACCGCTTCTACTTCCTTGCATGCTTTGCATTGAAGTTTTCATTACTTCTTACATGTTGTGGGATTTTTAATTACTGTTAATTCCCATGCTTTAGGGGTTTCTAAAGCCCTATTACTTAAGATCTTGTGTATTGCGCTAAACCAACCCCCTCATTATTTCCTATTTGCTTTTTTTACGTGCTTTAGACAACTTGTTGCTTCCATTATGATTTTTCCTAAAACAAACTTGCATTACTTCAAATTGTACATTCCTAGTTTCAAGGAGAAATTACTTCATATGCTTTGTGGTGTTTTAAAATATCTTACTTCTTCATTCTTTTTGTGAAATCAAATTAATCTTACTTTTTGACTTCAAGTTTCAAGTAAGAGCATCTTAAAAACTCGCAATGCATCATAAAATGAGTTGTTTTACTTGATCACTTCCAGTGAACTTTGGACTTCACTTCTAAGAGGATCTTTATGTATTTTCATGACCAGATTGATCCGATCATGATATTTTCATGGACTTGAGATAATGTAGTTTAACTTAAATTCTACATTTTAAGTAGGGATTGTTGCTAATATTTCAGTAGTTGGAGCACACTGATTACTTGAAGGAAAGCAAATGTCCGAGTTGATTTTTATTTTCCTTATTACATAAGAAACATACATTTGGAACACGTTCCCCTATTTCTCTATACCCTCACACAACATATACGATTATTTGACTATGGAACTTGATGAAGCTCTTGATAAAATAATACTCTATAACATACTCCATAACAACTTGAATGAAATGTGCATTGTTCCTATCAATCACATATATAATTTGAAACCTTGAAAAAATGATTGACACATCAAGGTCGGGTCATACAAAAAGGATTTCTCTATAAATTCAAAAAGATAAATGAATGACAAGTTTTGACTTTGATCTTGAAGACAAAGATGATGATAACATAACTATAATTTCTTTCAACTAGGAAACTCAACTCTTCTATAATCAGTACATTATGGAAATATTTACAAAATATCTTGTGACACTTTGAATTATACAAAGGAGTACATCCATTCTAAATATTCATGGAAAATAGTCCGCATCTTGACAATATCTCATCAAACTAGATGCAAGTAAATCTCAACTACTACAAATGTATGAATTTCAATTTATGTCAATAAAGGAGATCATAACATTAACTACCAACACAATGCTAAACATATTTTTTTGTTATTACTCCAACCTTTACTGTCAGAAAAATGGATGCAGCCATGACCAAAGAAGAGCACTAGTCCTAAAAGATAACTTTTAATAGAGCATTGATGTAACCTTCTGGGGTATTTTTTTGCTGAAGGAGGAAATGTTCTGGGGTATTGATAACTTTTAATAGAGCTATGTGCATCCATGACATCACCCAAACCAGGAAAGCCAAAATTACAACATACAAAGGGAAAATTATTAACATCGGCTCTAACACTCAATACTTGATTGGAATTACCCTCGTTAACTGTATGTCTCCATATGTTTCTTTGAATGGATCATAACAAAATGGAATCCACGAGGGCCAAAAACCAATATCTCTTTTCTCCAGCGTTCACATATTGATGACCCGTGTTTACTTTACACTCACAAGATTGAAGTAACCATTGTTCTCTAAGATTGTGAGGAGCTCCTCATCCGTGTATAATGCCACACTAAATGTAGTTGGACAACATTCCTATAAAGGAAGGACACAACTATAAATTTCGTAATAGAGCCATGCACCTAGTACAGGGAGATTGCGCATTGACGACGAGAGGTGCCAAATATACACACCGACATAAAATGGTGGAAGATCCAATATCCAGAATACCAAAATACTTTCCATCTGGTATGTAAACACAAGATGCAAGCCAATCATCTCTCACGATGCAATAGTACCTTCTCAACCCTCTTAGGAGGTAAAAAGTATTCAAGCGTGTCAATGTAAATGAAATTGAGGGAAATCGAATACCGTCGACTTCATAAACACCTATGTGTAACGTCATGATATGATGGAAAAATTGCCCCTCATCGAGTTCTCTAAATATTTGTCCTTCAACGATAAACTAAAGGGGAGCTATAAAAACAAAGTGAAGTACCTACAATCGTTGATGTGTTCCCATAAAACTCAAGCATACAACTAGCTAAATCTCCTTTATAAGAATACTTATGTTGGTCAGTACTTACGCTTTACAAACCATTCTGACATATACATATAGACATTAGTGTTATACAAGAGCACATTCTCAAACATTAGGATCACATTGAAAACACCTACAAGTGAATGGAATATAGATAGAATATTTGTAAAAACATCTCCTATTAAAACATACATAGGTGACTCCAATGTCGAGTAGAGTCCCAAGTGGAAGTGCCGTGTAGGAATGGGAGCTACTAGTGTAAACCAATCGTAATTCGGATGTGTGCTATGTCACATTAGGAACACAAAATTAACAAAGAGAGGGCTAGAATCTTCTCATGTCAACAATATATTCAAACATATTAGTAGAAAAACATGAGAGCTTTAATGGGTTGAAGAATCTATATGCAACATTGAACAAAATGGAAACAATACATAAAGAAGTAAATGCTCATGGATTTATATTCTCTAATTATAGTAAGAATTTTAGAACGCAAAGTGTGAATCAGGCTTGCTTGACCTCAACAAGACTCAACTTGAGACAAAATGTTCTTCTAGATAAAGGATAAGAAATTGCACTAACATCCAAACTATGGGTGCGATCGGCTTACTTAAAGGGGTTGTCGGACGGGTTATTCATATCGCCTTTCTGCCATCGAGAATCACCAATCAATTTTCCCAAGGATTTGTGTTTCATAGCATATCATTTCTATGGGGATGTGACATATGCATCTATTTAAATTTCCTGCAATGACATGTGTGCCATAATGCACATACGGATTTTCTAGGGTGTTTTTCAGAATAGGTTGAGATTGCATTTGGTTTTTGACTTTGTGTAGAGTGTCAATGGTCTCGGAAAATTGGTCACACGGGGATCACAACACAAAAAATAAACAAGTAGTGGTTGGTTGAGCGCAAGTTGTTAAGTCTCCATTCTTGAGTGATTTCTATTTTGTATAGAGTATGGTGTATGACAAGTCGCAAATTATATTATATATTGGGCATAAGAGATGATGTCACCTCATGTGTTTTCAAAAATCAATCTCCACCGCATTTTACAATTCCACCTTACCAATTCACTCGTGTAGGCAACTTGAACTACCTACTACCGACTCCCCATCATATGAATATTGATGTTGGTTAAAACTTATACTTTACACACCACTTTAACATATACAAACAAACAATCGTGTGACAAAGGAGCACATTGGGATCACATCGAAAAACACCTACAATGCATGGTTATATATAAATAGAATAAGCTGTAGAAACACACTCTTTCCAAAACAAACACATGTGACACTGATGTAGAGATAGAGTCTAGGAAGCGTGTCAACTGCAAAATGAGAGCTAGCAGTTGCATGCACTTAAGATGGTATTCAACACAAACCCAACCCAACTAATGCTCTTATATGTTGAACAACATATTTGCTATAAAATAGTACCAAACACTCATCCATCCTTAACCACCACCCACTAGTAAAGATGATTATTCAAGGGACCGGAGGCACAAGAAAATCATACGTAATTGGCAACATTAAACATACACTACAAAGAACACGAGGAAGAAGTCAATCTCCCCTCCTCCTCCTAGATTGGGAAACGTATAATAACATGTCATCAAATCAAGGCCCTTAATTGATTAAAAAACAATGCGACGATATCAAATCTAATCCCTTAATCCTTTCCAAACCTCATTTGATAGATTATAAAGGGATGACTCGAACCAAACAAAGTTAGACCGCTAGATGTTTTCCCTTGTGATCGCCATGTGAAAGTATTCACATGGACAAATTGGTGATGTGGAGTTGTGTTAAGCACGAAAAATTAACAGGGAATCTTGTGAGAAATTACTACTCGCCGGGGAAAGCCGACTCGCCATCAAGGCATCGTCTCTCTTGAATTCAAGTTGGATTTGATTTTGTGGAGGTCAAAACCAGGCCATTAAGAAGCCCTTGAAAACCAATTCCAATTTAACTCACTAAATCCTTTCCAAACATATTCCATGTCGGGATGGCGACTGGTTTGACAGATTAGAAAGGAACCAACTATCAAATCTGAGCCCTTAATCCTACGTCATCAAATCCAAGCCCTTAATCCTATGTCTCAGTATGCATCGGGGAAAAAGGACGTTCAATTTTCACACGACAAGTTTGATTTTTCGAATCCGGCTAAGTCAAAATGCCGTGATGACGATTGACGAGTAATTTCTCGCAAACTTCACTATTCATTTTTAGCAGCCCACCCGGATTTGTCTATATTCATACACAGATAACCGATAATCTCAATATCAGTTATCTGTGTATGAAAATGTACGACTCCAGCAGAGAGAGGCAACTAAGTGGGGTCATATATGTTTGAGAGCATTAAAGGATGAGATTTTTGTGGTGTTAAGTTGACTCATGGGAGAATGTGGAAAGTTATGGTCTATGGATGTTAGTGCCACAAGTTGACGACGAGTCTAAGGACAAGGATCCAATCGATGTTGACGAAGATGCGGAGGTGGAGAGAGAAATAGGGGAATGCATGGTGAATGCTTCTCTTTATGTTGCTTCAACTGATGTGGAGCTTGGGGTTAATGTCACGAACATGGTGGGGGTTATCATCATCTTGGAGGAGGTGGCACCGGGTGGTTGTGGTGACCATTCAAAGGGAGACAAGTTTGGGTTGGCTCCGATGCAGAGCATAACTTGTAGAGACCATAACTTTTGATCCGATTGTTGGATCATCTTGAAATTTTACAGGGTGGTAGATACACATTAGTACTATGATGGGTTCATCTTTGCATGTAAGGTTGTGGCTATTTTGGCACATTTTCAGGCCCGGATTCCTTCATCTAGTGGCCTAAAATTGGCTCTGAACATTTTTTCACTTTTGACTAGGTCTTGGAACTTTAATAACTTTTCTTTTTCTTGTTATAATAAGTCCAAATTTCGTGTGAGCCTTAATTTATGAAGGTGTATTTGGCACACAAATTTTGGGGCCCATCCGAGTTGTTTTACTAGTAGGTAATTTTTGGCATTTTAGGGTTTTTTTTGCATTTTAGGGTTTTTAGAGTAGACATGAAATAAAAGGAGGATTGTAATGATGTAAAAGATTAGTGTGGATTTCAGAATGAGAATAATGTTATTTTGAAACTACTGGTTTTTATTTACAAAGTTATTTATGTATGTTTTGGAGGTATTTCAACCTCTTGCAGTTGGATTCACATCAATTGGTATCAGAGCCGAATTTTGATCTTGTGGAAATAGTTTAGGTAACAAATTACAATTTTCTATGTAATATTTGCCTCTATTTTATATAATCATGGCTGACACGGGAGGGGAGGTTATGCCCGGATGAATAGGCATATGAAGACCCAGATAGTGATACTTAAGAAGTACCTCCATTAATGAATGAAGGAGGAAATGAATAATGAAATGAGAGAGATGAATAAACCTTGAATGAGAGACCATTTGAGGAGAGATTGATCAAGGCTTTAAAGGGAAAGAATGACGGAATCAAGATTAATGTTCCTGATTATGGTGGAGGGTTACAACCAGAGGATATGATTGAATGGTTGAATCACATGGAACAATTCTTTGATTGGAAAACCCTTTCAGAGGAGAAGAAGGTTAAGTTTGCATGCACTAAGATGTCCAGACATGGATTGATCTGGTGGCATCACCTACAAAATAAAAGATAAAGGAATGGAAAGGGCGAGATCCGAAACTGGAATAAAATGGTAAAGAAGTTGAAAGAAAAGTTTCTTCAAGTAGACTATGCTACGACACTCTTTCAAAGGTTCCAGAAGCTAAGACAAAAGGATATCAGCATTGAGGAGTATACCAATGAATTTTACAAGTTGTCAATTAGGGTGGAACAAGGAGAGTCTGATAGAATAGAATGCTACACGATATATAAATGGGTTGAATTACACCATACAAGATGAGTTGAATATGCTCCAGATCCATGGCCTGGATGATGCTTATCAAATCACATTAAAGGAAGAAGAAAAGCAAGAGGAATAATTTTAGAAGAGATGTGAAGAGAGGGCCATCATCATCTCCAATGAGGAGCAGGGGTATATTTGAATCTAAAAAAGGTGAATCCTCTAATGTAGAAGGACACGAAGATTATGTTCAAAGACATGGTAACTACTAAAGACGTAGGGGATTTCGGAGGGAAAGATGTTATAATAGAGGATGGGACTGGAATAGCCCCAAAGGCAATATGCATGTTATTCTGAATGCATCAAGAGGGTACAGACTTTTGAGTTTCTGCACTATCCTACACAAGATAGATGGCAAGGAGAAAAAGACGAGTAAATATGGTTGAAGATGAAGAGGATGAAGAGGAAGAAGAAAGAAGAAATGGAAGTTACATGAGACTTAAGTGAAACCCTCATTGTAAGGAGGAATATGATTTCCAAAGGAAGGAGAAAGAATAGGATGTTGTTGGAGATGATTTGTGGCTAAGAAAAAATATATTTCGAACAAGATGTACCTTTGGAGAAAAAGTATGTAAAGCTATTAATCGATGGTGGTAGTTGTGAAAAAATGGTTTCAATCTGTGATGG
Source organism: Taxus wallichiana var. yunnanensis (assembly GCA_018340775.1). Taxonomy (NCBI): domain Eukaryota; kingdom Viridiplantae; phylum Streptophyta; class Pinopsida; order Cupressales; family Taxaceae; genus Taxus; species Taxus wallichiana. The sequence goes on along the minus strand of CM031234.1, from coordinate 383,702,447 downwards.
TTGATAAAATCAGTCCAAAATGTGAGAAACACCGATATACCTATCGTATATCATGGTCAAGAAAGGGAATGAGGTAATCATAGATAAAAGATGCCTTATAAAGTTTTTGATTGGGAATACCTTCAAGGATGAGGTGTGTGTGATGTTATCCCAATGGATGCATGCCATATATTATATTTCTTCATAAGAGTCTTGTTTTTTTGTGGTTTGTCATATCGAGGATGGAGTGTCAATGGATGAGGAAAAAGTAAAGGAAATTTTAGAATGGCCTATTCTAAGGAATGTGATATAGGTTCATAGTTTTCATGGATTAGCAACTTTTATAGGAAGTTCATCAAAGATTTTCAGTGAGCATTTCTACACCCATAACAGAGCGCATAAAAGGGGGAGTTTGTATGGACCAGGACAATAATGAGATAGTTTTGAATTGTTGAAGAAGAAAGTGTCAGAAGCACCTATTTTGGTATTGCCATATTTTAGCAAGGTCTTCGAGGTTGACTGTGATGCCTCACATGTTAGGATTGAGCTGTACTGAGTCAAGAAGGATGACATGTGGCATTCTTCAGTGAAAAGATAAATGAATTCAAGAGGAAATATTCTATTTATGATGTGGAATTTTATGTTATTGTTCAGGCATTAAGGCACTGGAGACATTACTTGGTAGAAAAGGAATTTTTACTCTTCACTGACCATGAATCCTTGAGGTATGTAAACACACAGAAGAAACTAAATAATAGGCATGCAAAATGGGTTTCATTTTTTAAAGAATATAATTTTGTATTAAACCATAATTCAAGTAAGCAGAACCAAGTTGTTGATGCCTTAAGTAGGCGTGTAGCACTTTTAATATGATGGAGAATGAAGTAGTAGGGTTTGAGGCATTTAAGGAATTGAATGAAGGTGATCCAAATTTTGGTGATGTTGTGATACAACTTAAGGACCCTACTAGATCTGGAAACAGATACCAAGGTTGTCAAGGTATTCCAGATTTGAGTCTGGATGAATGGGAAAACAAAAGGCATTCATTTGACCCATACAAAGAGATGGAAGAATATGAATTAGGTGTATATTATGTACACGAAGAAAATTCACCCATTCCTAACATCACCAAGTTAGAAAATAAGGATGAAAATGAAGTATGGAAACTATATTTTGATGGTTCAAGAAGCAAACAAGGTGTTGGAGGAGGTGCATTGTTGGTATCACCACATAACATCAAGTATTATTCAGTTTTCAGATTTCAGTTTTCATGTTCGAATAACACAGGTGAATATGAGTCTTTGATTCATGTACTTCATTGCACTAGGAAAAGAGGCATAAAGAATCTGCAAGTATTTGGTGATAGCGAGCTGATTGTTAATCCACCAGGGGACAACATGCTACAAAAAATGACCAACTCAAAAGCTACAAAAATAGGGTATGGGACCTAATTGAGGATTTTGAAGATTTCAACATTGAGTCCATACCTAGGAAGAAAAATGAGGTTGCGGATAGGCTTGCAGCAGTTAGAGCAACTTTTGATGTGGTGGATAACATCAAAAGAGACAAAACACAACCACATAACCATGTGATTATAAGGCCAACAGTTCTAGATAATAACACAAACTAGAAGGTGTTTGAGAATGACCAACCGTCATCAATTTCTTGCAAGAAGAGGTTGAATTCTTAGCTAGTCATCAATATAAATTGGAGCATCGAGACGGGGATTAAGTAGTGTGGCTATGGATAAATAAGCTTCCAAAGGGTTTAGTAACATTGGAGTCTATCTTCAATCCTAATGACCAGTTTTGTAAAGAGAAGGCTAACATACAAGTTAAAGGGGAAGATTCAGAGCCAAACTTAGTTAGAGAGGGAAAAACACTTCAAATTGGAAAAGTGGCCACTGAACAAGAAAGATATGAGTTCACATAACTCTGCCAAGAATTTCTATATGTCTTCACCTAGAGCTATGAGGACCGGTGAGGATTCAATCTGAAGCTTGCACAACATAACATAGAACTGGATCTAGATGCTAAGCCCATCGGGAAGAAGTAAAGACCAGTCAACCGACACATTGAACCTTTTATGAAGAAAGAGATAAACAAGCTGATAGAGGCAAGCATTATATTCCCAATCAAACATTCAAGTGGGTCGTAAACTTGATTCTCAAGGTCAAGAAGAAGAATGGAGAAATCAGGTTGTGAGTGGACTTCTGAGACCTAAACAGGGCATCTCTCAAAGACCACTATCCACTCCCTTCAATGGAACAAATCTTGCAAGTGGTATCTGGCTCAGAAATATTTTCCCTCCTTGAAGGCTACTTGGGGTATAATCAAATAATTGTAAAAGAAGATGACTAGTTCAAAATGGCTTTCACCACTAAGTGGGGCACCTATGCCTATAGGAAGATACCATTTGGATTGTCTAATGCTTCAGAGCCACTTTCCAAAGAGTGATGGACATGGAATTCAGGGGGTTGATCAATAAAATAGTACTGATATATCTTGATGATATCATTGTGTTATCCAAAAATGCAGCGATCACCTTTTTCATCTGAGACATGTATTTCAAAGATGTAGGAGATTTGGGGTATCATTAAAACCAAAAAAGTACATATTCCTAGATCACGAAGGCAAACTCCTAGGAAATATCGTGTCAAAGGAAGGATTGACGATCGACCCAGAAAGAGTTGAAGCAATTCGATCATTTCCCTTTCTAAGTCACAAGAAGGCTCTTCAAAGCTTTCTAGGAAGAATCAATTTTGTCCACACGTTTGTGCCAAATTTTTCTGCTCTTGTGAAACCAATAACACTGATGTTGAAGAAGATAATGGAATTTAGATGGACGGATGAGGGTAAAGAAAGTTTTGAAGCAATAAAAGAAGCTATATCTCAAGCTCCAACTCTTGTCAATCCATACTTCTCCAAGGACTTCATTCTCTATGCCTTCGGTGGTGGGGACACAATTTCTGCAATCCTAGTACAACAGAACAAAGAGGGATCTGAACAACCACTTTCCTTCTTCAGCCAAGGTTTGTAGGACTATGAAGTGAGCTACTCTTTCATCGAGAAACATGTCCTTGTAGTGATCAGGAGCTTAATGAAGTTCAAACACCTGGTCTCAAATTAAAAATTCAGTTGTTGGTCTCTCATGCAGGAGTCAAGGAATTCCTTTTGAACAAATATCTGAATGAGAAACGTGTAGAATGGATCACTCATGTCATGGAATATGACATTGAAATTAAGCTCACTAAACTTGTCCGTGGGAAGGGATTCTGTGAACATCTAGCCTCGAGTCAATAGGTTGATGTAAGTAATGAAAATGGGGTTGTTTTGGTACTACAATATAGTCTAAAACAAGCAAATGATAATGTGCCTATCCTTTATTAGACTCAAAATATGATACACTTCCTTAAAATGGGCCTATGCCCTCTAGAAATGAGCAAAGAAAAGAGGAGATACTTCAGATTACTGAGCCATTCTATATGTTCTTGCTGATGGTGTTTTGTTCAAAAAGACATCAATGGAGTTTTACTAAGATGCATTAAGACAAGTCAAATTCAGAGGGTGTTATAGGAATTTCATGATGGAGAAGTGGAGGTAATTTTTCTCCTCGGGTAACAGATCTCAAAATAATGAAGGTGGGTTATTATTGGCCCACGGTGTTAAATGACTTCTATACATGGATTAAAAAGTGCAAAAAATGTGCCTTCTTCACAGGAAGGAAAGACTAGCAACACTCCCATTGCACCCAATTTCAGTTGACCAACCATTCATGCAATGGGGATTAGATTTCATCGGTGGTTAATCCAAACTCAAGCCTAGGTCACAAGTGGATACTCACAAGAACAAACTATTTCACCAAGTGGACCAAGGCAAGAGTGCACTCAAAGAAGCAAATGAGTCTAAAGCATGCTAGAATTTTATGAAGGGATAGTGACCGAGGTTCAAAGAACCCACCACTATCATATCGACAAATGCATTGGCATTCCTAGGTTCCAAGATGACAGAATGGGATGTCAAGAATGGGATCTAGTTGAGCACCTCTTCAAACTATTACCCACAAGGTAATGGACAGGAAGAGTCCACAAACAAGAATTTTCTAAGAATCATCAGAAGGACTCTAGATGAAAATCAAAGGACATGGCATACCAAGCTGAAATCAGCATTATGGGCTGACAAGATCACACCAAAGAGCTCAACGGGTAATTCCCCTTACAATCTAGTCTATGGGAAAGAGGCAGTGTTGCCTAAATCATTGGAGCTACCTGCATTGGAGCTCAGGAAGCAGTTGGAGTTGTCTGTGTTTGAGCCCATGGAAGCTAGGTATGCTTGAAATATGGAATTGGAAGAGATCACGAAACATGCATTTCAAACAATGGAAAAGGATCAAGCCTTAATTAAGAGATGGTTTGACAAGAAAGCAAGATCAAAGACATTTTGGGAAGGGGACTTAGTTGTGAAGTGGGATATAGATAAAAAAACCTGGCGTACATTCCAAGTTTGATGCCATTTGGAGTGGCCCCTACATGGTCACAAGATGTAAAAGTAGCAATGCCTTCCAATTTTCTACATCGGATGGAGAGGAGCGTCTGATTCCGGTGAATGGGATCTACCTTAAACATTGCTACTAAAAAAGGTAAAATTTCACCCTTATAAATATTAGTTTAGGATTTTAATTCCTCCAAGCGCATGTGCACATTGTCTTGTCATAGTGTAGGTTTCAATTTCCCTAATTTCTCCGGCACATGCCTTGTTGCTATAAGGTGGCATCACTATGGAATTCAGTGTGCCTCCAAAGCTGAATGTTGTAGTAGTCCATTTCAAGGACAGGTGAAATCTCCAAGTCAATGCAATTTTCTACTCTTAGAAATCTCATCTTCAAGATTTTCTTATGAAAACTCAGAGTACAAGCAGTGGGGCAAGTTTAGGATTAGTGAGTGCAAGCAGTCGGGTTCAAGTTTCAAGAACAAGATCAGTATCAGGCTATCATTCATGACTCCATTCCTAAAGGATACTTCAAGGCAACTGATCTTTCAACATAGCAGGTAGGTGATCCCGTGGGTCGCCAATTGTTATCCAATTTTACCTCTCAGGAAAAATTGGTCAAACATTACCTTGCAAGAGAAAATGGAGAAGTAGTTCAATCGTTTCCAAAAAACTAGGTTATAGTCGAGCTCGACAATGGAAATGTTGTTACAATAAAAAGGATGGCTAATGCAATTTCAAAGAATATCAAAGCTCAAGAGAAAAACAATGGAGAAATCTTGAAGTTTTCAAGCTCAAAATTTTGGCATTTTGGGAAAAATAGGGCAAAAAATGGCCTCAAAAATCCCGAAATCCTAAAACTTGAAAGTCTGAAATTTCAAACTTTTAGGTTTCATGAGTTTCATATGTCTCGGAGTGAAGTTGTAAAAATGGCCTCAAAAAGTTTGAAATCCCGAAGTCTGAAAGTCCAAAATTTTAGGGTTTTTGCAACCTTAGGAATCATGCCCGAAAATGAAGTGAAAAAGCCCAAACTCCAAAGTCTAAAATTTTGGACTTCAAAGTTTCGAGAGATCTCACCAACCAAAATGGAAAAATAAAGGAAGAGTTTCAAATCCAAACTCCAAAAGTCCGAAATTTTAGATTTCAAACTTCTCGAGTTTCGAGGCCTCAAGCCCCAAAACCCAAAAATACCCTCGTCACAACTTCCTAAACTCAAGTCCAAAGTCTGAAATTTCAGACTTCAGGCAGATTTTGAAACTCTCAACACTTCACATTTTTGTAGAATGGTGCCTCGACCTTCAGATGGCCATATCTTTCGACTGGGAGCTCGAATTTGAGCAAGAGAGGACTTTTGGAAAGATATTGATGTCTGCTACACAACTACCACCATTATGAGGTATGTGCTTCCTTTCTTTCCCAACAAGGGAAAACATATGGAGGCATGGGTTTTGTAGTAGAACCCATCATTGTTCTGAAGTGAATTCAATGCAATTTTGGGGTGGTTGAAGCAAGAATTTGAATTCTTCTCATCTCCTTCTCTCATTCTTCCTATATATTGTAAGGAGGGAAATTTTTCAAAAGGTTGGACAATTTTTCCTTGCACCCTCCCTTCTTCTCTGATCTACAAGTGAATTTGTGGAGTTCAAACCTCCCATTTCAAACTGTAATGCAAGTTTGTGCCTCTTGGCCATTGTAATGGACTCTATCAAATTATTGGAGCAATAAAAATGATTTTGTGGATGATTTCAACCCTCTCTTATGTTTATTATATCTTCCTGATCTCTCATTGCAATCTTGGTTATCAGGGTGGTTGTATTACACTTTTAATGGTTTTTGTTTAATTGCAAAGTAGGTGTTCAACATTCCTTTGGTGCATCACCTCTGTTAATTTAGGTTTATTTTCTTGCATCTTCTTAACCCTGTCTCCTTGGAAAGTTAGAGTAGATTTTAGAGTAGATCCTCTGCAAATTGTATGTGTGCACCTAAACAAAGGAATAGGAATCGCCTTCATCCCGAGAGTCCTCCCAAATAAAAATGTCCCACACTTTGGGAGAAGCTCCATGTTATGCAATCACACTAAGAGTCTCAACCCATCGAGTTGCAAATGTTCTGTGGTTTCTGCGATTACTCATCAACAAGCACATTGAATTAGACAAGAAACTCATCTTATGTTGTAGTTTGATTCCGCTTTAAAGGAATTATTGAAATATGACACATGTGAATCCTTCACGCTCTTATGTTATAAGGTCATTGATCTAGAACATGATCTCATTGTTGTACATATTATAGATCCTCCTCGTATCATTGTTAGTAACATCATCTAGTTCTTCTCTAATCCAATCTATTGAGCAATCTCCATCTCCTCCAATTCTCAAGAAAGTTTAGTCTTTTCAATTACAGAAGATTCCTTCATCTCCTCCTCCGTGTTGGGCTACACGTCAGATTTATACACCTATTTCATGGGAGCCATAACACACTTGTAATCACACTAGACCTCATGATGTGATGCATACCTTACTTGAAAAGTGTTTGATTTTCTTACCTTCTAATCAACACCATCCACCTCATCACTTGCAACGCCATTATGATAGACCTTATTAAAACTATCATCAGTATCAATGGCCATCGTGAAAATGATTGTTGTGCTTCTTTGATCACTTACAATAATTAGAAGATAAGGTTGTCATTTCCTCTCTCTCTCATGAGTGGTTTGTGTCTCCACTCCCACGTAGGTGTGTTATTACTCGATTGATTTATCTCCTTTGTCTAGTTCTAAGGTTATTAGTCATCCACCACCACAAATTGTTGCTCATGTGTGCTCTCCATCTCATATAACCATCGTTGCACTATCTCAACCGTAATGCCATGCTACTACAACCCATTTACACTTCTCACATGCTTGCATCACCCATCACTGGAACCATTCCCCATGACATTCAGTTTGGCTCATACACTCATGCTACTTTCATTCCACATGCTTCTACTGCTCCATGCAGACTTGGTCTTTCATAGTGTGATCTTTATCACCTTACTCCTCACTGACGCAAGATTTTTCTTACAGTTATTACATGACTATTGAGGCATATGTTACAATAAGAACCTCTCTTCACTCTTGCGCTACACACCTTATCGATCAATCTATCTCATGCACACTATCATAGTACTTCCCCATGATGCACTCTTTCTTAAAGGTTGATTCTTGATCACTGAAGAGTCTTATATAAAATGAACCTTGTCATCTATACACCTGGGGCATCTCTATTATCCACCCCGCCAATCTTCATCATACTAACATGCACTAAACTACACTATTACAACCATCTCATACTTTTACACATTATTCATTTTTACTTTATCATTAATCAAAAATTTATCCCTACATACGATCCACTTTTTCACAATCACATTACATACATAATCTATCATCATATACACTATATCATCATTTATCTATCTATAATCACATTACTCAATCTCAAAAATTACCCATTGCAAATCAATTCAACAATTACAAAACAATACTCAACACATCACACATCACGTACATAACAACAATAATAAATTCATCATACATCAAGATATGAGTCTCAATAATCATGTCATTACATCCATAAACATAAAATATAAGGATCATACAACAATAATTCCATATATATATATATATATATCACAATCATAGTTATGAAACATCTCATCCTTGGGAGAAAATCACCCTACATCGATACATTAGTACATATCATATCTCGTCATCACTATCACTATCTTCCACTATGAGAGCTATAGAACTAGAAGCTTCACTGATCACTCTACGCCACTGATCACGACCCCTATATCTCTCCACCTTCCTCCGTAATAATGTCACCTCGTTGACTACTCTGTAAAATGACCCTATAACCTAACAAACCACACAAATACATCTTTTGCTAGAGGAACGCCACCATCCACCTTTCTAGCTCATCATGTCTCCTCATGTGCCACATCCCTTTCTCCCAATAGAACACTTTATGTATCTTCTACTATCGGAACTTTCTTGAACAAATTATGCTCACCCACAATATCATCTACACACTCTAGCATGCCTCCAACAACGAGTACATCCATGGGAACATTCCTCTTCAATGTGTAGATGGATATGTCCACAATCAATGACCAATACACATCACCTACATCCAAAGAAAAAAACTTGACAACAACAACAATTATAAAACAGAATTAAAAATTCTAAATGTAACTATACAAATAATCACGCTTTGCTATCGTTATAGCTACGCTATCGAGGGCATGTGTTTTCCCCTTTACTCCTTCTCTTGATGGTTCTCCTGCCATATCTAAAAAAATAGAAACAAAAATTTCCACCGATGTGACGCCAACCATGCACGATGTATGCCTTTATTCACCCAATGTCATCCACATCTATCAACTCTATTTCCATGTTAGCATCGTCAGCCCAGAGGTACTAGTTGCACTCATGTGGGTCCTAGTCTAGATTTAGCCCTCCTTAGTACCTCTAATGAATCTCATAGATACATATGGCTCTCGGGGGCATCTGGCCGTGCCATACTATCATTATAATTTCTCCACCTAAAATAACTTAGTCACCCTCGAAATCAATCCTCTAACCACATATTCCATCGAATGCATCAGTAGCTCTACTACATCCTCTAGCCATCCTCTCGTAGTCTCGGTATATTTATTCTTGACATCGTTTCAATTTCATATACACACGATTTTGGGATATGTATTATAATTTCTCAATTACATCGTTACGCTCTTACTTTTGGCTCATCATCCATTCTCATCATCACTCCCCCTTTCACCGAAAGGGGGGGCATACAGTTAGGGTGATCTTATAATTTCCCTTACACCATTACGTGATAAATATACATTTCTAACCCATCATTTACTTGTACACCATGTGACATTTCATATCACTTCCTAGCAAATCCTCCTAATGACCTAATCTATGGGCAATAAGCGTAAAATCTATCCATAATTAAATGAATCAAGAAAACAATAACAATTAAAAAAATCTTCCACTATTCAATAAATTGACATGACACCAGTAGTATTTATCTTATCGATGACCTAACTTAGGAGTATTATCATCACTTTCCTAGATGACCTAACATGGGAAGTTATCTTACACTTTGCGATTGCTTCCAAATAACCCAACATGGAAGCCACCACACACATATTGTGGTGACACCCGTGGAGTGGGGACAATAATACATCATTTTGTTTCCTATACTACTCCTATATGGGTTATCATGTTTAATCAAAATGGATCCAAATAGAAAGCATATTGTCTTTTTCCATATGCAATGGGGCTAGATATTTTGAGGACGTAGTTAAAGTTGGAGGGTAAAACTATACCTCTCTCCCTACACTCTTCCTCTAGCGGCAGGAAGACCAAATCCTTAGTTTTTCATACACACATAATCGGGTTGAAAAATGATCACTCCTACCCCATCACACCTCCATCAATGACAAAAATAAAAATCTCTAATCACTTCAATCATCAATCTCACTTAGCACTCCTCATAACATATCACTTCTCTCGTTATATGTCAGACGATCAACACGATGATCCATGGTTTACCACGCTATGTGTTCTCACTCGACATGTACTTCTACCACATATTTACATACTTATACAACATGGGCTTATCTGGACTTCTCTCAGGTATGCATCTATATCTACTTTACATTACTGAGCTATCACTCACCAACACAAAGTCGGAGAAAATGTAGACACAAAATCATCCACTTTCTACTATTTATTATACCGCCAAGTATTCACCGATGCTCGATTATATAGTCCATCCACTTGTTTTTTTGGTCCTTATTTCTTTTATCTCTCACATTTATCACTCATACACCCATTATGGCCAAGTCATTGGGATCTCTCGTCTGCACAATCCTCACTCATTTTTCGTCACTTGTCTTTGGACACTAGCACATAGGATCGGACACTAGCGTCGGGCGCTCCTATCTATCTTATGTGCCCTTGTCCTCTTTGTGTTTTATCTTTTTGACATTTGAGGTCGGTATTTTAAATTTTCCCTCTCTCAAATCCCAAGGCACTAGTTGGCATGTTGGATCATTAGTGTCGAAATTCAAGTAACCAATCCTTATATAAACACAACATACATACCAATATAAGGGAGAACAATTGTTATCAAGGGATAACTATTTACATAGATCAAGGCACTGCATTTGGGCACATTACTCTACATACACACTTCATAGGAAGGGGAGTTCATTTTATTCCATCCACACATTTACATTTTATCTATCTACCTCCTGATATCTTGGTGTCATTGGCACAAATGAAACTTAGGAGCACTATTTGCACACACAAACACATTAGGTCTGAGATGTAGTGTAATTCTCAGTCATTAGTTCACCATTTTGATATTTGAGGATAGTCTGACCCCTTATTTTGCATCTTTCTATTTTAGGAATTGATGTCCTTTTAAGGGTTTTACAGGAAGATATTTATGTGTAGGTTTACAAGCACGTCGGTGCTCCAAGTGTGACATGCAGGTGACCAAAGGTGAATAAGTAAAAAGCCCTATTGGAACCATGATCGACATTTCAGCGTAGACCTAGGAACCCAAGAACAGGCCTGGGCACCAGGTACTAGCCGGGTGCTCCTATCCCTCTCCAGCACCCTGATCCAAAGCATTTCCACATCCATTGTATTTTATGTGGTTCGTTGCAACAACATGTAATTCTATTTCATCATATTTTCCAGTCCAGACACAGTGAAAGATAAGTGAAATTAAGATAAGTACCTTACCCCTATCATTTCCTTTCATAGTTGAAATTAAATAAATAGTTTAGTATTTATATTTCAGAGTATATCATTTATAGAAAATCTTTGTGTAGACACTAATTTTTGGTATCTTTCCTCCCCTTCACCCCCGTATTTTCTCTCTTTCATTAGGATTTCCCATTTGAATTCCTTTTCCCTCCTAAATTTAATTAATTCCATTTCCCACCAAAAATACATATCCAATTAATCAATATTAATTGATTAATTAATCCCTTTTAAATCAACTTATGAATTTAATATTTCAAAATAATCCATGTCATTCCACCTATGAATTTAATATTTAAAAATAATCCATGTCATTCCACCTATGAATTTAATATTCAAATATAATCCATGACAAATCCATTTATGAATTTAATATTTAAAAATAATCCATATTCAATCCACTAATGAATTTAATATTACAAAATAATCCATATTCAATCCACTAATGAATTTAATATTCAAAGATAATCCATATTCAATCCACCTATGAATTTAATATTCAAATCTAATGCCCACTCACCTAATCAGGGTAGCTTTGCTAAATCATGATTATGTAAATTAATCCCATCCTTAGGCTATAAATAAGAGCTTCCCCCTCTTCTAAACACGCAAGAAATCATAGCAAAACTCGGGAATTCTTATTCCATTAATATCATCTTAGTATCATTATAATGTCCTTGTGATTCCATTAATGTCATCCTAATGTCCTTTTGATTCCCCTAGCCATCCAATTTCCTTACATTCTTTCTATTTCTCCTTGTTGAGGATCTTCTGCAGGGCTCTTAGCATTATGCCATCTTGGATCGGTTCTTCTCTGGTCGCTATCATCCATATAGTATTCTTCTAGGTCATTCCCAAACCACTCTGGTTTGTTTGTGTTATTTTATCATTTGTATTATTAGTTATCATTTCACTTACCATTTTAGTTAGCATTTTTGTTTATCAGATCACTATTTTAGACTTCGGTTACTAGTATATCTCTATCCATCATTGATTATCCTTTTGTTATTATCACGTGGGCTGACATCCTTTCTAGGAAGCTCTTGCTTCCATGAAGCCGACTTCGTCAAGTAGTTCATCGTATATCTTACTAATCTATTTAGATCTTTGAGATTTCATTGTTTCCCAAGTTGAAATTTCGTAGTGAGGATGATCATTTCTTGTGCGCCCATACCATTCTATCACCATCTACATCAAGAGGTTCCCTAAACCCTCCCATAATTTTAGGTTTCTTGATTTCTAGTTGGTTTTCACAAATTTGGAGCAGGTAGCGAGAAATCTTGTTGAACATTCTCAGTTTTGTCGCCCACCGAACGCGTGACTACGATTTATTATTATTGGTTTCATTATTCATTACTTTAACCATTATTTTCCTATTAGAGTTTGTTGTTATAATTGTATTCTCTGTACTGTATGGAATTCTTTGGTTGATGTTTACATTTTGGGAAATTTTATTTCTCTATGTTGTCTTATGGTGTTTGTGCAGGTTTTGATAGTGGTGGATATGTTGTTTACCTCATCCTAGACACCTAAAATTTCTTTTGTTCCATGTTAATCACCTTTTCATAGTATCATTTCAATATGCATTAATACTCACTTACATATTTGGTGTGTTGGGTTAGTGCTGGTCATTTGTTTCACTTTACTTGTCTTGTGCAGGTTTCAAAAGTATAACAACTATCTTGATTTATAGTTGTTATCTATTTGGATATTTTTTGGGAACATTTCATTTTTAGACTCTCACTTGTTTGCAGGGTTTTACTTTTCTAGGGGTGGTGTTATTTTTCATTTTGTGGTTTATAATAATTCGATTTGTTATATTCAAAAGTTTCGATATTTTGTGTATAAACTCGTAAAAATGAAAATCATTATTATTATTAAAAAAATAAAACAATAAACATTAAATAAAAAAGAAAAGAAAAAAAACTTTATCTTAAACTACCCTCCTATCCCCTCCTCCACCATCTCGGCTAGTTCTGTCGAGTTGTTCCCTCACCACTAAACCTAGCACCCAACTCCCCGACCACTCCTTGTCCCCAACCCCCTCCTCAGTGACCAACCCCCTTCCCATCTAAAATCCCCAACCCCGGCCACTCGGCCATGCCCGACCCCCAACCCAAACCCATCCCTGTGTAAAACCTTAACCCCGATATCCGACTTGGCTACTAAGCCATAGATAGTCCCCACATATAGTCGGCCACACAAACCTCACGTCATCCCACTTAGCTTCGAGCCCTCAACTCACCATCCCATAGCTCCCAGAGCTCTCTTGAGCTCACCTCGATCATTTCATCACCTAACTCATGTCTACATGGGCTATTGACCATTCGCATGCACTTCCCACTATCCACGTGATCTTCCACTTAAGTTCATAGGTTCATCGTGATTGATTTGTGTGTTGCCAAATTATACACATGGGCCTCTATTTAGAAGGGGGTTAACTTCTTTTGTTTGAATGCACCTCCCCTATCTCCCGCGTAGGTCTCTATTGACCTTGGTGTGCGGGTTAGTCCAGGAAGGGTAAAACACACAACAACTCAACAATAACCGAACTACACCATGTATTTTATGGAATTGTTTCAAATTAAGTCATTTTTATTAGAGGGATTAGGGTGTAGATAAAATTACTAAAATTTTTCCCACCCTTTGATAAAACTATCTCAGAATTATTCCATTTAAAAACCTTGGTTTAACCCTAGTCCATTTGAGGGTCTCTATAGGGCAATAACTTCCTTCTTAGAGGAAAAATGATCCCTCATTACTCCTTAATGTGTTACGTGGATTCGAGTAGTTGTTACTTGCTATGTTATTCATATTTTTCAATTGCTTCTACTTCCTTGTATGTTTTGCATTGAATCGATTCCCCATTACTTCATGTGTATTGCGGGTCTCCAATATTTCTTTACTTCATACATGTTGCAGGATTCTAAATTATTGTTACTTCCACACTTTGTGGGTTTGTTAACCCCTCTTGCTTAAGAGCTTGTGTATTTTTCTAAACCGACCCCTCATTACTTCCTACTAATTTTTGGGATTTAGACTACTTGTTGCTTCCATTATGCTTTTGCTAAAATGATCTGCATTACTTCACTCTTGTACATTCCCGGTTTCCCAAGGGAAATTACTTCCTATGCTTTGTGGTGTTTTAAAAAGCTCTTACTTCTTCATTTTTGTGTGAAACCAAATTAATCCCTGCTTTTTGACTTGAAGTTTCAAGTAAGATCATCTTAAAAACCCACAATGCATCATAAAATGAGTTGTTTTACTTGATCACTTCCAGTGAACTTTGAACTTCACTTCTAAGAGGATCTTTATGTATTTTCGTTGCACCGGATCCAAATATCTTCATGGACTTGAGATAATATAGCTTTAGTTAAATTCTACATTTTAACTAGAAATTGTTGTTAATATTTTAGTAGTTAGAGAACACTGATTACTTGAAGGAAAGCAAATGTTTGAGTTGATTTTTTATTTTCCTATCACTCACACATAATTTGAAACCTTGAAAAAATGATTGGGAAAATCAAGGTCGATTCATACAAAAATGATTTCTCTATAAACTCAACGAGATAAATGAACGACAAGTTTTGGACTTGATCTTGTAGACAAAGATGACGATAACATAGCTATAATTTCTTTCAACTAGGAAACTGAACTCTTCTATAATCAGGTACATTATAGAAATATTTACAAAATATCTTGTGACACCTTGAATTATACAAAAGGAGTACATACATTCTAAATATTCATGGAAAATAGTCCTCATCTTGACAATATCTCACAAACTATAGATGCAAGTGAATCTCAACTTGCGGCCTCCCTAGTTGGACAACATTCCGACAAAGGAAGGACACAACTTTAAATTTAAGTAATAGGTCATGTGCGTAGTGAGGGGTTCCTCGAGATTGAACATCTGTGAGGTGCGAAATATGCACACCAACATGAAATGGTGGAAGATATAATATCCAGAACTCCAAAATACTTTCCATCTCGTTATGTAAACATAGGCTATAAGCCAATCATCTCCCATAATACAGCAGTACCTTCTCAACCATCTTCATAGGTAAAATGTATTCAAGTGTGTCAATGTAAATGAAATTGAGGGAAATAGAATGCCGTCCTTCATAAACACTGTGTGTAATGTCATGATATGGTAGAAAATTGCCCTTGTCGATTTTGATAAATATTTTTCCTTCAATGATAAACTAAAGGGGGAGCTATGAAAACAAAGTGAAGTACCTATAATCGTTGATGTGTTCCCATAATACTCAAGCATACAACTAGCTGAATCTCCTTCATAAGAATACTTAAGTTGGTCATTACTTACGCTTTACAAACCATTCTGATATATACATATAAACATTAGTGTTATACGAGCACATTGTGAAACATTGGGATCACATTGAAAACACCTGCAATTAATGGAATATAGATAGAATATTTGTAAAAACATAAACTCCTATTAAAACATACATAGGTGACTCAATATCGAGGTAGAGTCCCAGTGGGAGTGCAAGTGTAGGAATGGGAGCTACTAGTGTAAACCAATCGTAATTGGATGTTTGTTATCTAACATTAGGAACAAAAAAGCCGACACTTGAGGGCTAGAATCTTCTCATGTCAAGAATAGACTCAAACATATCAAAGTAGCAAAAACATGAGAGCTTTATAGGGTTGAAGAATGTATAAGCAACATTGAAAAAAATGGAAACAATACATTAAACAAGTAAATGTTCATGGATTTGTATTCTCTAATTGTAGTAAGAATTTTACAAAGCAAAGGTGATTACGGGCACTTGCTCACCCTCAACAAGACTCAACTTGAGAAAAAATGTTCTTCTATATAAAGGATACAAAATTACTTGCGCTAACATCAAGACTATGGGTGCAATTTGGCTTACATAAAGGGGTTGTTAGATAGGTTATTCACATCATCTACCATCGAGAATCAACAATCAATTTTCCTAAGGATTTGTGTTTCGTAACGTATCAATTCTATGGGGATGTGACATATGCATCTATTTAAATTTCTGAAATATCATCTAGGACATAATGCAATATGAATTTTCTACGATGCTTTTCAGGAACAAGTTGAGATTGCTTTTGATTTTTTGACTTTTTGTAGAGTGCCAATGGTCTCGAAAAATTGGTCACATGGGGATCACAACACAAATAGTAAACAAGTAGTGGTCAATCGAGCAGAAAGTTGTTAAGTCTCCATTCTTAACTAATTTCTATTTTGTACGGAGTATAGTGTATGGCATGTGGCAAATTATATTATATATTGGGCGTAAGAGATGATGTCACCTGTATTGTGTTTTTAAAAATTAATCTCCACCACATTGTATAATTCCATCTTACAAATTTGCTCGTGGAGGAAACTTGAACTACCTGTTGACATTTTTTGCACCTCGTGTGAAAATGTCAACTCAAAAATTTTATGTTTCTCATATTTGATGGATTAAAGGTTAGACTATGTTGGAAACAAATATCTCTAAAGGGGACACAATTTTTATTGTTTGGCTTTGGAGAGTCTTGGAAGTCACATGTGCATCAAATCTACAACTCGGGAGTAGTTACAAATGCTATGTCTCATAGATGCAACCATTCCATTTGAAACCCTCACGTAACACCGCAACATCAGCAAAACACCATTGCAAGGCCCCGAGGAAGGTAGGAAGGAAACATGCATGTATCGATACAGCATGTTCGAGGCTATAAACAGGTTGCCGCAGGTTTGAAGGGCAGGGTGCAAAATAAATTTCAGTCATCCAATGATCATCAAAAGGGGCATTTGACTTTAATTTATTTCCATGATTAAGTGAATTATTTAATTGTTTCAAGCTGTATAAATTCATTTATTATCCATACAAATGAAGAAAGTACGAAAAGAAAAGACATACATCTCATTACATAAAAAAGTTCATTTATTCATAAGGAATAAAAGTACAGTGAACCCACACAAGCTGTGGAATGTAACTTAGGCGTGCTCGAAAATAAAAGAAGCATATACTTAAAACTATAAGCAAATGGAGAGAAAAAACCCATCATTACTTGATTGGATTGGTTCTCTTGTGCTTCTTGTATTACTTCACCTCAGCTTCTACATCCTCATTTCTAGTTCCCAGCAACATGTATCCCTGGACATACGGTATATACTATTAGAGCTCCAGGTTTGGTTTATATCCATGTGTTTATAGTTTCAATTAATCTGAATCATTTAAGGAAGGTACATACAAGATACATAAGGGACATAATTAGAAATAACATCTCTTATTACGTAAACAAGTACAAAAATGCATAACAAAATTCCATTTTCGAAAGCATGGCATAGAGGATCAAATAGATGATCAAATTACAGTTAATCGCATACTTGCATACCAATGAATCCAATCATGAGAATAAATGCATCAAGTACTAAAAGGATATAATCATGTTGTAGCAATAGAAATGATGTCGAAAGCCACCACATTTACCCATTCAAATAAAAAGATGAAATAGAATCATCACTGAATGCATACACGGGATCCTATCATATACCCATTAGGATGATTCATGAAATCACTTACAGATGGTTCAAGTTTTGTTTTTTCAATCATCAAATAATGCCACGTTTTCAGCCAAACAGAATTAAAGATAATGACACATTCAATGCTCTCAATTATATGATGATATTGCACACTTTCTAGAGACATGGTAGTAAAAATTCTACATGTAGAATGGTAATTATAATAAAGTAGAGATATCTTAAGTTTTTAATTCTCAAGAAAGCAAAATATGAGTATAGTTCAAGAAAAGACATAAGAAATGCCACTTTAGCTTAACAATTCAAAAATGTAGGTTGTAGGTTGAATTGGTCAAATCACAAAGTCTAGTCTAAGATGCAACATAGAATTTCCAGCTTTTTAAGTGATCATGCAAGAAATGAATAAAGTGAGGGATAGTCTTTTAAATCACCATAGGAATGCATGATACATTTTTGCAATATACCCTCAACTGATAAGCCATCTCAGAAAGCTTCATCAAGTTGCAAGTGACCATTTTCAATCAAAGAAGAACATATTCTCAGAGAGTTTCAACAGTCTATATTGACTTCTCATCAAAATCCAAAATAGAGCATGAAAGTGAGAATATCAAAAATTAATGAGCAATCTGATATAGAAAGTTAGAGATATTCATTCTTGTAGACATACTAAACATTGTTGCAAGGGTTTTCATGGCATGGAGCAATCAAATAGATGAAGTTAGCTTTGACATTGACATATGAATACAAATTCTATCAAATTCAAATGAACCCACAAAGTGAACTCATTAGAAGCAAGTGAAATCCACGTAGATCTCATGCAAGAATTATATATGAAAGGAAAGTTACAAAAAACGTCCAAGACCTTAAAATAAATCAATAGAGCTGTGAAGTAGATACAGACAATGCAAACCATTCAGAAGGTACAATTTTGTCTCATGAAGATATGATTCCCCCATAACAATAAGCTAAAAGTCCAACATTTCCACATTATTATGAAGTAAAAATCGAAGAGCTCAGATAAGAAGAAAAGTCACAAGGTTTCATATTGTAACCATCAATTGATTATAGGTTATGCAACAAGGAAATTTAGCTTATAAACTCATTAAATAGAGATATAACTCAACATCAACATACATTATCAAATGGAAATAAATATGTACAAAGTTCTTATCGATAACTTCAGGTACTAAGGTAAATTACAAGGACACAACATCAAATTCAAGCGTTCTTCATGTTGGTATCCAAATTGATTCTCCCTTGAAACCGAGCAACATCACAGATTTAGCAAGACACTACGAGACAAAAATATCATATTATGAGTCGTTTTGTAGTCGGGGAGGGGATTTTTCTAACTCTTTGTCACTCGGGCATCCAAGAAATGAATAACACTTTCATTAAGGATTTGATCTATCCTCACTACTTTAGGCCATGCCTTTCGACTAGGGTGAGAGGACCTATTTTGTAACCTCTGTCGGTGAGGGAGAATGAAGATATCCTTCTTTACATGAATTTGAAAGGGGACCTTGAGAAAATATGATCAATGCACCACAATTTAACTCTCACAAGTTGTCACTTCTAAAGCATGGTGTTATTTTCTAAATAGGGTTAAGGTTACTAAAGACATAATGGAATGCTGATTGCTTCTACATATTTTAGTAGTAGAATTTATTCATTTTTGGAGATACGGGAAATAGGGGTAGTTTAGGTGGGATTCATTATTTTTGAATAATTTTGGTGGGAGATTAAGTAGGATAAACTTGATTTCACCAAATCTTTGAGAAACTTCACAACAATTGCAAAACTAAATGACAAAATGCTTCAGAACAACTAAAATATTCATTGATAAAGATTTTCACAGTTTCACACAATCTCCAAGAATTTAACACGAAGGATCGAGCTAAAGACTAAATTAAATATTAGAGACCCCTGGTTCCTCACAAATAAGATAATACGAGTCAAAGGCTTGAATAAAATATTTATCAACAAAATGACAGTAAAGTGATTTAAAATTATTTATCTCATTACATGATGAAGGCTCTTCTCATAATGAAATTCCAAATGCCACTAAACTATCATGGGGATGAGATCTGTATGATTCAGAGGGATTTTAACACAAGATCGCAATAGGAACAAGAAAAAAATACTTGGCAGACATTCTCAAATAAAGGATACAAATTGGGTTGAAGATTAACACAAATTAATTTGAAGTTGATTAGATTCATCAAGACAGGGAAAGTTTCTTTGAAACCTTCAGTCTCGGAGCTTGTCAGCAATGGTTTGTACTCTTCGCAACCAACTTGACATGATAAAATCTAAAACATAAGAAAGTAATAGGTTTCTCAATATGGTCTCTCGGAAGATGGAATTATTTAATTATTTCAATTTTTATAAATTCATTTATTATCCATACAAATGAAGAAAGTGTAGAAAAGAAAAGAAATATGTCTCATTACATAAAAATAGTTCATTTATCGATAAGGAATAAACGTATAGTGAACCCACACAAGCCGTGGGGATGTAACTTATGTGTACTCGAAAATAAAAGAAGCATATACTTAAAACTATAATCAAATGGAGAGAAGAAACCCATAATTTCTTGATTGGGTTGGTTCTCTTTTTCGCTTCTTGTATTACTTCATCTTCAGCTGCTACATCCTCATTTCTAGTTCCCAACAACAAGTACCTGTGGACATATAGTATATACTGTTAGAGCTCCAGGTTTGGTTTATATCCATGTGTTTATAGTTTCAAGTAACTGAATATTTTAAGGAAGGTACATACAAGATACATAAGGGACAGAATCAGAAAGACCATCTCTTATTATAGTTGAATCATAACAAGTACAGTAAAATGCATAGCAGAATTCCATTTTTAGAAAGCATGGCACAAGAGGATCAAATAGATGATCAAAGTATAGATTAATCACATAGTGCATATCAATGAATCCAATCATGAGAATAAATGCATCAAGTACTAAAAGGAGAGAATCATGTTGCAGCAATAGAAATGATGTAAAGAAAGCCACTACATTTATCCATTCAAATCAAAGACAAACGAATCATCATTGAATGCATATAGATCCTCATCATATACCCATTAGGATGATTCATGAAATCACTTACTACATGATGGTTCAAGTCTTGTTTTTCTCAATAATTAAAGAATGCAACATTTTCAGCCAAAGAGAATTAAAGATAATGACACATTCAATTCTCTCAATTATATGATGATATTGCGCATTGACTTTCTAACATACGGTAGTAAGAATTCTACATGTAGAATGGTAATTACAAATGTAGTACAAATATCTTAAGTTTTTTTAATTTTTAAGAAATAAAAAATATGAGTATAGTTCTAGAAAAGACATAAGAAATGACACTTCACTTAAGAATTAAGAAATGCAGGGTTGTCAGAGTTGAATCGGTCGATCACAAAAGTCTATTCTAAGATGCGACATAGAATTTTAAGCTTTTAAGTGATCATGCAAGAAATGAATAAAGTGAGGGAAAATATTTTAAATCACCATAGGAATGCATGACATTGAATATACCCTCAACTGATAAGCCATATTAGAAAGCTTCATCAAGCTGCAAGTGACCATTTTCAATCAAAGAAGAACAGACTCTCTTGAGAGTTTCATATACATATTGACTTCTCATCAAAATCCGAATAGATCAGCTTAAAGTGATAATATCAAATATTAATGAGAAATATGATATAGAAAGTATGAGATATTCATTCTTGAGACATACTCTAACACTTCATTATTTGCAATGGTTTTCATGGCATGGAACATTCAAATAGATGAAGTTAGCTTTGATATTGACATATGAATATAAATTCTATCAAATTCAAATGAGCCCACAAAGTGAACTCAATAGAAGTAAGCTGAAATCTACGTAGATCTGCAACTATATATGAAAGGAAAGTTGCAAAAAATGTCCAAGACCTTAAAATAAATCAATAGAGCTTTGGAAGTAGATATAGACAATGCACACATTCACAAGGGAGTCTGATTTTGTCCTCACGAAGATATGATTCCCCATAACAATAAGCTAAAAGTCCAAAATTTCCACATTATTGTGAAGTAAAAAAGCAAGAGCCTCGATAAGAAGAAATGTCGTGAAGGTTTCATATTGTAACCATTAATTGATTATAGGTTAGTCTGATAGGAAATTTAGCTTATAAAATCATTACATAAAGATGTAACTTCCAACATCAACATACATTATCAAATGGAAATCAATATGTACAGAGTTGCTATCGCAACTTCAAATGCTAAGGTAAATTATGAGGACACAATATCAATTTCAAACGCTCTTCATGTTGGTATCCAAACTAATTCTCCCTTGGAAACCGTAGAAACATCACAGTTGCAGGATGAAGAAGACACCGAGAGACAAAATATCATATTATGAGCCATTTTGTAGACGTGAGGGGATTCATCCGACTCTTTTCACTCAAGCATCGAGAGAAATGGATAAAGACCTTCATTAAGGATTTGATCTATCCTCACTACTTTAGGCCATGCCTTTCAACCAAGTTGAGAGGACCCATTTTGAACCTCTATCGGTGAAGGAGAATTAAGATATCCTTCTTCGCATGAATTTGAAAGGGGACCGTTAGAAAATATGATCAATGCACCATAATTTAACTCTCACTGAGTTATCACTTCTAAAGAATGGTGATATTTTCTAAACAGGTTAAGGTTATGTTACTAAAGACATTATGGAATCTTGATTGCTTACCTCGCTTATTTTAGTAGTAGAATTTATTCATTTGTGGCATGTCTGAAGGAAAATAGGGGTAGTTCGGTGTGGGATTCATTGTTTTTGAATAATTTTGGTGGGAAATTAAGCAAGATAAACTTTTTTTGCCGATCTTTGAGAAAACTTCATAACAATTCTGGAAAACTAAATGACAATGCTTCAAAACAACTAAAATATTCCTTGATAAAGATTTGCACGGTTTAAGCACACAATCTCCAAGAATTTAACACGAAGGCTCGAGCTAAAGACTCAATTAAATATTGAAGACCCTTGGTTCCTCACACTTAAGATACACTCAAAGGATTACACAAAATCTTTATCAACAAGATGGCAGTAAAGTGATTTTAAATTATTTATCTCTAATACAGGATGAAGGCTCTTCTCATAATGAAATTCCAAATGCAACTAAATTATCATAGGATGAGATCCTATATTATTCAGAGGGGATTTTAACACAAGATTCCAATAGGAATAAGAAAAATATACTTTCTGCAGCATTCTCAAATAAAGGAATACAAATTACTTGAAGATTAACACAATTAATTCGAAGTTGATTATATTCATCAAGAGGGGAAAGTTTCTTTGAACAGTCTTCGAGCTTGTCATCATTATTTGTACTCTTGCAACCAAATTGACATGATCAAATCTAAAACATAAGAAATTAATAGGTTTCTTTCGGATGGTCTCTTAGAAGATGGAATTATTTAATTATTTCAATTTGTATAAATTCATTTATTATCCATACAAATGAAGAAAGTGTAGAAAAGAAAAGACATACGTCTCATTACATAAAAATAGTTCATTTATTCATAAGGAATAAAAGTATAGTGAACCCACACAAGCCGTGGGATGTAACTTATGTGTACTGAAAAATAAAAGAAGCATATACTTAAAACTATAATCAAATGGAGAGAGAAGAAACCCATCATTTCTTGATTGGGTTGGTTCTCTTGTGCTTCTTGTATTACTTCATCTTCAGCTTCTACATCCTCATTTCCAATTCTCAACAACATGCGTACATGTCGATATTCGGTATATACTGTTAGAGATCCAGTTGGGATTATATCCATGTGTTTATAGTTTCAAGTAACTGAATCTTTTAAGGAAGGTACATACAAGATACATAAAGGACATAATCAGAAATAACATCTCTTATTATAGTTGAATCATAAACAAGTACAATCAGTAAAATGCATAACAAAATTCCATTTTTAGAAAGCATACGCATGAGGGATCAAATAGATGATCAAAGTATAGATTAATCACATATAGCATACCAATGAATCCAATTATGAAAATAAATGCATCAAGTACTAAAATGAGATCATCATGTTAAAGCAATAGAAATTATGTAAGAAAGCCACTTCCGCATTTATCCATTCAAATCGAGAAGGCTGAAATAGAATCATCCTTTGAATGCATATAGGATCCTATCATATACCCATTAGGATGATTCATGAAATCAATATGGATGTTTCAAGTTTTGTTTTTTCTCAATCATTAAAGAATGCAATATTTTCAGCCAAATAGAATTAAAGATAATGACACATTCAATGCTCTCAATTATTTGATGATATTGGTACACTTTCTAGAGATATGGTAGTAAGAATTCTACATGTAGATGGTAATTACAATAAGTAGTGATATCTTAAGTTTTTTTTTTTAAGAAAGAAAAATATGAGTCTAGTTCTATAAAAGACATAATAAATGCCACTTCAGCTTAAGAATTAAGAAATGCAGAGTTGCAGATTGAATTGGTCGTATCACAAAGTTTATTCTAACATGTAACATAGGATTTCTAGATTTTTAAGTGATCAAATGCGAAGAAGAATAAAGTGAGGGACATTATTTTAAATCACCATAGGAATGCATGATATTGCAATATACCCTCAATTGATAAGCCATATTAGAAAGCTTCATGTTTGGCAAAGCAAGTGACCATTTTCAATCAAAGAAGAATAGATTCTCTAAGAGTTTCAACGTCTATATTGACTTCTCATCGAAAATCTAGAATAGATCACTGGTAAAGTGATAATATCAAATATTAATGAGCAATATAATATAGAAAGTAAGAGATATTCGTTCTTATAGACATACTGAACACTGTTGCAACGGTTTTCATGGCATGGAGCATTCAAATAGATGAAGTTAGCTTTGATATTGACATATGAATCTAAATTCTATCAAATTCAAATGAGCCCGTAGAAGTGAACTCAAACAGAAATAACTGAAATCCACGTAGATCTGTAACTATATATGAAAGGAAAGTTGCACAAAATGTCCAAGACCTTAAAATAAATCAATAGAGTTGTGAAGTAGATACAGACAATGCAAACCATTCAGAAGGTACAGTTTTGTCTCACGAAGATATGATTCTACCATAACAATAAGCTAAAATTCCA
The DNA here is from genome assembly GCA_018340775.1 of Taxus wallichiana var. yunnanensis. Classification (NCBI taxonomy): domain Eukaryota; kingdom Viridiplantae; phylum Streptophyta; class Pinopsida; order Cupressales; family Taxaceae; genus Taxus; species Taxus wallichiana. The sequence continues at coordinate 383,677,461 of CM031234.1, read as the reverse complement.
ACATTTCCACATTATTATGAAGTAAAAACAGAAAGAGCTCGATAAGAAGAAATGTCGAAAGTTGGTTTCATATTGTAACCATGAATTGATTATAGAGTTATACAATAGGAAATTTAGCTTATAAAATCATTAAATAGAGATATAACTTCCAAAGCCATCGACATACATTATCAAATGGAAATCAATATGTACAAAGAAGTTCTTATCATGTAACTTCAAAGCTTAAGGTAAATTATGAGGACACAATATCAATTGAAACGTTCTTCATGTTGGTATCCAAACTAATTCTCCTCCTTGAAACTCGAGAAACATCACGGCATTTAAGCAAGACACTCGAGAGACAAAGATATCATATTATGAGCTGAGTTTGTAGCCGTGAAGGGGATTCATCGACTCTTTGTCACTCGATCCGAAATGGATAACACCTTCATTAAGGATTTGATCTATCCTCACTACTTTAGGCCATGCCTTTTGACCAAGCCGAGAGGACCCGTTTTGTAACTCTATCGGTGAAGGAGAATGAAGATATCCTTCTTTACACGAATTTGAAAGGGGACCCTTAGAAAATATGATCAATGCACCATAATTTAACTCTCATGAGTTATCACTTCTAAAGAATGGTGATATTTTCTAAACAGGTTAAGGTTACTAAAGACATTATGGAATCTTGATTATGCCTTATTTTAGCGGTAGAGGAATTTATTTATTTGTGGACATACAAGAAAAAATAGGGGTAGTTCGGTGGGATTCATTGTTTCTTAATAATTTTGGTGGGAGATTAAACAAGATAAACTTTTTTTTGCCGGATCTTTGAGAAACTTCACAACAATTGGAAAACTAAATGATGGGAATGCTTCAAAACAACTAAATATTCCTTGATAAAGATTTACAGTTTCACACAATCTCCAAGAATTTAAATACGAAGGCTCGAATTAAAGACTCAATTAAATATTAAAAACCCCTGGTTCCTCACACCTAAGATACACTCGAAAGGATTACAGAAAATCTTTATCCACAAAATGACAGTAAAGTGATTTAAAATTATTTATCTCATTACAGGATGAAGGCTCTTCTCATAATGAAATTGCAAATTCCACTAAACTATCACGAGGATGAGATCCTTTATGATTTGGAGGATTTTAACACAAGATCGCAATAGGAACAAAAAATATACTTATAGCAGACATTCTGACAAGAAATAAGCGCAGGTACACAAATTGTCCCAATATTAACACAAATTAATTCAAAGTTGATTAGATTCATTAGCGAGGAAAGTTTCTTTGAAAAGTCTCGAGAGCTTGTAAATGGTCATTTTTTGTACACTTATGCAACAAACTTGACACGTCATCAAATCTTAAACGCATGAAACTAACGGAGTTTCTCGGATGGTCTCTCGGGAAGATGGGATTTCTCAAATTTTCTCTTAAAAATTCAACCTCGACCATTTGCAAGAGTATCCTCATTGCATTTATACAATTTACTCACTTACTCATCCCAAATTTCCCCCAAAATACGAATATTTAGGAATCCTTTGCTTGCATTTACCAATTTGTCTCGAGAAAGTGACGTTTAGTAAATTTACACCTGTTTGCACCGCACAGGTGGATAAATCACGAATTGAACATATGTTTCTCGGACTGTCAACTAATGACTAGGATGACATGCCACAATGTTTTTGGCAGTCCTTCTAATCATTCTTTTTATTCTTTCATGTGAGAAATCCCGTTTTAAACATTTTCCGGAGAGGCATGTATAGATGATCTGATAGAAATCCTTTTTCACCCTCGAGGCAACACCTTTTTTCATCCTTTATGCAAGCAACTCAGCATCATTTGATCCTTTTCCCATTATTTCCTCAAAGCAACTCTAATTGCATCCAAATTCTCTAGTAATTCATTCTTAAT